>CM067170.1:62605314-62800314 GCA_034093135.1 Erigeron breviscapus | reverse complement strand
GATGCGTATATAGTTTGTGATTTTACATTTTCTTCTACAATTAGAAGACACACACACACATACAAAAAAAAAAAACATTAGGTTGCAAGCTAACAAGATATCGAATCAAATTATTCCTTGTGTAAATTGAGTTTGATTGAGCATAGATCACAACCGGTTTGTTAGGGCTTTTAGTTTTGAACTTGGATAAAGGCATAAAGAAAAATGAATTTTAAAATAAAAACTTGGAGGTTAGCATATATTTTGGAATCTGAATAAATAAAAGAGGAAAAAGTCAAAATTAACATAGAGGACACATAATATTACAAAGTTGACCTTTTTTTGATTGTGGCCAAAAAGGGAATTCTTGGACGCATTATTTGTTTTTGTAAACTTTATGCCAAAAAAAATGGTTCGAAGTTCGAAAAGACTCAAATACCCATTGTAAATTTGTAGCATTCTCACCTAATGAGTTTTAGCAAAATTGGCATGGGTAATTGAAGAGTTGGAATTTGAGATGATAAATTTGTAGTTCAAATCCGATTCATGATGGATTTTACCATAATAAGCGTTGGGTAACAGGATTCCTTGGAATTTAGCAGTTTCGATAAGCTTTGGCAATCTAGTGTTGTTTTTATATTCGCAGACGTGCTGGGTATATTTCGCTATAGAGTAACTTCAAAATAACAGGAAAATAATAGATTGTGATATAAAATGGCAACACCTGTCATGACTTGGTGAAAATTTTGATCATATCTTGTGTTTTAGTTCAAACCAAAATATAACTATTGTGTTGTGTCATTTTCTCAGCTTAAATTAAAAATTATGCGCTTCAAGCAAGAGCGTTTGATTTAAATCAAGTTGATTGGTTTTCTATCATTGCATCACATCACATAAGCAATATAACATTGTCTTAAAGTAATTTCTACAAATAATGAAAAAAATCACCAGATTCTTTAATGAAACAAGTGGATCGCATTAGCTTTGGATCCAAAGCAGTTTCCGTTAGCATTACATTTCATAAACTATAATGCCTTAATCTTGAGATTGTCTCGTTACACCTTGAGCTTTTCAATCAACTAACTTGTTCATGATGCAACTTTGAACCCATAATGAATGTGGTTCAACGTTACCATATAACATAAGTATACATAAAATGAAATATTCATCCATATTACTGTTTACACGACATATGACATATGTACTGAAAAAAATGCTGAATAGGTAGTATTTGACATGCTAGGTGAGGGAACAGTGGTCCAAACTCCTAAATTCCAAATGTGTTTTTGGTCATTGCTCATTATTATGACCTACACTTGTCTATCTCAAAAATTGTAGCATGAGTTTAGAGAATGACACCATGTCATTTTCCTTCCACCCTGCACAAAGCCCATCCTTCTTCATTTATCCATCAATATGCGTAACTAATGTATAATTTTGAATGAAAAAGACAAATTTGAATTATCTGTTAGACTTAAATATATGTTTAAATATCTAAAATTCATTAATGACAGATTAAGAGAATGAAAAATGTGTCATACCAAAGTTTTAAAGATATACTTAAAACAATTATAAACCTATCAAATTGGTCACATATAGCATTTGTCATATATATCTATTTTAAAAAAAACATAAACTTTTTCTATGGTTTTGGAGAAAGAGACAGGTTTATTTTAACCGGGTTGACATCCCCTCAAGTTAGAAATAACTTGAGGGATAAAGTTGGATCATCCCCACCCATTTTAACCTCAATGATGTATATTCCACTTCAAATGTAATAAGTTATACTTAATAACTTATACTGTTTATCATTTACTATTACTATATAAAATATTTTGGTTCCACAAAATAGTTGCTCTTGTATAAAAATAAATATGTGTACATGACTCTTTACTTAACATCATCCGTGATGGACAAAAGACTATGAGAGGAGACAAGGAGAATTAAAATAAAGAATGAATTGATGTATTATTTATATATTTTAATCTATCAACTATATATAGATGAGGTTGAGTATTGTAAAACAAATATTAAAGTAAAATAAATAGGACAAGATCTTGACCCTTAGATCATGGTTAAATTGATGCACGAAGATTCACGAAGCAATTGATGCACAATGATTTTCATGATGCACAGTAATTTTTAATAAAGACTAACCTATTGTTTTATTTGTTTTACCTTAATACTTGTTTTATTTTACCTAAAACCTATGTAGGATTGGTTGGCAATATATATAAACTTGGTGAAGCCGTGAAAGGCTTGATGGTTCTTGAGACTACTGAAAAGATTTCCAAGAAAATATGTTAGCTAGACCATAATGCTTAGTGAATGATTCGTTTTTTCATATATATATGAAAGTCTATAGATTGCGCAATCTTACTATATATATATATATATATATATATATATATATATATATATATATATATATATAACCGAAAAAAAATATAATATATATATATATATATATATATATATATATATATATATATATATATATATATATATATATATATATATATATATATATATATATATATATATATATATATATATATATATATATATATATATATATATATATATATATATATATATATATATATATATATATATATATATATATATATATATATATATATATATATATATATATATATATATATATATATATATATATATATATATATATATATATATATATATATATATATATATATATATATATATATATATATATATATATATATATATATATATATATATATATATATATATATATATATATATATATATATATATATATATATATATATATATATATATATATATATATATATATATATATATATATATATATATATATATATATATATATATATATATATATATATATATATATATATATATATATATATATATATATATATATATATATATATATATATATATATATATATATATATATATATATATATATATATATATATATATATATATATATATATATATATATATATATATATATATATATATATATATATATATATATATATATATATATATATATATATATATATATATATATATATATATATATATATATATATATATATATATATATATATATATATATATATATATATATATATATATATATATATATATATATATATATATATATATATATATATATATATATATATATATATATATATATATATATATATATATATATATATATATATATATATATATATATATATATATATATATATATATATATATATATATATATATATATATATATATATATATATATATATATATATATATATATATATATATATATATATATATATATATATATATATATATATATATATATATATATATATATATATATATATATATATATATATATATATATATATATATATATATATATATATATATATATATATATATATATATATATATATATATATATATATATATATATATATATATATATATATATATATATATATATATATATATATATATATATATATATATATATATATATATATATATATATATATATATATATATATATATATATATATATATATATATATATATATATATATATATATATATATATATATATATATATATATATATATATATATATATATATATATATATATATATATATATATATATATATATATATATATATATATATATATATATATATATATATATATATATATATATATATATATATATATATATATATATATATATATATATATATATATATATATATATATATATATATATATATATATATATATATATATATATATATATATATATATATATATATATATATATATATATATATATATATATATATATATATATATATATATATATATATATATATATATATATATATATATATATATATATATATATATATATATATATATATATATATATATATATATATATATATATATATATATATATATATATATATATATATATATATATATATATATATATATATATATATATATATATATATATATATATATATATATATATATATATATATATATATATATATATATATATATATATATATATATATATATATATATATATATATATATATATATATATATATATATATATATATATATATATATATATATATATATATATATATATATATATATATATATATATATATATATATATATAGAATGTGGTCGATCTGTTACTCTATAGCGATATTTAACGCCTATCCGATAATGATGTAATAGTAGGTTGGTGTGTGATGAACTAGGTGATCTAAAGCGTGATGAGTATCCATGCCAAAATTTGGCATGATACTAGCCAATAAGAACATGTCAAAAACTGCTAACAAAAAAAATAAATTCAAAAGCACGTTAACACATCCACGTCTATCTATATTGACATAGTGATGCCGATTTGGGATACCAATGTCTCATGCTGTTATATGGTGATAGGGAGTTAAGATGTCACATACCGAATTTCAATACCGATAGAGCCTGCCGCTCACACTCATCACCCTAACATGCCTTGTTAAGAAATGATACCCCTCTCTATATACATTTTCTTGAAACTTCAAATTTATTGGTACCTTTACGTCCTTGCACCTTTTCTTTCTAGCTAGTTAATGCAAATTTCTTTACTCATCGAATTAAGTGTATATGAGAGGAATTGTTTTTGTAAGCTTGAAAATTAAATGGAATTTATCATGGTACAGGGGGTGTCAAAAGTACTCAGCGATGTGTAAGCTACTATACGCATAACTAGAGTCGTGTCTCTAGGGTTATAAATGAAAGCCTGTGCACACATATTGACCACCATATAACGGGTTATACATTGGATCATCTATCGTTGAGTTGGAAAACCTCATTGTTAAATAAACGCTCACTTCTTTATGATGGTCTATGATTCGAAAATTAGAATCTTATTTTGTGTTTATAATTTCACATATCCATGTAATTATCGAAAGGTATGGGCCAGATTAGCTGGTTAGAGGCATGAGGTTTTCTTTTTCAAAACGTGAATTTAACTTTTCTGGCTAACAAGTTTTTGAAGGTTTTTTCTTATGAATCCATTTTGTTGTAGTACAACTCTAGTTAAGACAATGTAGTTTACACTGAAATAGTCTTATCCTTATCTGGTAAATTGAGAGGGTGATTTGAAACACATCATTTATAGAAAGGAAGTAGTTATTGAAAAAGTGTAATTATAAAATATGATAAGCCAAGGTAAAAAAAACATATGTGAGCGGGAGGGATTCCCTCAAGTTACCCCTAACATGACTAGTCATGTTAGGGTAATCTTGACCCTTAGATGAAAATCAAAGGTCAAGATGCAAAGATGATCTTTGAATCTTGGCCCTTGATTTTCATTCAAGGGTCAAGATTTTCCCAACTTGACTCAAGTTAGGGAATTAACTTGAGGGAATCTCTTTCTTATGTGAGCACATGCAATCACCCTTTTGTTAAACATATAATCTGATTAATACATATATAGTAGGTGATTTAATTAAATCCATAATATTAATTTGAAATATATTAGGTCCTTCGTGTATATGGTTATAAAAAACGTTAACCAAATTATTGATGTTAGTTCACTGCTATTGTATTAGATTGGGAGTGAATTCGGGTCAATTTTAACCATTTGATAATGGTTAAATGACCACTAGAAATTAATACATTCAAGAAAAAGTTGTGTTGGATTTTTTAGTATTTACGGACCAAACCACGATTGAGTTTTGAGAAAGAGTAATAATTCATCTTGTGTGTAAAGGGATAATAACTTTGGCCAATATATCGACTATACGCCTACTAAGGATGTATTTGGTTTATGGTTAAGTTTTACTGTAAGGGTGGGGGGAGTACCTCCTCGGTTTTTCTTCTCTTTCCCGCCCGTTCACTAATTGCAGAGAATAACTCCTCGCTCCGCCCCTCCCCACCATTTTCTATTTATTTATTTTCTTTTTATTTTTATTCTAAATAATAACTAAAACTTTTATTTCATAAATTAAAAATACAACTAAAAAACATAAACTTTATTCAAACACACAAATAACTAAAACGTAAACAACTTAAACATATAAACTAGGGCATCGGCCATCCGTATCTTAAACAAATGTCGCGTTTCTGCGCCAACACCATCTCCAACATCGGCCCGGTGAGGTGATCGTGTGACCTGATAACGAAGTCCATATCGTTCTGACGCTGTTGACTTTGGACCATACGTGTCATCTCCTCCTCCGTACTTTCCTAGCCTCCTCCGCCGCCATATAACTATCCATCATTGCCTTCTGAATCTGAAGTTTCTCCTCCCGGGCAAGCTTTTTATCCTCATTGTCGCTTTTCAACTCGGCGACCATCTTCAAGAATTCTTCAGATGTGGTGGATGAGGATGTAGCCGGCTAATTACCTTTACCTCAACGCCGGGGCGACGGCACGGGTCTAGCAGGCCGTGGTGGTGCATCAACGTCGTTCCCACCTTCTTCTTCTTGTTCACATTGGTCCTCGTTCAAGTCAATATGGATACACACCTCCCCGAATGAACGGACATTTGACCCTTCCGTTCTTGCCCTTTCGTTCCCCGAATCCTCCATCCCCTCCAAGGTAAGAACTTCCGACCATTTGGGTCCGTTTTTCAAAACATTCCACGCCTCTACATGTGGAAACCCGGACTTGTTATTGTATTTCCGCATGTACACTGCCACGGCCGCCTTAAACACATCCTCGTCGTTTTGGCCACTCAACATCTTACCCTTCTTTTAACATTTAAATACCACAAAACCCGAAACCTTAAGTTTCAAATCCTTCCATTTCGACCGAATTACTTCCGGGTACGGTTCGAATCACGCTTTAAATGTTTATCCATCTCATGCTTCACCTTCCTCCAAAACGTTCCGCCCGTTTGGGAGTTTCCGGTGTATGGATCTACGGAAACGTCTAACCAAGCTTTTGCCAATGCCGCCTCTTCATCCTTCCCTTAATTACGACACTCTCTTTTTCCTTTAACCGCGACTTGGGTCTCGGGTATTGCTTCTTCTTCTTCTTCTTCCTCGTCCTCATTTTCTTCTTCTTCTACTTCTTCTTCGACATCTTGGTATTGTTGTGATGAACCACCCGCAAATTGCGAAAACCCGATGGATTTTCACCCGCATATTGCGAAAACCCGAAAGTATCGAAAAACCCGGGATCCATCTGAGTCAAGAAATCATCAGCGGGCATGGGTATGTAAACATTATCGGCGGTGTTTTGTGGCGGAGGAGGAGGTGGCATTGAATCGCGATTGTTTGGGGCGGTGGGTTTTTGCGACGTTTGGGAAGTTGAGATTACTGGATCTTTACGTCTTGGATTGCCCCTCCCTCGATTCGTTTTTGTGATTTTTGTAGTTGTTTGTTTGATTGTTTAATTGAAAGAAAGAAAAAACGAAAGATTGAATCGACATAAAGGAAGAAAGAAAAGAAGAAGAAGAGAGAGAGAGAGAGTGAGTGACCATTTGGAGTGGGGCCCATGCATTTATTCTTTTTTTTTGTAACGGCTAGAAATCGGCAGAAATCGGGGACGGTCGTCCCGCTTCGCTCCCCACCCTACCCGGTACCGGTACCACGGGACGGTGTTCCCTTAGGTACCGGTCCGGTACCTATTGGGTCACCGGGACACTCCGTGTACCCTAAATATGACTTT
Organism: Erigeron breviscapus; assembly: GCA_034093135.1. NCBI lineage: Eukaryota > Viridiplantae > Streptophyta > Magnoliopsida > Asterales > Asteraceae > Erigeron > Erigeron breviscapus. Next base: position 62,792,590 of record CM067170.1, on the reverse strand, counting down.
GATAAAGTAACAGAGTAAGAATGTCAATGATCGATATCAACATCCGATCCATTATGATTGATAAGTTCGAAAAGCTTTTTTTGTGTGGATTTAATGGTCTAGCCAGTATGTTATGCTTGTTTAAACTAAATAAATAGAATGGTTACCTGCGCGATGCGGCGGTGTAATGGCGGCGACAGTGGTGGAGGTGGCGGCGGTGGCGGTGATGGGTGGTGGTGACGGCGAGTAGTTTAGATTATTGATATAATATGGTTTTGATGAATTGTTGAAACTTAATTATTGAAAGTTGAAACTTAAAATTAACAAAAACCCTATTTGTTTTATAATATAGTATAGATATTGATAGGTGATACTATAGATACACCGTCAACTGTTCATAAAAACACATCTGAAACGCCCCGTTTTATGTAAAACGCCGCGTTTATCGCCCCGTTTTATATAAAACGCCGCGTTTGGCCGGTGTGTAGATAGTAAAAGCTATAAGGAGAATTACACGTGGTCTGACACACATGTCAGTCATTCCCCCGTTTTAGGTACCGTTTTACATAAAACGCTACGTATTAGGTTAAACGGTACCTAAAACGGGGGAATGACTGACATGTGTGTCAGACAACGTGTAATTATCCTTATAGCTTTTACTATCTACACACCGGCCAAACGCGGCGTTTTACATAAAACGGGGCGATAAACGCGGCGTTTTACATAAAACGGGGCGTTTCGGATGTGTTTTCTGGGAACAGTTGATGTGTGTAGATAGCCGCTTCCTTATAATATAGTATAGATAGTCACTTGGGTAATAGCCCAGTGGTGGAGGGCTTGTCCCTTCTTGGTGGATGTGTGGAGTTCGAATCCCACCAGTGGAATTTTCTTGGAGTTTTACTAACATAATACTAGTTCAAAAAAAAAAAAATACTTGGAAGGAAAAAATAATAATACTTGAAGTATAAAGTTTTATATACATTGTGGGTAGCTCGTTTACATGATCATCCTTCGCCTCCACATATTTCTGTTAGTAGTTTCTTTCGTATCACTTTTGATTGGAGTTTCTACAAATCAAATACAATGTGCCAGCTCTGAGTTTATTATCATTGTCCCTTCTTCCCAATCACTCGTATCAAATACATTCACCCGAAATTCGTCGTTCACTTGTAATCTGTTTCCTTTTGAACACATTAGAACATTAATGTAGACATGTAGTATTAATTTTCATAATAATGGTTATATCAAAAAAGAAAAATAGACAATAAACACATATGTTGTTTATATATTTTATGACTACAAATCTATATGAACCTAGAGTCCTAGACTCCACATTTGCACACACTTTTGTAAATGTCATTGTCTCTCCATGAACTCCCAAGAGAAAGCTACCATTTTTCACATTTTTGTTTGAGTTGGAAAAGTATGTGGGGACTCCCTCATGGTATTTTGGGACACATCAAATTCTACTTCTAAATATATATCCAAAGTTAAGTTACATCTACTCGACTTTCTTTCTCTTTAAAGAAATCTAGTCTGATCGGCTACCCCCTTTTTCTTGGGATTGATCTATCGTTACCGGTGATCATCTTGAATGCGTGAGTTACTAATCCGAAAATGATATTTCCTCTACCCATAATTTTCAATAAACAATTCAATAATTTTCTCCATGTCAAACATCCAAAACAAACCATATGAGATTTCACGTTTATATATTAATGAATGATTTGTGAAATTAGAAAATTTTGTAGGGTGGATGGACATTTTATGTACTTTAGGGACTTCAAGCAAATTTCTGTCGTTCAAAAGTTTATCTATTAAAATTCATAAGTTATCTACATTTTACATGGTCATGCGCGCTTAGACATAAGATAAAATGGACGATCGTACATGACGTGCTTTTATAAGTGGTGGAGAGGCTTTGTCTTCTTCTTGGTGGTGTGGAGTTCAACTCCCACAATTGGAGAATTTGGTGTAATTTAGATAGGGGTAGACATAGGATTTTAGCCATTAAAATAATAATAATTATAATTCCTTAAATGAAGGTTTGCTTTATATGCAAGCTCTTTTAATATAATAAAATCCGGCATATAAATAAATCCCATATACATGTTGGATATATTTTACTGTGAAATTTATTAAGGATTTCCTTAAGAACTCTAAATTATCCTCAAGGAATTCTAATAGAAGGTTTACTCCATTCATCATATATTATTGTTTAGAGAGAAAAAATAAACATATAACTCAAAAAATCCGTAGAACAACTCCTTGTATCTATCAATATTTTACCCGAGGTTTCGGTTGACCCGATATAATGGCCGGTTTCGGTTCAACTAGCTGACCCAGACCAATAAAATGAAGTTGAGTATTAATTAGTGTTCTTAATACCCAACGTCGAAATAAAAAGAATATATCAACTCATAATCAAACAAGAATATAAATTTTAAACTTTAACATAACATTAAAAATATATAATTTAAATAATTCAATCTTGGTCACCGAGTTAACCTCATATCCGGCTAAATCAAACAAAACAACTGGTTACAAACAAAATATAGTACCCAACCGATCACCAATTCAATCGATTGATCGAATCGAACGGTGTGAAATGCATGTAAGAAATCCACCAACAATCGGTTTTTACCCGTGAAAAAAATCCACCATCAATTAACTATTTAAATTTGAAATGCCGAATGCGTAAGTGTCTATCAGCCTATTGATTAAAGAAGGAAAAGAAAAAAATTGGCGAGGCCGATTTAATTTTGGGGTTTATCTATTATATATTTTGCCACAAGCTCTTACAACTAAGGAGTTTGGTATGTTTTGGATTGTGACATTTGTGTTTTTTTAAGGTTAATTAGAAAATGGGAAACACCCTAGCCTCTGACAGAGGTCATGAGTTCGATCTTCATCCCATATAAAGGTTGGAGGACCTTTTCTACTATTTAGGTAGAAAATGGAAGCAGGCTCTCTACTTAAGTAGAGGTAAGGTCTGCATACATCTTAACCTTCCCCATACACTGTCGAGGTATTGGGGCTCAAAACCCGCAAAAAGCGACACTGAGCAGTTTCTTTCTTTCTTTTTTCAATTAGAAAATGGGAAAGTCATTGCAGGATTGATCTCATCAACTTTTCTTTTCGAGCGAAGAATCTCATCATCGATTCATCTCAACCACCAAAAAGCTTTCAACAATAATATAAATGTATATTAATTGTTTTGTAGATATAGATAGATTTGTTTGTAAAAAGAATTATGATATTACTAGTTAATATAAATATTGTTATGAACCTGAATCAACAATGGTGACCAATCGTACACAATGGAAGAAGATGATGATGGAGAAGAGAAGGAAGAGAGTAGTATATTTACGTCAACACATTTTTACATTGAAATAAGATGCATGCTTGACGACTTGTCATGTTAGATAAGCAAACTTATAATTAAGCATATATATTAGGCAATCGTTAATTCTTTTCTTGAAGAATTACGCAAAGGCTTTGGTGTTATTTGTTTTGTTTTTTACTTGTTTTGTTTTGCTTAATTCTTTTCATTAAGCAGCCTGGTTTGGATCAATACTAAACATCTTGACCTCTAAAGACATAGGTCAGAGGTTCAATTTTCATCCCATGCAAAAGGCCGGAGGTCCTTTTCTACCATTAGGTAGGACCTGCAAGCAGCCTCTCTACCTTGATAGCAGAGACGGTACCAGGAAAAAATCTCAGAGTGGACAAAATTAAAAAATCTATAAAAAGTAAATTTAAAAGGGGGCAAAATGTTAATAACCTATAGAAATTTTTTTATAATTCATGAAAAATTTAGAGATACATGACAAAATCTAAATTTTGGAGGGGGCATTGGCCCCATGTAGGTACGCCCTTGCTTGGTAAAGGTAAGGTTTGCCTACATCATAACCTCTCACATATACCGTCGATGTATTGAGGCTCAAAACCCACGAAAGGCGACAGAGAGCAGTTTGTAATATTTAGGACGAGTTTAATTAAGTACTTTGCAACTGAAGCTCGAATTATTGGTTGATGCTAGATCTTTAGTGTTAGTATAAATTAACATATTGTTTAAAAGGTAGCTGAAGTTACCGGTTATTAGTAGTTGGAAATTTTGTTAGTATAATGTGTTTTAAAATGGAGATGGAGCTTATAAACATAAAATCACGTAAAATGCCAAACATATTAGTTTTAGAAAGTGAAATATAAATAGTTTGGGGATATATTTAGATAGTTACTTTTCTATAAGCTCAAAGCTACTTTCGTAATACTTCAAGTTACTTATGAATCATAAGCTTATGGAACACTAAGTTACTGACATTTTCAGTAAACAAACAAAACTTATGGGCTGAAAATAGAAAATGATAAATTCTCCTAAAAATTAGCCTAAAAATCCTCCTAAAACTATAAGAAGGTGACATGTGGTATCCACTAATTCTCTTTCCTAATCTTGCACCCTGATTGTTCCACATGTCGTCATCTAATAGTTAGGAGGATTTTTAGGCTACTTTGTTAGCAGGATTAGTCATTTTCCGCTGAAAATATAACCTTAAGTCAAGCTCTTGTAAACTTTTATAATGTGGCCAAGTATACCTTTAAAATGGTATAAGTAACAGGAGTTTTTTTCTTACAAAAAGTCAGGGTTTGAATCTTACCCCGGACATATTTGGGTGGGTATGGTTATTTAAATTTCACTTATGACGAGTCTGAGTGAAATTTTCTTTCTAGATTTTTGAGTGATAAGGGTTTCTTATCGAGGGGTTTAAATTGGAATATATTCGACGATGGGTCTTTCTAGCGCAGATCTGGTTAAAACAACATATGTTAGACCTCCCAATATTCGTAAGTAATTCGCACCTTAAAAAAACATATATCACATAATTCATGTACAACGGGTTTAGCCCATTAGCATCAGGCAGGTGCAGTAAGGCCCCCAGACAAGTACGTCGCAGGTTCGATTCCCGCACGGGAGGGTTTTTTCCCAACAATGTGGGTTTTCCTCTTGTGGGTATATATTATGTATATGATCGCGTCGCAATCACTAATAGCAAAAAGTGGCGTTGCCGTCAATGATTCTAATTGCTTTAAAAAAAAGAAACGTAATTCATGAAATTCTTTATATTGTATTGTTTGGTGTTTGCAAAATTTAAAATACACTAACAGTTAATGAGAGGAGATCACTATCATATTCATATACTCCGGTGGGTCAGTTAGCTATTCCAAAAAAAATATTCATATATTTAATAAGATCATTCAGAATCCAGCAATAGCATTTTATAAACTTATTAGACTAAGTAGATTAGATTACTGTTTCTTGTTGTGAACAAGTTAGTTATATACAGGATATTGTGTTTAAGATCTTTAGAGACTTGAAATTAGACCTGGCAATCTCAACCCGTAAAGGTAAAAGTGGGTCTTTTTGGGTAAACTTTTAAACCTCACGGGTGTACTGGGTGTTGTGAAAATCATTGGAACGGGTTTAATTGGGTAGATTCAAATTGCAGGTGAAAGGAGGTGCGGGTCGAGCGGGTTATACCTGGTGGGTAATTGGTTAATGATTAGATAGGTGATGCTACAAAAATCCAGAATTTTTGATTTCATCCCCGATTAAACTGACCACCGCTATACCTCCGACCACCACCACTTCCACTTGCCACCAGCCATCGCCACCTTCGTTCACCTCCGCCACATGTACCCTAAATCTTACATATACATACAAGTCGTGAAAAAGAAAACTCTAGATCTGTCCAGCAAAGATCCGGTGGTTGTGCGGGTTGTCGGAAAAAGAAGCCGTGAAAGAAAAGGGAGTAGAGGAAATGGCGGTGGTAGATGCACTGTTTGAAATGAATGAAAAGAAAAAAAATGAATGAAAAGAAAATCATACTGTGAATAAATAATTAAATATAAATATAATACAGACTTTGTTCATTGGGAAATGAAACTCACTGTAGCCCCATTAAATCCGTTTATTCCACAATAAATAAATATTACTTTTATTTTATTTTTCTTAAATTTGTTTATTTCACAATGAAAACAAATATTACTACACTGTTAGCCATTAAAATTGTTGCTATTTTCAAATAATTAATACGAGTAACTTTTTAAAAAATGCAAAAAATAGTTAGTAAAAAAAATTAAAAAATGTGGGTCGACCCGCACCCGACCCGCTTTGACCCGCACCCGTTTGACCCGCATTCCTAAAATGACCCGCTTGGACCCGCACCCGTTTTGACCCGTTACCCAAACCCGCCCGACCCGCCCATTTTGCCAGGCCTACTTGAAATCGATATCAGATTACAATATCTAGCCAATATAATATGTCTTAGAAAAACATAGATATCTATTTTGTATTGACCATTCGAACATTAATTAAATAATAAATTAATATATATGATTTTCTGGATGCCTGGATGGTTTGTAAGATTAAACAAAGAGTGTATTAAGAGGAAATTTAGAAACAAAAATTTCCTTAGAAATATATATTTCTTAAAGTGTAATTTAGGTTCTCTTATAAAAGATGTCAGATATGGATTATTAAACTTCTCTTAGCTATAATTCCCTTTAACTCATTAGAGTTACGTCCAATCTACACATGAACTCTTCTTGAACATCTAATATTTGTGTTTAGCATCAAAATATGCTTAGGATGTGTTTTTGGCAACCAAAGTAATCTAACTAATGATCGTGGACGTTTTTGATGATTATTAATGTTTCAAAAATTAATATAGAATCAAAATAGTATGAACTACTATCAAAATTCAAGATACTTGGGAGCAATAAAACGTTTTTGTTAAATATTACTGATTTAGGGTACTTGCAAAGCACGGGTTATATATTATTTAGCAAAGCATTAATAGGTTACATTGATTTTTTCTTTTTTATAATGGAAATATCAATGCTTATGTACAACGTTTAGTTGCTTGCACTATAAAACCGAAACTTAATATAAAATTCAATTTGCAATTGTATACCTTTTTCAGTTATATCCCAAACTGATCCTGGATCTTTATATGTATTGCCAAATTTTGTTTAATGTTCCAAAGATTTTCAGATCTTATGACGGCCATTGTATATTTCATATACTTGTGAATTAAATACTACAATGTCCCGACTAAACAAATATTGTTTTTTCTTTAGATGAATTATAACCCTTAGCATCTACATCTATATCTATATCGAGCAATATGTGTTCTAGGGTAAGAATAATCGAACCGAATTTAAAAAACCAGTCTTTCCAAGAATATTTATTCACTTAGTTTAAATTAGTCAGGCGGGAATAACAACAAACTAAATATTTACATTAAACTGAAATTACACCAATCTTTCTAACTAATCGAAGTCATGTTTATTTCTATTGCTATAGGGATTTAATATTCTGAATAATCGAGATAATGGATTGATAATGATATTGAGAATAGTCTACTAGATGGTGTATATTCTCTAGCGTTGCGTGAAGAGGCTTCACTATGGTTGGATTAGTCTTCAAGAAGACTAGTCCCTATCAGTGTCACATCAGACAAACGGTAACATATGACTAATCCCCCTAAAACAATCCCAATACAGGGCTAGTCCGATACCAGTCCAAGACCCACCTTTCATTTAATTCTTAAATTTTTATAATTATATTTAACAATTTTAATAATAATAATAATATGTAATAATAATGATATAGAAACTATGTTTTGGGTCCTTCTCAAAATAAGGAAAGTATATACATATGTGTGTGGGGGTGGGGGGAGGGGGTATATATATGTGTGTGTGGGTATATATATATATATATGTTAAAAAGATTAAAAAATAAAGAAACTACACTCAAACACTCGTGCCAATCGGAACAAGTCGAACGGGACAAACAGGAACGAGTCCAACACTATGGTGTTGACTCATCTCCCCTGACCGGATAAACAGGGGACGAATACATGGCCGACTACGTAATGGAGCCTCCAAACAATTTTGCTTTAAACTGAAGATGGACATCATTTGTAGAAGAAATGAAGATTAAAATAACAAGTTTTTGTCCGGTTATAATGTAAGGGTAACTTTTTGATTACAATAACAAGTTTTATTCATTAAGCTTAAAGGCTTTTACCCAAAAGAGAATGTCATCATTGTTTATTATATTTATAGCAGTTATTGTAACTTTTTCAGCATTTTAAACGGTATTTGACAACAGGGACATCTCACCACATAATAATGAAGTTCTGCACGCGATCTAGACTATAAGATGTAAAACATGAGCCGTTACAGGTTATTCAAGAAAATCTCACAGACTTGTCACTCCGAAAAGTCAAACCAAAGACTTTTGAAAAAATCAGGGATGCATTTATCAATTAAGTTGACTTCATCTATAACCGTTTCATTATATGAGACACATTTTAAACTTTATGATCTCATGGCGGGTTTATAAAGATCATTTGTTCGCCTGATGTGATGAACTTATGAAGTAATTAACTCCTTTCAGCCGATATTTCTTGAAATAAAACATGTTGCTTTTGCAAAATATCAATACAAGTTGTCCTATACAAAGATCACAAATTGGTTTAGAGAAAAATCCATTTATGAGATATATTAAAAGACCATTGCTATCAATTTTTTTAACACATTTACATTCTTACGTTATTTTATTTTTTTCATATTAGAGTAAGAATATATAAGAAATCAAAAATTGATGATTCAACAATCATCAATGGATTGATATTTGAGGATTTAAGGTCTAAAATTCAAATTTTGACGTGAAAAAAAGTTATAAGAACTGAAAACTTGACTCTTTTTTTTTAAGAAAGAGTGCCCTTTAAAACTGAAATTAGGCATATTAAAAAACGATGTCATTAGGTTTAAATTTTGTTAAAAAAATGGGTAAATAAATTTGATATGCATATGTATGTTTGGCATATAGGGGGTTGGGCCGTGCAGGCTCAATGGACATGCTTTTAGAGACTTGTGTTCTTGGAAATGACACCTTATTCTAACATTGCAAGTGTTCAACTAAAACATCCGTCTAATTTTGTTTTCTTTCTACCTGAAGTGGATAAATCTAAGATTAATTCTGGTTTAATTAAAATTATTTATTTATTGAAAAATGACAAAAACAAAAAAATATTTATTTTAGGAGTAGGAGTTACATTATTTTTATCAACATTTTACGATTTTACTATGGGTTTTTCTAATATGTGTCCTAAGGGCACACATAAATTGCATTTAATGCACCTCGTAAATTGAAAAAGGTAATAATATTCTTTTCGGGAATTGAAAAAGGTTACAACATTTTTCGCTGGATTTGAGAAATTGCATTTTTCAAGAAGAATCTTGTTAACTTTTTCAATTTACGAGGTGTAATAAATGCACTTTATGTGTGCCCTCAGAGCACATATTAGAAAAACCCTTTTACTATATATGATCTTCATCAAAGCTTACTAATTTTGTCATTTTTTAATATATTAGTAAGGTTATTTCCTGTAAGTATTTCCATTTTTATATTTTTCAAAATGATGTAAAACTTTTTATTTAAAAAAACATTACATTATTTGGTAGATAAAAAAAATATTTCACACTAGGATAGTTTACTCTAATACTTCTGTTTTATTTTTAAAAAATAAATAAATTATTGCCTATTTTTATTAAAAGCCACGTACATTATTATTTACTTATATATCTACTTTATTCTTAAATAAATTGTTATTACAGTTTTAAAGTTAAAATCAAATTAAATATGCTTCAATGATAATAATGACTTTTTTATGTAATAAAAATCAATAATTACGTAGCTTAATTTACATATTTTTAGTTGACGGACAATCATAATGAAAACGGATACATACATTACATGTATAGTTATAACTAAAACCATGATGAGCAATATGGATTAACGATTTGAGTAGAAGAATATGTTGGAAATTTTATGTATATATATTATTTGATTTGTTTAAATAATATAACATAAAATATTCAAGTGAATAGATATGTTAAAATGAAGTTGAAAGTGTGTTTAACTAATGTGAGTTTGTCCCACATTGGTAGAAGTATAAACATTAAGTGTGTTTATAAGGAGAAGTGTTGGAGGAATAATAATTCCTTATAAGGGGTCACACCCCAAGTGGGCAAGGAGGGTGCGAAGCACCCGCGGGCCCGGGGTCGTGGGCGATGAGGCGTAACGTGACGCACTTTGCACGCTCGCATCGCCGCGAGCCGCTTTAGAGCCGCCTTTATTTTTTGCTAGCTCAGCTCGGCTCGGTTATGGCTTCCATGGCTCAGTGGAATACACTTGTTATTCCCTTGGTGCTGTTAGTCTTAGCTAGCAAAAAACAACACCAACACCAACAACAGAATTCAGTCTGAATTCTCCAACCAACTTCCTTCACTTTCTTAACTTCAAACTATCATTGAAGGTATAATTCCGGGTTCTTTGTTAACTCCGGCAGTACATACTGCTTTGGCTTTTGTACCCTGGGAAACTGACGAGTTTACTTGGGTGACCCGAAATCATTTTTAAGGGCCCTCTGTTAAGTTAACTTGTTCCTTCCTGTTTTATGTTCTTGTTTTAAGTTTTGTTTACTTTCTGTATTTTGATTTTTTAATTAGTTAGTTAGTTGTTAATTTATTTATAATCTTATGTTGTAATTCGAATGTATTATCAATAAATTACTACAGAATATTCACTACATAATCTACGGATCAGGAATTATCGTTTTCTAATCTAATAATTACTAAATCGAGAAACCTGTTAGTTAATCAAAAAAGGAATAAAAAACTCTTACTAAAACAAAAGAATATTGTTTTGGATGCAAAAAAAGTGCACGATTGCACGAGTGATGAGGAAGATCCAATTACAACAGGACAAAAAAAAGTGTCAGAATAAAGGATGTGCGTTTTTTCGAAGGTAAAATTATATATTTGTCCTGTCTTAACTAAATATATCATATATCATATAATATTGAACATAATGATGGTAATAATTGGAAAAAAATAACAAAACATCCTTAATCGAGAAGACATTCTGTCCCGCGTGCGTTGCATCTCATCTCGTGCGCTTGATCCTATACATCACACAAAGAAAAAAAATAGTGACACTATTTCTTACAATTATATCTTATATTTAAAAAGTACATGTATAATGTCGCGTCCAGAAATTTTAGAAGGTGAGACTTAAAAGTCTATTAACCTTAATAAAAAGAATAAAAGTTTTTAATCATTTTCTTTTAGGCTTTTGTAGAGTGACTTGATATATTTTGATCAATCGAGGGGAAAAAATCAGTATTTGCTTTTTATTTGAGGTTAGGTCTTTCCCTCTATGGTTGGATGGTGCATCCGCCAATGGTCATGATTCATGAATACCCCATGGTGAGCCTCCGGTATCACTATCACCAACTCACCATACAGTGGATTGCAATATTTATTGAGTATTGAAGGTTGAAGCTTCGTCCAAAGTCTGCTCGAGTCATCAGGTGGTATACACTTTACTGTATTAAATTAAATTGAAAACGTTGTTTGGAGTGATTTGAAGTGAGATGATGAATGCAATGTGTTTATTTACTATAAGCAAGTATATATCGCAAAGCCAACAAGTTGGCAAAAATATAAGGATATATGGGACTGAGTATTGTGTTTCACGGTGTATAGGATGTGAGATGCATACCGTTTTAATACCACCTAAGGTTCCAAAAATGGACATCCGCCATATTGGGAGTTTGAATCGAAAATTTGACTTCTGTCTCAAAAATAAGAGTTTTAATTTTATTTTCCTCCCTACTTCCTATTTTATTTTTCTTTTAAATTTTAAAGGGCGTAACCAATAAGGCTAAGGATGGAGCCCATTAGGTAAATCACCTCATTACCGATCACCCCCTACAACCTATCACGCCCTCTATGACCTATCACCCCCACTAGCGACCCTTTATTAATACTCGTACGGCCGAAGCCCGTACCGTATCAAAATCGGGAAAAAAAATATAGATTTTTTTTTTTCTGTGAGTTTGTATTTTTAAAAAATATATAAAAAATTCAAAAAATAAAAAATAAAAATGAAAAAAGGTATAAAATCATATCAAAAAGAGAGAGAGGGGGACGGGAAATAAATAGGTAAAATTTATCCCGTTGTCCTTTTTAAAAGAAATATCTTCACATTAACTCACCCTATTGTAGAGGTTAACAAGTCTAGTCCCATGGAGGCGCGTCCGGAAAGAACGTACCGCCAATTGCATTCAAAACCCCACGTGTTTTTACTCGACCTCAATCCGTTTATAAAACTACATTACCTGTTGATTTTGAGTTGAAAAGACGTGGGAAATGATCTTTTTTTTTCTTCCTGAAAGGCAAAACGGATAAATGACTAACACCTCAAACTTTGATGCGCCTTTTAAACTATGTTTAAGGAGCCCAACGATCAATCTGAAAATCGTTTTGATCCCCCTAAATAACATGCCAAATATGATTATTATATATTTATTATTAAGGGTGTGCATACTGTTCGGCTGTTGGCGGGAAAAATCGCTATGTTTGCTTTTTGGTAGGTTTGGTTTCGATTTTTTGAGTTTTGCTTGTAATCATAAACTAAACTTAAATTTTTAAGCATAAGACTAGTAAAGTAAGTAGTTAAATAATGGAGAAAATATAAATAGGTTGTTATGTGAGAGACAAAAATAAATAAATAAAAATTATGTATGACTGAAGTTTTTATACCAATTTCTGATATATCATTATTTTTGTTGAACTAAATATAACAGGCGACATATTATCCGGTTCTCCTACTAGTCCAAAAGTTAAAACAAACAATCATATGTTCAAGGACGGATTTACTATGGGGGCAGCCCTCACTCAAATGTTGGTATAATGTAACTTTTTAAAATTTAAATGGTATATTTGTAATTTTTTTAAAAAATAAGAAAAAATAAATAGAAAATACATACAAATACTATCTTCATTGTCATAAGCTTATTTTTGGAACTCATTGGTTATCGCAACATTAATTTTGACATAGATCTCTCTATTGGCAGAATAAAAAACTTGAGTTATTTTGATTTTTAATAGAAAGAACGAAAAAAAGTTAAAGAAAAAGTTTTTTTGTGTGGGTATATAAATGTGTAATACATTAATAGTGGAGTTGTTTGTATAAAAATTATTTTCTTTTAAATTTGTGTATATATTTATCACAAACAACTAATTATAATAATCATAATAGTTATGTAGGAAAGATATATATAAGCTAATTATTTCATAAAAAATATATTTTTCGGGTTCTTGCATTATGATTGAATACGTTTTCATTTAATAAGACCTTGTCCGGCACGTGTGGTATTTATTTATGAAAAAAACTAGCAAATTTTAAATATGAGTGTCACACCCGGTCACCCGTTGTGAGGAACGAAATTCTTTTAAAGGTCAATTCTCTATTCTCGAACTAGGTTCCACTTTTTTTAACATTCTCAAATACAACTCTTATAAATATGACATACAACTAAAACTTTTCCCCTCACAAAAAATTTCCTGACTCTGACTCTGCACATGTTTTAACATTTTCCGACTTAATAATTTGTTGTTCGTCGGACATTGTAATATCATTAAAGTCTAGCTAATGAACAATATTTTTTTTTGTCTTTATTCGCGTTTTTAAGATAAATACAAAGTTTACCATCTATAAGAATAAATATTGATATGGTTCAGTGGTTGAGGCTTATGCCTTTGGGGTTTGAGGTCTTGGGTTCAAAACCCTCCTCCCTATCCTTTTTTTTTGGTATTTTTTTAAAGGTTTTTCCACTTTGCCCCCTACCCTTTCTCTTTTTTTCTTTTCAGCCCCTCTGCTTTTGTTTGTTATTCTTTCTACCCCTTAAACTTATATAAATTTTTTTTATATAATTTATTTTTGGGTAAATTACATAAATCATACCTAAGGTTTGTTCAAAATTACACTGATCATACCTACAATTTAAAAATTACCCGAGACATACCTATTATTGTCGAAAACCCACACTAATCATACCTAACCCTAACGGAACTTGACGGATCGTTAAAAGGGGTCACATGCAAATCACGTGAGAAAGTAAAAGACTGTTTTACCCTACCCATATGATATACCTTCCCCTGCTCCTTCTCTGCCATCTATCCATTTTTTTTTTTTTTTTTCTACCCCTTAAACTTATATTTTTTTTTATATAATTTATTTTTAGGGTAAATTACATAAATCATACCTAAGGTTTGTTCAAAATTACACTGATCATACCTACAATTTAAAAATTACCCGAGACATACCTATTATTGTCGAAAACCCACACTAATCATACCTAAGGTTTGTTCAAAATTACACTGATCATACCTACAATTTAAAAATTACCCGAGACATACCTATTATTGTCGAAAACCCACACTAATCATACCTAAGGTTTGTTCAAAATTACACTGATCATACCTACAATTTAAAAATTACCCGAGACATACCTATTATTGTCGAAAACCCACACTAATCATACCTAACCCTAACGGAACTTGACGGATCGTTAAAAGGGGTCACATGCAAATCACGTGAGAAAGTAAAAGACTGTTTTACCCTACCCATATGATATACCTTCCCCTGCTCCTTCTCTGCCATCTATCCATCCCTTTCTCAAAATTAATCTAACGTGAATTTAGGGTCCCCCCAAATAGATAAATAAAATTGTAATCCTTACATTGTTCATAACCAAATGATTAGAAAAAAAAACATTATTTATGCGCTCGTCTTTTCAATAGAACTCGAAACATTATTCCATCTCATAATCTTTTTTCGAGTTAGCATCTGGAAGTATTGCTAGTTGGGGTACCTTAGTAGCCACTTCCCCATGACCAGATGGCGGCTTTTCCAGCTACCTTTAAGACTGGTGGCACCTACCCCTCTCTTAGTCGCCCCAAGGGCTTGCTCCATCTAACCCGCGACCACACCTGGTGCGGTGGTTTGCGGCGGCGCAGTGGTGATTTTGGGGTTTTCCATGGGAATTTTTGTAACACCCGTCGTTTAAAAAAACTTGGATTTTTCAAAACGTTTGCCAATTTCATATATTAACAAAATCTGCATTTTAAGTTAATATCACACACATACATAACATCATAAGATACACATTAGGTTCAACATGTCCTAAAGTGTGCCTATACTTTCTTTCTTCATCTTTCTTTCTTTATTCCTTTGCCAAGACGTAGGCTAAGTGACTTATGCCACTTGCATAGGGATGTGGGGTTGTGTGTAGGCGGTCATAGACCATACATGGAGTCCTCACACCCGACATGATGGGTAAACCATAAGGTGGTCCATCGGCGTCGTTAAGGAATGACAAAGTCAATCCAACTGAATAAACCGTTTATGCCTTTACGCATTAGTGATTAGTTACTCCACCCGGAATACTCAAACGTAACTATGCCACAAGGAGCAACTCAAGTGACCACGTACGCACCAGCCCCGGAGAGCTAGCACGGGTTAAGCTTAACACAAGACTTTACATAATGCTCGAGACTTTAATCGCTTAATTAGTTTAGGCTACTCTTTCACCTAAGCTAATCACATATCATATTTTACTTTAGGGCCCTTAACGTGCACGTGAACATGGCAATCCTAATCAAGGACTAGTGACTAGGTGATCAAGCCACACATGCAAACATATATCGTATCATTTCATCATTTCATACATACATAATCATTTCATCATTTCATGCATTTATAATAATTTCATCATTTCATGCATATATACTTACCACATACCATTGCAACCTGCATATGAATGTTAATCATCATAAACGGTAAGTAATATATCCCTTTGCAGCCTCCCATAGTCACCCATGAACATAAAATGTACATACATATTCAATTGGAAGGTTTAACTTATGAAAACGAGATTTGTTGTACCAACAGGTGACAAAAGATGTTAACTTACCTCGGTACAGCTTACCAACAAGTTAAAAGTATCTTATAGTGCTTGCTAAGTGCTCCCGACAACCTAGAATGAGTATAAGATCGAGATATAAGCTAGACGAAATGTTTTGTGAAAACTGGACAAGAGGTGCGTCGCACCTCCCACGTGGTGCGTCGCATAAATCGATCAGAAGATTCTGAACATAAGCAGGTGCGCCGCACCTAATCTTTGGTGCGTCGCACAAATCCATCAGAAATTCTGAATAGATGCAAGTGCGCCGCACCTACCCATTGGTGCGCCGCATAACGGGCTTTTGGCTGAAAACCATTTTTCCAAATCTGGCTGTGGTGCGTCGCACCACCCTACTGGTGCGTCGCACCTGGAGTGTCGACCAGAAACCTAATCTTTGTTCTATGATCAAACGAATTCCATACGAACCCATACCCCAAATCCAACCTGGGGACTTAAATTAATCCTTTCAATTGCACTTTCATCAACTTAAACCATCCTATTAATCCCTTAATCCTTTACATCATAATTCAATCTTTAAAACACCCGAACAACATGAATTCAATAAACGTTTGATCAAATAACCCAACCCAAACCCTATGGCCTGGATCGAAATCACTACTAAGACAAACATGATCAGATTTAAGAGTAAGATCAACCATAATACCTGTAGATGACTTCGAGGATTCGAAATCTTAATCAAACTTGATCGAAACGACACGAAACGATTGATTCTTGGAGAAAACTTGTCTTGAGAGGGAGGGGATCTGTTCCTAGGGCTTAATCACGAAAATTTGCAGCTATTGGGGTCTTACTAGACCTTAAACTCCTGACCATAAGTTTCCTTTAGTGCCCATAGGCCCCTCGACTTCCTAAACTTTACTTTCGTAGCTTAATTAACTTACCGGGAGACTTAACGATCTAACAAGCACTTAACTTTCATACTTTACTTTAAATTACTTTCATTTAATTCACTTTACTTCATTTCATATTAAACACATAAGCATTTAATCACATAATCCCTTATAAGGCACATAAACATAATAGACTTGACGTTAACTAACGGAAAGTCAAATAGTCAAACATAAAACGTTTGGGATGTTACAATTTTTGAGGGTAATATTGTCTTTGGTTAAACTTACGAATAGCTTTCAAATCTCGTTTCAATTATATATGATTTTGGGATCAGATTTTTATTTCTTGTCTTTTGGTTTGATTTGGATTCGGAGCTGACTTCTATTGTAGTTGTTAATCTGGGTTTAAATTTTGAATGCCCTCTACTTTAACCACCATCCTAATTTTATAGATCTAGGTTTTCTTTTTGATTAAGTGTTATGATTTCAATGGTATAAAGATTGATATAGATATAGATTTTGTTTTTAACAGAAAATATGTGACTTTTGATTATTTTTGAGGTTTTGTGATTTTTATATATATTTTTGTTGAAGATTAAAAGATTTGGCTGACAATTTTTTTTTTTTGATAAGAATGGGGTTTGAAGAAATAACATATGAGGAAGAAGAAATAATGAGAAAAGACCGTTTTACCCCCTCACATGACTGGCATGTGACCCCCTTTTAACGATTCGTCACGTTCCGTTAGGGTTAGGTATGGTCAGTGTGGGTTTTTGACAACCATAGGTATGTCTCGGGTAATTTCTAAATTGTAGGTGTGATCAGTGTAGATTTGGACAAACCTTAGGTATGATTTATGTAATTTACCCTTTATTTTTTTATACCTTTTCTAAACTTAAAATTTTGTTCCTTTATAATATTTTGATCATTTTTTAGTTGTATTTAATTGAATTATACTTTTTTTTTGCTAATTTTTTGTTTTTATATGTTTTTTTATTAACACTTTTGATTTCTATTTTTAAAACGTTCTTTTTTGTTAAAGTTTTGTGAACAATTTGTTTTATTTTATAATTTATATTTTATATTTTTTATATTTTTTTTATAGATTTTGTTTTTTAACCCCTTTTTTCCTTATAATAAGTTGATTTTTTTAAACCTTTGAATTTTTTTTTAAATTCTATTTGGTAAGGTTTGTTTCATATATATGTTTTCCGGTTTTTTGTTTAGTAGTTTTTTTTATATTTTTTGTTTTTGTTCCGTTTTTGGGTTCTTTTGTTTGGGCTTGAATGGAGTGACATTTTTTTGTTGTCTTTTTCTGCGCCTTTAATATATATGTAGTACATGACATTTATTAACCAAAAACCAAAGTTGGTGGAGTGGTTGAGACTCACACCTTTGAGGGTGGAGGTGCTGGGTTTGAAACACTCCCCACAATTATTTTTTTTTGCCCCTTTTCTTTTTAAAAGGTTTTTTCATTTACCCCCCCCCCCCTTCTACTTTCCCTTTTTTCTTTCCAGCCCCTCCTCTTTTGTTTTTTATTCTTTCTACCCTTTAAAATTATATAATTTGTTTTATTTATTATTTTTTTCTTTTTTAACATATATTTTTTAAAACCTTTTCTACACTTAATATTTTTTTCTTTTATAATATTTTGATCAATTTTAATTTTATTTA
Source organism: Erigeron breviscapus (assembly GCA_034093135.1). Lineage (NCBI taxonomy): Eukaryota > Viridiplantae > Streptophyta > Magnoliopsida > Asterales > Asteraceae > Erigeron > Erigeron breviscapus. The sequence goes on along the minus strand of CM067170.1, from coordinate 62,774,202 downwards.
ATTGTTTTTATATATATTAAAACTTTTGATTTCTATTTTTAAAACGTTCTTTTTTGTTAAAGTTTTGTGAACAATTTGTTTTATTTTATAATTTATATTTTAATTCTTTTTATATTTTTTTTGTTAGATTTTTGTTTTTTAACCCTTTTTTCCTTATAATAAGTTGTTTTTTTTAAAACCTTTGATTGTTTTTTAAATTCTATTTGGTAAGGTTTGTTTCATATATATGTTTTCCGGTTTTTTGTTTAGTAGTTTTTTTTTATATTTTTTGTTTTTGTTCTGTTTTTGGGTTCTTTTGTTTGGGCTTGAATGGAGTGACATTTTTGGACGTGGTTGTAACATTTTGCGCCTTTAATATATATTAGTACATGACATTTAGTTAACCAAAAATCAAAGTTGGTGTAGTGGTTGAGACTCACACCTTTGAGGGTGGAGGTGCTGGGTTTGAAACACTCCCCACAATTTTTTTTTTTGCCCCTTTTCTTTTTAAAAGGTTTTTTTCATTTTGTCCCCTTCCTCTTTCCCCTTTTTCTTTCCAGCCCTCCTTCTTTTGTTTTTTATTCTTTCTACCCCTAAAATTATATAATTTGTTTTATTTTTATTTTATTCTTTTTTAACATATATTTTTTAAAACCTTTTCTACACTTAATATTTTTTTCTTTTATAATATTTTGATCAATTTTAATTTTATTTAATTGTTTTTATATATACTTTTAAAACTTTTGATTTTTTTAAACGTTCTTTTTTGTTAAAGTTTTGTGAACAATTTGTTTTATTTTATAATTTATATTTTAATTGTTTTTATATTTTTTTTGATAGATTTTTGTTTTTTAACCCTTTTTTTCCCTATAATAAGTTGTTTTTTTAAAACCTTTGATTGTTTTTTAAATTCTTCATTTGGTAAGGTTTGTTTCATATATATGTTTTCCGGTTTTTTGTTTAGTAGTTTTTTTTTATATTTTTTGTTTTTTCCGTTTTTGGGTTCTTTTGTTTGGGCTTGAATGGAGTGGCATTTTTGGACGTGGTTGTAACATTGTGACTTAAATAAATATATTTCCATTTACCTGCGATATCACGCATCCACGATTATTGCAGCCCGCATCGCGGGCGTCGAACTTCCTAGTTACAAATATAGTGGTCAAGTTTAATGAAAACACTACTAGGAAAAAGTTGGCATTACTTGGCTCAGTTTCATAAGTTTGTCATGTTGTTGCTTCTCAACTAAAAATATGCAACGCTTTTGATTTTTCTATTTGTACACTTCATAATATTTTAACCTATTTCAAAAGTATTTATGGTAAAATATTGTACTTTTTGTCATTATATTTGTCTTCATCACATAGTTACTTCGATAAGATGTTAGCCATTGCTATTGGATGTGGGTGTCGTCGAGGTGGTCAATTGCTATATTGCATGCCCATTTTATTTTATTCACTTCTATCCCCCCCACTCTCTTGGGTTGTCAACTTAACCACAAACTAATCATTTGGTTTTTCCAACTTGTACTATTGTCACTAGTAACGACAACCATTGTATTTTATTAATCGAAATTTGTCTCCCATATAAGCCTTGAATTCTATTCCCCCAACTCAACTAATAGGGGACAATTTTGAGAACTTGAGTTGTTAGGGGTGATGGATTTGGACTCAAAACTCACTATTATGTTAATTAAATACTCGATTTTAATACAATTTCCAAAATGTGTGCTTTAATAATTAGTGAACATATATAATATCAAGTTAGATGTATTGAGTACTAATTATAGTTTAGTACGTTGGAATATACAAATAAAAATTACTTAATGGGCCGATATCCATAAAGACTGATATTATTGTTAAACTTTTATGTCAAACGTGTCAAATATTATTATTACGATTTCTTTTTGAGAATTCATGTAATCATTTTTACTGCCAAATGTGTATTCCAAATTCGAAACAGTAATAGTTAGAAGCACCAATTGTATATTTGCATTAGGGAATTTACATCACAAACAATAGACTAAAACAAAAAACGAAAACAATGATGATGATACACACACCTCTTAATCGAAGTAAACACTCCCCAGGGTCACAAATCGAAAGTCTATCATTCTCTCCAGCCATCATAAGTTGCATCGGTTGCTGATTTAATTTAAAGGTAAGAGAGACATCGGATGGAATAGGCAAGATTCTCCTCATCCATCATGCACCAGCCTATTTCCGCATTTCCATATGACTCAAACAAGGATCTAACAAACCCTATGAAATATGTTCGATTCAAGCTTTTGATCCGAAAGAGCACATGTAATTCACGCAAGTAGAAAGTTTGCTTGTATTATTAAAAAAGCGAACGTTTTGTTAATTGCTTCATAACAAATACGAAGTACTCAAGAATATACAATTTGTCAATACATATGCGAAAGTTTTGAATAAACAACTAGTTTTATAAAACCAATATGCAACGAATAGGATTTACAAAAATGGGAATATATAAGAATATAATTATCAGTTGTTAAAAAAAATAGCTGAAAAGATTGTTTTTAATTAAAAAAATTTTTCTTCCTTTTTCCTGCAAGATAAAAAGAATTAGCTAATTAAGTTTTTTCCGAGGTTTTGAGCCAAAATTAGTGTCTCAATTCATAATCACTGGGCCACTTACATTTTATCTATTGGGCTTTGATTGAGGAGTGTTGCCCACCCGAGTTTTTAATGCTTCGATACGGGCCTTGCAAAAAAACCTTAAACTTCCAAATTTTTTTATTTCTCCAGAGGTCCCAGCCGTCATTTATTTGGGCTAAATGGAGTGCATATTTACAACTGAAAAATAAAATATGATAAAGTTCTACCACATTATATATTTACAATTTTACAGGTACATCATTATATGATGCTATTTACCAATTGTTAAAAGAAATGTTTTTGCCATCTAATGAAATCTCCACGAAGGTTTTGACATGTCCTTAGACAATTAACGATTCATAAGTTTTTTACTTTTTCTCTTATTTCGTATGTTATTTTATGTGCTAAAGAGGGACTACATATTCATTTTCTGCTTAAATATATAAAGTATTTACATTCATACTTCTTCTAATATATGTCGATGGCAAATTAGTAGTTGGGAGAATCAATCTAGACTTCAAAAATGGTGAGGTTGAAATACTTGTATAGTACGCTTTGAATATACATATACGCAGTATCATACTTCATCGAAATGGAAGATGAGATCTAGCATGCTTTATTGCTAAAAGCATCTGAAAAATACTCCATGACCATAAAATCCACGTACGTAGAGTCGTAGATGTATCACAAATAACACGTCAAGATTTGGCTTTTGCAACAAAGTACATGTATTGTAATGTGTTGTTAGGTCTTCCAACGAAAATGAAACAACTTACTGTATATTAGTTATATATAACAAACACATATATTATACTACAATATATAACTGCGTAAAACGTATATTGTTGTGTATTGCTAAAATATGTTCTTAATAGATCACTTCTTTTATCTTAGTATTATATAAGATTAAGAATAATAATATTATTATTTAATATGAATATTAATAATATTAAAGAGTAAATAACAAATTCATGAGTTTATAATATTAAATTGGAGAATATTTCCGATTTGCTAAGGTGGCAAATTGAGATTTCGTTGTTATTAATTATTGAAATTGAAACTTATGAATGTTGACAAGAAGACAATAGTCATATCAATGTTGCCTAAAGCCAGCTATTAGTATAAGAAAATAGTCTAATCGGTTTAAAGCAAATATAATAACGACAATATCTGTTGGGCAAAAGCTACCTTTCTACTCCCTATTATTTTTTGTTCGCGTTAACATGCACTTTTCTGTTCCCAAAATGTTATAGATTTTTGCCATTGGAGTGATAGCTCATTGTTTAGGGAGTTTTTCACTTTGTGGTTTCTTCATAGGGGTCATGGGTTCAAATTTTGCCACATGTAAATGTGGTGAGGGACTTTAGCAATGTTATACCCATCTACACATGGAAGAACAAAACTTTTAGGGCATTGTCAGGATTCGAACCCGGCGTGGGCGCATTAAAGTTGGGGGGTGTTAGTCATTTATCCGCATTGCCTGTCAAAAAAAAATGTTATAGATTTTGATATGGATTAAGAAAATATTCGAAAAAATTATGCAAAGAAATATAATTAAATACATAAACATCTTGTAACATCCGTGAATTTTGCAACCGATTGTTTTATGGCTTGTGGGAGAAACGGGTCGGCCCGTGGGTAGTCCAAGACCCACCAGCCACCCATGACCCATTCCCCCCCCCCCATATCTCTTTCTCCCCTCTCACTTCTTATCTATCTACCTATCTCTTTCTCTCTTTCTCTCAAAAGCAAAGCAAGACCCATTTCAATCTTCTTCACCATTTCTTGCATCAAATTAGTGTTGGATCGATTATAACATAGAAATCATAGTCACTTTCATCTCACTTTCGTCTTATCAAAGAATCAAAGCCAAGTTCTAGCATTTTTTTTACCCAATTAGGTCAAATTTGGGTTTGAGCTCAAGGAGACGTTTTGGTAAGTTAAATTCATCCCATTTACTTCTATTTATGCTTGTTCTTATGTTTCTAGTCGTTTTTATGGGATTCCAAGACTTGAAAATGGTAAAAATGGAAATTAGGGTTAGGGTTTGAAGGATTTGTGGACGATTATGATGTTTTGGTCGAATTTGTGGGTTGGGTTATGTGTATTTATGGTTAATAATGTTTGATTATACTTCAAATTGGGTTAAAAGTCTTTACAAATCGTTTTGGTATGGTTTGGGTCGAAATTGGGGGTTTGGGTTCTTATTTTCTGCACTTGTTGCTGCTGGTGGTGTTGCTGCCCAGTATGGGGCGTAACCTACGCCCCTTAGGGCCGTAGGTTACGCCAGTGAGGGCCGTAGCTTACGCCTATCCCTATCTTCAATTTTGACCTTACGCCAAAATTTAACTGTTTACGCCAACTTCTACGCCAAAAATGACATTTCTAGAGGGCCGTAGGTTACGCCATGAGGGCCGTAGGTTACGCCAGTGAGGGCCGTAGCTTACGCCTATCCCTATCTTCAATTTTGACCTTACGCCAAAATTTAACTGTTTACGCCAACTTCTACGCCAAAATTTAACTGTTTACGCCAACTTCTACGCCAAAAATGACATTTCTAGAGGGCCGTAGGTTACGCCAGTGAGGGCCGTAGCTTACGCCTATCCCTATCTTCAATTTTGACCTTACGCCAAAATTTAACTGTTTACGCCAACTTCTACGCCAAAAATGACATTTCTAGAGGGCCGTAGGTTACGCCAGTGAGGGCCGTAGCTTACGCCTATCCCTATCTTCAATTTTGACCTTACGCCAAAATTTAACTGTTTACGCCAACTTCTACGCCAAAAATGACATTTCTAGAGGGCCGTAGGTTACGCCAGTGAGGGCCGTAGCTTACGCCTATCCCTATCTTCAATTTTGACCTTACGCCAAAATTTAACTGTTTACGCCAACTTCTACGCCAAAAATGACATTTCTAGAGGGCCGTAGGTTACGCCAGTGAGGGCCGTAGCTTACGCCTATCCCTATCTTCAATTTTGACCTTACGCCAAAATTTAACTGTTTACGCCAACTTCTACGCCAAAAATGACATTTCTAGAGGGCCGTAGCTTACGCCTATCCCTATCTTCAATTTTGACCTTACGCCAAAATTTAACTGTTTACGCCAACTTCTACGCCAAAAATGACATTTCTAGAGGGCCGTAGCTTACGCCTATCCCTATCTTCAATTTTGACCTTACGCCAAAATTTAACTGTTTACGCCAACTTCTACGCCAAAAATGACATTTCTAGAGGGCCGTAGGTTACGCCAGTGAGGGCCGTAGCTTACGCCTATCCCTATCTTCAATTTTGACCTTACGCCAAAATTTAACTGTTTACGCCAACTTCTACGCCAAAAATGACATTTCTAGAGGGCCGTAGCTTACGCCTATCCCTATCTTCAATTTTGACCTTACGCCAAAATTTAACTGTTTACGCCAACTTCTACGCCAAAAATGACATTTCTAGAGGGCCGTAGGTTACGCCAGTGAGGGCCGTAGCTTACGCCTATCCCTATCTTCAATTTTGACCTTACGCCAAAATTTAACTGTTTACGCCAACTTCTACGCCAAAAATGACATTTCTAGAGGGCCGTAGGTTACGCCAGTGAGGGCCGTAGCTTACGCCTATCCCTATCTTCAATTTTGACCTTACGCCAAAATTTAACTGTTTACGCCAACTTCTACGCCAAAAATGACATTTCTAGAGGGCCGTAGCTTACGCCTATCCCTATCTTCAATTTTGACCTTACGCCAAAATTTAACTGTTTACGCCAACTTCTACGCCAAAAATGACATTTCTAGAGGGCCGTAGGTTACGCCAGTGAGGGCCGTAGCTTACGCCTATCCCTATCTTCAATTTTGACCTTACGCCAAAATTTAACTGTTTACGCCAACTTCTACGCCAAAAATGACATTTCTAGAGGGCCGTAGCTTACGCCTATCCCTATCTTCAATTTTGACCTTACGCCAAAATTTAACTGTTTACGCCAACTTCTACGCCAAAAATGACATTTCTAGAGGGCCGTAGCTTACGCCTATCCCTATCTTCAATTTTGACCTTACGCCAAAATTTAACTGTTTACGCCAACTTCTACGCCAAAAATGACATTTCTAGAGGGCCGTAGCTTACGCCTATCCCTATCTTCAATTTTGACCTTACGCCAAAATTTAACTGTTTACGCCAACTTCTACGCCAAAAATGACATTTCTAGAGGGCCGTAGGTTACGCCAGTGAGGGCCGTAGCTTACGCCTATCCCTATCTTCAATTTTGACCTTACGCCAAAATTTAACTGTTTACGCCAACTTCTACGCCAAAAATGACATTTCTAGAGGGCCGTAGCTTACGCCTATCCCTATCTTCAATTTTGACCTTACGCCAAAATTTAACTGTTTACGCCAACTTCTACGCCAAAAATGACATTTCTAGAGGGCCGTAGGTTACGTCCATACTGACCGTACCTTACGCCTATCCCTATCTTCGATGATTTTGAGATACAGCCTTGTTCATTGTGATGACAGAAGGGTATCGTTGCATAGGTGACGGAGTTCACGCATAAGATAGGCATGTTGGCTTATTCATGCATTTGGCACTTACATTGATTCATATATCATTTGTGCATTCTCATTACACATTTACTAGTCTTGTGTAATCTTGTTGTTGGACGATATTGTGTTGCTTAGAGGCTCGCTGAAGTCATGTCTAGCCTCTACTCGTATATTGTGATATTTGACGTTGGTTCTTTATGAACCATTGCTACGAACTCACCAACCTTGTGTTGACTATGCTTAGTACACTTTTCAGGTAATCAGGTTCTCCCAGGGCGTGGAGTTTAGTTGCCTTGCTTGCTGTGAACCCGGACTATGGACTTTATGGATCAAGGATTCATTGGCCTCCCTTTTGCATTATACTTAGGATCGTTTGCCATCTTTGGATGTTATCTTGTTAACTTTGATGGTTATTTGCTCCTGGTGTATTTTGTTACTTGTTTCGTTTTGTATTGGATTCACCGAATCTTTAATTGCATTTAGTTCTTGTTCTATTGTAATTCCACCTTGCGCTATATGATTTCCGTGATATTTCGAGCCTCGGCTTGGGGTGTTACAGAATGGTGGCCCATGCGTGGTCGTAGAGAATTAGGCGGTTTGACCTAGACTACGGCTTAAGTTAAAACTCTTCATATAGCATGCATGGTTAGGAATTCGTGTGCAATGTGAATTATGTGAATCCCCGTGTGAGTTCGTAGTTAAGACCTATTGTATGATAGCTTGAATTCAATGTGATGAATGTGAATTGTAGTTAATATGGGTTGTTGTTGTAAATTGTTGGAATTAATGTGATGATTTAGGGCAAAATGATGGGATGCCATTAACTTAGTATAATATTGTGGCAACCCTAAAAGAACCCGATCAACTCTTTTATGGTTACCCGATATTATAGCAAGTTCATGACATCGTGGATTGCGCACGTGTGGATTAAAGTATAATAAGGAACCGATATGCTTAATGGAAGTTGATTAGGTGGAAGGTTAGCCGTTGGTACACCTTGTATACATACCCGGTCAATAACTAGAGAGCATATCGAATTCGGATTATACTTTGAATCATTCGTGTTAGTTGTTGATTGCATGACGTAATGAGCATGATTACTTGATGTTATGATATGTAAAAAAAAAAAAAAAAAAAAAAAAAAAAAAAAAAAAAAAAAAAAAAAAAAAAAAAAAAAAAAAAAAAAAAAAAAAAAAAAAAAAAAAAAAAAAAAAAAAAAAAAAAAAAAAAAAAAAAAAAAAAAAAAAAAAAAAAAAAAAAAAAAAAAAAAAAAAAAAAAAAAAAAAAAAAAAAAAAAAAAAAAAAAAAAAAAAAAAAAAAAAAAAAAAAAAAAAAAAAAAAAAAAAAAAAAAAAAAAAAAAAAAAAAAAAAAAAAAAAAAAAAAAAAAAAAAAAAAAAAAAAAAAAAAAAAAAAAAAAAAAAAAAAAAAAAAAAAAAAAAAAAAAAAAAAAAAAAAAAAAAAAAAAAAAAAAAAAAAAAAAAAAAAAAAAAAAAAAAAAAAAAAAAAAAAAAAAAAAAAAAAAAAAAAAAAAAAAAAAAAAAAAAAAAAAAAAAAAAAAAAAAAAAAAAAAAAAAAAAAAAAAAAAAAAAAAAAAAAAAAAAAAAAAAAAAAAAAAAAAAAAAAAAAAAAAAAAAAAAAAAAAAAAAAAAAAAAAAAAAAAAAAAAAAAAAAAAAAAAAAAAAAAAAAAAAAAAAAAAAAAAAAAAAAAAAAAAAAAAAAAAAAAAAAAAAAAAAAAAAAAAAAAAAAAAAAAAAAAAAAAAAAAAAAAAAAAAAAAAAAAAAAAAAAAAAAAAAAAAAAAAAAAAAAAAAAAAAAAAAAAAAAAAAAAAAAAAAAAAAAAAAAAAAAAAAAAAAAAAAAAAAAAAAAAAAAAAAAAAAAAAAAAAAAAAAAAAAAAAAAAAAAAAAAAAAAAAAAAAAAAAAAAAAAAAAAAAAAAAAAAAAAAAAAAAAAAAAAAAAAAAAAAAAAAAAAAAAAAAAAAAAAAAAAAAAAAAAAAAAAAAAAAAAAAAAAAAAAAAAAAAAAAAAAAAAAAAAAAAAAAAAAAAAAAAAAAAAAAAAAAAAAAAAAAAAAAAAAAAAAAAAAAAAAAAAAAAAAAAAAAAAAAAAAAAAAAAAAAAAAAAAAAAAAAAAAAAAAAAAAAAAAAAAAAAAAAAAAAAAAAAAAAAAAAAAAAAAAAAAAAAAAAAAAAAAAAAAAAAAAAAAAAAAAAAAAAAAAAAAAAAAAAAAAAAAAAAAAAAAAAAAAAAAAAAAAAAAAAAAAAAAAAAAAAAAAAAAAAAAAAAAAAAAAAAAAAAAAAAAAAAAAAAAAAAAAAAAAAAAAAAAAAAAAAAAAAAAAAAAAAAAAAAAAAAAAAAAAAAAAAAAAAAAAAAAAAAAAAAAAAAAAAAAAAAAAAAAAAAAAAAAAAAAAAAAAAAAAAAAAAAAAAAAAAAAAAAAAAAAAAAAAAAAAAAAAAAAAAAAAAAAAAAAAAAAAAAAAAAAAAAAAAAAAAAAAAAAAAAAAAAAAAAAAAAAAAAAAAAAAAAAAAAAAAAAAAAAAAAAAAAAAAAAAAAAAAAAAAAAAAAAAAAAAAAAAAAAAAAAAAAAAAAAAAAAAAAAAAAAAAAAAAAAAAAAAAAAAAAAAAAAAAAAAAAAAAAAAAAAAAAAAAAAAAAAAAAAAAAAAAAAAAAAAAAAAAAAAAAAAAAAAAAAAAAAAAAAAAAAAAAAAAAAAAAAAAAAAAAAAAAAAAAAAAAAAAAAAAAAAAAAAAAAAAAAAAAAAAAAAAAAAAAAAAAAAAAAAAAAAAAAAAAAAAAAAAAAAGAGTAAAAGTGGTTCAGTAAAAAAAAAAAAAAAAAAAAAAAAAAAAAAAAAAAAAAAAAAAAAAAAAAAAAAAAAAAAAGGGCGGACTCAAAACTTGGAGTGGATTGACTTCAAAAACAAAGTAAAAGCAAAGTTTTGTCCTCCGTATGAACTACAAAACTTAACCATTGAATTCGCAAATCTAAACATGGAGGGAGCCGATTACAAGGGCTATGTGAGACGATTTCAAGAGTTGTCCACCCTCATTCCTCACTTGGTGGGTACCGAGTCACAGGCCATCCAGAAGTTTGTATTGGGCTTGAATCCTCAAGTCCGATCTTATGTAAACTCCAACATGCCTACTTCTTTGGCTAATGCGGTCAACCAAGCCGGGAGTGTGACTGAAGATTTATTGAGATGTGGTGTTTTGAGTAAGTCCTCATCAAACAAGAGGAAAGAAGTGGGAGAGTCGAGCGGAGTAAGGAAAGTGGGGAGGTTTGACCCCAAGAATGCAAATAGGGGTAGAATAATGGCGGCGGTGGAGCCAACTAGGAAAGCTTTCCCGGGACCTCATCCTTTCTGTGGGAGATGCAACCAACATCACCCCGCCAATGCCCAATGCAAGGCGTGCTTTAATTGTAACCGAGTCGGGCACCTCTCCAGAGATTGTAGAGCTCCAAGAGCGGGCCCAACGAATGTGGCTCCTGTTCGGGCCGTTCCTCCTCAAGGTAACCAAAGAAGAGGCGAATGTTTTGAATGTGGTAGCCGTGACCACTACCGAAATAATTGTCCTCGATGGGGGACAACAAGGCCACCAAGTGCAACCACGCGGCCGAGCCTTTGCGGCCAATGTAAATGAAGCTCGCAATGACCCCAACGTAGTAGCAGGTACTTTTCTCCTTAATGGTCTCTATGCAACCGTCCTATTTGATTCCGGGGCCGATTATAGCCTCGTGTCTTCTAACTTTGTTCCTTTGATTGATGTGCATCCATGTGCTCTAAACTATGTGCTTGACATTGAAATGGTAAATGGGTCACTAACTAGAATTAGTCAAATACTTCGGGAATGTGTCTTGACTTTAGAAGATGTCGACTTCTTCATTGACCTTATGCCTCTTGACATTGGTAGTTTTGATATTATAGTGGGTATGGATTGGTTGACGGCGGTGAATGCAACCATTGATTGTGGTGAGAGAGTTGTTAAGATACCTTTGACTAACGGTAAAATTCTTAGGGTTCAAGGTGAAACCTCCGATTCCTCGACTTCTAAAGTCTTTAGTGCTACCATCTCAAAGGTAGAATTGAAGACCGTCCCTATCGTTTGTGATTTTCCCGATGTTTTTCCGGATGACTTACCGGGGTTACCTCCGACCCGTGAACTTGATTTTCGTATTAATCTTATTCCCGAAGCCGCGCCAGTAGCAAAAGCCCCATATAGACTAGCTTTAACCGAAATGCAAGAATTACAAGCTCAACTCAAGGAACTCCAAGAGAAGGGTTTCATTCGCCCTAGTCAATCACCTTGGGGTGCTCCTGTTCTCTTCGTCAAAAAGAAAGATGGGTCCTTCAGAATGTGTATCGACTACCGAGAATTAAACAAGCTCACAGTGAAGAACCGGTATCCTCTCCCAAGAATTGATGACTTGTTTGATCAACTTCAAGGAGCTAAGCACTTCTCAAAAATCGATCTTCGCTCGGGTTATCATCAACTCCGGGTACATGAAGATGACATCCCCAAAACGGCTTTTCGCACAAGGTATGGTCATTTTGAATTCACCGTAATGCCTTTTGGGTTGACTAATGCACCGGCGGTGTTCATGGACTTGATGAACCGGGTGTGTCAACCATACTTAGACAAGTCTGTCATTGTGTTCATTGATGACATACTTGTATACTCGAAGACGAAGGAGGAGCATGTTGAGCACTTGCGTGAAGTGCTTGAACTACTAAGGAAAGAGAAATTGTATGCTAAGTTCTCCAAGTGTGAGTTTTGGTTGGAAGAGGTTCACTTTCTTGGTCACGTGGTGAGCAAGGAGGGTATTCATGTGGACCCAAGCAAGATTGAAGCGGTCAAGAATTGGAGAAGACCCGAAACGCCATCCGAGATCCGCCAATTTCTTGGATTGGCGGGTTATTATAGAAGATTTATTGAAAATTTCTCCCGTATTGCACAACCACTCACTCTCTTGACTCAAAAGGAGAGAAATTTTGAATGGGGCGAAAGACAAGAAAGCGCCTTCCAAACTCTTAAAGATATGCTATGTGATGCTCCTATTTTGACGCTACCGGATGGAATTGAAGATTTCGTTGTTTATTGTGATGCTTCGGGGCAAGGGTTGGGTTGTGTTCTTATGCAAAGGGGTAAGGTCATTGCTTATGCCTCTCGTCAATTGAAGGTGCATGAGAAGAACTACCCGACACATGATTTGGAATTGGGAGCGGTTGTGTTTGCTTTGAAGTGTTGGAGGCATTATCTCTATGGCACCAAATGTGTGATTTATACCGATCACAAAAGCCTCCAACACATCTTCAACCAAAGTGAATTGAATATGAGGCAAAGGCGTTGGTTAGAACTATTTAGTGATTATGATTGTGACATCCGTTATCACCCGGGCAAGGCAAATGTAGTAGCCGATGCCTTGAGCCGAAAGGAGAGAGTGAAACCAAGACGGGCTAGAGCTATGAGCCTCACGGTAGGGCCGAATATTCGTGATCGGATCATTGAAGCCCAAATTCAAGCCACCCTACCGGAAAACTTTGGAAACGAGAACCTAGATGGTATGGAACAACAATTCGACCGGAAGAATGATAATGGGCTATACATGGTTGAAAGACTTTGGGTTCCTATTTTCGGCGACTTAAGAACACTTATCATGAATGAAGCTCACCTATCGCCTTATTCGGTCCATCCCGGGTCGGATAAGATGTACTTTGACTTGAAAGATTTGTATTGGTGGCCGGGCATGAAGCGTGATGTGGCTAGGTATGTGAGTGAGTGTCTTACTTGCTTACAAGTCAAAGCCGATCACAAGAAGCCACCCGGTTTGTTGGTACAACCGGTGATGCCCGAATGGAAGTGGGAACATATCTCAATGGACTTCATTACTAAGCTACCGAAGACAAGAAGCGCCTTCCAAACTCTTAAAGATATGCTATGTGATGCTCCTATTTTGACGCTACCGGATGGAATTGAAGATTTCGTTGTTTATTGTGATGCTTCGGGGCAAGGGTTGGGTTGTGTTCTTATGCAAAGGGGTAAGGTCATTGCTTATGCCTCTCGTCAATTGAAGGTGCATGAGAAGAACTACCCGACACATGATTTGGAATTGGGAGCGGTTGTGTTTGCTTTGAAGTGTTGGAGGCATTATCTCTATGGCACCAAATGTGTGATTTATACCGATCACAAGAAGCCACCCGGTTTGTTGGTACAACCGGTGATGCCCGAATGGAAGTGGGAACATATCTCAATGGACTTCATTACTAAGCTACCGAAGACAAGAAGCGGTCGTGACACGATTTGGGTGATAGTAGATCGGTTAACGAAGTCGGCTCACTTTTTAGCCATTCGCGAAACCGATAAATTTGACACTTTGGCTCGTTTATACATCAAGGAAGTAATATCTAAACATGGAGTGCCAATTTCTATCATTTCCGATAGAGATGCCCGTTTCAAATCAAAATTTTGGGAAGCCTTTCAAAAAGCCATGGGTACTCGACTTGACATGAGTACGGCGTTTCACCCCCAAACGGATGGGCAAACCGAGAGAACCATCCAAACACTTGAAGACATGTTGAGGGCGTGTGCAATTGATTTTGGTGGAAATTGGGAAGACCATTTGCCTCTAGTCGAATTTTCCTACAACAATAGTTATCATGCTACCATTCAAATGGCGCCCTTTAGAGCATTATATGGTAGGATATGTCGTTCTCCTCTAGCTTGGGCGGAAATTGGAGAGAGTCAACTTATCGGGCCAGAAATTGTGATTGAAACGACTAAGGTAATATCCCAAATTAAGGAGAAGTTGCAATTGGCCCGTGAACGTCAAAAGAAGTATGCTGATGTGAGGCGGAGACCGTTGGAGTTTGAAGTTGGTGATTTAGTACTTTTGAAAGTGTCACCTTGGAAGGGAGTCGTACGTTTTGTGAAGCGGGGAAAACTTGCACCAAGGTATATTGGTCCTTTCAAGATTCTTGAACGGGTTGGAAAAGTTGCTTATCGGCTAGAATTGCCTCAAGAGCTTAACGGTGTGCATGATGTGTTTCATATTTGTAACTTGCGCAAGTGTTTGGCGGATCCTACACATCATGTGCCTATGGATGAAATTAGGGTTGATTCGAATTTGAACTTTGTTGAAGAGCCGGTGGAGATCTTGGATCGTCAAGAGAAGAAACTCAAGAACAAACGCTACACGATTGTTAAGGTTAGATGGAATGCTAGACGTGGAGCCGAGTTCACTTGGGAGCGAGAGGATCACATGAAGTCTAAGTATCCGCATTTATTTGATAATTAGGGTTTTGTTGAATTTCGGGACGAAATTCTTTCAACGGGGGAATAATGTAACATCCGTGAATTTTGACCCATTGACTTTATGTGTAATTTGACTAACAATCTTGTTTAATGAAATAAGTGGGTCGTTTGGTGAATTAAATGACAATGTGTGTTAGTCGAGTCGTTATTTAGTTTGTTGGCATTTAGTTGTGCAACCGATTGTTTTATGGCTTGTGGGAGAAACGGGTCGGCCCGTGGGTAGTCCAAGACCCACCAGCCACCCATGACCCATTCCCCCCCCCCATATCTCTTTCTCCCCTCTCACTTCTTATCTATCTACCTATCTCTTTCTCTCTTTCTCTCAAAAGCAAAGCAAGACCCATTTCAATCTTCTTCACCATTTCTTGCATCAAATTAGTGTTGGATCGATTATAACATAGAAATCATAGTCACTTTCATCTCACTTTCGTCTTATCAAAGAATCAAAGCCAAGTTCTAGCATTTTTTTTACCCAATTAGGTCAAATTTGGGTTTGAGCTCAAGGAGACGTTTTGGTAAGTTAAATTCATCCCATTTACTTCTATTTATGCTTGTTCTTATGTTTCTAGTCGTTTTTATGGGATTCCAAGACTTGAAAATGGTAAAAATGGAAATTAGGGTTAGGGTTAGGGTTTGAAGGATTTGTGGACGATTATGATGTTTTGGTCGAATTTGTGGGTTGGGTTATGTGTATTTATGGTTAATAATGTTTGATTATACTTCAAATTGGGTTAAAAGTCTTTACAAATCGTTTTGGTATGGTTTGGGTCGAAATTGGGGGTTTGGGTTCTTATTTTCTGCACTTGTTGCTGCTGGTGGTGTTGCTGCCCAGTATGGGGCGTAACCTACGCCCCTTAGGGCCGTAGGTTACGCCAGGTCTATTTTGCTTGGGCGTAGGTTACGCCAGTGAGGGCCGTAGCTTACGCCTATCCCTATCTTCAATTTTGACCTTACGCCAAAATTTAACTGTTTACGCCAACTTCTACGCCAAAAATGACATTTCTAGAGGGCCGTAGGTTACGCCAGTGAGGGCCGTAGCTTACGCCTATCCCTATCTTCAATTTTGACCTTACGCCAAAATTTAACTGTTTACGCCAACTTCTACGCCAAAAATGACATTTCTAGAGGGCCGTAGGTTACGCCAGTGAGGGCCGTAGCTTACGCCTATCCCTATCTTCAATTTTGACCTTACGCCAAAATTTAACTGTTTACGCCAACTTCTACGCCAAAAATGACATTTCTAGAGGGCCGTAGGTTACGCCATCTATTTGCTGGGCGTAGGTTACGCCAGGTCATTTGCTGGGCGTAGGTTACGCCACATGTTGGGCGTAGGTTACGCCATCTATTTTGCTTGGGCGTAGGTTACGCCAGCATTGTGGGCGTAGGTTACGCCATCTATTTTGCTTGGGCGTAGGTTACGCCAGCTATTTTGCTGGGCGTAGGTTACGCCAGCTATTTGCTGGGCGTAGGTTACGCCAGCTATTTTGCTTGGGCGTAGGTTACGCCAGCTATTTTGCTTGGGCGTAGGTTACGCCAGTCTATTTTGCTTGGGCGTAGGTTACGCCAGCATTGTTGGGCGTAGGTTACGCCATCTATTTTGCTTGGGCGTAGGTTACGCCAGCATTGTGGGCGTAGGTTACGCCATCTATTTGCTTGGGCGTAGGTTACGCCAGGTCTATTTTGCTTGGGCGTAGGTTACGCCAGTGAGGGCCGTAGTTACGCCACTACTTAGGGCCGTAGGTTACGCCAGGTCTATTTTGCTTGGGCGTAGGTTACGCCAGTGAGGGCCGTAGCTTACGCCTATCCCTATCTTCAATTTTGACCTTACGCCAAAATTTAACTGTTTACGCCAACTTCTACGCCAAAAATGACATTTCTAGAGGGCCGTAGGTTACGCCATCTATTGCTTGGGCGTAGGTTACGCCAGGATGCTGGGCGTAGGTTACGCCATCTATTTTGCTTGGGCGTAGGTTACGCCAGCATTGTTGGGCGTAGGTTACGCCATCTATTTTGCTTGGGCGTAGGTTACGCCAGTATGTTGGGCGTAACTTACGCCCCACCTAGGCGTAGGTTACGCCAGGTCTATTTTGCTTGGGCGTAGGTTACGCCAGTGAGGGCCGTAGCTTACGCCTATCCCTATCTTCAATTTTGACCTTACGCCAAAATTTAACTGTTTACGCCAACTTCTACGCCAAAAATGACATTTCTAGAGGGCCGTAGGTTACGCCAGTGAGGGCCGTAGCTTACGCCTATCCCTATCTTCAATTTTGACCTTACGCCAAAATTTAACTGTTTACGCCAACTTCTACGCCAAAAATGACATTTCTAGAGGGCCGTAGGTTACGCCAGTCTATACTGGGCGTAGGTTACGCCAGGTCAGCTTGGGCGTAGGTTACGCCATCTATTTTGCTTGGGCGTAGGTTACGCCAGCTATTTTGCTTGGGCGTAGGTTACGCCACTATGCTTGGGCGTAGGTTACGCCACTATTTTGTTGGGCGTAGTTACGCCCCTGTAGGTTACGCCAGGTCTATTTTGCTTGGGCGTAGGTTACGCCAGTGAGGGCCGTAGCTTACGCCTATCCCTATCTTCAATTTTGACCTTACGCCAAAATTTAACTGTTTACGCCAACTTCTACGCCAAAAATGACATTTCTAGAGGGCCGTAGGTTACGCCAGTCTATTTTGCTTGGGCGTAGGTTACGCCAGGTCATTTGCTGGGCGTAGGTTACGCCACATGTTGGGCGTAGGTTACGCCATCTATTTTGCTTGGGCGTAGGTTACGCCAGCTATTTTGCTTGGGCGTAGGTTACGCCAGTCTATTTTGCTTGGGCGTAGGTTACGCCAGCTATTTTGCTTGGGCGTAGGTTACGCCACTATGCTTGGGCGTAGGTTACGCCAGTCTATTTTGCTTGGGCGTAGGTTACGCCAGCTATTTGCTTGGGCGTAGGTTACGCCATCTATATTGATTGATGGCACAGGTACATCGTATATTGATTGTTGGTTTATGATTTATGCATTTACATTTGATTGTAAGCATTGCATACATCGTTGATGAGCCCTCGGCAGGGGATTGCCGACATCCTGGTGCATAGATGTATGCACCCATTTTGGATGTAGAACGTGACCCCGAGTATATAGACATATATATCTCGATGATTTTGAGATACAGCCTTGTTCATTGTGATGACAGAAGGGTATCGTTGCATAAGTGACGGAGTTCACGCATAAGATAGGCATGTTGGCTTATTCATGCATTTGGCACTTACATTGATTCATATATCATTTGTGCATTCTCATTACACATTTACTAGTCTTGTGTAATCTTGTTGTTGGACGATATTGTGTTGCTTAGAGGCTCGCTGAAGTCATGTCTAGCCTCTACTCGTATATTGAGATATTTGACGTTGGTTCTTTATGAACCATTGCTACGAACTCACCAACCTTGTGTTGACTATGCTTAGTACACTTTTCAGGTAATCAGGTTCTCCCAGGGCGTGGAGTTTAGTTGCCTTGCTTGCTGTGAACCCGGACTATGGACTTTATGGATCAAGGATTCATTGGCCTCCCTTTTGCATTATACTTAGGATCGTTTGCCATCTTTGGATGTTATCTTGTTAACTTTGATGGTTATTTGCTCCTGGTGTATTTTGTTACTTGTTTCGTTTTGTATTGGATTCACCGAATCTTTAATTGCATTTAGTTCTTGTTCTATTGTAATTCCACCTTGCGCTATATGATTTCCGTGATATTTCGAGCCTCGGCTTGGGGTGTTACACATCTGGAGTCGGTATATATAATGGTAAGTTTTATCAGATATTTGTTAAAATCGACAAGAAAAAGAATAGTTGGAAGACTAATTATATATATATACCGTGCCTCTTATATATATATATATATATATATATATATATATATATATATATATATATATATATATATATATATATATATATATATATATATATATATATATATATATATATATATATATATATATATATATATATATATATATATATATATATATATATATATATATATATATATATATATATATATATATATATATATATATATATATATATATATATATATATATATATATATATATATATATATATATATATATATATATATATATATATATATATATATATATATATATATATATATATATATATATATATATATATATATATATATATATATATATATATATATATATATATATATATATATATATATATATATATATATATATATATATATATATATATATATATATATATATATATATATATATATATATATATATATATATATATATATATATATATATATATATATATATATATATATATATATATATATATATATATATATATATATATATATATATATATATATATATATATATATATATATATATATATATATATATATATATATATATATATATATATATATATATATATATATATATATATATATATATATATATATATATATATATATATATATATATATATATATATATATATATATATATATATATATATATATATATATATATATATATATATATATATATATATATATATATATATATATATATATATATATATATATATATATATATATATATATATATATATATATATATATATATATATATATATATATATATATATATATATATATATATATATATATATATATATATATATATATATATATATATATATATATATATATATATATATATATATATATATATATATATATATATATATATATATATATATATATATATATATATATATATATATATATATATATATATATATATATATATATATATATATATATATATATATATATATATATATATATATATATATATATATATATATATATATATATATATATATATATATATATATATATATATATATATATATATATATATATATATATATATATATATATATATATATATATATATATATATATATATATATATATATATATATATATATATATATTTCTTTGCAATAATAGTCCTTAATATTAAATACTAAAAACTCTAACAAGCACTAACGGTTGTTAAGTTCTGTTTGAATGTTTAACGAGAGTAACAATAACGGCTGCAAATTTGGTCCTTTTCTATGACAAAGAGTTAGTTCCTTTTCTCTAACGGGTGTTGATGATCGTAAGATGCTATTTTAGTGTGTAACGAGAGTTACAAAAGCTGCTGCAAATCAAGTTCATTTCACTATTAGGCGTTGGAGTATATAGTATTTGTGTCAAATTGATATTGTCAATCCGTCGCCTAAGTTAACAAAAACTTGAGTTTGTTTTTTTGTTTTACATTTTTATTTTTGCCTTATACTTTTAACTAAGTTTTGGCTTTTTACAATTTATCGTACAAATTTAATATGATATCCGCGTTCATTTGTCTCTTAACTTCTACAACGATTTACATCGTACTTCCCATTTCTTTTTGTATTTCACATATAGTAGTATAATTTTAGTGCGTTTTTATTTTTTTTCCCCGTTTTGTCACACTTTTTTCGATTAATCATATAGTTGCTACATGATTAACATTCCTTCTTTTATTCCTTCAACTATTCATATAGTTAATCATGTAAATGATAAGATTTGTAACGGTTGTTAAGTTCTGTTTGAATGTTTAACGAGAGTAACAATAACGGCTGCAAATTTGGTCCTTTTCTATGACAAAGAGTTAGTTCCTTTTCTCTAACGGGTGTTGATGATTGTAAGATGCTATTTTAGTGTGTAACGAGAGTTACAAAAGCTGCTGCAAATCAAGTTCATTTCACTATTAGGCGTTGGAGTATATAGTATTTGTGTCAAATTGATATTGTCAATCCGTCGCCTAATTTAACAAAAACTTGAGTTTGTTTTTTTGTTTTACATTTTTATTTTTGCCTTATACTTTTAACTAAGTTTTGGCTTTTTACAATTTATCGTACAAATTTAATATGATATCCGCGTTCATTTGTCTCTTAACTTTTACAACAATTTACATCGTACTTCCCATTTCTTTTTGTATTTCACATATAGTTGTATAATTTTAGTGCGTTTTCATTTTTTTCCCCGTTTTGTCACACTTTTTTCGATTAATCATATAGTTGCTACATGATTAACATTCCTTCTTTTATTCCTTCAACTATTCATATAATTGATCATGTAAATGATAAGATTTGTATACGACGACACACATTTTAATAAGCAACAAACGAATGTATCTCTCGTTTGTATAAAGTTATTCCGTAGCCCAATTTAACAAAAACTTGAGTTTGTTTTTTTGTTTTACGTTTTTATTTTTGCCTTATACTTTTAACTAAGTTTTGGCTTTTTACAATTTATCGTACAAATTTAATATGATATCCGCGTTCATTTGTCTCTTAACTTTTACAACAATTTACATCGTACTTCCCATTTCTTTTTGTATTTCACATATAGTTGTATAATTTTAGTGCGTTTTTATTTTTGCCTTATACTTTTAACTAAGTTTTGGCTTTTTACAATTTATCGTACAAATTTAATATGATATCCGCGTTCATTTGTCTCTTAACTTTTACAACAATTTACATCGTACTTCCCATTTCTTTTTGTATTTCACATATAGTTGTATAATTTTAGTGCGTTTTCATTTTTTTCCCCGTTTTGTCACACTTTTTTCGATTAATCATATAGTTGCTACATGATTAACATTCCTTCTTTTATTCCTTCAACTATTCATATAATTGATCATGTAAATGATAACATTTGTAACGGTTGTTAAGTTCTGTTTGAATGTTTAACGAGAGTAACAATAACGGCTGCAAATTTGGTCCTTTTCTATGACAAAGAGTTAGTTCCTTTTCTCTAACGGGTGTTGATGATTGTAAGATGCTATTTTAGTGTGTAACGAGAGTTACAAAAGCTGCTGCAAATCAAGTTCATTTCACTATTAGGCGTTGGAGTATATAGTATTTGTGTCAAATTGATATTGTCAATCCGTCGCCTAATTTAACAAAAACTTGAGTTTGTTTTTTTGTTTTACATTTTTATTTTTGCCTTATACTTTTAACTAAGTTTTGGCTTTTTACAATTTATCGTACAAATTTAATATGATATCCGCGTTCATTTGTCTCTTAACTTCTACAACGATTTACATCGTACTTCCCATTTCTTTTTGTATTTCACATATAGTTGTATAATTTTAGTGCGTTTTCATTTTTTTCCCCGTTTTGTCACACTTTTTTCGATTAATCATATAGTTGCTACATGATTAACATTCCTTCTTTTATTCCTTCAACTATTCATATAATTGATCATGTAAATGATAAGATTTGTATACGACGACACACATTTTAATAAGCAACAAACGAATGTATCTCTCGTTTGTATAAAGTTATTCCGTAGCCCAATTTAACAAAAACTTGAGTTTGTTTTTTTGTTTTACGTTTTTATTTTTGCCTTATACTTTTAACTAAGTTTTGGCTTTTTACAATTTATCGTACAAATTTAATATGATATCCGCGTTCATTTGTCTCTTAACTTTTACAACAATTTACATCGTACTTCCCATTTCTTTTTGTATTTCACATATAGTTGTATAATTTTAGTGCGTTTTCATTTTTTTCCCCGTTTTGTCACACTTTTTTCGATTAATCATATAGTTGCTACATGATTAACATTCCTTCTTTTATTCCTTCAACTATTCATATAATTGATCATGTAAATGATAAGATTTGTATACGACGACACACATTTTAATAAGCAACAAACGAATGTATCTCTCGTTTGTATAAAGTTATTCCGTAGCCCAATTTAACAAAAACTTGAGTTTGTTTTTTTGTTTTACGTTTTTATTTTTGCCTTATACTTTTAACTAAGTTTTGGCTTTTTACAATTTATCGTACAAATTTAATATGATATCCGCGTTCATTTGTCTCTTAACTTCTACAACGATTTACATCGTACTTCCCATTTCTTTTTGTATTTCACATATAGTAGTATAATTTTAGTGCGTTTTCATTTTTTTCCCCGTTTTGTCACACTTTTTTCGATTAATCATATAGTTGCTACATGATTAACATTCCTTCTTTTATTCCTTCAACTATTCATATAATTGATCATGTAAATGATAAGATTTGTATACGACGACACACATTTTAATAAGCAACAAACGAATGTATCTCTCGTTTGTATAAAGTTATTCCGTAGCCCAATTTAACAAAAACTTGAGTTTGTTTTTTTGTTTTACGTTTTTATTTTTGCCTTATACTTTTAACTAAGTTTTGGCTTTTTACAATTTATCGTACAAATTTAATATGATATCCGCGTTCATTTGTCTCTTAACTTCTACAACGATTTACATCGTACTTCCCATTTCTTTTTGTATTTCACATATAGTAGTATAATTTTAGTGCGTTTTCATTTTTTTCCCCGTTTTGTCACACTTTTTTCGATTAATCATATAGTTGCTACATGATTAACATTCCTTCTTTTATTCCTTCAACTATTCATATAATTGATCATGTAAATGATAAGATTTGTATACGACGACACACATTTTAATAAGCAACAAACGAATGTATCTCTCGTTTGTATAAAGTTATTCCGTAGCCCAATTTAACAAAAACTTGAGTTTGTTTTTTTGTTTTACGTTTTTATTTTTGCCTATACTTTTAACTAAGTTTTGGCTTTTTACAATTTATCGTACAAATTTAATATGATATCCGCGTTCATTTGTCTCTTAACTTCTACAACGATTTACATCGTACTTCCCATTTCTTTTTGTATTTCACATATAGTAGTATAATTTTAGTGCGTTTTCATTTTTTTCCCCGTTTTGTCACACTTTTTTCGATTAATCATATAGTTGCTACATGATTAACATTCCTTCTTTTATTCCTTCAACTATTCATATAATTGATCATGTAAATGATAAGATTTGTATACGACGACACACATTTTAATAAGCAACAAACGAATGTATCTCTCGTTTGTATAAAGTTATTCCGTAGCCCAATTTAACAAAAACTTGAGTTTGTTTTTTTGTTTTACGTTTTTATTTTTGCCTATACTTTTAACTAAGTTTTGGCTTTTTACAATTTATCGTACAAATTTAATATGATATCCGCGTTCATTTGTCTCTTAACTTCTACAACGATTTACATCGTACTTCCCATTTCTTTTTGTATTTCACATATAGTAGTATAATTTTAGTGCGTTTTCATTTTTTTCCCCGTTTTGTCACACTTTTTTCGATTAATCATATAGTTGCTACATGATTAACATTCCTTCTTTTATTCCTTCAACTATTCATATAATTGATCATGTAAATGATAAGATTTGTATACGACGACACACGTTTTAATAAGCAACAAACGAATGTATTTCCCTTTTGTATAAAGTTTCTAAAAACAATGTTATGTCTCCCGGGGCAACGCCCGGGTACATAACTAGTTACGACATATAACTTGAAATAATACTAAATTAACAAAAAATAATTGGGAAGGATTTGCACTTTTTAATTGTTTGAATTAAAAATTCTAGCTGTCCAATCATGAGTTCCATTCGCCTAAAAAAAATTGTTTTGCAAGGTCCATCATTGAATTTAAAGGACAATATTTTTATCTAGAAATGTTTTGCTTACTCCATTCAGGAAAGAAAATGCTCGTATTTAATTATTCAGCTGAGAACATTGATTTTTTTTTTAAATTTTTTTTTTTTTTTTTTTTTTTTTTTTTTTTTTTTTTTTTTTTTTTTTTTTTTTTTTTTTTTTTTTTTTTTTTTTTTTTTTTTTTTTTTTTTTTTTTTTTTTTTTTTTTTTTTTTTTTTTTTTTTTTTTTTTTTTTTTTTTTTTTTTTTTTTTTTTTTTTTTTTTTTTTTTTTTCCCGTTTTGTCACACTTTATTCGATTAATCATATAGTTGCTACATGATTAACATTCCTTCAACTATTCATATAATTGATCATGTAAATGATAAGATTTGTATACGACGACGCACGTTTTAATAAGCAACAAACGAATGTATCTCCCGTTTGTATAAAGTTTCTAAAAACAATGTTATGTCTCCCGGGGCAACGCCCGGGTACATAACTAGTTACGACATATAACTTGAAATAATACTAAATTAACAAAAAATAATTGGGAAGGATTTGCACTTTTTAATTGTTTGAATTAAAAATTCTAGCTGTCCAATCATGAGTTCCATTCGCCTAAAAAAAATTGTTTTGCAAGGTCCATCATTGAATTTAAAGGACAATATTTTTATCTAGAAATGTTTTGCTTACTCCATTCAGGAAAGAAAATGCTCGTATTTAATTATTCAGCTGAGAACATTGATTTTTTTTTAAAAAGATAAATAAATGCAAATTTTAGAAAAGAGAAAAACTAAATAATAGTTGGAGACCACTTTTTATTACGAAAAATCGATACCACAAATACATCATACCGTCCTCATCAGACAATGAAACTACATCTATACATAACAAAACAAAAGATGCAAAAAGAAATATAATAGACTCTTCCAAACAAAAGCAAAAGGTCAGGATCTATTAACGCTTAAATGTGTTAAGACATAAGTTAGTTCTTTTAATGATAAATCTATTTTATTCTTGTACTGTTCTAACTAGTTTTACAATAATTCATATCAAAAATTGAACTCAAATTTTTTCCTAAGAGGCAGGCGCTTCTATTCTATCAAATACGCTAAAAAGCAAAAACTTTTATTCAATAAGATAATCTCACATTACATAAGTTAGTTAATACGTAGCTTTGCCATAGCAAATCTTCCATAACATGTAGTATTATTTTGCC
The DNA here is from genome assembly GCA_034093135.1 of Erigeron breviscapus. Lineage (NCBI taxonomy): Eukaryota > Viridiplantae > Streptophyta > Magnoliopsida > Asterales > Asteraceae > Erigeron > Erigeron breviscapus. The sequence goes on along the minus strand of CM067170.1, from coordinate 62,748,937 downwards.
ATATATAAAATTAGTACAATTCTTAAGTAGCTTATTGTTACAAACTTCTAAATTGATTAGTATGCCCCGAACTGGTATTAATATTTGGAATTTTATATTGTAGAAATGCAAAAGTAAATTTACACTAGTCCATTCTTGGCATATAATCACTTTTTAACTTTATTAAATACCAATGGTTATATTGTGCTTCATTACACCCACAAGTTGTAAGCTTTTTTGTTTAATTTTATCTCTTTAAAGATCCTAAGATAGTGAATGAAAGCATGTTAAAAATAGAAAACACCACAAAAAATAAAACTAAAGAGGCCAGCCAATATATTTGGAAACTTGACCTACACCATTAAGTTTGCACCAAACTACTAAATTACAATTTTCTTGTATGGGCTTTTCAAGCCACCTACTTTGTTCATCAAATAATTGAAATCAATCATACTCTTTTTTTTATGCACATTTGTTTATTTATGTTAATTAAGTATATATTATTAGAGTGTTACTTTTATTTTACGCTTTCAATTAATACATGATTAGAAGATGAGACCAATATGACATATTCTTATCTGCTGGTAGGAAGGAAACGTACGTTGTATAAATACTTGAATCAATGTTAACATTTATGATATTCATTACCTCTAATGCTTATCTGATTTGACATCATTCATAATTATACATCTCTTAATTAAAGAAAGTTAAAATCAAAGTGTCATGCTTCAAATAAGATGAGTCGCAATGGTAACAAAGTGGACGTACGAATGGTGCTTTCCAGTTTCCACCACGAGCACACATCATTGTGTGTGATGATCCGTGGTGGACGTGTTTCGTGATGACCAACGAGCATAGTTGTTTTCCCCCCCTCCTCTATCACACAAGTTATATAAAAAAAAGTTAGAATAATTAGATTTAATACTAATGGTTGGTTAGTGATGTATTAAGATTTTGTATTGAACTAGTGATTAATTAGTGGTATTAAGATTTTTCTGATGTGGTCCTGATAGTGTAAGGTGATTGTGACCATTGCTAAATCTCTAAGAGATAAGAGATGAAGATACATCTAAAAACTTCTAGTAAAGGTAACCAACTAGCACCTCAAAGAATTTTATAGTTCGCCATTTGAGACCATTCAAAATGTATGAGCTCGATAGCTACGGTTGTATCACTTCTGTCTTGATTGTGTTACCCCATCATCAGAAGCTGTAATTTCCGCCTACTTAATGCCTTCATGCATTGATGTAGAAAGAATATTTCTAGAATTCCCAATTTTTGTTGATTATAATTTAAATCAATATTATTTTGTATATGTGAGTAGTATTCTGTTTAGCCTAACAAAACTTTTGTTATAGTTCAAGACTTCAAGTCACCTAAAACCATATAACTAAGTTTATAATGACACTACATTATTACAGTACTTCATATATCTCAACATAAACAAACATTTAACACCATATTACCTATTTCCATCTAGTGTAACTGGTTTTTGCTAGATACTTAATTATCCATATTCACGATTTTATAAATTTTAGCTTAGGGTAGACTGTTTCCTTAAATTATATATACAGCCACTAAAACATTACATTTTATTCTGTGTACAATATCTAAAATCACTAGTCACTAGATCCAATAAATAAAAATAAATCCACAAAAGATATGGCAATATAAAACCATTTATTTATTTCCAATATAGTAAAAAAGTAAAAAGTCAAGAAGAATAAACCAATATATACGGAACGACATCGTTTCATTAACTTGCAATAACATGAAACGGTCATACCTAATGACTACATAAGAGTAAAAGTCGCCGCAACAATCACGCGCTCACTCAATCTTCTTACCGGCGGCGCCGCCACCTTCCATCCAAAGTTTTCCCGGCCGTGGCCGCCACGCGGCCAAAATATCCGGCGACTTCCCACCCATCCGACAATCATAACCCCCAAACCCACCAACCACATCCGCCGTCACCACCACATTTTCCGGCGTTTTTGCCGCCGTACACCGTCGTCCAGAGTTCATATTCACATCCCAGATCCCGATTTCACCGGAATGATCATTTTCATCATCTTCGAAATCTAAACCTAACCCAAAACTATCCCACAACTGTACAACACTTTTTCCGGCAGAAAAATCCGACCATGAAAAACCATTTCGCCGCCGTAGAGCGAAATCACCATTTTGCCCTTCGTGCCTGAAAACAACGTTTTCGTCCTCGGAATCCAACTCTTGGTCATCAGAATCGGCGACGGACGATGGCGTGTCGTCGTCACAGTCGTCGTCATCGGAAAAGTCAAAGTCGAAATCATCTTGGTCAAATGTTTGCGGCTGACATGTTTTCTGACAAGAAGTTACTAACTTAAATCGGATACCATAAATAAATGTTTTTAATCTATTGAAAATGTTAGTAAAAGTAGCAAAAACCGCAATAAGTAAAGCACCCCATGTCCAAAAACTATATAATTGTGGGATTAAGGAAAGATTAGAAAGTAATGATGGGTGATTTTGTTGTAAACATTTTATTCCGGCTTCGAAATCGCCTATGAGATTAAGCTCCGTAATCTCCATTTATTAAATATTTGAGAAAAATGATAATTGTGAGATAATTGTAAGTTGAATAGATGAGAGAAAATGAGGAGGGTTTGAGTAGCAGAGGGATTGAATAAGTGGGATGGATTTGGGGATTTATAATGGTGGTTAGGTGAGAGTTTTTGGGAAGCCTTTTAAGATTGGTTAAAACTTAAAAGGTAACATGTACTTCCGGACGTAAGCAATAATCTTTTTGTGATAGGGGAGGTCTCAGGATCAAACCTTGAAAGGGCAGGGTTTTATCCCTAATTAGTGTCGTACCTTTGGGCGGCTAGTTATGGGGTTTTTCCTCCTACCGGGCATTGGAGGGTGAGAAGGTATGTAAAACTAGCTTAAACTAGAGCCTTCGCTGCGATGATTAATCCACATCTTTCAAAAAAAAAAAACTTAAAAGGTAACACCTAGTTGTATATTTTAAGTCAAGGTAAAAAAACATGTTAAAGTTCTACTTTCTAAGTGTTTTTCTAGATGATTTTATAATTGTAGATGTATATTTTGAAATTTGAAGAATTTATGTACCCTAGTGATGTTCTTCTATTTAGATTGTTTGAGAATGGTCGATAACTTGTTAAATGATAAACGAATGTTGTACTTGAGTTATTTTTTTATAACTTAATTAGATAAGGCAAATAATTTTTGCAAGTAATAATAATAATTATATAAAAATTAAGGTACAATCTTCTATGCGTGTAATAGTATCTTAAATATAGCCCCGATGACTATGTTTATCCTTCCCTTTTTATATTCATGTGTATATGAATTAATGGAGATATATTACAACTGTTTATGATTTTTCTCAAAAACATTTAATATTTTACCTAATAAGATTTGTACATGAAATTTTATGTGAAGAAGTTTAATATATTAACCACTAAAATAACTCCAAGGTGTTCCGAAAATATTAAGTGTTTCTCTAGAAAATATATTATATGTCAATATTTGTTACGTATAAAGAAATTTCAAAACATTTGGGTATGTTATGCATAAAGGAAATTCAACATTTGTGTTTGTATCGGTTTATTAAAAATATGTCTTCGTAGACATGTAAGTGTCATTCAACATAAAAGATCAAAGCGCAAAATTGCACGCTTCGTCCTACTATATGTTTTTGTGATTGTATCCATATATGAAATTTTGTTTTTATACATATGCAAGATGAAGAATTATGCTATCAGCTATCTTTCGCCTCCTCTAACTTTCTTCGAGGAGTTATATTTTCATATGAATTCGATAACTTGTTAAATGATAAACGAATGTTGTACTTGAGTTATTTTTTTATAACTTAATTAGATAAGGCAAATAATTTTTGCAAGTAATAATAATAATTATATAAAAATTAAGGTACATCTTTCGCTTTTACTTGCATCTTTATGATGTCATTAGCTCTTCTTAGTTCAATAAAACATCTAGTATTGAATAATGTTCGTCAATCTTTTGTTCAAAGTTGAATCAATCCATGTATTTTCATCACTAACATAAACAGTTACCACAACAACAATATGACTCAATCCCTGAGCGGGGTATGAGAGAGGTGAGTTGTACACAGTCTTACCTTGTTAACATAAACAGTTAAACACACCAAAAGAAAAATACATTTAATCGTCAAAATTTGTTATGAGTTAAATACAAAAAAATGTTTAAAATAGTCTTCTACTAGATTTTAGACCCGTGTCCAACACTGGACACGAGATTTATGATATTATCAATATTAGATTTTCATACATTTAAGTCATAAAAGTTATAATTTTGACATCCGTGAAATTGACCCATTTGACTTTTTGCGTAATTTGACTAACAAACTTGTGGAATGAAATAATTGGGCCCATTTGTGATTATATGACTATGTGGTATGTTGGTCGGGTCGTTGTATGTGTAGTCGGTATTTAAATGTGTAACTAATTGTATTGTGGCTTGAGTGGGGAAACGGGTCGGCCCGTGGGTAGTCCATGACCCACCAGCCCCCAAGACCCATTCCCCCCCCTATCCTTTCCTCCTCCCTTTCATTTCTACCTATCTATCTATCTCTTTCTCTCAAGAACAAGGCAAGACCATTCTTTCTCTTCTCTCTACCATCTACTTAGTGTTTGGAAAGGATATAACACTAGAATCATCGCCATCTATACCACATTATCGTCATATCGAAGAATCAAAGGTGGAAGTCTTGCATTTTAGCCATTTTGACCTAATTTCGGGTTCTAGCTCAAAGAGAAGCTTTGGTAAGTCAAATTCATCCCATTTACTTCTATTTATGCTTGCTCTTATGTTTCTAGTCGTTTTGATGGGATTCCAAGTCTTGTAAATGGTAAAAAATGGAATTTAGGGTTAGGGTTAGGGTTGAAGGATTTGTGAGTGATTATGATGTTTTGGTCGAATTTGTGGGTAGGGTTATGTGTATTTATGGTTATTGATGTTTAATTATGCTTCAAAACAAGTTACAAGTCTTTACAAATCGTTTTGGTATGGTTTGGGTCGAAATTGGGGGTTTTTGGTTCGTGTTTCCTGCATAAACTGCAGGTGCTGGCTGCAGGAGGTGGTCACTGCGGCGCAGTGAGCTCCACCTTTGCTCACTGCGGCGCAGTGCCTTAGTTCTGGTCCTGGTCTGACTTAGCCACTGCGGCGCAGTGAGCATGGTCCTGGCTCACTGCGACGCAGTGGATAGTTACTGGGAAAGTACGCGCGTCGATTTTCAAACATTAATAACTTTTAATCCGTAACTCCAAACAAGTCTTACGACCTATCGTTGGAATCGTAAGAGAGTCTAGTTTCTAGTAATAACACTCTTTTTTCATGAATCTCTTCTCATTTCTAAAAAGGTCGAGTCGAATGCGTCTTGTTCCTACTAGTTAAAGTGGTAAAGGTGTTTAGGGTTTGTGACTTGACTTAATCATGCTAAACCAACTTGTTTATGATTGTAGTGTTGACATTACGGTATTATGATGTATAATTATAGGTTGTGGACGTGTGGACCCTATTACTCGTTTGTAATCTTATACTAGCTTCTTTGCCGGACAAGGTGAGTTTCGTATCTCCCTACTCACTTGAGATTCGGGCTGAAAAGTGTGAACCTGGCGTGTTTACTTGCATTTATTGATTTATTGATTGTTTGACTTGATTGTTGGATTGATGTGACGGTTCTTTTCGTTTGGTTGACTTGGTTTATGTTTTGGTTAAGTATTTCATTAATATTAGGATAGACGTACATACATGGAAGTCGGTTATGCCTTCATTGGGTTTTAGATGTGGGGGGAAGGCTGCGGGTGACCCTATATATAAGCATCTGGGACTCGAAGGAAGTAGAATCCTCTTAAGTGTATGTACGTGTAGTTGATTTAAATTGTGGTTAATGGTTTACGTCTGACGATTATTGATTGTTGGCTCATGTTTGTCGAATGTTAATTACTGGTTCAAGTTCATCGTATATTGATTGTTGGTTCATGATTGATGCATTACAATTGATTGTAAGCATTGCATACATTGTTGATGACCCTCGGCAGGGTATTGCCGACATCCTGGTGCATAGATGTATGCACCCATTTTGGATGTAGTTCCTGACTCCGAGTATATAGACATATATATCTCGATGATTTTGAGATACAGCCTTGTTCATTGCGATGACAGAATGGTATCGTTGCATTGGTGACTGGTGTTCACGCATAAGATAGGCATGTTGACTTATTTATGCATTGGTACTTGCATTTGATATTTATATCATTGAGCATTCATTTACACGCATTTTCGTACTTATGAAATCTTGTTGATTGGATATTGTGGTGTTACTTAGAGGCTCACTGAAAGTCACGTCTAGCCTCTACTTGTACATTATGATTATTTTTTATGGCTCCTTGTGGACCATTACTACGAACTCACCAACCTTGTGTTGACTATGCTTAGTACACTTTTCAGGTAATCAGGTTCTCCCAGGGCGTGGAGTTTAGTTGCTTTGCTTGCCGTAAACCCGGACTATGGACTTTATGGATCAAGGATTCATTGGCCTTCCTTTTGCATTATACTTAGGGTCGTTTGCCATCTTTGGATGTTATTTTTTTTTGGTTAACTTTGATGGCTATTTGCTCCTGTTGTATTTTGGTACTTGTTTCGCTTTGTATTGGATTCACTGAATCCTTAATTGCATTTAGTTTGTTCTATTGTAATTCCACCTTGTGCTATATGATTTCCGTAATATTCTGAGCCTTGGCTTGGGGTGTTACATCAAGTGTTATACTTTGCAAGTTGTAGTACAATAATCACAGGTTCGTCACTGTCATTATTAGTTGAGACATATTGATGAAATTGTTCGTCACGGTAATTAGTAATTACCGAATTATTATTATTATTTTTTTTCTAAAGATAATATTTGTTTCTTTGACCCGTGGATCGCCTTTAATGATTGAATTTAAGAAATGAGACAAATGTTATCAACAAAAATATGTCAACTTTTCCAACTGGATAACAGTAGTGTCTTGGTAAAAGAACTTCAAATTTGAAAATAAGAATTATTTGAAAGACTAAAATTATGATGGGCAATCAACGATTAAAATACACAAATGAACTTGGTATAAAAATCTATCAAGACAAATATGGGAGATTCTTTTAACTGGGAATTTCCCTAATCGACAACAATCCCCAAAAGAGATCGAAGAAAGTTGTATTTAATTATTCGTACAATACAAGTGAAACTTGTTACGTTATTTAAGCGGAAATACAACAATTAGGGATACAACATATTTAAAAACCATACAAAGAAACCCAGGTGGTGACAAACAGTAAGGGAACCACGCTAAGAACAAACGCTACTAACCACTGAATAGCCTCATTCAATGGAAGTTGAGCCACAGTAATTAACCACGCTATGATAATAATGTATATCATGATTAGGAAAGGGAAACATTTTTGATATAAGGTTTCGGGTTTTGGTTAGATTCTGAAGAAAGGAAAATGTTAAGTTAATATGGCATGGAGAAAAGTATGCTAAGGTATTATTATATAGTCTAAGAAGGAGCCGTTTCTAACGGTCAAATATGGAAGATAAAGTGAATTTGAAGTTTTGTATAGTGTTTTAGTCAGACTTACCTGTGTACGGACAGATCATCTATACCATAGATGTGTAAGTAGTCTATACTATATGTGTACAAACTATTGATTTCATCATAAGTACAAGTTGTAGGATGTTATACATGCTAATTATAAATGCTAATCGTGTTTAGGATTGTGTGCAAGATCATCCTACTCTGTTGAGAGTAGAAGGATTCTATTTAGAATCATACGAGTTCATTTTACTCTGTTGAGAATAGAAAGCATCAATTAGGGATACGCCTCGTATCTTTCTGTTAATTATGTGTGATTGTCTAATGTAGAATAGAGACTTAGATGCCATGTCCTCTAATATCGATTTATTTCATTGAGATAAAACGAAAATCAAGTTAAGTATAATTTTATTCGATACAATCTAGATTTCGAGGGCGAAATTACTTTAACGGGGGAATAATGTAACATTTGCCATTTTAGTCCATTACTTGTTATATATGATAATGGCAAACTTTATGAATATAAGAAAACTTTGGGTATTTTTGGTGCATATATATATATATGTGTGTCGGACTAGTGAGATATTGTAATATCTGCTATCTGGATGATCTGTTTCATTAAGGAAACGAACCCGAAACACTCGCAACCTTACATCTAATCCAAGTTAAGACATAATTAACTAGGATTAGTTAACTAAGGTTAGTTAACTAAGGTTAGTTAACTAAGGTTAGTTAACTAGCCCATGGTATTGCAAAACCATCAAACTAGCCCATGGTATTCCTTAACTTAACCATAGTTACCAACAAACTAAACTAGTAACCATGGTAAATTACTACCTATAAATACAAGCTAAGGTTTTCATTTCTAATTGCTAATTCCACACTCTCAACACTTCTCTTCTTAAATCCCTATCATTCCGAGATCCATACTTGTTCAAGTTCAAGCATATCTTACACAACCTTTCATCATCCCAAGCTTTCGATTCAACCAAAGTTGTTTTGAATTCGTTGGTTTCGAAATTGTAAACACGACGTTGTTATTGCGAATTCTTTCAAGAACTTATCAAATCCTAGTTATAATGGCCACATGGAGTTAGGATTATTCCATATTCATCAAGTTTACAAATCCAAGTTATAGTCGATTCTCTCAAGATCTTCTTTGGAGCTCATCCCTATATCGTTACTTTGATCTTAGAACTCATAATATCTCCATACTTGTAAGTGTTTCTATGAAACCTTACTATACTTTGCTTTATGATTATATGACTATATGTTATGTATTGAAATGCTTGTCAACTTAATTTTATACTCAATTGATACATAATTGCATTTAAATATGGTAACTATCGCTTTTATATATGAATATTGAAATATTGTTACTATTGCGAAAAATGAATTATTAGCGAAAGTACGAGAAATCGTAAAACTTTTATTAAATCATTTTAAATACTTATTATGGTATATAAACAAGGGAATAGTTATATACCTAACTATCCTAATTCATATAATTACTATTCACCATCTGTGAATTATTTCGTATTTTCGAATTGTTTGATTTATGGATAGAATATATCCTTGATACGCTTTTAACCGCACAATGTTTCCGAAAGTGATTGCACCTTGGGCCTCTTTGGCTTATACCGGAGAATGGAAGGTAGTTCGCGAAAAGTTTGCATAAGCATTCACTAAGCAACTTAATTCGCCCCGGTATTCTCCACGACCCAAGCCAACCCTAACACAACTTGGAAATAAAATGCTGGTTTTTCCTGCCATTTAAGGTATTTCTTCAATTGTAATCAATACATTTTGTATTGATTATAATACATGCCATTCAAGGTATCTTTTCATATCTCTGCTATTGAAAACATCTATTCGTTACAAGATTAATACATTCTTCGTATTAATCCTATTATTTAAAAATACTTCAAAAGGACTTAGAAATATCAGAGGAATACTTTATATATCCTACGGATACGTATTACATACGGAAAGTTACATTTTTACCCTACAGTTTCAAAGGTATCATTTTTCATCCTTATACTTTGGACATTTGACAATTTAGTCCCTCAAGTTTCAAGAATGACAATTTAGCCCCTCAAGTTTCAAGAATGACAATTTGGTCCTTTTAAATTTTTGCAACACAAATGAGTTTTCATTTAGAAAATACTTGAAATGATACTTAAAGATAAATTCAAAGACTTATAAAACACAGGAAGTAAATTACGTTGACAAGCGTATTAAAAAGATAACCTTATAGTTGTATGTCTATATTTGGAATTTAGCACGAATATAAATCAATTAACATTGAAATTAGGGAATACGTAACGTGGCCAGTTGACTCACTCGTCATCGTTGACTACATCAATCTCTTCTACTTTGCTGTTGAATTATCAAGAATAAGGTGAGTTTCGTAAACCCTCCCTACTCAATTGAGATTCGGGCTGAAAAGTGTACATGTTTGTTTAACTGTTGATTATTGATTTGATTGATTGTATGATTGAATTGTTGATGTGGACATGTTAGCGCATTGTTTACGATGTAAGTCGCACCGTTAGCGCATTACTTATTATATAAGTCGCACCGTTAGCGCATTACTTATTATATAAGTCGCACCGTTAGCGCATTACTTATTATATAAGTCGCACCGTTAGCGCATTGTTAATTATTAACTATGTAAGCCGCACCGTTGTTGAACGTTATTGATCGTTATGGAACGTTGTTGAACGTTATATGGAATCGTTGTTGTTGAACGTTGACTTGTATTGAATTGTGATAATGTGAAACCTTATAGGTTTTCCTTGGATGTGATTAGTTCTCCTAATCCTCACTTATTGTTAACGGTTGTATCCGATACGGTTATTCCTTGTTACTTGTCTCTACGAACTCACCAACTTTATGTTGACGCTCTTTAGTACACTTTTCAGGTAATCAAGTTAATTAGAGACAAAATGGATGATTGCATGCATACTTGCTAGGATTGGACTAGCTTTGGACTTTCTGGATCCATGATCCTTACTTCCCTTTATGGGTTACTTTTAGGATCAACTACTATTGATTGAATTGCCTTTTATTATTGATTGAACATGTATTTCGATAAATGTTGATGATTGTATACGTTTGTACAAGTTTAAGGATTGTTTCAATCCTATGTTTTCATATAGTTTGATTCTACATAATTTTCATGTCGTGCTGTGCTTTTCTAAGTGATACCCCATGATTCCGCCATGTTGGGGTGTTACAAATTAGTTGGATATTTTGGATAAACATGAGTTTTATATTTTACGTATTTTATTCCTATAAAATTATTATTTTAAGAAAAAGGTTTAAAAGTGTAAATTGATGATGGAAAACAAAAAAGTGTAAATTATATTATGACATGTGATAGTTTAATTAAATTAGAGAAATTGAGAGTTGTGATTGGTTAATTGAGGTTAGGTTTTTAATACATATTAAGATAAGATTAAGATTCTATTTATTTAAACAGGTAAGATTGGAAGAGATGACTTGGCAGTTTTGGGTTGGAGAAGATGAGATTAAAAAGTGGAACACGTTGGAAAAAAGCAGAAATTTCTAGGACCCAACCGAGCCTGCTAATAATAATTTGCTGAGTCAGTAGTTTGTATGTGTGAGATGATGATCCAGTTGATGAATGGCTTGGATTGATGAGTCCGCACCATCAATTTTTGTGTGGCTATTTCACCACTAGACGTTTGACACATTCCACGTCCCACGTCACTTGAGATTGTGGTCACCGATTTTTTGCCTCCCCCACTTAATTTGTTTTTAACTTTTTATTATGAAAGTTTTTGTTTTTGTTTCATACCATATTACGAGTATTTTTTGTTTAAAGAGCATAATATTCTTTCATAAAGTGGGTTTTTTTTAACTTAAAATACTTGTTAGTACCTTTATAAATCAAAAAATGAATTACTTATTTTTAATCGATTTCTACTAACAGGTTCACTACTAACGTTATAAGAAAAAAATAATTAATTCACGTAAAACTATAGTTACAAGAACATGATGTAAGATTTGTATTTCTCCCATTCGTTTTTTTATACATGTCTTTCACTATTAGATTATCATCGTAAAAACAAAAGTATTATAACTAGTATTAGTCAAATTATGTTTAAAAAAATACTTGTTCGATTGATAGCTATAAAGTTTCTTAACTCTAATTTGGTTAAATACAGTTTTTTTATCTTGAAAGTTAAATAAGAATGATTTGACAAAAACCGAACGTACAAGTTTGAAGGATTCTGATGTTTATTGTTGGTTCACCTTGAAAGGATGTTATACTTAGCTAGATTAATCGTTTTCAATTTTTTTGGTAATTTAACTATCGTATTCTATAATAATGGATAAATGGTATGTTAATCAAGGTTGGGGAACTCGTGACTCGGACTCGACTCGGCGAGGGGGGAGTCAGGAGTTTTTGGAGAATCGGACTCAACTCGGGGAGAACTCGGATTGGAAATTTATATACAAACATAAGTATTTTTGAAATTATATGTAATAGAACTTTAAAAATATATTCCAAACTTCAAATTTAAACATAATTGTTTAAAAACATTAACATAATAATTCAAACTTGAAAATTAAACGTTAGATTAGTTGATTTTTTTTTTTTTTTTTTTTTTTTTTTTTTTTTTTTTTTTTTTTTTTTTTTTTTTTATTTCAACTAATAATAATGATGATCATAACATAATTTATGAAACAGATTTCACATGAACATATAACATATTACATGAAACATATTACATATGTATTGTTCTGGAAACATGACTGGCAAGTGCACATGATTTACCTTTTACTTGTGTACGTGCACATAGGTTTCCACGTATTTTTACCAATCTAGTAATTAATAGAAACAAATATCTTTCAGCGATCGATATTCAAGATGTGAGATGAAACAAACTTTCCGATTTTAATATTTTATACCATGTATTTATCGGGGGGGGGGGGGGGGGTGGGGGGGGGGGGGGGGGGAAACAAATATCTTTCAGCGATCGATATTCAAGATGTGAGATGAAACAAACTTTCCGATTTTAATATTTTATACCATGTAATTTAGAAACAAATATCTTTCAGCGATCGATATTCAAGATGTGAGATGAAACAAACTTTCCGATTTTAATATTTTATACCATGTAATTTAGAAACAAATATCTTTCAGCGATCGATATTCAAGATGTGAGATGAAACAAACTTTCCGATTTTAATATTTTATACCATGTAATTTAGAAACAAATATCTTTCAGCGATCGATATTCAAGATGTGAGATGAAACAAACTTTCCGATTTTAATATTTTATACCATGTAATTAATAGAAACAAATATCTTTCAGCGATCGATATTCAAGATGTGAGATGAAACAAACTTTCCGATTTTAATATTTTATACCATGTATTTATCGGGGGGGGGGGGGTGGGGGGGGGGGGGTGGGGGGGGGGGGGAAACAAATATCTTTCAGCGATCGATATTCAAGATGTGAGATGAAACAAACTTTCCGATTTTAATATTTTATACCATGTAATTTAGAAACAAATATCTTTCAGCGATCGATATTCAAGATGTGAGATGAAACAAACTTTCCGATTTTAATATTTTATACCATGTAATTTAGAAACAAATATCTTTCAGCGATCGATATTCAAGATGTGAGATGAAACAAACTTTCCGATTTTAATATTTTATACCATGTAATTAATAGAAACAAATATCTTTCAGCGATCGATATTCAAGATGTGAGATGAAACAAACTTTCCGATTTTAATATTTTATACCATGTATTTATCGGGGGGGGGGGGGGGGGGGGGGGGAAACAAATATCTTTCAGCGATCGATATTCAAGATGTGAGATGAAACAAACTTTCCGATTTTAATATTTTATACCATGTAATTTAGAAACAAATATCTTTCAGCGATCGATATTCAAGATGTGAGATGAAACAAACTTTCCGATTTTAATATTTTATACCATGTAATTAATAGAAACAAATATCTTTCAGCGATCGATATTCAAGATGTGAGATGAAACAAACTTTCCGATTTTAATATTTTATACCATGTATTTATCGGGGGGGGGGGGGGCTAATGTTAATAGTGTTGAAAATTTTCTATTTTTGGTGTTCAAAGGTTTGATATTTACTTAGAAATAATCTTTCTACCATTACGTAAAAACCAGGGGCGGAACCACATAGACTTTAGGGGTAGTCCAGGCTACGGATCCGCTAAATTTATGTAGTTCAAATGTAACCAACTTTAAACATTGAAACTTTTTTCTATCAATAAAACTTATAAAGATGTATTTATACAACTAAATGATAAATAAAAACTACTTAAAAGTGTCAAAAATTATTAAAACCCATTAAAAATAGCAAAATTTCCTTTAAAAAATGCTAAAATTCGTAAAAATTTAGTCGTTATCGTTACTTTATGTAGATACAAGCTAGTGGAAAAAAAATGTGTTACGGGTCACTTTCGATTCTGGTTCTGTCACTGATAAAAACAAGGTCTCTATATCTTTACCATCCCCAAGACAGGAATTGAGTGCCAAAAACGATGTCCCTTAAACTTATTTCTAATTTAATTATTAGAAATGACATTTGGTGTAAGGAAGAGGCCACGTATAGAGCATTTTAAAAACGCAAATAAGTTTTCGATAAAAAATAATTCCATTGTAATTTAATAATATGGTAACTGGTAAGTCGATAAACATCTCAAATAAACTACAGAACCTAAGGTGAGGTGAGTTTGTTGTGCTTCAATACATAGTTGTATACGTTGCTCGATCTTGATTTGTTAAATAAGTATCACAGACCAAAAGTACCCCTTTTCCTGGACATACGGAATATTTAAGTAAAATAAGATAAGGTTGTTTCAGAAATATTCGTGCTAATCTTAATTATTACTTTAGGTGCTTGCATAAATAGTTAAAGATTTATGAAACATACCCTTAAGATATATAGTTAGAATTTAATTATATAAGCTCTAATTTGTTGTTATTGTCAACATGTAATATTAGACAATTTATAAAACGCGCCATTATGTTTAGGGTATTATTATTACACCCTACATATGCACAACATTTGTTTTAGTATATTTGTATAGTATGTGAATGTAACACCTATGTTCGTCTTTCAGCGGTTTTAGGTCTCAATATTTTAACGGTATATGGGGAGGCTGAGATGTAAACAACTTACTTCTACCTAGGTAGAAAGACCGCTTATAGGTTCTATTGAAATGATAGAAAGGACATCCGACTTTTACATGAGGTGATGATTGAACCTTTGACATCTGTCTTCAAAAGCAAAGATGTTAACCACTTAATCCAACTACGCTATTTTATTTGTATAAATATATTGTTGGATGAAGTCATACAAAACGATAAAAATAAAAATTTATTAATGCATACCTTACGCGTTATAAGTTAATCAGTTTATATATTAGGAAGATCCAATAATCTTTCTACTTATAGATCGACAACGTTTCTATTTTAGTACGTATCTTCTAAACAGCGAGTGCTGTAAGTGCTTAATTATAATGTAGTAGTAATTAAGAACAGTTTAATTTATGGTATGAACATGAACATGTGGTTTGTATTATTTCAGCAAAACTAGCTGGACGGCTCCCGTCCTTTTCGAGGGGACCTGGCCCCGGGGGCCCTATACATATGTTTTGTGGTAACACACATTTCACAAGGCACAAAATGGGTATATGCTCAAACCATATTCAAAAGGTATATGCCCAACCCATATTCCTATTCTATTTTACTTAACTTTGTTTTCAATAAAGCTAACGTCATTAGATCATGAATTAATGAGAGCATTTTTGTTATAAATAACATAATTAGATTATCTCTCGCGTAATACGCGGATAGAGATATATAACTAATAAAATACTAATATTTCATGATATCGTATATTGACAAATTATAAATAAAATGTGTTGAAAAACAATAATGTTATATTTATTTACATATAATTAAATGAGTTTAAGTATATGTATAAAAAGAATTGCATGATGTAGATATATAAAAAAAAAAGATTTTAGTGATCAATTCTCCACATACATAACTTCATAGTATATTTGTATCATTTACATAATATCTTTAATATATATTAAAACAAAACCTTTAATTCAAATTTGAAAAAGTGTGAGTCATTGATTAAGTTTTAGCTTTTATTTTCCACCATTAGATTTCCTTGACGACATCATCATTGACCCAACAATTAGTCAAAAACATTTTTAGTCCTCATACTTACTTATTACAAATAAGTTATTTAATTTATTTATTTTAATTTAGTAAATGGCCTAATTAAATATCACCCAATAACTTTATTTGTTTATAATAATGATACTTCTTATTCTTTAATGTTATAACTTATAAAAAAAATCATTTATTTATATAGTATATTATATTCTCCGTCCATTAAAAATGTCCTATTTTGAATTTCAAAGTCTTTATTATAAACTTGACCATTAAATAAATTAAATACTATATATATATTTTTTGTGTTATATAAAACTTGATGAAAATTTATACCATTGAAAACACTTCAAAAACACAATCAATTCATATAAGTTTCATCAAGTATTATTAACACAAACAAAATTATTTACAGTCAAAGTTGGAAAAGTTAGACTTTGAAAATTCAAAACATGACACTTTAATGAGACGGAGGAGTATATATTATATTTTCATGTATACAAAGTTTTATATTTTGTATATTTGTATTTCTAATGTCGTAAATTAAGTATTTGACAAAATTTTAATATAAAAGGGGTTAATAAATTGAATATGATATTTAAGTTTTGATAAAAACTTTTGATAAGCCAAAAAGTAATAGGAATTAGACCTAACACTATTCCAATTAGAAAAACTTATATTTATTTATTTGTTGATAACGTATACCATTTACCTCACTAATTACTTTTTGGTAAAGAATCTTAGTTGTATTGATTTTTTTTATTTTTTATTTTAGTGTTTAATTATAATGAAACATTCAAAATATTATATTGTGACGAGAAATTTCAATTACATTTATTTCCATTAATAACGTTTTATTTCAACGACACTACAAATATTTTTCAAAAATCTTTATATTACATGATTTTTTGATGTGATTGCTTAAATACATGAATTAAAATAACACATCTGGTATCCTTGATAAGAGTATAGGTATAGTTACAACTCAGTGTTAATAAAAATCTCTTTAATATTTCATGTATATATTTTAGTTTTATGGTTGAAAACATGATTTGTTAATATTTTTCTTTGACAATGAATATGGTATTATAATTATGGTTCAAAAGTATGTAAATATCTATTCAAATGTTAATAGTTTTCAGATATCAAAATTTTATTAATACAAAATGTAACACCCCGAACCAAGGCTCGGAATATTACGGAAATTAAATAGCGCATGATGGAATTATCGTAGGCAACTAAATGAAAATAAATGAATTCGGTGAATTCAACAAGTTTAATACAAGTACAACACAAAATGCATAAGGAGCAAGTAGCCATCAAAAGTTTACAAAACAATCTAAAAGATGGCGAACGATCCTAAGCATAATGCAAAAGAAGGGCATGTGAATTCTTGATCCATGTAAGTCTAAGCCCGGGTCAAACAATCTACCAAATCATGCATCTTGTCTTAGATTCACCTGATTACCTGAAAAGTGTACTAAACAAGTTAACACGAGGTTGGTGAGTTCATAGAAATGGTTCACAAGGAACCATTGTCGATAGTCTCAATGTCAAATCACAATAAGATCATATGAAGTAAAATAGTTACGTGTAATAAATGAGCACAAGTGGTATAAATATCCAAGTCACGTATCGTATGTATGCATGTGCCATGATGAATATCAAATGTAGGCCAACCATGTCACATAAAGGGTTTGTATGCGTGTAATTCGCATAGATAAGTATGCTTGCGTGTAAAGCGCGTAAATAAGTATGCTTGCGTGTAAAGCGCGTAAATAAGTATGCTTGCGTGTAAAGCGCGTAAATAAGTATGCTTGCGTGTAAAGCGCGTAAATAAGTATGCTTGCGTGTAAAGCGCGTAAATCAAATGCAACGATGTATATATGTCCATTCCAAACACAAACCAATATCCATCCATTCCACTACACAACACGTACCTACACTTCGGAGGATTTTACTTTCATCAAGTTCTAGATGCTTATATATAGGGTTACCCGCAGCCTTCCCACCACATCTAAAACCCTTTGAAAAGTATAACCGACTTCCATGTAGGCACAACTATCCTAAAAACCTCATAATATCACAATCATGCGCAAAATCAACCAAATAGTCAATGTCCGTCAATCAAATCAATCAAATAATCATACAAGTAGTTGTACACTTTCCAGCCCGAATCTCAAGCGAGTAGGGAGCTACGGAACTCACCTTGGCTCAAGCAATTACAAGTATAAGTCAGGCTATAAACGTCCAACGACCGCCAAATGTCCACAACCTATCAATATATACATTACAATACAAGTTAAGAGTCTCACTTTGTTCTAGTCATGACTCCCAGCCATGAACGACTCAAGAGACTCGAACAAGAAACCAATGGACCCGAAAGAATGTATACAAGAAGGTATGGGTCGACTCAAATACCATGAATGATCAACAAGCTCAAACGATTCTTTTGTAGACTACTCGACTCATTCTTATACTATCTTCAACTTGTGTAGACTATTTTCATAATGTGTAGACTACTTTCAGTTTGTGTAGACTACTTTCAGTTTGTGTAGACTATTTTCATAATGTGTAGACTACTTTCAGTTTGTGTAGACTACTTTCATAATGTGTAGACTACTTTCAGTATGTGTAGACTATTTTCATAATGTGTAGACTACTTTCAGTTTGTGTAGACTATTTTCATAATGTGTAGACTACTTTCAGTTTGTGTAGACCACTTTCATAATGTGTAGACTATTTTCATAATGTGTAGACTACTTTCAGTTTGTGTAGACTATTTTCATAATGTGTAGACTACTTTCAGTTTGTGTAGACCACTTTCATTGTGTAGACTACTTTCATAATGTGTAGACTACTTTCAGTTTGTGTAGACCACTTTCATAATGTGTAGACTACTTTCAGTATGTGTAGACTATTTTCATAATGTGTAGACTACTTTCAGTTTGTGTAGACTATTTTCATAATGTGTAGACTACTTTCAGTTTGTGTAGACTACTTTCATAATGTGTAGACTACTTTCAGTTTGTGTAGACTATTTTCATAATGTGTAGACTACTTTCAGTTTGTGTAGACTACTTTCATAATGTGTAGACTACTTTCAGTTTGTGTAGACTACTTTCATAATGTGTAGACTATTTTCATAATGTGTAGACTACTTTCAGTTTGTGTAGACTATTTTCATAATGTGTAGACTACTTTCAGTTTGTGTAGACTACTTTCATAATGTGTAGACTATTTTCATAATGTGTAGACTACTTTCAGTTTGTGTAGACTATTTTCATAATGTGTAGACTACTTTCAGTTTGTGTAGACTACTTTCATAATGTGTAGACTACTTTCAGTTTGTGTAGACTACTTTCAGTTTGTGTAGACTATTTTCATAATGTGTAGACTACTTTCAGTTTGTGTAGACTACTTTCATAATGTGTAGACTATTTTCATAATGTGTAGACTACTTTCAGTTTGTGTAGACTACTTTCATAATGTGTAGACTATTTTCATAATGTGTAGACTACTTTCAGTTTGTGTAGACTACTTTCAGTTTGTGTAGACTACTTTCATAATGTGTAGACTATTTTCATAATGTGTAGACTACTTTCAGTTTGTGTAGACTACTTTCAGTTTGTGTAGACTACTTTCATAATGTGTAGACTATTTTCATAATGTGTAGACTACTTTCAGTTTGTGTAGACTACTTTCATAATGTGTAGACTATTTTCATAATGTGTAGACTACTTTCAGTTTGTGTAGACTACTTTCATAATGTGTAGACTACTTTCAGTTTGTGTAGACTTTTCAGTTTGTGTAGACTACTTTCAGTTTGTGTAGACTATTTTCATAATGTGTAGACTACTTTCAGTTTGTGTAGACTACTTTCAGTTTGTGTAGACTACTTTCATAATGTGTAGACTATTTTCATAATGTGTAGACTACTTTCAGTTTGTGTAGACTACTTTCATAATGTGTAGACTACTTTCAGTTTGTGTAGACTATTTTCATAATGTGTAGACTACTTTCAGTTTGTGTAGACTACTTTCAATGTGTAGACTATTTTCATAATGTGTAGACTACTTTCAGTTTGTGTAGACTACTTTCAGTTTGTGTAGACTACTTTCATAATGTGTAGACTACTTTCAGTTTGTGTAGACTACTTTCAGTTTGTGTAGACTATTTTCATAATGTGTAGACTACTTTCAGTTTGTGTAGACTACTTTCAGTTTGTGTAGACTACTTTCATAATGTGTAGACTACTTTCAGTTTGTGTAGACTACTTTCAGTTTGTGTAGACTATTTTCATAATGTGTAGACTACTTTCAGTTTGTGTAGACTATTTTCATAATGTGTAGACTACTTTCAGTTTGTGTAGACTACTTTCATAATGTGTAGACTACTTTCAGTTTGTGTAGACTATTTTCATAATGTGTAGACTACTTTCAGTTTGTGTAGACTACTTTCATAATGTGTAGACTACTTTCAGTTTGTGTAGACTACTTTCATAATGTGTAGACTATTTTCATAATGTGTAGACTACTTTCAGTTTGTGTAGACTACTTTCATAATGTGTAGACTACTTTCATAATGTGTAGACTACTTTCAGTTTGTGTAGACTACTTTCAGTTTGTGTAGACTATTTTCATAATGTGTAGACTACTTTCAGTTTGTGTAGACTACTTTCAATGTGTAGACTATTTTCATAATGTGTAGACTACTTTCAGTTTGTGTAGACTACTTTCAGTTTGTGTAGACTACTTTCAGTTTGTGTAGACTACTTTCAGTATGTGTAGACTATTTTCATAATGTGTAGACTACTTTCAGTTTGTGTAGACTATTTTCATAATGTGTAGACTACTTTCAGTTTGTGTAGACTACTTTCATAATGTGTAGACTACTTTCAGTTTGTGTAGACTACTTTCATAATGTGTAGACTATTTTCATAATGTGTAGACTACTTTCAGTTTGTGTAGACTATTTTCATAATGTGTAGACTACTTTCAGTTTGTGTAGACTACTTTCAGTTTGTGTAGACTACTTT
This sequence comes from Erigeron breviscapus, assembly GCA_034093135.1. NCBI lineage: Eukaryota > Viridiplantae > Streptophyta > Magnoliopsida > Asterales > Asteraceae > Erigeron > Erigeron breviscapus. Next base: position 62,728,091 of record CM067170.1, on the reverse strand, counting down.
CATAATGTGTAGACTATTTTCATAATGTGTAGACTACTTTCAGTTTGTGTAGACTACTTTCATAATGTGTAGACTACTTTCAGTTTGTGTAGACTATTTTCATAATGTGTAGACTACTTTCAGTTTGTGTAGACTACTTTCATAATGTGTAGACTACTTTCAGTTTGTGTAGACTACTTTCAAAATGTGTAGACTATTTTCATAATGTGTAGACTACTTTCAGTTTGTGTAGACTACTTTCAGTTTGTGTAGACTACTTTCAGAATGTGTAGACTATTTTCATAATGTGTAGACTACTTTCAGTTTGTGTAGACTACTTTCAGTTTGTGTAGACTACTTTCAGTTTGTGTAGACTACTTTCAGTTTGTGTAGACTACTTTCAGTTTGTGTAGACTATTTAGAGATGTAAGATTGTGTTCTTGCACTAAATTAGAGAGAGAAAGAGGGATGGAGAATGAGTGGTGGATGGGGGATTGGGTGGAAGGATTGGAAGGATAGGGTTGGGTATGGGTTTGGGTCTTGGGTCATGGATCACATCCATGGGTTGACCCATCACACTAACTAGTTACATTAAGCATTCGTTATGCACCGAGTCACGTAATAAGTTGGTCCATCGACCCGTTTAACATGTCATCTAGTCAATTAATCACAAAATGAGCCCAATAATATCATTAAATACGAAGGTTAGTCAAATTGCACATAAAGTCAATTGAGTCAAAATAGCGGATGTTACATTATTCCCCCGTTAAAAGGATTTCGTCCCGAAATTCGATAAAGCACTAATCACTAAACAATTGTGGGTACTTAGACCTCATATGGTCCTCGCGTTCCCAAGTGAACTCGGCTCCACGTCTAGCATTCCATCTAACCTTGACGATCGTGTAGCGTTTATTCTTGAGCTTCTTGACTTGTCGGTCTAGGATCTCTGCCGGTTCTTCAACAAAATTAGTTTCTTGTCAACTTGAATCTCGTTCATGGGCACATGATGTGTAGGGTCCGCCAAACACTTACGTAAATTACAAACATGGAACACATCATGCACACCACTAAGTTCTTGTGGGAGTTCTAATCGGTATGCCACCTTGCCAACCCGTTCAAGAATTTTGAAAGGACCAATGTATCTTGGCCCGAGTTTGCCCCGCTTCACAAAACGTACAACACCCTTCCATGGGGATACTTTCAAAAGTACACGATCACCAACTTCAAACTCTAACGGCCTCCGTCTCACATCGGCATACTTCTTTTGGCGTTCACGGGCTACTTGCAATCTCTCTTTAATTTGAGAAATTACTTTTGTCGTCTCTACTACTATTTCCGGCCCGATTAGTTGGCTTTCACCGATCTCCGCCCAAGCTAGGGGAGAACGACATTTCCTACCATAGAGTGCTTGGAATGGTGCCATTTGTATGGTTGCATGGTAACTATTGTTGTAGGAGAACTCGACCAACGGTAAGTGTTCATCCCAATTACCACCAAAATCAATGACACACGCTCTCAACATGTCTTCAAGCGTTTGAATGGTCCTTTCACTTTGCCCATTCGTTTGAGGATGAAACGTCGTGCTCATGTCAAGTTGTGTACCCATGGCACGTTGGAAGGCTTGCCAAAAGTTGGATTTAAATCGGGTATCTCTATCGGAAATGATAGAAACGGGAACTCCATGCTTGGATACAACTTCCTTAATGTACAAACGAGCCATAGTGTCAAATTTATCGGTTTCCCGAATGGCTAAGAAATGAGCCGACTTCGTCAACCGATCTACAATCACCCAAATCGTGTCATGACCCTTGCTTGTTCTCGGCAATTTGGTGATGAAGTCCATAGTGATTCGTTCCCATTTCCACTCGGGTGTCACCGGTTGAACCAACAACCCGGGTGGCTTTTTATGATCGGCCTTCACTTGTAAGCAAGTAAGACACTCACTCACATACTTGGCCACATCTCTTTTCATGCCCGGCCACCAATAAAAGTCTTTCAAGTCAAAATACATCTTATCCGATCCGGGATGGACCGAATAAGCCGATTTGTGGGCTTCATCCATGAGAAATGTTCTTAGATTTCCCAAGACGGGGATCCAAAGTCTCTCAACCAAGTATAGCCCATTATCATCCTTTCTATCAAATTGTTGCTCCATGCCATCCAAATTTTCGTTGCCAAAGTTCTCCGGTAGGGTGGCTTGCATTTGAGCTTCAATGATCCGGTCACGAATATTTTGCCCTACCGTGAGACTCATAATTCTAGCTCGCCTCGGCTTGACTCTCTCTTTTCTACTCAAGGCATCGGCCACGACATTGGCCTTACCCGGATGATAACGGATATCACAATCATAGTCACTAAAGAGTTCCAACCATCGCCTTTGCCTCATGTTTAATTCACTTTGATTGAAAATGTGTTGGAGGTTTTTGTGATCGGTGTAAATCACACACTTAGTGCCATATAAGTAGTGTCTCCAACATTTCAAGGCAAATACAACCGCCCCCAATTCTAAATCATGTGTTGGGTAGTTCTTCTCATGCACCTTAAGTTGTCGGGAGGCATACGCAATGACCTTGCCCTTTTGCATAAGTACACAACCTGTAACACCCGTCATTTTAAAATATGGATTTTCAAAAACTTTCGCCTAACGGCGTTAAAAGAAAGCGGAATTAAACTTTAAAAGTCCAAACCAACAAAATCTGTTTGGTTCACTTATTAGTTGGTGTTACTAGCCATATCATCAAAATAGATTCAAATGGAAACCCATCGGTTGCCCAACATTAAACGACCGACCACAAAATCATTACAAATCATAAATATCATGACATAATTCAAATGTCTAAAATGAGCAGCCACTATGGGTAAACTAAAGCCAGCTTCAAGACCATCTACCCATGCCTCACATCTTCTCACATCTACCTGCTCACTATGTTGGACCTGAGGGCACAACACATTTTAAAAGAGCAAGTGTTAGCTAACGAATTAGCTAAGTAAGATAACACATAATATAGAAAGCATTTGTCCATTTAAAACATTATAGGAAAATCATTGAAATCGTTAAGGCACATATCATCAATCATATTATCTCACATACATATCATAGCATTAACATCTTTCATATTAGGATGGGTCATCCTAAATGTGCCTAGTCATCTTTTGCATCTCACATATAACATCTAAACATCTTTGTAGTTGTGAGATAAGTCACGCATCTCATATAACATATACATCTCGTATGGGTGACATAAGTCACACCCGACTAGATGGACAAACCTTACGGCTGTACATCAATGTCGTTAAGGAATGGCAAGCCAATCCCGGAGTAATCCGTATGTTCAAGACAAATGGGGCTGGTCAGACCTCCCGTATTACTCTTCACATCTCAAACCATGTTGCAAGGAGCCACCCAAGCAACCACATCTACACACTTAGCCGGGCAAGGGCAAGTACGGGTTAAGCTTAACACTTTCACATCTAAATTACGAGATCGATTTCACATCTCATATAGTTTAGGTGTTTACACTACCTAAACAATTATCACATATACATCTTAACGTTTGGGCCCTTAAACGTGCACGTGTCATGGCAACTTACAAAGTCTAGTGAACTAGATGAACAAGCCATGTAATCATGCACATTTCGCATATCATCAACATATATCACATTTCAATTCATCTCAAGACATTACATAGCATTTCATAGCATATCATTACATCTCGTATCATTGCATAACATTTCATAGCGTATCATTACATTTCATATCATAGGGACTGCATTTCAGGCCTCAATAGTCATGTACATATCCCATATCACCTCCCGTGTAACCCCGAATACCCATAAGCAATCAAGATAACATTTGAGAAGTTATTATATGAAAATTATGTTTTTGTTGAACCCTCAGCGTGTCAAAGTAGTGTATCTTACCTCGTGACGAGCACAACAAGCAATACGCAAGGTTAATTCGTCTTGTTTGTGTTTCCATTTAACAATAGCATCACATAACCAATTGATAGCATAAACGTGGCTTCAAAAGACCTCTCTAAGTTCCCGATATCATAAGGTAACCTATACATAAGGTCTATGGGTCAAACGAGCATGAAAACAAGCCTATACGACTGCCAGACATGAATATGCGCCGCATGGCTCTTCCATGCGCCGCATAAACCTGATCAGAATGCTCCAGACCAGTCTGTGCGCCGCACAGAAATCCCATGCGCCGCACATCGGGGTTTGTTCAGCAAATCCGACTTTTAAACTGCTTTAAACGATTACCATTCGATCTCAAACCCTAACCCCGACCTGGAGACACCAAATTGACCTCTTTTAAGACACAATTGATGGCTTCAAACCATCAATTGATTCCTTGATCCATTACAAACATTAATCACTTGATTCATCACCCGAACGACATAAGATCCATAAACGTTTTGCAATATAACCCAACCCAAACCCCATGGCCTGGATCGGATCGACATATATGACTTATAAGATCAGATTTCAAAGAAGATTATACCTATATTACCTGCACTTGATATAGGGGATTCAAGATCTAAGAAACACTTGATCGAAACGGCACAAAAACGAATGGATCTTGGCTTGGAGAGGGAGGGCTGCTTAGGGTTTCTTCTCACACACAATTGCTACAGATTATGATAATTAGGGAAGTCTAATTATCCTTTAACCCCTGGCCAACTCTTTCATAAGTTCCAATTTAAGCCCCTCGACTTTACTTCTTTACATTTATGGCTCAAACGACTTGCGGGAATACCTACCGACATATCTAACATGTCTTAAACATCTTTGACACCTTAATCACGTTAATATATACATCATTAAGGCATTAAAGCCTCTCACATCAAGCACATTAATCATAGATAAACATTAAATCTTCTAGGGACTTAATGAACGCGAAGTGTTGACTTAACGACTCAAGTCAATCGTTAAATAAAAGTTTCGGGATGTTACACAACCCAAACCTTGTACCGAAGCATCACAATACACTACAAAGTCTTCAACTCCATCCGGAAGAGTCAAGATAGGTGCATCACACAACCTATCCTTAAGAGTTTGGAATAAATTTTCTTGTCTTTCACCCCATGCAAATTCCCTCTCTTTTTGAGTCAAGAGAGTGAGCGGTTGTGCTATACGGGAGAAATTTTCAATAAATCTTCTATAATAACCCGCCAATCCAAGGAATTGACGGATCTCTGATGGCGTTTCGGGTCTTCTCCAATCCTTGACCGCTTCAATTTTGCTTGGGTCCACATGAATACCATCCTTGCTCACCATGTGACCAAGGAAGTGGACCTTTTCTAACCAAAACTCACACTTGGAGAATTTAGCATACAACTTCTCTTTTCTCAAAAGTTCAAGCACTTGACGCAAGTGCTCGGTATTCTCTTCTTTTGTTTTAAAATAAACAAGGATATCATCTATAAAGACAATGACAAACTTGTCCAAGAAAGGTCGACACACCCGGTTCATCAAATCCATGAACACCGCCGGTGCATTGGTCAACCCAAAGGGCATAACGGTGAATTCAAAATGGCCATACCTTGTACGAAAAGCCGTTTTATGAATATCATCTTCATGTACTCGGAGTTGATGATAACCCGAGCGAAGATCGATTTTTGAAAAGTGCTTAGCACCTTGAAGTCGGTCAAAAAGGTCGTCGATTCTAGGAAGGGGATACCGGTTCTTCACCGTGAGCTTATTCAACTCCCGGTAGTCAATACACAATCTAAAAGACCCATCTTTCTTCTTGACAAAGAGAATGGGAGCACCCCAAGGTGATTGGCTAGCGAATGAAACCCTTTTCTTGGAGTTCTTTGAGTTGAGTTTCTAGCTCTTGCAATTCGGTTAAGGCAAGTCTATAAGGAGCTTTTGCCACGGGCGCGGCTCCGGGGATAAGATTGATATGGAAATCGAGTTCTCGAGATGGAGGTAATCCCGGTAAGTCATCCGAAAAAACATCGGGAAATTCACAAACGATAGGAACGGCCTTCAATTCTACCTTTAAGACGGTAGCACTAAAGACTTTGGAATTTGAAGAATCGGATACTTCACCTTGGACTCTAAGGATTTTACCGTTAGATAACGGTATCTTGACAACTCTCTCACCGCAATCAATAACCGCATTAACCGCCGACATCCAATCCATACCCACAATGACATCAAAACTTCCAATATCAAAAGGCATAAGGTCTATGAAGAAATCAACATCGTCTAGGGTCAAGACACAATCACGTATTATTTGATTAAGTTTGGTTAGTGACCCGTTTACCATTTCTATATCAAGCACATAGTTCAAAGTACATGGGTGCACATCAATCAAGGGAAGAAAACTAGAGGAAATAAAACTATAATCGGCTCCGGAGTCAAAATAAAACCGTTGCATATTGACCATTGAGAAGGAATGTACCTGCAACCACGTTAGGATCATTTCGGGCTTCATTAGCATTGACCGCAAAGGCTCGGCCACGGGGTTGCACTTGGTGGCCTTGTTGTCCCCGGTTTTGATTAGGACCGGATATTTGAAGTTGGTTGGGGTGGACAGCTACTTGAACTTGTTGTCCCACCCATCGATGACAATTGTTGCGGTAGTGATGAGGGCTACCACATTCGAAGCACTCCCCTCTTCTTTGATTACCATGAGGGGGAACGGCTTGAATAGGAGCCACATTCATTGGGGCCGTTCTCGGTGCTCTACAATCTCTTGTGGTATGCCCAAGTCGATTACAATTGAGACAAGCCCCACATTGGAGGTTGGTGGGGTGATGTTTGTTACACTTGTTACAAAAGGGATGAGGCCCCGCATAAGGCCTCCTTACCGGCTCAACCGCCGCCATCACCCTTCCCCGGTTAGCATTCTTCGGGTCAAACCTACCCATCTTTCTAGCCCCACTAGTCTCCGCCACATCCTTCCTCTTTGATGATGAAGATGATGATTTACTCAAAACACCGCTTCTCAATAAATCCTCGGTCACACTACCGGCTCGGTTAATAGCATCGGTCATAGAAGTAGGCATGACCGAGTTAACAAGAGATCGGACTTGTGGAGTCAAGCCCAACACAAACTTATCAATAGCCCGGGACTCGGGGTTTACCAAGTGAGGAACAGGGGTAAACAAGTCTTGGAACCGTCTAATGTAGCCCTTGTAATCGGCTCCTTCCATTTTGAGATGGACAAACTCAATAGTCAAGTTTTGGAGTTCATAAGGAGGACAAAACTTCTCCTTCACCTTGTTCTTGAAGTCGGCCCATGACAAGTTACGGGTCCGACCCAAGGTTACCTCTTGGTTCCACCAACTCAACGCATCGTCTTTAAACATGCCGGATGCATAAAGAATTCGGTCATCATAGGTTCAATGACTTCTTTCAATCACCGCTTCAATTCTTTCAAACCACCTTATACAATCCGTGGGACCACCCTTACCATCAAACTCCAGCGGCCCACAATTCTTGAAATCTTTGAATTGGCAACCTTGGCGATATACCCCATGTTGATTGAACATGGGCATGTAGTTATCAACTCCCACCGGTTCTTCCTCTTCATCTACCACAACATGAGGTTGAGCACCCTCATTATTCACATTAGTCGGGGCTTCATTGTTTTGAGGCCCATTGTTTCCCCCAAGAGTTGCCGTGACTTGGGCAATAATGGTTGGCATGATATTGGTGACCGTTTGAGTGATCACTTCCGCCAAGTTTGGCCCGGGGGCCTCACCACGACCCCTTCCTCGGCCCCTACCTCGACCTCCACCACGGCCCCTACCTCGACCTCCTTGCACCTCCGGTTGAGCTTCCGGTTGGGGTTCTTCCGAGTTAGCCCTATAATTTGTTCCGGCTCTCCTTGGTCTCACCATTTCTATAAAACAAGTAACACGTTGACCCGAGAGTTAGTCTCAAAATGCTCACATGTTAGTCACACAAGTAGTCAATGCCCTCATGTCGATATAACATACATAATTCATATCATAATGCTAAGGCAAGAGTGCTAGAGTCCTAAGGGGGTTATTACTTATCATGTCATCATGCAAAGTCCACTACAATCGTTTATCAACAATTTAAGTACTCATGTTCACCACATTATACAATCTAAGTAACTAACCACAAATGGTTCAAAGTATAATCCGAATTCGACATGCTTTCTAGTTATTGACCGGGTTTGTATACAGGGTGTACCAGCGGCTAACCCTCCACCCAATCAACTTCCATTAAGCATATAGGTTCCTTATTATACCCTAAACCAAGCGTGTGCAATCCGTGATGTCATTAACTTGTTATAATACCGGGTGGCCATAAAATAGTTGATCAAGCTCTTTTAGGGTTGCCACAATATTATACTAAGTTATTGCCATGACCTCAACACACGTTCATCGCATTGTACTCAAGTCATCACATAAATGGTCTTGTCTACGAACTCACAATGTGTGTTTTTCAAGGTTCATACAATTCAAGTTGCACACAAAATTCCTATCCATGCATGCTATATGAAGAGTTTTAACTTAAGCCGTAGTCTAGGTCAAACCGTCTAATTCTCTACGACCACGCATGGGCCACCATTCTGTAACACCCTGAACCAAGGCTCAGAATATTACGGAATTTAAATAGTGCATGATCGAATTATCGTAGGCAACTAAATGAAAATAAAGAATTCGGTGAATTCAACAAGTTTAATACAAGTACAACACAAAATGCATAAGGAGCAAGTAGCCATCAAAAGTTTACAAAACAATCTAAAAGATGGCGAACGATCCTAAGCATAATGCAAAAGAAGGGCATGTGAATCCTTGATCCATGTAAGTCTAAGCCCGGGTCCAACAATCTACCAAATCATGCATCTTGTCTTGGATTCACCTGGTTACCTGAAAAGTGTACTAAACAAGTCAACACGAGGTTGGTGAGTTCGTAGAAATGGTTCACAAGGAACCATTGTCGATAGTCTCAATGTCAAATCAGAATAACATCATATGGAGTAAAATAGTTACGTGTAATAAATGAGCACAAGTGGTATAAATATCCAAGTCACGTATCGTATGTATGCATGTGCCATGATGAATATCAAATGTAGGCCAACCATGTCACATAAAGGGTTTGTATGCGTGTAATTCGCATAGATAAGTATGCTTGCGTGTAAAGCGCGTAAATAAGTATGCTTGCGTGTAAAGCGCGTAAATAAGTATGCTTGCGTGTAAAGCGCGTAAATAAGTATGCTTGCGTGTAAAGCGCGTAAATAAGTATGCTTGCGTGTAAAGCGCGTAAATAAGTATGCTTGCGTGTAAAGCGCGTAAATCATATGCAACGATGTGTATATGTCCATTCCAAACACAAACCAATATCCATCCATTCCACTACACAACACGTACCTACACTTCGGAGGATTTTACTTTCATCAAGTTCTAGATGCTTATATATAGGGTCACCCGCAGCCTTCCCACCACATCTAAAACCCTTTGAAAAGCATAACCGACTTCCATGTAGGCACAACTATCCTAAACAACTCATAATATCACAATCATGCGCAAAATCAACCAAATAGTCAATGTCCGTCAATCAAATCAATCAAATAATCATACAAGTAGTTGTACACTTTCCAGCCCGAATCTCAAGCGAGTAGGGAGCTACGGAACTCACCTTGGCTCAAGCAATTACAAGTATAAGTCAGGCTATAAACGTCCAACGACCGCCAAATGTCCACAACCTATCAATATATACATTACAATACAAGTTAAGAGTCTCACTTTGTTCTAGTCATGACTCCCAACCATGAACGACTCAAGAGACTCGAACAAGAAACCAATGGACCCGAAAGAATGTATACAAGAAGGTATGGGTCGACTCAAATACCATGGACGATCAACAAGCTCAAACGATTCTTTTGTAGACTACTCGACTCATTCGTAGACTATCTTCAGCTTGTGTAGACTATTTTCATAATGTGTAGACTATTTTCATAATGTGTAGACTACTTTCAGTTTGTGTAGACTACTTTCAGTTTGTGTAGACTACTTTCAGTTTTTCCTTGTCTACTTCCAGTTTTGTAGACCAATTTCGGCACACAAGACGACCAATTGAGACAAAACTTAATTCTTAACAAATGTAGAGGGCTCAAAGACCTTTTCAGAAATGTAAGGTTTGACTCTTGAAGATCTCTAACGAACGAGTTACGACGTTTTCAAAACAGGCCTGCACACTTTCGACTAGTTGAAACCTTGTAACCAAACACACCCAAATTCGACCCAAATCTATTTTGACCTCCAATTCGACTAAGAGCTTCTTTCAAACTCATTTTTAAACATGAATGAACATAACCCACATCACAATTTCGTTTTATAGCACCAATTTTGTGTTCAATTAGTTCTTGACCCGTTTTGACTTTTGACAAAACCCTAATTGACCTAAAATCGAATCTTGGAGAGGTTGGACTCGTTTTTGCAGCTTGTATGAACATATTTAGACACAACCCACTTCAAAACTTGATTCAAAACATCCATTTTTAGCTTAGATTCGAAATTGACCTAATTTACCCACTTTGTAACCCTAATTTTGACCCACTTCGTTTTTGACTTGCAAAATTGACTCAAGAACACTTGGGTTTGACTAGAAACATGATAATAAACATAAAATGATGGATTTGAGTGAAATGTAACTTACCAAAAATCACCACAAGCTCAAACTCGAAAATATGACCCAATTGGAGAATTTTTGCACCTTTGACTTCCAAATTTTTGATATGTTGTAAATAAGATGATGATGATGATTATTCTTGCTTTAATTTAGACTCACAATCATTAAATGATGAGTGAATTTAGAGAGAGAGAGAGGGAAGAGTGTAAGATTGTGTTCTTGCACTAAATTAGAGAGAGAAAGAGGGATGGAGAATGAGTGGTGGATGGGGGATTGGGTGGAAGGATTGGAAGGATAGGGTTGGGTATGGGTTTGGGTCTTGGGTCATGGATCACATCCATGGGTTGACCCATCACACTAACTAGTTACATTAAGCATTCGTTATGCACCGAGTCACGTAATAAGTTGGTCCATCGACCCGTTTAACATGTCATCTAGTCAATTAATCACAAAATGAGCCCAATAATATCATTAAATACGAAGGTTAGTCAAATTGCACATAAAGTCAATTGAGTCAAAATAGCGGATGTTACACAAAAAAATATACAAATCCCGCGTGTTACGCGGGTTATAAGCTAGTAACAAATATAAATAAAAGATGTTGAAACTTGGTGATGTTGTCATTTTTATAACTTTTTATTTTTTTATTATTCTAGACACCATATATATAATAAAAATATGTTTTAATTAAATATCATAAGATATTAACGATGTAAACTATAACCAATATTTATTACGTTATATGATAAAAACATATATAAAGTCATAATTTAATAACTAAAAAAATCAAAAAAGTAATTTTTAAAAAATAATATAAAGTTTATGAATTAATTTTCATAATTATATTATTAAATTAATACTTTCTATAATTATAAAACGTAGAAAATTACTTTCCATAATTAATGACCATATTTAAATTTATTAAATTAAAATTAAATCTAAAAAAGTTATAAAAGGTATATGACATCATCATTCTGATCTAATGGCTCTAATTAAAAGTCGAGTTTCATCCAAAGGTCAAAACTTCTCCATTTAAAATTAAGATTTCTCTTTTATATATATTTAGAGATGCTTTATCTTCAATCTTAAACACCCGCATAATTATAAGTATTGAGTGAATCACGTATGTCTCCATGAGTTCATTGCTTAATAGACAGACGATTGTAGGCTGATTTGAGTAATCAGTTATATTTTATTAAAATCATAATTATAGCTAGCCGTCAATATTGGGTCCGCACCAAAGATTCAGTATTGGAAAGCTATGTTTAAATGTAAGGTAAAGTCACCGTCCAATTTAAAACGTATTCGTTTGGGTCGATATCATGTTAAGAAATATAAAAATGACATAAATCAAAATAAATTATAAACCATATACAAAAAAGAAAAGATGCAAATTGGTCGGTATTGTATGTTCGGAATCGATTTCTAGGCTTCTAGCAACTTACTAAGGGCAATAGCCGTCATGCCTCTCATCTCTTCTCAAGCCTAACCATATACTAATAATATTCGGTCACGTTATTTCATGTCTAACTCATGTCTAGTCATGTCTAACCTATTACAACCATGTCTTACTATCTCTCACTATTTTCCTCTAATTATATCCACTCTCTTTCTCATCCCTCTTCCAATCACTCACTCCAATCATTGTCCTAATCTTTCTCTATCTTCCATGCCTCCGCAACAATATTTGCCTAGAAACCATGTCTAGCATGAGTAGCATTCATGCCTTAAGCTTAGCGGGGGTGTTGCCGCTAAGCATGCCCTATGCCTAGCTCCATGCCGCTAACATTGCCATCACCCAAATTTTCATTAATATGTAATGTAATGTTTTTTTTTTTTTAATTTAGAAAACGCACAAACCCATACATCTTCAAATTCTAAGAAAATTAGAAAAACATTAATATATACTGTTTATGTGCACACATGACTAGTTTTGGACCCCAACAAGAGGTAGAGCCGTAGAGCTTGACAAATTGAGTATGTTTTTGTTTGCATATCTATATGTGTCTTATCATGCGATATAAGTGGTGAAGAGAAGGACTGGATTCCCACTCCACAAGTTCATTGTTGTGACTTGTGAGAAGGATATATAATTTTATGATATGTTTAGAAAACGATAAATATGAAATATTAATCAAAGTGCATGTAGATGTTGAGGGTCTGCTTTCAACAAGCATGACAAGCTGTCATAGGTTATTAACTTATTAAGAAAAAGGGGACGTGTAGGCCGACCACCCCACATGTAATCCCACCACCCCTTTTGGAGCGACAGTCGCTCCTAAAGGGGTAGTAGGATACGACAACGGGCGACAGCATACGACAAAGGGGTGGTAGTTTCGAACCTACCACCCCTTTAGGAGCGACAGTCGCTCCTAAAGGGGTGGTAGGTTCGAACCTACCACCCCTTTAGGAGCGACTGTCGCTCCTAAAGGGGTGGTAGCAGTACGATTCGTACTGTTGCCCTGCCTTTAAAAGAGCGAGGTTTACACTGATATCTTTACACTTCTGTATACACTTCATTTGATATCGAAACCACATTTCATTCATCTTTACACTTCTGTATACACTTCATTTGATATCGAAACCACATTTCATTCATAGTACCGATCGAGTTGTAAGTTGGCGCACCTCATTTGCATTTGCTGCAGAAAGTGTGTTTTGGATATAAAGGGTTAAACCATTCCTCATTTGAATTACTCCGTATAAAAGAGGTAAATCAAGTTTTCATTTATTCAAACTCATTCGGTCGTTTTTGGATATAAAGTATAGTAAGTATAGATATTACTGATAAGTGTTTTTATTATTTTAGATGGATTGTTTGGAGGACATTTTCTTAAATCCAAATGCGCCGGAAGGTGTAAATGACGAGTTTGTGTACGAAGAGCCCGATGACGAATTTGAATCCCCAGATGTCTGTGCTGAATTTGATTACGATCACGGTGTTTTTTATACCAAGGAGGTATGTATATAATCCAACCTTTTCATTTTTTGTGTTGTTATTTTGTGAGTAATTGTATTTTGTTATTATTCATTAGATTTGTTGCTATAAAAGTATGTAAGAAAACTAATTATTAAAACTACGGATAAAAAATTGTATATAAAAACATATTAAAAAATGTACGTAAAAATGTAGATTAAGAAAAGCTATTGAAAAATTGTTAAAAAAAAAGTGTATAAAAAAGTGTATAAAAAGTGTATTATAAAAAAGTGTATTATAAAAAAGTGTATAAGAAAAATTGTGTAATTGTTTATACCTTTTGTTTATGGTCTTTTTAAAACAATTGGTAAGGATGGAGACAACCAACTACCATGTAGAGCCGATATTTGAATTAAAGAAGTCACATTGCAATTTCCTCACTAAGATTTATTAAATTATCTCCTCATAGAAAAATCAAATCTTATTTGAAGGACGTATACCATCTTAAATATATAGATCATAATAGTCATTTTTTTCTAACACACCTTTCGCTATCAATTTTACCTTCTAATTCAGTGGTATGTGGTCAAAGAATCAATGTTCGTTGTTGTCATAGGTATCATATTATTTGTTACTTTGTGTAATTGTTTATACGTTTTTGATTTTCTATCATTTTAGTTTTAGTAATTGGTAATCACGTAAAACCAACAAAATGTATATAATCCAACCTTTTCATTTTTTGTGTTGTTATTTTGTGAGTAATTGTATTTTGTTATTATTCATTAGATTTGTTGCTATAAAAGTATGTAAGAAAACTAATTATTAAAACTACGGATAAAAAATTGTATATAAAAACATATTAAAAAATGTACGTAAAAATGTAGATTAAGAAAAGCTATTGAAAAATTGTTAAAAAAAAAGTGTATAAAAAAGTGTATTATAAAAAAGTGTATAAGAAAAATTGTGTAATTGTTTATACCTTTTGTTTATGGTCTTTTTAAAACAATTGGTAAGGATGGAGACAACCAACTACCATGTAGAGCCGATATTTGAATTAAAGAAGTCACATTGCAATAAAGCAAGATTATGATAATCAGAAGAATTCATGTCAATTAATCTTTGATCTTGTTGTTGATGATGATATTCAAAAGGTTGAGAGAGTATTGTGTTGTTTGTTTTTTGGTGGTTAAATTGTGATGGGAGGGAAAAAGTCTGAGGGGAGAAAAAGATAAGTCACGCAGATTTTGTGACAGAAATAAAGAAAAAATTAGTTTCATTCAATCAAAGTTTTATTGGGAAATGTGAAGTGGTCATAAATCAATTACCTCAAACTTCTTATTCATATGACGCAGACGTTTTGGGTTGACAATTTTTCCGTTGATCGCGATCCAAACGCTTCCGGGAACAACTGGGTTGGAGGTGTCGGTGCAGGATCCTGTGAATGTCTCACCTGCGCAGCTTCCAGACGGGACTGCATATAAATAGTAAGGTAAGTTTAATAAATGGAGCAGTATTTAAAAGTAATTTAACTTAAAGTTATGTATATACCGCAACTTCCGGAGGTTGTAGTCTGTGGGTTGCCGCCCAAGTCGACTCCCACGTGGGCGGTGGCCCCTCCTTCTTTTCGTTATGGTGCTTGGCCTGCAAACAAGTCAAATAATTAGCATAAAAAAACACAAGAATTGTATACTTTTGTTAAAACCAAACGTACCAACGCCCGATCGTGGGCAAGAGAAATAGATCGCCGACCCTGAGTCCCCACCGCCTGTTTGGACCGGTTGGTCTTGTTTGTCGCGGCCCGCTTGACCCGGTCATCCCTGGTATAGAAACGCAGTAGTTTTCCCCACTCTTCCGGGTCCATACCAGCTGGCGGTGCTGTCTGCAGGGTATCTGCTTCGTCTACACCACCCCGTGCTGTAAAATGCTGAGATTTGAATTTTGACTTTCTCTGCCTATATATGCTAGCTGCATCAGCATGGAAAGCCTGTTTTGCTGCCTTCCGGGTGGGGTCGTCCTCATCCTGCTCTAAGTACTGGTCCATCGCAAACCAGCGCTACATTGTTTACAAATACAAGTTAGCAGTTTCGGGGTTATCATTGTAAAACATATTAAGTAAAAAAATATAAAAAGAAACATATTCTAACCTGTATTTCCTCCAAGATATTGTCCCTCAGAGACTCGGGCACATCGTACCATGACTCGTAGTACTGGGGGACATCTCCGATCAAGGAGCCTAACAAAGATTTGTACATAGCCCCGTAGTCCCCGATCGACTGAAAGGTCTTCGATTTGTAATCGAAGTACATGGGTAACGGGCCTCCATTTTTCTTGAAGGCAGCCTCAAGCTTTAGATGTTTGGCTGCCCCTCTGGGTGGTGGTGGTGTTTTCTTCGACCCTACAAAACCAATAAGTAACAATAACATAAATAAGTTACTTTAAACGATAAGAATACAATTATTTCAATGCATAACTAAATTTAATGTAAAGTCAATTTTCTTACCGCTGTTTTTGCAGCCTGTTATTTTCTTCCACCACGATCGGTGCGGATCGTTTCCATCGCCGTCGCCGCCGTGAGCTCCTAGCATTTTTCTTAAATCTACAAAAATAATACACGTATTATAATACTTTTTATATCAACTTTTTGAACTACTTTTTTTTTAACTTAATTTTTTATATGACTTTTGTACTACTACTTTTTCAATATATGTTTTAATATCTTTTTATACTTATGTTTTATAATGTAAAACTTTTTACATACCTTTTTTATTTATACATTTTTAAGTACTTTTTTTAACGTAAAATTTCGTAAGAACCTTTTTTTATATATATATAATTTTTTATAAACATTTTATTTATAATTTTTTGAACTTAATTTTTTATTAACTTTTTATAAACTTTTCTGAACTTACTTTTTTATAAACATTTTTTAAATTTCGTATGAACTTAAATTTTTTATATCTAATTTATTTGAACTTAAATTTCTATTTAAACATTTTTAAGTACTTTTTTTGAACGTAAAATTTCGCATGAACTTTTTTTATATAATTTTTTACATTTTCTTCATTTTTTTTGACATTTTATTTTACATTTTGTTATAGAATTTTTTTTTTAAATATATTTTTTATATACTATGTATACACTTTTCTACATTTTTTATAAACTTTTCTAATACAAATATTTTTTATAAACTTTTCTAATACAAACATTTCTAATACAAACATTTTTATATGACTTTTGTACTACTACTTTTTCAGCTACTTTTTTTTAAACTTAATTTTTTAACTACTTTTTTTAAATTTCGTAAGAACCTTTTTTTATATATATATAATTTTTTATAAACATTTTATTTATAATTTTTTGAACTTAATTTTTTATTAACTTTTTATAAACTTTTCTGAACTTATTTTTTTATAAACATTTTTTAAATTTCGTATGAACTTAAATTTTTTATATATAATTTATTTGAACTTAAATTTCTATTTAAACATTTTTAAGTACTTTTTTTGAACGTAAAATTTCGCATGAACTTTTTTTATATAATTTTTTACATTTTCTTCATTTTTTTTGACATTTTATTTTACATTTTGTTATAGAATTTTTTTTTTAAATATATTTTTTATATACTATGTATACACTTTTCTACATTTTTTATAAACTTTTCTAATACAAATATTTTTTATAAACTTTTCTAATACAAACATTTCTAATACAAACATTTTTATATGACTTTTGTACTACTACTTTTTCAGCTACTTTTTTTAAACTTAATTTTTTAACTACTTTTTTATATAAACTTTTTGTTATAGAAACTTTTTTTAAAATAATTTTTTATATACTATGTATACACTTTTTTTTTTTTTTTTTTTTTTTTTTTTTTTTTTTTTTTTTTTTTTTTTTTTTTTTTTTTTTTTTTTTTTTTATTTGTTTTCTGTTTTTTCAATTTTTCACTTTTTTTTTTTTTTTTTTTTTTTTTTTTTTTTTTTTTTTTTTTTTTTTCAAAAATATTTTATTTTATTTAGAAAATATAAAGTTTATCTCTAACACGAATACGCAAGGAAATATGATGAAACATTTGTAACGGTTTCTCGACCACATAGATTTTATTCAAGATTGATTCGATAAGCTACGTTAGAAAAACGCAACCCATGCTAATATGCTATTCAAATCGCACAACCCATTTTTATTCATTAAGATCATTATAGTTTTCTTTTTCTCTTATCATTTTGTATTTTTGTTATTGAAATTTACTATTTCATTCTATCTTATTTAAATTGCTCTTACTTCGATTTAGTTTATAGATTCGTTGAGTCTCTCTTAGAAATCTAGATCTGAGATATAAAATTCGGTTTTCTTTATCCGGCTTTGGCTTCGCTTGCCATTTAGAAAACTTTTTCAAAGGTAAAACCCTAGGCCTAAGGTCTTTTTAAAAACAACCTCTTTATCTTTAGATAGAACTGTAGAAGTAAGACTGTCAACATCATAACTCTCCTATAGCTTTTGACGGGATTGGATAGCCGTTACTTTAATTTAGTTTGAATCTGATTCTAGTCTAAATGTTAACAGAACCGCAATTCGATACTAGAAATGTAATGTTTATAAAATTTTCAACCAACCAAATCACAACACTACGCTTTGGTTAAATCGCAACCAAACTGTTGTGATATGGCCGATTTTGACCTTTTATTAAGTTACATATTTGATGATGAAAGTTTAAAGAGTTATACGCTAATGATAATTGACCTTAGAAATCAAAAATATTTTATTTTATTTAGAAAATATAAAGTTTATCTCTAACACGAATACGCAAGGAAATATGATGAAACATTTGTAACGGTTTCTCGACCACATAGATTTTATTCAAGATTGATTCGATAAGCTACGTTAGAAAAACGCAACCCATGCTAATATGCTATCTTGCCTCTTGCGTGCTTTTTTCCCCCTGCATTTATATTTTGTAACAATTTTTTTTAACCTATCAATCCGACTTATTTTACTAGCCAACTGATTTCAGGACGACCACTTGCTTTTTAAGTACCCTTTACTGTAATTTTTTTAACTTAATTTTTTTAACTTAATTTTTTTTTTTTTTTTTTTTTTTTTTTTTTTTTTTTTTTTTTTATATATAAAAAAATATTTTCAGTCATGTGTATTTTTATTTTAATGGGTCACTGTACATTTATAAAATATTTCTCACGAAAAAACACCTTTGTGGATCACCTGGGTGGCAAGTAAACTGATATGACCATATATGCTATTCAAATCGCACAACCCATTTTTATTCATTAAGATCATTATAGTTTTCTTTTTCTCTTATCATTTTGTATTTTTGTTATTGAAATTTACTATTTCATTCTATCTTATTTAAATTGCTCTTACTTCGATTTAGTTTATAGATTCGTTGAGTCTCTCTTAGAAATCTAGATCTGAGATATAAAATTCGGTTTTCTTTATCCGGCTTTGGCTTCGCTTGCCATTTAGAAAACTTTTTCAAAGGTAAAACCCTAGGCCTAAGGTCTTTTTAAAAACAACCTCTTTATCTTTAGATAGAACTGTAGAAGTAAGACTGTCAACATCATAACTCTCCTATAGCTTTTGACGGGATTGGATAGCCGTTACTTTAATTTAGTTTGAATCTGATTCTAGTCTAAATGTTAACAGAACCGCAATTCGATACTAGAAATGTAATGTTTATAAAATTTTCAACCAACCAAATCACAACACTACGCTTTGGTTAAATCGCAACCAAACTGTTGTGATATGGCCGATTTTGACCTTTTATTAAGTTACATATTTGATGATGAAAGTTTAAAGAGTTATACGCTAATGATAATTGACCTTAGAAATCAAAAATATTTTATTTTATTTAGAAAATATAAAGTTTATCTCTAACACGAATACGCAAGGAAATATGATGAAACATTTGTAACGGTTTCTCGACCACATAGATTTTATTCAAGATTGATTCGATAAGCTACGTTAGAAAAACGCAACCCATGCTAATATGCTATCTTGCCTCTTGCGTGCTTTTTTCCCCCTGCATTTATATTTTGTAACAATTTTTTTTAACCTATCAATCCGACTTATTTTACTAGCCAACTGATTTCAGGACGACCACTTGCTTTTTAAGTACCCTTTAGCTGTCACCATGACTACAACTTTGTATTTTCTAGTATTTTTTTTCGCTTTGTAATTAAACGTTAGTACTTTTTTTTAATCTTCTTAACAAAGTAAAAAAAAAATGTACAATACAAACAATATGTAATGTGAATTCAGCAACATTATCATTTCAGTACTGTATACAACAACAATATTTCATTAGCAGTGGAGATATCAAATAACCATACACCCTTTGGAATTCTCGGACAGGCCTGAAACTGAATACGTAGGAAAGTGGTGGACTTAAACCGACTGAATATGCTCGGGCTAGTCCAGTCCCGGTTCGGATTAGGTGGTTTCGTGCTGTTTTCGGGTTTTCGGCTCATCCTTAGGTATTCTATCAACGTTGTATTTTATGTATGCAACTAACAATGTAACTGCTATAAAAAAAACCCCAAAACAATGTGACTTTTGAACCCTCATCCGAATCTATTATATAAATAAGAGTTATCGACATAAATCGTCCCTGTGGTTTACTCAAAAAATCATGTTTCATCCTTGTGGTTCAATAACCTCATTGGTAGTCCTTTATAGGAGGATAAGGTTCATGTTTCGTCCTTTTAGTTCACGGCCGTTATCTTCCCTGCGTTAACATCCTCACGTGCCTCCCACGTGAGGGTATTTTAGTATTTTCCAAGACATAAAGGACCAAACTTGATTTTTTTCTTTCAATCGTTCTTTAAATCTATCATATATATACATTCAGATATCAGATCTTATATCTTTGTCAAAATCCAATTATTTATACATAAATACATTCAAGATCATATATACAATTCTTCCACTGCATAAACATTATATAAATTCATATATCTCACGAATCCTAGCATGTTGTCGATCGATATCTATATCTATAAATTCAAAATCATCTAAATCTACAAATTCAAAATCAAAATCTTATATCTCACAAATTCCAAAACTCAATAAATCAAAACCCAAATATTCTGAATAGAAAGCAAAAGCCAAGTGAAAAATAAGAATCAAAACCCAAAATATTATCCGTGGTGGTGGGTAGCGAGTGAGGGCGACGGTCGGAAAAATGGGGAGGAAGGGAAGTAGTTGTAGGGAGGGGTTGCGACGGTGACGAGGAAGAAAACGAAGCAGCTACAACCGGAGTTTTGTCCGTCGGTGTTGTTACCGGAGATTGCCCTGTAACGCCCTACATGTTGTTGACTGTCGTCGCTTCATTCTTTATATATAGAGATTCTTTATATATATATGATATATGATTTATTACCAAGAAATGGAGAAAAAGAAAAAGGCGGCTGGAATTTTAGCATATATAGTATGTAAGTTTTGAAATTTTGATAACCTACTGCAAGGATTTAAGTATGTGAAATTGTATGCATATTTTAACTTTTATGAATCCGTTCGTGTGTATATACATACATACAGTAGCAGATCTTGATATATATGTAAACATAAATATAGAAAAAAGGGGCTGGAATTTTAATGTATATAGTACGAGTATGTGATGTTTGAACATTGATATAGATGTAAACATACATATAGAAAAATGGGTTTTTTAGGTGTAATTTATTTTCTTGTTGTATACATATATACATATAGATATAGATGTATATATGTAGACATAGAAAATGGGAAATGAGTTTATGGATGAAGATAATGATGAATTGATGATAAACATAAATACAGAAAATGATCAAGTTTGGTCCTTTATGCTTTGAGAAGTACTAAAATACCCTCACGTGAGAGGCACGTGAGGATGTTAAACGGAGGGAAGATAACCGCCGTGAACTTAAAGGACGAAACATGAACCTTATCCTCCTATAAAGGACTGCCAATGAGGTTATTGAACCACAAGGATGAAACGTGATTTTTTGAGTAAACCACATGGACGATTTATGTCGATAACTCTATAAATAAAGAAAATTTTTGATGACATAATTATTTTTCAAAAAAATTATATATGGCATCCTTAGAATTTCTTTTAATAATTGTTTCTTTTAATTTAATTGTTTTATGACATCATATTCTAACTTTTCATTTTTAATCCTTTTACTATGAAGTTTTTTAAAACCTAACCAAGCTTAATGCAAAATAACATTTTCTTTTATCCAACCATATGTCATATTTTATCAATAGCATCTCACTAATCCTATTATCATTTTCTTTTTAAGTTACTCATTACCATTTCTTACAATTTAAGTATGATTTCAAAAAATATGTGCTACATTATTGATTATATCCAATTTATTTTTGTAATCATAACTGTGTTTCGTTATTATCATTTATTAGTATGAGTTCATTAATAACAGTTAGACATGTATATAGTAAACGAAATAATATGTAGAATTACCATCAATCTGGTCAACACTTTTACGTTTTTGTGTTACGTAAATACATTTTCGCCCGACTGTTGGTCACTTTTTTTAAAAAAAATCCAATTATAGCATGTCCACAGTCGTATAGTTCTTTATTTTTATTGTCATTTTTTATAAAGATGTAAGTAGTGTTGTTTGTTATGTTTATCATTTTGTATCTCATGACCTTAATATCTTTAATATGCCCGGGAATCACCCGGGTTTATAAGCTAGTACATATAATAAATAAAAAATATCTCACTTATAAATTTTGTTGGTTCTGTTCCTACTAAATCAAATCTTAAGACTTTGAAAGATGATCTTTTTGACTGATTAGTGAAACCTATGTTTTCACACCTTATATTCACATGTGTTGAACAAAATTGTTGAAACATATGTCTAAAAATATATAAACAAATGCGTAACAACTTGAAAGATTTTCTATTCCTCTTTTTGGCTGATTAATGAAAACTAATGATTGTTTCACACAAGGAAACAAAATATTCACACGATATATATGTCATAAAAAAAAATAATAACTTCAATTGAACTATTTGCCATGCCTGTAACGTTTACTCAAAAGAACCAAAACAGATTTCCATATGAAGTCAAACATACACATACAAAAACAATAATCTTTGTGAAAATACATAGCAATGATATCATGTAAACAAATGTGAACAACTTACTAAAAATAACCAATAAATGCACATATCTACAAAAAAGTTAGTTTCATTTTAATTATATCTTTCACACTTATAAATCATCCCAAAGTCTCCCTTTGCAAACTAAGAAATGGACTTCTTGAGACTGCTTGCATTGTTGCTTGTGTTTGTTTTGCCGATTGTTGTTCGTGGGTGGGGGGTCGATGGTCATTTCGCGACATGTAAAATAGCCGAGGGAAGGTTGAGTCAAGCAGCAGCAGATGCCGTAAGTCAGTTGTTGCCAGGTAGCGATTTGGCGAGCCAATGTTCATGGGCTGATCATGTTAAGTTTAGATATCATTGGTCGTCGGCGCTTCATTATATTGATACCCCTGATGACCTTTGCACTTACCAATACAACAGTAAGTTTTTCTGACTAGTAGTGCTATCATATTTCACTATGTGATTTTTTACCAGATTTTATGATGTTTCAGTCAAAATAAGTTTTAGGTCCACCCTTTTGGACCCATTTCAGATAGTACAAAACTATAAAACTACCAATTTTTAGTAGAGGTAACAAATGGGTCAAGTTGTGGTTGGCGGGTCAAACCGGGTTGGTTTAGGTAAAATTTGTTTTATATTTTTATTAATAAAATAATTTCATATGAAACTTGAAACTTTCAATTCAATTTTAAGTATAGTTTCGGGCCATGTCAAGTATTGTCAGCCTAGCCATAATTTTGACCAGTTACACAACCTGCCTGACCCACCCATTTTGACATCTTGGATTCTACTGTAAACACATGTATTTCTGGTTCAAGATTTTCTTGCAAAAAATGTGTTGATATGCAGGGGACTGCAAGGATGAGGATGGAGTGAGTGGAAGATGTGTGGCTGGTGCAATTAAAAACTACACAACACAGCTCCTTGATTATGGCAACCAAACCCCTCAATGTAACCTTTTATTTCTTCATATATCTTACTATCATTAACTTGTATATCATTATATGTAATCGTCTCGGTTTTGAACCTGAAACTTTACCTGTTTAACTTGCAGATAATCTCACAGAAGCTCTGCTATTCCTTTCTCATTTCATGGGAGACATTCATCAGGTATATATAAAGTTTCATATGATAAGATCAACTATTACTTTCCTAACCAAAAAAAGTATATTTGTCTCTTACAGCCACTACATGTAGGGTTCACTACGGATAGAGGTGGGAACACGATTGATGTTCATTGGTACACACGGAAAGCAGTACTACATCATGTAAGTCCGAACTAAATAGAAGAATCTTGAAGCCTTTGGGATCGATTTTCTTGAACTAAATGTATTAAATGCAGGTTTGGGATGATAGCATAATTGAGACTGAAGAAGAAAGGTTCTATGATTCTAACATAGACAGTCTTATCGATGCAATCCAGACTAACATAACGGTATAAAATAACTAGTATTGTTTTTGGTAATAATATAAATTCGAAAGTTTTGGCATGTATTTGTTAGATTTTAGAGTTAATTACAATTTTCGTCCCTGTCGTCGACCGTTACTTACAGGTTTCATCCTAAGTTTCATAAATAACAGTTTTAGTCCAAAAAAGTTTGCTCCGTCAACAGTTTTGGTCCTAACCCTTAACGTCTGTTTAAAAAATAGTCATGTGCTAGGCACATGATGGGTAATTTCGTCACTTCCTTTGTTACATCCCCAACCACACAACTCATTAGTCATTATCCATCTTATACTCTCTTTCTACATTCTCTCTCATATTCATCTGCCTTTCTCACTCTCTCATTCTCCCTTCCCATTTACAATCAAAGTAAATCATCACAAATGTTTATTGATATATGTAATCACGATAATAGTTTTGATACAAAATCATAAACAAAAACAATAAAAGTAAACACTAAAGTAAACTAAATCATCACGATGGTTTTGATACAAATCATAAGGAAAAGTTATAATGAAAAACAAAAAAATAAACTAAATCATACGAAAAGTTTACTAACAGATAAGCAAATTTGACCAAATTTATCTTAACAAACAAACAAATAAAGGAAAGAGATAAAATAACAATTGCATAAATACATCATCAACCAAAAAGTTACCTTAGTCAAACCTGCACATCGACTACATATCTACATATCCATAATTCTACCTTAGTATTTTTCCATCTTTACTGCTACTTTTCTTGAACATAACTTTTATTGTTATACTTTTTCTTTTTCTGGGTGTGAAATTGACAGGCAATTAGATCCGGTCATTCCACCAAGCTGAACAACAGTTCCGGCCAAATTAGTTACGACAATTCCACCAAAACAGTTTTCTAAAATCAAATATAAACCAAATCTAACCAAATCTAAAGCCAAAACAAACCCCGGCCACCAGATTTATGAGTGTAGGTAGATATCTGGGTTGGATTAAATCCGGCAGAAGTGACGGTGGTGGAGGTGTTGGTGACGACTGGTAAGCGGTAGTGGCCGGTGGTGGGTGCTTGGTTTGGGGGAGGTATATATATATATTTGTGTCATGGGGAAGATGAGTATTAGCAAATTTTATATGTGTATTATTATACATATTATTGTGGTATGTGTTGTATTTGTATGCTTGTCAGTTTGGTTGGATGATTTAGCGGATCTGGATTTTTTTTCATTTAAAATCTGGTAGTGTGTTGATGAAGATGATTATGATATTATGATAAACCTATATTATTAATCTAAAAAGTTTAAAGTCATTTACACTTTTAGTCCATGTGGTAATGCAAAAAGACTAAAATACCCATCATGTGCAGGTCATACGACCTCACATTTAACGTCCATTACTAGTTTGGACCAAAACTGTTGACGGAGCAAACTTTTTTGGACTAAAACTGTAATTTATGAAACTTAGGGATGAAACCTGCAAGTAGCGGTCGACGACAGGGACGAAAATTGTAATTAACTCTAGATTTTATATTTTTTTTTGGCAGAAAGAATGGGCAGATCAGGTTAAAACATGGGAGAACTGCAGTGGAAATCAGAAGACTTGCCCAAACATGTACAAAACCATTCCTTAAAACTATATGTCACGTAAAAGTGCATACTTTTAACACCAAATATTTTTAACAGATATGCAACTGAAGGAATAAAAGCAGCATGTAATTGGGCATATAAAGGAGTTGGCAATAATTCTGTTCTTGGTGGTAAGTCATATGTA
This sequence comes from Erigeron breviscapus, assembly GCA_034093135.1. Classification (NCBI taxonomy): domain Eukaryota; kingdom Viridiplantae; phylum Streptophyta; class Magnoliopsida; order Asterales; family Asteraceae; genus Erigeron; species Erigeron breviscapus. Next base: position 62,702,253 of record CM067170.1, on the reverse strand, counting down.
TACAATTGTTCATCCACTTGGTCAAACTCTGATTCCTAATGTGCTTATTAAACAAGAAACTGTGTTATATTGCAGATGACTACTTTCTGTCTCGTTTCCCTATTGTGAACTGGCGATTAGCTCAAGGCGGTGTTAGATTGGCATCAACCCTTAACCAGATATTCGTATGAAATTATCATTTATTTGTTCTGTTAACGTTTGACTAAGAAATGTGAATGATTTGGTTTAAACATGAACAACATTATTTTCGAGTAAGCTCTTATTAATGCACATATGATAATATCAGTCTGTTTTCTTGACTACGAGAACTGGGCACTTGGCATGGTGGACACAGTAATTGCTGACACTCCCCAAGATAGTCCTGTTACAATGAAACAAAAAAACTGTAACTTTTGTAAACTATGACAGCTCTATAATTCACTAATGCAATATGGATAGGATATAAAGTTATGATAAACGGGCTAACCTTGTAACAGCTCCCCGACCATGACTGCCTATCACAAGCAACTGAATGTTAAACTTCTCTACCGCATTGCATATGGCCACTTTAGGGTCTCCAATCTCTGTGATTCCTTCTGCAGTAACCTGTGCAGTTGAAAAGAGTACATAGCACAATTACTATTTGTAACAAAATCTTAATTATCGATGATATCTCAAGCAAAAAGAGCAACCGCACGTACCCCATAATCACTGCAGGTTCTTTTAGCTTTCTCTAGTAACTCATACGCTGCTTTCTTTAAGCTTTTTAATCAGCTCAGCTGCTGCAATAGCCAAAAACAAAACAAAAAAAACCTTTATAAACCATCCCCAGTAAATAAGTTTCAAAGAAATTGGCTTACTTCCCCAGGAAGACGCATACAAATAGCCAATATCAACTGGAGTTCGAGCAGTGTAGATGATAAGTTCTGAATCAACGATAGTGGACTGAAGGGTTTTAAGGGCCCAAGTGAGAGCATGATCACTAAATTCGCTATCGTCAATTGCCACCATCACCTTATTCTTTATGTTAGTCTCTGTGCCTGTAACTCCAATACACTTGTAAGGCCTTGGAAGAGGTTAGGATTGTCATTATATGTAGCAGCTGCGGTGACATGTGCCTTGTTTTGTTTCTATGTAATATGAACTTAACTATGCACCTAATGCTTCCATCTATAACTTGGACAAGGTCTAATAGATACCGGGTGAAACAGGTTGGGTCCATGACCCGTTAACTGATATGGATCAGAAGTTACAATGGAAAGAAAGTTAGGGGGTTAACTGTCGTTTTTTAGTAATTAGTTAATTAATTATAGTAATGTCTTGGTGGACAAGTTAGGTCTTGTCTGGTAGTTCTTTAAATAAGGCTGATAGCCAATTGTTTAGGTCGTGGAGATTTTTATCATTGTTCTAAGGAACTAGGGCTACTGGGGCTTTAATCCAAATAGGGAGCTACTGGAGCTATATCCAGCACTATCTTTTATCATACAACTTCTGTTTCTTCGTGTTATCACTGTTTTATCATTCTTTTCTGTTATAATCAGCTTGATACATATCATTAACATTGTTAAATTTCTATCTGACAAACTAATCTCTGCACCTATGCTTCTATTTATAACTTTTTCAAGGTCTAACCGGTAATGGGTCAAACGAGTGGGGTCCATCGACCCATTAACTATTTTATAGGTGTAAATATGTTTATCTATATGTTGTTATTCCTTCATATTCATCTAAATATCTAACAAGATTCAAAGTTACCCAGGAAGAACCAGAAAAGCACAACACTCCAGGGAGGATATGACCTGATACGCTCATGCAGATTTCTTAACCACAAGAACTGGGCACTTCACGTTTTGAACAAAGTGATTGCTTACGTTATTAGGAAAGACCCCAAGTACCATCTAATATAAGTTATCCCCATATTAACATGATCAGTGTATTGAATAAATTTAAATAAAATGAGTCTGCGCTTTCCATAAGAAAGACAGAACTCGCCGCTTAAGTATATTTCCATTTGAGATTATTGAATTGACTTTTGGGTTGGCAGGTTCAAATTAAACAAATCTAACACGCGAACTTCCGTTTCACTTTTAAGTATAGCTACTGGCCATGTCAAGAACTGTCAGCCTAACCATAGTTTTGACCTGATACACGACCTGCCTGACCCACCCATTTTGACGTCTCGGATTCTATCGCACACAAAAAATGTTTCTGGTGATATGCAGGGGACTGCAAGGATGGAGTGAGTAGAAGATGTCTCACTGGTGCAATTAACAACTACACAACACAGCTGCTTGATTATAGCAAGCAAACCCCTACATGTGACCTTTTCTTTCTTCATAGATCTTACTGTCAGAAACTTTTATAGATTACCAGTATTATTTGTACAGTGTGTTTATTATTGGCTGAAATTTTCATTAATAAATTTAGTAATCGTATCGGTTTTGAGGCTGAAACTTTACCTGTTTAGCTTATAGATAATCTCACAGAAGCTCTGCTATTCCTTTCTCATTTCATGGGAGACATTCATCAGGTATATATAAAGTTTCATATGATAAGATCAACTATTTCTTTTCTAAGCAAAAAAACACGATTGATGTCCATTGGTTCACACGGAAAGCAGTACTACATCATGTCAGTTCTCAGATAGAAGAATCTCGAAGTCTTTGTGATCGACATGAACTGAATGTAGCAAATGCAGGTTTGGGACTAGACAATCTTATGATGCAATTCAGACTAACATAAATGTATTAAAGGACTAGTATTGTTCATGATAACAACATTAATTCGAATGTTGCGAGCATGGATTTGTTAGATTTATAATTGCAGTGGAAATCAGAAGACTTGCCCAAACACGTACAAAACCATTCCTTAAAACAATATGACATAAAAGTGCGGATTTTTAACACTGAACATTTTGAACAGATATGCAACTGAAGGAATAAAAGGAGCATGTAATTGGGCATATAAAGCAGTTGGCAATGATTCGGTTCTTGGAGCCAAGTTGTACTCCATTTAGTTCAAACATAAACAACATTATTTTCGAGTAAGTTCTTATTTGTGCACATACGATAATATCAGTCTGTTTTCTTGACAACGAGAACTGGGCACTTGGCATGGTGGACACAGTAATTGCTGACACTCCCCAAGATAGTCCTGTTACAATGAAACAAAAAAACTGTAACTTCGTTAACTATAAAAACGCTATAAATTCATATGCTGAAAAAAAATACGGATAGGTTATCATGATAAATGGGCTAACCTTGTAACAGCTCCCCGACCATGACTGCCTACCACAAGCAACTGAATGTTAAACTTCTCTACCGCATTGCATATGGCCACTTTAGGGTCTCCAATCTCTGTGATTCCTTCTGCAGTAATCTGTGCAGTTGAAAAGAGTACAATACCACAGTTATTATTTGAAACGAAATCTTAATTATCCATGACATCTTAAGCAAAAAGTGCAACCGCACCCCATAATCACTGCAGGTGCTTTTGGCTTTCTTTAGTAACTCATACGCAACATTTTTTTCACTTTCTTGAAGCTTTTTAATCAGCTCGGGGCTGCAATAACCAAACACAAAACAAAACACAAAAAAAGAAACCTTTATAAACTATCTCCAATTATTAAGTATAAAATAAAGAGGCTTACTTCCCCGGGAAGATGCATACAAATAGCCGATGTCAACTTGGTTTAGAGCAGTGTAGATGATAAGTTCCGAATCAGCGATAGTGGAACAAAGGGTTTTAAGGGCCCAAGTGAGAGCATGATCACTGAATTCACTATCATCAATTGCCACCATCACTTTATTCTTTGTGTTAGTCTCTGTGCCTGTAACTCCAATATTAGCTTCTTCCATCTGCACAAACATGAAACACAACCCTTCTTCCTCTACTTGTTTCTAAAGGTCTTATTAAGATACAATATTTTTATATGCATAGGCAAACAATATTTTTATATGCATAGGCAAGCGGTTCGGATTGTCTTTGTGCAATACCATTTTGAATCGTATAACACTTGTAAGGCCTTGGAAGAGGTTAGGATTGTCATTATATGTAGCAGCTGCGGTGACATGTGCCTTGTTTTGTTTCTATGTAATATGAACTTAACTATGCACCTAATGCTTCCATCTATAACTTGGACAAGGTCTAATAGATACTGAGTCAAACAGGTTGGGTGCATCAACCCGTTCACATTGTTTTATTTATATCCGACATAAACTTATCTATGCACCTCTGCTCCTATTTATAACTTGGACAAGGCCTAATCGGTAACGGGTCAAACGAGTGGAGTCCATCGACCCCTTAACTCTTTTTAGGTGTAAATATGTTTTATCTATATGTTGTCATCCCTGTATATTCATCAAAATATTTAACAAGATTCAAAGTACTCAACTTAGCTTCAATGATTATAACTACCATTCACATATTTCTTTTTTATCAGAAGAATAGTCACAAGTATACTCAAACATCCCACAAACACAGAACAATCCAAATCGAAACACAAACTTTTGGACAATGACTGCCTTATCACAAGCAACTGATGTTATCTATGCGGAAATTTTATTTAGTTTACAAGATGGTTTGCTCTAGACATTATTTATGTACAGTACACAAAGGAGAGTTACACAAGTAGAACGGGAAAAGCACTACACTCCAGGAAGGATACGACCTGATACTCTCACGCAGATTTCTTAACTACAAGAACTGGGCACTTCACGTTTTGAACACAGTGATTGCTTACGCTACCAAGAAAAACCCTGTTTCAAGTACCATCTAATATAAGTTAGTCACGAATTAACACGATCAGTATATGAAATAATTTTGACAAAAAGAGTGTGCTTGTTCCCTAACAAAGACAGAACTCGCCTCTTAAGAGCTCCACGACCTTGGCTACCTAGCACTAGAAGCTGGATATTATACTTTTCAACTGCTTCACAAATGAGCTCTTTAGGATCCCCCATTTCACTCATTGTCTCTGCAGTTATCTGTGTATAGAACATATTCATGCATTATGACTGATTTATGAGCAAATGTTTTTTTTCCCCTTTAAAAGACTAACACTTCACACATATCATCACATAATAATATATTTTCCAACACTTGAAGTCACAACCTTTTGGTTACGAGAGATACAACGTGGCGGGATGCTTACACCAATAGAATATAGTAGCACCCTTGTATCATTGGCTTTTTAGCTTCAATCAAGCTCTGACTTATCTTAAGACAACTGATTTCCTAGAATAATACTCATATTTTTTGTTCAAATCTGACACATCAATCATATACTAATTTATACTCAAAAAACGTGTATAAACTATGTATAAAGTTGTTCAGTAATCAGTCCGACCCTTCCCCGTTTCAAAACGTTACCCATCCAGAACAACCATTTTGTCACCTCTTGCAGTTAAGAGTAGCGGGTGTGCTTATACTATATATATGTATATATATGGGGTGGGTTAATTTAGGGACATCTTAAATTAGGGACCATTAGGGACATGTAACTTACACATGTGTAAGTTGTAACTTACACATGTGTAAGTCGTGGTGGCGGTGGTCGCCGTCGCCGGAGGATCATGGTGGTGGTCGGAGATGGTGAAAAATGAATGATTGAGAAGTGTCCTCTAATTTAAAAGTGTCCCTAAATTAACTTTTACCTACCCCGTATTTACTGCAGAGATCCTTGGCTTGGCCCAACAAACTAAGAGCAATTTTCTGCTGATTTTCTTGGATACTTCTTATGAGCTCTGGAGCTGCAAAAGAAAAGAAAAAAAAAGAGAAGGTAATTAAACAAAAGAAAATTTTGTAACTTTAACAGTTCAAATCTACATATACTTACAGTAATAGATACAATATTGCTACAACATATAAAAAAGTAACAAACAGGAATCATCATCATAGTAATAAAAAGTGAAAGACCCCTCATAAATTATTATACAATTGTACTAAAACTCAATTAACTAAATCTAGTCCAATTGTATAATAACTTTTGAAATGATCTACTATGGTAATTGAAGTTTTATTGCAGCAGAACCACATCATGATATATATAAAATAAAATAAAAACAAGAAAAAAAAAAGTTAGTTATGAAGTAGAAGAGACAGACAACATACGAGTAGAACCATAAGAGGACGCATGGAGATAATTGTAACTAGAGATTGGTTGTACAGTGAATATAATAATTTTCTTGTTGGCTATGGATTCTTTGAGGTTTTCAAGTGCCCATTCAAGAGCATAACGACTGTATTCACTTTCATCTATTGCCACCATCACCTTCTTCTTCTGATCATCATCAGCTTCCATTTTCGTTTTTCAGATCAATTTTTTGCTTATTTTCTTTTTCTTTATCTTTTCTTTTTATTTTATATTATTATACAGTATATATCAGTGAATGTATATATTTACATGTGTAAGTAACAGGTGGCATCTTTATATCTATGTCGACAAGCTTCTGTTGAAGTCTTGTCATTTAGCTTTCTAGCATGAGACCTTTCACAGTCTTACACAAACATTTTTAAAAATAAAGATTACATTTTGTAAAAATATTCATCATACCTTCTTTTTTTTATCACCAATAAACCACTTACTTTAAGACGAAAAATATTAAAATAGCGATTTCAACTCTAAAACTCATGTTAACACAATTTGTTTTTAAATTATCCATTGTGACACATGAATTAGTTTTTGGGAATGTTTTAAATACCGGTTCTACCTGTAATATTGGATACCGGTCGGTCATTCGGTACAACTAACATGTTTTTTGGTCCGATATATTCAGTATTCCTTATCGTCAGTTTTTTCCGATTTTTCCAGTAATACATGTCCGGTAAAACCGGTACCGGGTACTACCGTGGTACGACTAAAATACTGGTTTTTAAAACATTGATTTTTGGTGGTGTATGAATTAAACGATACCTTTGCGATACTTCATATTTATGTTTCTGGGCTTTGATATATCTTTTGCTCTCGATCCTAGTGTTATATGTGATGATTTGTCATCCATAGACTATGAATTGTAGTCCATAAACCATAATGAATAGTATCCTGCTTTGAAGAACAAATAACAAGATTATAACAAAACATGAATAGGGGAGGAAACTCACATTTCCTTGCATGATGAATAGTACGTGTGTAGAAGAAATCTCTTACACTATGTCAAATGATCGGAAGTAATATATGTACACAACGAGAGTTAGCCATATACAACAATATATTTTGCATTATATAGTTGTACACTGTGCAATGTACTACTTACGTATTTATGCATAGCTAAGTTTTGGTGCTCTTTATTATGTAAAGTATCTCAAATGGTCGCCCTACCCACCAAAAGGTGATACGTGATACATCAGTTGGGCTCCTCATGACGAAGGTACTCGACTAGTTTGGATCTCACCTCTGATGGAATACGAACTGGACGATAGTTTTTGTCAATCCAAACTACAGTTGACTGTGCCTCCAAAATTGGCTTCACCAAAAAAAAAAAAATACATACAAAAATAAAGATTCAGTGATGATTAACAGTATAACAAACAAACCACAAAAAGGTGAAGCAGCCATGAAAGACTTTTCTGTCTTTGACTATCTTGGCTGCCATCCAAGAACACAGGCATGCTTATGGAAAAAAATCGAAAAGGATAAACGTATTTTAACCTCTTCGGTCGGGATCTTGGTAATGAAGTGTTCAAAGTATATACGTGCAGCTGTATAGTCTGATATCCTCACTTTCATGGTAAATCTATTTCCAATCTGTTTTCACAAAAATACCCATCATGAGATATTGGCATTTCAAAAGGACTTATAAGTATTGTTCTCAAACTGATGCACATTAGCAACTTTTTTCAAATTGTAAAACAGAGAAACATCAAATGCGTTACGAACTTTTCAAATAAAACACTAGTATTTGCAAGAACAAATGATTTGGACAAAAAAGTTTCTTCTGCAATGGTTTTCTGGCAACTCCATAATCTGTCTAAAACTGCTAATATCATGAAAATCACATTGTATTATTTCAAATGTCGATAGTATTTGTAGTTAGGAATTGTAAATGGTGATTAAGAATCGAATTAATTGGAGTAAAATGCATATACCCTTAGAGGTGCAAGATATCTGAGGGACGATTCCGACAAAGCTACAATATGACCACTCTGAGCAATCCAATCAAGGCTTAAGCCAATCTTATTCAAGAATTGATGATGACCTGTTCATTGAATCAATGGTCAAAAGATTCAAGCATGTTAGATGAATAATCAAAATAAGTAGTTTAACAAACCATCAATATTTTCTTTAGAGTAAGAAAACGCTATTTTGAAAAAGCAGGTTGAGACTTGTAAATGTGCTCTTTTTACAAGTATCTCAATTAAAAACTCACCATGGTGACAATAATCTGCAAACACAGCATTGTTCACAACTCCATACTGATCCAATTCGTAATCTCGAACACTAAGTTCTATCTCATGAAATTCACTCATTCTGCCAATCATTAAAATTGAAGACCAACAACAAAAATAAAGTATTTTAGCCTACCATCTACTAAAACCAACAAATGAAGCTCATTTTGACTTTTGCTAGTCAAAGAGACCACTATTTGACTACAAACTTTACGTGGGTTTTATTGTCTTATTGTCAATATAAAAAAAAATGATCACAACCTACAAATCTTATTTACAAAGAGAGCAAATAGAAAAATTCAATGAATCAATTATTGTGGGGGTGGATTAACAGGAATTTTTTGAGAGTCTTGGGTTTCATCCCAGGCAAGCGTGTAATTTAGGAGTAGGAGTAGATTAGAATGCCGTTCTAAAAAAAAAAAATTATTCAATGAATTCGTACCAAATTTAAAGTCGAATATGAAAACTTAGACTTACAAAAGTCAAAATGCAATTCAAGACAATATAACAAACTATCTTCAAATACTATAAAGTTAAAATCTTTGAAAATAAATGGGTGTAATTTTACAAGTAGTATATTACCTTTTGCCACCTTTATGATCAAATGCAAAATTAATTCTGTTTCTGATTGGCATTGTTCTAAGTGACCGCGCAGGCAGCTGCCTGCCGTGGTTCATTGGCGGAAGCAAGTGAATGTTTGATGACGGACCGTGATGGGCTACTGCGGCTCGTGACGCCAGAATGATGACGTTCGCGGGGGCGCAGAATGCGTGTGACATCTTCACCTTAGTTTATGTCGAATTTTATTGATTTATATGTTAAAAGTTTTGGTTATGATTCAGAATAATGTGAGTTTTAAGTGATAGACAATCTAAACCAATATATAGTGTAGATTACTAATTAATATGGTTTGTTGATTAATTATGGATTTTAGACTTTGTACTACAATTGCTTTTAATTTTGTGGACTAAGAATATTTCAATGATTATGAAATATATTTCAATGATTATGAAATATCAGCCAACGTACCAAAGTATGTATGACTAGGTGTTAATGCTTTATACAGTACTACAATTGCTTTCCTCTTTGATTGTGAATCTTTGATTCTATCATTCAAATTATTTTGATACCTTTGGGCTTTTCCATAGTATAGAACGGTTAGTTAGGACGATTGATACAAGTTAAATTTATTACCTTTCGGCTTGGAAAAAATTCATAAAAGGGTAACTTTTTCACACAAATTTCCTAATAAAGGGAACCTATTTAGTTTTCGTTTATTTAAAGGATCTCATTTCTAAAAATTTCACAATAAAGGTAATGTTGTTAGTTTTTAACGCCAGCCCTCCGTTAAATGTCATGTCACCACTGTCACGTCATTAAAATTGCTTACCTGGATCAGGGCTGTTTTTATTTAACTTTTCCGAATCAAGATATGTTCCATTTGTGTAGTAGAAGTGTAAAACACGTTAAACACTTCATACTCAAAAGTTCATCACATAAACTTCAATTGTTTAAAAAGGCTGACAACCTAGTATCTCTCAAGAAACCGCAAAAAGAGTGCCTGGATTGACCCTCTGCATCTTCGATAGTAACTTTTTTCCTATTAATTTTGCAATGATGTTGACTAGTTTGATTCGAAAAAATCTGAAAACGTGTATCAACAACAGCTCGGCCAATGGTATGTTCATCATCAGTCAAAAGCATATGTATCCCCTGGTTTATCAATACAATTATCAGTGTAACCTCATTAACCAAAATGCAATTGCTAGAAAGATACGTATATTTATATCTATGTGTCTATATCTATATACTAACATAAAAGGCATTCTCCAAGTTAAGATTAAAGAAGCGTATCACCCCCTCTCTTCTACCCAATAAAAGGGTGACACGTCACCCTCTCTTCCCAACGCAATTCTAATGATGTGGCAGTCGTGATGTGACATTTAACGGAGGGCTGGCGTTAAAAACTAACGTTGTTCCCTTTATTGCGAAATTTATAGTAATGAGATCCTTTAAATAGACGAAAACTAAATAGGTTGTGTAAAAAGATTACCTTTTTATGAATTTTTCTCTTTGGGCTTTTCCATAGTATGATGGGGTGGGCAACTGGATATGAATAAAAGTTTTTTTAAAAAGAAAAAATCTTAATAAGATTTAAAAATTTTAATGAGCCAACACATCAAAGAGTGTATGACTCTGTTTTGATTTCATTGATTGTCATACGTTTTTCTTTCAAATTTAAATATACATAAAGAAACAAGTTTGAGAATTTTTAAATAAATTTAAAAGACAAATTATTACTCATTTTCTTAACACCCACCTCCACCGCCAACTACATATACTAGATCTTATTAATGGCCCGTTGATTGATTTTGGAGTACAACAATTGATGGTACCTGTGTAGCCTAAGAATATTTATGGTTATATCATTGTGGACTAAATCATAAAGGGCGTCAGAGTGATGGACGATATGGTGAATTTATGGACACATATTGACGGTAACATCGCTGCCGGTAGTGAATTTATGAGTTGGGTAAAGGGTTTATTATCCGTGGAGCATAAATGGAGAGTGTGTGTGGGGACCAATGCTTTAGAAGAGAGAGAGAGAGAGATAGAGAGAGAAAGGAGAGAGAGAGAGAGAGTGTTTGTGATTGGTGAAAAATTTGGGAGGGTTGGATTTATGGGCACTAGAGAATAAAAATTTGGGTTGGGAGTGTTGGTTGGAAAAGTTGAAAGATTAAAATGAGTTGGATGGATGTTATTGGATGAATTTGAAAGGGTTGATAAATTTTTTTTCCCCACTCCGCCTCCTCTTAGAAACTTCTGTTTTTACCCAAATTATTAAGTTTGGATTTCAGGGATGTTAAGTCTTGAGCTTTTTCCTTCTGAACATTTGTAACGGTCCATGGTTAACATTTCGTTGTCTAGGTATGTGTAAGACTTCAGTATTATACGGTAAGATTTTCCTGATTTCGTATTCCGACTGAATCGGAGAAAAAATCACAATACCTTTGTAGTATGATTCATGATGCTTTCTGGATAGTGATACACTCATAATACTTTGTAGCTATCCACAACATATGTACGTATTTTACTGTATTGTGTACAACTGTATAAAATAATTATTGTTGTGGATGATTAATTTTTCCTTTGTTTATATCAATGAATTTGTTTTCTAATAAAATTAAATTTTAAGTTATCAAGATTTGAATTATCCTTATATAAATGTAAAAAAATCATGTTTTGTAAAAGAAATTTAAGAGAAAGAGAAATGATATATGCTTTTAAAAAATCTAATACGACAAGTCTAAATTTTTGTTAAAAAGACTTTTCTCCTAACTATGATGTCATATAACTTTATAATACTTTTATATAAAAATAGTCCCCTAAATGATTAATAAAAATTATAATCTTTTATTGGAAACAAAATTCTTTCGTATATAATATTATGAAATGTTTTTATGTTTTTTTAATTCAATAGATATTTTATAAATATGTTAGTTTATTTATTATTTTAATATCAAGTTATGTATGTATAAAAATAAAATTACATACATTGTTTTAACATATTTTTTTGTTTAAAATTGAAATTAAAATATTCAGGTTGAATAGCTAGTTTAGCCATAGTAACAAAGGTGTATGACTTGGTTTTAATATATTATATAATGTGAAAATTGATAAATTTTTCAATTTCAAAATTTTTTTAAAACTCTTTTAGATAATCTTGTAGACATAAATTAAAAGCATATTTCCTTCAAATTCTTTGAACTAAACGGCTCCTAAAGTTGTTGACTAGTCTGAAATTTTCCATCTTGTAGACAGAAATTAAAAGCATATTTCCTTCAAATTCATTGAATTTCCATCAAGATTCAAGTTATCTTCTGTTGACATGGTTTTAGATCACCTAATAATTTCACACACAATATCTACTACATTAATCATGAAAGCATCCTTCGAGAGCAAATAACATGATTAAAAGTTATAACAAAACACGAATAGGGGATGAAACTTACATTTCGTACACTATGTCAAAAGATCGGAAGTGATTTGTACACAACAAGAGTTAGCCATATACAACAATATTTTGCTTTATATAATTGTACATTGTGCAATGTACTACTAAATAGTGTATTTGTTATGTATAGCTAAGTTTTGTTGTGTATATAGAATATCACCTACTAGTGTTGCTCGTTATCATGTGAAAAATCTCAAATGGTCGCCCCACCCCAAAAAATGGTGATCCGTTATACATCAGTTGGACTCCTCGTGACGAAGGTACTGGACTAGTTTGGATCTCACCTCTGATGGAATACGAACTGGACGGTAGTTTTTGTCAAGCCAAACTACAGTTGCCCGCGCCTCCAAAATTGGCTGCATAAATAAAAATACATTATAAAAAATTCAGTGATAAACAGACACACCAAAAAGACATGTAACAGTCATGAAGGAACTTTCTGCCTTTGACTATCTTGGCTGCCAGCCAAGAACACAGGCATGTTTATGGAAGAAAAAAAAAGGATAAACATATTAACCTCTTCGGTCGGGATCTTGGTAATGAAGTGTTCAAAGTATATACGTGCAGCTGAAGAGTCAGATATCCTCACTTTCATGGTAAATCTATCTCCAACCTGTTTTCACAAGAACACCTATGACATGAGATATTCAATTCAAATGACGTAACAAAAGGACTTATGAGTGAGTTTTGTTCTCAAAAGTATGAACATTGGCAACTTATTTCAAATTGAAAAACAGAGAAACATCAAATTTGTTACGAACATTTGAAATTAATCAATCTAAGCAGGTGAAGAAGAAATAAAACACTACGATTTGCAAGAAAAAACAATTTGGACAAAAAAGTACCATGTGCAATGGTCTTCTGGCAACTACATAATCTGTCTAAATTCTAAAACTACTAATACCATGAATATCACATTGTATTTTTTGAATGCCAATTGATTTGTAGTTAGGAATTGTAAATTGCAATTAAGAGTCGAGTCAATTGGAGTTAAACGCATACCCTTAGAGGTGCAAGATATTTGAGGGACAATTCCGACAATGCTACAGCATTACCACTCTCAGCAATCCAATCAATACTTAAGCCAATCTTATCCATAAGTTGATGACGAGCTGTTCAATGAATGATTTATATAAAAGAGAGCCTTGCAAAAACAATGTAATCAAATGGAACAGACCAAATTTCATAAGCCAATTCTGATTGATATACAATATTATAAACGACATATTGAGAAATTGGACCATAATCATATCCTCATTTCTTCAAAATAAATCAATGGTCAAAACAAATAGCGATAAATAATCAGAATATACGTAGTGTATTAAAAACAATCGGTATTTTCTTAGAGCAGGAAAACGTTATTTTGATAAAGCAGGTTACCGTTTTTCAATGGTGCTTTTTTTTTAAACGTAATCCCAAACATCCCTGAAACATATATGTAAATTAACAACTCACCATGTTGACAATAATTTGCAAACACAGCATTGTTCACAACTCCATACTGATCTAATTCGTAATCTCGAACACTAAGTTCTATCTCATGAAATCCTCTCATTCTGCCAATAACAAAAAAACAAAAAAAAAAACTATTTAGCCTACCATCCCCTAAAACCAACAAATGTAGCTCATTTTGACTTTTGCTAGTCAAAGAAACCACTATTGACTACAAATTTTATATGGGGTTTATAATTCATATCAAACATATAATCATAACATACAAATCTTCATTACAAATAGATCAAATAGAAAAATTTCAATGAATTTGTTATTCAATAAAATTCATACCAAATTTGAAGTCAAATGTGTAAATATAGACTTACAAAAGTCAAATTGCAGTTCAAGACAAATAAACAAGAGTATCTTTAACGACAAATTCTATAAAGTTCAAATCTTTGAAAATAAATGGGTTTAATTTAACAAGTAATGAATTACCCTTTGCCACCTTTAAGATCAAATGCAAAATTAGTGCTGCTTCTGATTGGCTTTGTTTTTAGTGACCGTGACGGCAGCTGCCGGCGGTGGTTCGTTGGTGGAAGTGAGTGAATGTTTGGTGACGGACGGTGGTGGGCTACTGCAGCACGTGACGCCGGGATGATGACGTTCGAAGGAGCGAAGAATGCGTGTGACATCTTAACCTAGTTTATATCGAAAATGTTAAATGGTTTATATATAGTACTGCAAATCTACAATTGTTTCTATCTGTGTGGGCTGTGGATTAAAAATATTTCATTGATTGTGAATCTTCGGTTATATCATTCAAATTATTATTTTTGTTATTGTTTTATTGTGGACTATGAATATGAATATTACTCGTAGGTTTCTTGTGGTTTTGTGATAGATACGAAGGTTACTCGAACTATTCTTATAATATTTTTATTTTATTATTATTTTTTTTTTAGAACGACATTCTAATCTACTCCTACTCCTAAATTACACGTATGTCTGAGATGAAACCAGGACTCTCGAAAAACTCCTATTAATCACCCTCACAAATGTAGAAAGTGGGACTCGAACCAGGTGGTTCCCCCCAAGATCAAAGACCAATATTTAATTGTTTTGGGTCTTGTCATAGTTTGACAGGATAAGGTTAAATAAAAGTTATATTAAAAAAGTTAACCTAATAAGATTTGAAAATTTGTCTCGGATCAAGAGTATTTGGGGTAATTTCCAGTTTGATTACGCTTTCTGCCCGGCTATTGGTAGATCTGGTGGTGGCATTGTTTCTATATGGGATACTAACCTTTTCATAAGAATTAATACAGTGGTTTTGAATAATGCTCTTATTGTTGAAGGAGTATGGTCGACTTTTAATCTTAAATGTTTCATGGTAAATATTTATGCGCCTCAAGAAGAAGCAGAGAAGCTGAATCTTTGGATAGTCATTTTGGAATTTATGAAGTCTAATCTGGGTGTATATATCCTTTTTGGTGATTTTAACTCCATTCGAAAACCTGAAGAGAGGATCGGTCTTTCATTATGTAGAGCCAACATGGTGAATTTTAATGCTTTCATTGATGAGGCGTGCTTGACGACACTGCCTATGGGTGGGTTCCAATTCACTCGTGTGGATTCTAAGCTACGAAATGCTAGTAAAGTTGATAGATTTTTACTATCCCCTATGATCTGCGATACGGTTCCTAATCTGTCGGTGTCTGCCTTAGATAAATCTATTGCAGGTCATAGACCGATCTTATTGTCTCAGTTATCTTTTGCTTTCGGGCCTGTCCCGTTTAAATTTTTTTAATTCTTGGCTTTCTACCCCGGGTTTTGATGATCTAGTGAATTCTGAATGGCAACGGTTGGATGGTTTTGGAATGGGTATGACTGCCTTTCGATTAAAGTTGAAAGAGATGAAAAATCATATTAAATCTTGGAACAAAAACAGGACAAAGCCGGATGAAGAGATAAAAAAGTTGCAGGCTCAAATTCATGAGATTGATATCAAATTTGAGGATGGAGACTTTTCTAAGGAATTGGCTCGGGATAGAGCAGATTTATGGCAGCGTATATGTGAGCCTGAAAAACCTATCCGGGAAGACATTGCCCAGAAGGCAAAAGTTAAATGGAATATTGAAGGAGATGAGAATTCAAATTTTTTTCATGGAGTTGTTAAAAAGAGAAGAAGACAAAACGCCATCTCAGGTATCAAAGTAGCAGGTGACTGGTTAGACAACCCGTCTGATGTTAAGGGAGCTTTCTATTTTTTTTCCCTCTAAATTTAAGAAAGGGCATGAAATCCCTATTACTAGGCGTAGTAACACTTTTAAGAAACTGATGAAGGAGGATAGTGACAAATTGGAAAGAATGCCGACTGAAAATGAGATTAAAGAAGCTGTTTGGTCTTGTGGGAATGACAAAGCCCCTGGCCCTGATGGGTTTTCTTTCGGTTTTATAAAAAGGTATTGGAATCTTCTTAAACTTGATATTGTCGCTTGTGTTACTGAATTTTTTACAAAGGGTGCTTTTCCAAGCGGATGTAATTCCTCTTTTCTTACTCTCATTCCCAAAGTTCAAAGCCCTATTCTCCCCTCGGACTTTCGTCCAATTAGCTTGGTTGGGGTTCAATATAAGATTTTAGCCAAGGTGTTGGCATTGAGACTAGCTGCAGTTATCGACTCTGTGATCAGCCATGAACAATCTGCATTTATTAAGGGGCGTCATATATTGGACGGTCATTTAATCATTAATGAAGTTATTGATTGGCATTTAGCTAAACGTAAGCAGATGTTATTATTTAAAGTTGACTTTGAAAAGGCGTATGACACGGTATCGTGGGATTACTTGCTTACTGTGATGGCTTTTATGGGTTTTAGTCCGAAATGGTGTAGTTGGATCAAAGGGTGTCTAGTTTCTACAAAAGCTTCTATTTTGGTTAATGGTTCCCCTACTGATGAGTTCGTGTTTGAAAGGGGTCTTCGGCAAGGAGACCCGATGGCACCATTTTTGTTCATAATTGTTATGGAAGGGTTACATGTCTTTTTGAAAGACATTGTGGCTGCTGGCCTTTTTTCGGGGGTACACATTAATGATATCCATTTATCTCACTTGTTTTATGCTGATGATGCTATTATTTTTGGTGAATGATCATTGAGTAACTTGGCAAATTCTATTGCTATACTCAATTGTTTTCATATTGCCTCGGGATTGGCTATCAATGTATGTCAATCTTCAATCTTTGGTATTGGAGTTCCTTTGGACGTGGTTAAATCTTTTGCACATAAGGTTGGTTGCAAATCAGGAGCTACTCCATTTACTTACCTTGGTATCCCAGTTGGTATAAATATGGGGCGTATCTCAAGTTGGAATGCTTTGATTGACCGTTTAAAAAAAAAGACATGTTACTTGGAAAGATAATTTACTTTCCATTGGAGGTCGTGCGACTCTTATTACTTCCGTGCTAGGTGCTCTTGGTACATATTATTTTTCTTCCTTCTATGTCCCTAAAAAGGTGTTGCATACTCTTGAGGCAATTCGCTCTAAATTCTTCTGGGGTGGTGATGATAAAGAACGTAAGATGTAACACCCCGAGCTAGGCTCGAAATGTACCGAAAAGCATGACACAAGATGGAATTATCGTAGAACGAGACTATATGAAAATAAGAGGATTCCGGGAACCCAACAATTAAGTTACAATGTCACAAAAGCATAAGGAGCATTCAACCATCAAAAGTTTACACAATAACAATTCAAAAGATGGCTCATGATCCTAAGCATGTCCCATCAACGGGTAATGAATCACGGATCCATGGTCAAGTCCAACAATCTAGCAATGCATCAAGCCCTTGGGTTCTCTTGGTTACCTGAAAAGTGTACTAAACAATGTCAACACTAGGTTGGTGAGTTCGTAGGAAAAGATGAACAAGAACACGTTCCCATGTCAACCAATATATAATTCACATTAACATGATCTAATAAATTGCACACTTGTACTCAATGTACTCAATTGCACGTAAATGTACTCATTGTACTCATTGCACGTAAATGTACTCATTGTACTCAATTGCACGTAAATGTACTCATTGTACTCAATTGCACGTAAATGTACTCATTGTACTCAATTGCACGTAAATGTACTCATTGTACTCAATTGCACGTAAATGTACTCATTGTACTCAATTGCACGTAAATGTACTCATTGTACTCAATTGCACGTAAATGTACTCATTGTACTCAATTGCACGTAAATGTACTCATTGTACTCAATTGCACGTAAATGTACTCATTGTACTCAATTGCACGTAAATGTACTCATTGTACTCAATTGCACGTAAATGTACTCATTGTACTCAATTGCACGTAAATGTACTCATTGTACTCAATTGCACGTAAATGTACTCATTGTACTCAATTGCACGTAAATGTACTCATTGTACTCAATTGCACGTAAATGTACTCATTGTACTCAATTGCACGTAAATGTACTCATTGTACTCAATTGCACGTAAATGTACTCATTGTACTCAATTGCACGTAAATGTACTCATTGTACTCAATTGCACGTAAATGTACTCATTGTACTCAATTGCACGTAAATGTACTCATTGTACTCAATTGCACGTAAATGTACTCATTGTACTCAATTGCACGTAAATGTACTCATTGTACTCAATTGCACGTAAATGTACTCATTGTACTCAATTGCACGTAAATGTACTCATTGTACTCAATTGCACGTAAATGTACTCATTGTACTCAATTGCACGTAAATGTACTCATTGTACTCAATTGCACGTAAATGTACTCATTGTACTCAATTGCACGTAAATGTACTCATTGTACTCAATTGCACGTAAATGTACTCATTGTACTCAATTGCACGTAAATGTACTCATTGTACTCAATTGCACGTAAATGTACTCATTGTACTCAATTGCACGTAAATGTACTCATTGTACTCAATTGCACGTAAATGTACTCATTGTACTCAATTGCACGTAAATGTACTCATTGTACTCAATTGCACGTAAATGTACTCATTGTACTCAATTGCACGTAAATGTACTCATTGTACTCAATTGCACGTAAATGTACTCATTGTACTCAATTGCACGTAAATGTACTCATTGTACTCAATTGCACGTAAATGTACTCATTGTACTCAATTGCACGTAAATGTACTCATTGTACTCAATTGCACGTAAATGTACTCATTGTACTCAATTGCACGTAAATGTACTCATTGTACTCAATTGCACGTAAATGTACTCATTGTACTCAATTGCACGTAAATGTACTCATTGTACTCAATTGCACGTAAATGTACTCATTGTACTCAATTGCACGTAAATGTACTCATTGTACTCAATTGCACGTAAATGTACTCATTGTACTCAATTGCACGTAAATGTACTCATTGTACTCAATTGCACGTAAATGTACTCATTGTACTCAATTGCACGTAAATGTACTCATTGTACTCAATTGCACGTAAATGTACTCATTGTACTCAATTGCACGTAAATGTACTCATTGTACTCAATTGCACGTAAATGTACTCATTGTACTCAATTGCACGTAAATGTACTCATTGTACTCAATTGCACGTAAATGTACTCATTGTACTCAATTGCACGTAAATGTACTCATTGTACTCAATTGCACGTAAATGTACTCATTGTACTCAATTGCACGTAAATGTACTCATTGTACTCAATTGCACGTAAATGTACTCATTGTACTCAATTGCACGTAAATGTACTCATTGTACTCAATTGCACGTAAATGTACTCATTGTACTCAATTGCACGTAAATGTACTCATTGTACTCATTGCACGTAAATGTACTCATTGTACTCAATTGCACGTAAATGTACTCATTGTACTCAATTGCACGTAAATGTACTCATTGTACTCAATTGCACGTAAATGTACTCATTGTACTCAATTGCACGTAAATGTACTCATTGTACTCAATTGCACGTAAATGTACTCATTGTACTCAATTGCACGTAAATGTACTCATTGTACTCAATTGCACGTAAATGTACTCATTGTACTCAATTGCACGTAAATGTACTCATTGTACTCAATTGCACGTAAATGTACTCATTGTACTCAATTGCACGTAAATGTACTCATTGTACTCAATTGCACGTAAATGTACTCATTGTACTCAATTGCACGTAAATGTACTCATTGTACTCAATTGCACGTAAATGTACTCATTGTACTCAATTGCACGTAAATGTACTCATTGTACTCAATTGCACGTAAATGTACTCATTGTACTCAATTGCACGTAAATGTACTCATTGTACTCAATTGCACGTAAATGTACTCATTGTACTCAATTGCACGTAAATGTACTCATTGTACTCAATTGCACGTAAATGTACTCATTGTACTCAATTGCACGTAAATGTACTCATTGTACTCAATTGCACGTAAATGTACTCATTGTACTCAATTGCACGTAAATGTACTCATTGTACTCAATTGCACGTAAATGTACTCATTGTACTCAATTGCACGTAAATGTACTCATTGTACTCAATTGCACGTAAATGTACTCATTGTACTCAATTGCACGTAAATGTACTCATTGTACTCAATTGCACGTAAATGTACTCATTGTACTCAATTGCACGTAAATGTACTCATTGTACTCAATTGCACGTAAATGTACTCATTGTACTCAATTGCACGTAAATGTACTCATTGTACTCAATTGCACGTAAGCTACGACCCTTATGGGCGTAGGTTACGCTAGGAGGAAACTCAATGGGCGTAAGGTACGGTGAGATTGGGCGTAGGTTACGCTAGGAGGAAACTCAATGGGCGTAAGGTACGGTGAGATTGGGCGTAGGTTACGGTGCCCTAGAAACATGCATTTTGGCGTAAGGTAGGGCGTAAAGTAGGCGTAAACAGAAGACAATTTGAAAATTGAAATGGGGAGGGGCGTAGGTTACGCCAACAGGGGCGTAAGTTACGCTCGTTAAAAACCAGCAATGCACCAGCAGGTGCTCTTGACCCAAGCACGACCCAAAACCCTAATTTCTTGATACTTAGACCACGAAATCGATTTGCACAACTTCGAGACCCATTTTTGAACATAGTTAAACATAATTGAACATAACTAAACATGTTTCATCATCCAAAACCAACCTTTAACACATTTTCTTGTTAAAATTCGATCTTGACCCATTTGAACACAAAATCGACCCAAAACCTAGTTTTTGACTTATAAATCGTTTTGAGAAGTTCCTTGACCCGTTTTTGAACATAACAAACTCATTTGAACATAACCCACTCAATAGTTCCATTCCAAAACATGGCTTTTGACCCAAATCGAATTTTGACCTAATTTAGATAACTAGAAACCCTAATTTTGGATTTTGAAGCTATAAGGACCAAAAGTGCTTAGATTTAGGTGTAATACAAGTTTAATAACTAGAAATGATGAATTTGAGCTAGAAAACACTTACCAAAACTTCCACAAGCAATCAAACCCGATTTTGACCTAAATGAAGCTTTTTCTTGCACTTGAAAACTTAGATTTTTGATATGATGCTAGAATGATACTAAGGATGATGGTTTTGTTATTAATCTAGTTGAAACTAACATAAATGAACCAAGAATTTAGAGAGAGGTTGAGAGTATGAGTATTTAGTGAGATGGGAGAGAATATGCAAGTATTATGAATGAATGGATGAGGGAAATGAGGGAGGATAGGGTTTGTTTACTTGGGTGGGTCATGGGTTTGGGCATAACCCATGGATAGGATCCATAACCATTTACTAGTTACCATAAATATCATCTAATGAAATTCGATTAGCACCAACTAAGGATCTCAACTTGCACATAAGTCTCTAGTTGCACAATAAAACGACCCATATAAAAAAAACACATTGCACTCAAATGACCCTTAGATTGCACTTGAACATATATTAATTAATCAAAAACTTAGGAAACGTACCCATAGTCAAAAGTCAAAATGCACGTTTGTTACATTATTCCCCCGTTAAGGGAATTTCGTCCCGAAATTCGATGGAACCCTAATCACTAAACAAATGCGGATATTTTGACTTCATGAAGTCTTCCCGCTCCCAAGTGAATTCGGCTCCACGTCTAGCATGCCAACGAACCTTGACTATCGTATAACGCTTTTTCTTTAGCTTCTTGAATTCACGATCCACAATCTCTACCGGTTCTTCAACAAAGTTGAGCTTCTTGTCTACTTGTATCTCGTCCATGGGCACGTGATGAGTAGGATCCGCCAAGCACTTCCTTAAATTACAAATATGGAACACGTTGTGCACTCCACTAAGTTCTTGAGGTAGCTTTAGCCGGTAAGCCACCTTGCCCACACGTTCTATGATTTCAAAAGGTCCTATGTATCTTGGCGCAAGCTTGCCTCTCTTGATGAAATGAACAACACCCTTCCACGGGGAGACCTTCAAAAGTACATGATCACCAACATTGAACTCCAAGGGTCTACGCCTCACATCGGCGTATTTCTTTTGTCTTTCACGGGCCACTTGTAATCTCTCCTTAATTTTTGAAATCACTTTTGTTGTTTCAATTATTACTTCCGGCCCAATAAGTTGGCTCTCGCCTATTTGCCCAAGCGAGTGGAGAATGACACTTTCTACCATAAAGCGCCTCAAACGGGGCCATTTGGATAGTCGCATGGTAACTATTGTTATATGAGAACTCCACTAGCGGTAGGTGATCTTCCCAACTTCCACCAAATTCAATAGCACAAGCCCTCAACATATCTTCAAGCGTTTGGATGGTTCTTTCGGTTTGCCCATCCGTTTGTGGATGGAACGCCGTACTCATGTCAATTTGAGTACCCATTGCACGTTGAAAAGCTTCCCAAAATTTTGATTTGAACCGGCTATCTCTATCGGAGATAATAGAAACCGGAATTCCATGTTTTGCCACCACTTCCTTAATGTACAAACGCGCTAGGGTGTTGAACTTATCGGTCTCACGAAAGGCTAAAAAGTGAGCCGACTTTGTCAATCGATCCACAATCACCCATATAGTATCACGGCCATTTCTTGTCTTCGGTAACTTCGTGACGAAGTCCATTGCAATCCTTTCCCACTTCCATGCCGGTATCACTGGTTGTACCAACAAACCGGGTGGCTTCTTATGATCGGCTTTCACTTGTAAGCAAGTAAGGCACTCACTCACATATTTAGCCACATCACGTTTCATGCCCGGCCACCAATAGAAATCCTTTAAATCAAAGTACATCTTATCCGACCCCGGGTGGACCGAATAAGGCGACTTATGAGCTTCATTCATTAGGAAAGTTCTTAAATTGCCAAAGATTGGAATCCAAAGCTTCCCAACTAAATATAACCCGTTGTCTTCCTTCCGGTCGAAAAGTTGCTCCATACCATCTAGCCCTTCATTACCAAAATTTTCCGGTAAGGTAGCTTGCACTTGAGCTTCTATGATACGGTCCTGAATACTTTGTCC
Organism: Erigeron breviscapus; assembly: GCA_034093135.1. Lineage (NCBI taxonomy): Eukaryota > Viridiplantae > Streptophyta > Magnoliopsida > Asterales > Asteraceae > Erigeron > Erigeron breviscapus. The sequence continues at coordinate 62,678,942 of CM067170.1, read as the reverse complement.
CACCGTGAGGCTCATGGCTCTTGATCTTCTCGGCTTGACCCTTTCCTTTCTACTTAAAGCATCGGCTACGACATTGGCTTTGCCCGGATGATAGCGAATGTCACAATCATAATCGCTAAAAAGTTCAATCCACATTCTTTGCCTCATATTCAACTCACTTTGATCGAAAATGTGTTGGAGACTTTTATGATCGGTGTAGATTACACATTTGGTGCCATAAAGGTAATGTCTCCAACACTTCAAGGCGAAAACAACCGCTCCCAATTCTAAATCGTGAGTAGGGTAATTCTTCTCATGCACCTTAAGTTGTCGGGAGGCATAAGCAATGACCTTGCCCCGTTGCATAAGTACACACCCCAATCCTTGACCCGAAGCATCACAATAGACCACAAAATCTTCAATCCCATCTGGAAGGCTCAAGATAGGAGCATCACATAACATGTCTTTGAGAGTTTGAAAGGCAAATTCTTGCTTCTCGCCCCACTCAAACCTCCTCTCTTTTTGAGTCAAGAGAGTGAGTGGTTGTGCTATCTTGGAGAATCCTTCAATGAATCTTCGGTAATAACCCGCCAATCCGAGAAATTGGCGAATCTCGGATGGTGTTTCGGGTCGCCTCCAATTTTTAACCGCTTCAATCTTGCTAGGATCCACATGAATCCCATCTTTGCTAATCACGTGACCAAGGAAATGAACTTCTTCCAACCAAAATTCGCACTTTGAAAATTTTGCATACAACTTCTCCTTTCTAAGCAACCCTAGCATCTCACGCAAATGCTCGGCATGATCTTCCTTTGTTCTCGAATAGACAAGTATGTCATCAATGAAGACAATGACTGACTTGTCCAAATAGGGTCGACACACCCGGTTCATCAAATCCATGAACACCGTCGGTGCATTAGTCAACCCAAACGGCATAACGGTGAACTCGTAGTGACCATACCTTGTACGAAACGCCGTCTTTGGTATGTCATCTTCATGAACTCTAAGTTGGTGATAGCCCGAACGGAGGTCGATTTTTGAGAAATACTTGGCACCTTGCAAACGATCAAAAAGCTCATCGATTCTAGGAAGTGGATACCGGTTCTTCACCGTGAGCTTGTTCAATTCTCAGTAATCAATACACATCCTAAAGGACCCATCTTTCTTCTTCACAAACAATATTGGAGCTCCCCAAGGCGATTGACTAAGACGAATGAACCCTTTTTCTTGAAGTTCTTTAAGTTGAGATTCTAGCTCTTGCATTTCCGTCAAGGCGAGTCTATATGGAGCTTTGGCCACGGGTGCGGCCCCGGGGATCAAATTGATGCGAAAATCAAGTTCACGAGACGGGGGTAGACCCGGTAGGTCATCCGGAAAAACATCGGGAAAATCACGAACAATAGGAACGACTTTCAATTCTACCTTTGTGACGGTAGCACTAAAAGCCTTGGGACTAGAGGAATCGGAAGTTTCACCTTGGACTCTAAGAATATCACCGTTTGACAACGGTATTTTGACCACTCTTTCACCACAATCAATGACCGCATTTACCGCCGTCATCCAATCCATACCCACAATGATGTCGAAGCTTCCAATATCGAAAGGCATGAGATTAATATAAAATTCGACGTCGTTTAAAGTCAAGATACAATCCCGAAGCACTTGACTAAGTCTAGTTAAGGTACCATTGACCATCTCAATATCAAGTACATAGTTTAAGGCACAAGGATGAACATCTATCAAAGGAACAAAACTATGGGACACGAAGCTATAATCGGCTCCGGAATCAAACAACACCGTGGCATAATGACCGTTAAGAAGAAATGTACCTGCCACCACATTAGGATCATTACGGGCTTCATTTGCATTCACCGCAAAGGCTCTTCCCCTTGGTTGCACTTGATGGCTTTATTGGCCACGGTTTTGGTTAGGACCGGTGATTTGAAGTTGATTTGGGTGAACCGCCACTTGCACATTTTGTCCCACCCATTGCGGACAAGCATTACGGTAATGTTCGGTGCTTCCACATTCATAACACCCACCCCGTTGACCCCTTTGATTGTTATCTTGAGGAGGATGTGCTCGGAGAGGAACCGCATGAGTAGGAGCCACTCTCGGGGCCCTACAATCTCTAGCAAGATGGCCAACTTGATTACAATTGAAACAAGTCCCACAAGGAGTGGTGGGAACATGATGTCGGGAGCACTTATTACAAAATGGGTAAGGACCCACATAAGCCTTCCTTGCCGGTTCAACCGCCGCAAACACCTTTCCTTTGTTAGGATGTTTAGGGTCAAACCTACCCATTTTCTTCACCCCGCTTGACTCGGGTGCATCCTTCCTCTTTGATGATGATGCTTGGCTCAATTCACCACTTCTAAGTAAGTCCTCGGTAACACTACCGGCTCGGTTTATGGCTTCCGTCATGGTGGTAGGCATAATGTTGTTCACCAAGTGTCGGACCTTTGGAGTCAAGCCCATAACAAACTTTTGAATAGCTTGAGCTTCGGGAGACACCAAGTGTGGAATAAGTGTTGACAACTCTTGGAATCGCCGAATGTACCCCTTATAGTCCGCCCCATTCATTTGGAGTTGAACGAACTCCAAGGTTAGAGTTTGAAGTTCATAGGGAGGACAAAATCTTTCCTTCACCAAAATCTTGAATTGATCCCACGGTATAGCATTGCCCGCCCCTATTTCCTTATTCCACCATTTCAATGCATCACCTCTAAACATGCCGGATGAGTAGATAACTTGGTCATCATAAGTACAATGACTCCTACCAATCACCGCTTCAATTTCTTCAAGCCACCTAATACAAGCCGTAGGACCCCCACTCCCATCATACTCCGGGGCCCCACAACCCTTGAAATCCTTAAAAGAACACCCTTGCCGGTACACTCCTTGTTGATTGTACCTTGGGACATAGTTATCGTGCATCACCGGTGCCTCTTCTTCCTCTACCCCTACCGAAACATTTTCATTGTTCCCATTCACTTGAGCTTGAACATTCGGCACCGTATTATCGGGTGCTTGGAGAGTTGCCGTGACTTGGGCAACTATGTTAGGCATAATGTTCGTGACCACTTGAGCGATCACGGTTGCCAAGTCGGGTGTTGGTGCTTCACCACTACCTTGACCTCTCCCTTGGCCTCTCCCTTGACCTCTACCACCACCTCTACCTCTACCACCACCACGACCTCTTCCACCACCACGACCTTCTCCTTGAACTTCCGGTTGTCGTTCCGGAGTTTGCTCTCTATAAGTAGTCCCGGCTCTTCTTGGCCTCACCATTACTATAAAACAAGGAAACGTCGACTCGAAAAGTTAGCCTCAAAATGCTCGCATGTTAGTCACACAAGTGGTTAGTGTTCTCATGTCAACATGTCACACATAATTCATATCGTTACGCTAAGGCAAAAGTGCAATTGTTCTAGGGGAATTGTTATGTATCATGCCATCATACCATATTTCACCATAATTGTTCATCAATAAATCGCATGTCCATTTCAATACATCAAACAATCACACAACTAAACAAGTGGTCCAAAGTATAATCCGAATCCGATATGCTTCCTAGTTATTGATCTGGGTATGTATACAGGGTGTACCAGCGGCTAACCCTCCACCCATCAACTCCCAAAAAGCGTACCGGTCCCTTATTATACTCTAAACCAACCGCGTGCAATCCGTGATGTCATTAACTTGTTATAATACCGAGTAACCATAAAAGAGTTGATCACGTTCTTTTAGGGTTGCCACAATATTATATCATGTTGATGCCATAACTTCATCTTGCCCTACATCATCAAACAATATCAATTCAATCCAACAATATGCATATGACCTCATTGTCCTCAAGTAACCACATTGACCTCATGCACTTGACCATCCCACAACAACACATTAATCATGCCGACCTATTGCACTCATGTTATCACATATAATGAACCCTCCTACGAAACCTAAATGTACACTTATAATGCTCATATAGTTCACGTTGCATACAAGATTCCTAATCATGCATGTTATATGAAGAGTTTTACTTAAGCCGTAGTCTAGGTCAATCCGCCTAATTCTCTACGACCATGTGTGGGCCACCATTCTGTAACACCCCGAGCTAGGCTCGAAATGTACCGAAAAGCATGACACAAGATGGAATTATCGTAGAACAAGACTATATGAAAATAAGAGGATTCCGGGAACCCAACAATTAAGTTACAATGTCACAAAAGCATAAGGAGCATTCAACCATCAAAAGTTTACACAATAACAATTCAAAAGATGGCTCATGATCCTAAGCAAGTCCCATCAACGGGTAATGAATCACGGATCCATGGTCAAGTCCAACAATCTAGCAATGCATCAAGCCCTTGGGTTCTCTTGGTTACCTGAAAAGTGTACTAAACAATGTCAACACTAGGTTGGTGAGTTCGTAGGAAAAGATGAACAAGAACACGTTCCCATGTCAACCAATATATAATTCACATTAACATGATCTAATAAATTGCACACTTGTACTCAATGTACTCAATTGCACGTAAATGTACTCATTGTACTCAATTGCACGTAAATATACTCATTGTACTCAATTGCACGTAAATATACTCATTGTACTCAATTGCACGTAAATGTACTCATTGTACTCAATTGCACGTAAATATACTCATTGTACTCAATTGCACGTAAATATACTCATTGTACTCAATTGCACGTAAATGCACTCATCCATGACCAACAATGTCCACACACAACCAAACATCATATGTATATACTTCGTACGCTACTACTTTTGAAAGGCCTTTGATGCTTATATATAGGGTCATCCGCAGCCTTCCCACCACATCTCCAACCTTTCAAAGGCATTACCGTCCTCCATATATACACAACTAACCTAAAACAACCCAATATACAACTTATAATAACCATACAACTAATCACATAATTGCACATTAACAACACGTCACACAACCTGTACGCCACAAAATAACATCATGCACGAAGTACACTTTTCAGCCCGACTCTTAAAAGAGTAGGGGAGGCTACGAAAAACTCACCTTTGCCTTGATTTACCGAAGTTAAAGTGAGCTAGAACGTCAATTAATTGCCAAGCGATCACAACCTATCATAATGTACATGTACGTATCAATATATATACAATCATGTCCTCACTTAGCTTTTATGAACTTTAGAGTTGAACCCGGGACTTGAACGCGTATTAGAACTGAGTACGATAACTTGGAAGACAAGGAAAGACCCATTTGGAAGTTCGATGTGTCCCAAGGAAAGTGAAATACGATTTAGAAATCAAAACAGGAAAATGAACATTAGGGACAGCCGTAAGCTACGACCCTTATGGGCGTAGGTTACGCTAGGAGGAAACTCAATGGGCGTAAGGTACGGTGAGATTGGGCGTAGGTTACGCTAGGAGGAAACTCAATGGGCGTAAGGTACGGTGAGATTGGGCGTAGGTTACGGTGCCCTAGAAACATGCATTTTGGCGTAAGGTAGGGCGTAAAGTAGGCGTAAACAGAAGACAATTTGAAAATTGAAATGGGGAGGGGCGTAGGTTACGCCAACAGGGGCGTAAGTTACGCTCGTTAAAAACCAGCAATGCACCAGCAGGTGCTCTTGACCCAAGCACGACCCAAAACCCTAATTTCTTGATACTTAGACCACGAAATCGATTTGCACAACTTCGAGACCCATTTTTGAACATAGTTAAACATAATTGAACATAACTAAACATGTTTCATCATCCAAAACCAACCTTTAACCCATTTTCTTGTTAAAATTCGATCTTGACCCATTTGAACACAAAATCGACCCAAAACCTAGTTTTTGACTTATAAATCGTTTTGAGGAGTTCCTTGACCCGTTTTTGAACATAACAAACTCATTTGAACATAACCCACTCAATAGTTCCATTCCAAAACATGGCTTTTGACCCAAATTGAATTTTGACCTAATTTAGATAACTAGAAACCCTAATTTCGGATTTTGAAGCTATAAGGACCAAAAGTGCTTAGATTTAGGTGTAATACAAGTTTAATAACTAGAAATGATGAATTTGAGCTAGAAAACACTTACCAAAACTTCCACAAGCAATCAAACCCGATTTTGACCTAAATGAAGCTTTTTCTTGCACTTGAAAACTTGGATTTTTGATATGATGCTAGAATGATACTAAGGATGATGGTTTTGTTATTAATCTAGTTGAAACTAACATAAATGAACCAAGAATTTAGAGAGAGGTTGAGAGTATGAGTATTTAGTGAGATGGGAGAGAATATGCAAGTATTATGAATGAATGGATGAGGGAAATGAGGGAGGATAGGGTTTGTTTACTTGGGTGGGTCATGGGTTTGGGCATAACCCATGGATAGGATCCATAACCATTTACTAGTTACCATAAATATCATCTAATGAAATTCGATTAGCACCAACTAAGGATCTCAACTTGCACATAAGTCTCTAGTTGCACAATAAAACGACCCATATAAAAAAAACACATTGCACTCAAATGACCCTTAGATTGCACTTGAACATATATTAATTAATCAAAAACTTAGGAAACGTACCCATAGTCAAAAGTCAAAATGCACGTTTGTTACATAAGATGTCGTGGATTAAATGGGATGTGGTTATTAATTCCAAGGATAACGGGGGGCTGGGATTTGGTAGCTTGTCGGCATTAAATAAAGCTCTTATGTTTAAATGGAAATGGAGGTTTTTGAGTAATGTAGAAGCTTTATGGGTTAAAGTTATTAAAGCTATTCATGGGAGCGTTTTTGGGGTTGGGTTGAGGAGCGGTATATGGAACAGAATTACTAAAGCTGTTAATGACACCCATTTAGCATCCGTTATTCCTGTTACTGCCATAAGAAAACAAGTGGGCTGCGGTAATGATGCCTCTTTTTGGAATGATATTTGGTGTGGTTCGACTACTTTTGCATCATTGTTTCCTAGAGTATATGCTTTGGCTGTTGATCAAAATATCACAGTTTCCAATTTCAAACAACAAGGAGATTGGAAGTGGCAGTGGAGGAGAGATATTAGGGATGGTAGGGAAATGGATCAGTACAAGGATTTGCTGGAAATGTTGGGAAGCTACTCGTTTTCTGAAATGCCTGATAGATGGGTGTGGAACCTTGATGGAGATACTACCTTTGTTGTTAATACTTTGAGACGACATATTGATAACAACTTGTTGCCATCAGTAGACCGCTTTACCAGGTGGATAAAGTATGTTCCAAAAAAGGTAAATATCTTTGTTTGGCGTTTATTATTGGACATGCTTCCCACTAGATTCAATCTATCAAAACATGGCCTGGAAATACCAACAATTCTTTGCCGGTATGCTCGAACTCCACAGAGACAACAGACCATTTGTTCTCTGTTTGCTTTATCTCTTCTAGAATTATTTCAAGAATTGCTAAGTGGCTAGACTTAGATTGTATTGCTCCGGATCTCCCTTCTTCACTTATTGAGATCGTTGATAATGCAAGGATAAAGACGGATGCCAAGGAGCTGGTTCTCTCGGTGATGTTCACGGCTTGGTGGTATATATGGCGTCTTCGGAATATGTTCATTTTTCAACCGGAAGCGGCTTCACGGGGCGACTATTTTGATGACATTTTCTTACTCTTTTAATTGGTATGTGTATAGAAACCGCAAGGTTAACATTAGATGGGGAGATTGGTTGTTAAACCCTCTTTTAGCCTTGTAAATGTTTAGGAAGCTCGCCTTGAGCTCTCTTTTGATTTTGATATAAAGTATTTGCTTACTTGTAAAAAAAAAGATTTGAAAATTTTCTATGAGCCAACACATTAAAGTGTGTATTTCTTTCATTGTGAAAACTGTTTTTCTTTCAAACTTAAAAAGCTGAAGGAAAAAAAAACAAATTTGAGAATTTCTTAAATAATTTAGAAGACAACTTAAAATTATATTAGAAAGGTATCCGCGAGATGCGGCGGTGGTGGTGGTCGTGGTAGTGACAGATCGTGGTGGCGTGCGAAGGTGGTTGCGGTGCCCATGTAATGACGACGGTGGTGGTGGTGGGGCAACGACTGCGGTAATGATGAACGGTGGTCGTGTTGATGTGTGTATGTGTGGGAAAGAGAAGCGTGATTATGTGTTTAATGTGTTACAGGTGATTAAGGACATTTTGGCACTAAAAATATTAAATTTGCTTAGAATGAGAGGATAGTTTAGTTTAATAGGGAGTATAAAAGACGTTGTAATCTCCATTAATTCTTAACAACTATCCTCACCCAACTTCGCCGTACTTGTAACACCCCGAGCTAGGGCTCGAAATATCACGGAAATTAAATAGCGCATGATGGAATTAATGTAGGCAATCTAAATGAAAATAAGTGAATTCGGTGAATTCAATGAATTAAGTCAATTATCCATACAAAATGCACAAGGAGCAAACGACCATCAAAGTTTACAAAATAATCATCTAGAGATGGCTATCGATCCTAAGCATAATGCAAAAGTGGGCATATGAATCCTTGATCCATGTAAGTCCAAGCCCGAGTCAAAAGCTAGCAATCTATCAAGCATCACGTCCTTGGTTCACCTGATTACCTGAAAAGTGTACTAAACAAGTCAACACGAGGTTGGTGAGTTCGTAGTAATGGTTCACAAGGAACCATCGTCAATAGTCACAATATGTGTAAGATAAAGGCAAAATAATCTTACAAGTAGCCTTTATGCGTCACAATGTAAATCAAGGTAGGTTTGCATAAGCACAACCTTGTCACACAACAATCATATATGATCACACGATACAATGTAAAAGTGTGTAATAAATAAGCACAAATGATGTCAATATCAAAATATGTGCCGTATGCATGTCAATGTCAAAATGCATATCAAAAGTGTGACCATCAAGTCATCAATGCTACGATACTCACATGTCATCCCAATGAACAATGTGGCATCTCAAAATCATCGGTGTATATATGTCTATATACCCGGGGTCCATGTCCGTCTCACATGTGTCCATATCAATACGTATGCGTGTTTGTATCAATCACAAGTCCATCAATCATCAACCCAACCAAAACAATACGTACACACACTTAGGAGGATTCTACTTTCAACGATTCCTAGATGCTTATATATAGGGTCACCTGCAGCCTTCCCACCACATCTAAAACCCTTTGAAGGCATAATCGACTTCCATGTGTGCACTACTATCCTAATTATAACGATATATATCACAATCATGTGCGTAATCAATTAAACGTATCAATCAATCCATCAATCATCAACCCAACCAAAACAATACGTACACACACTTAGGAGGATTCTACTTTCAACGATTCCTAGATGCTTATATATAGGGTCACCTGCAGCCTTCCCACCACATCTAAAACCCTTTGAAGGCATAATCGACTTCCATGTGTGCACTACTATCCTAATTATAACGATATATATCACAATCATGTGCGTAATCAATTAAACGTATCAATCAATCCATCAATCATCAACCCAACCAAAACAATACGTACACACACTTAGGAGGATTCTACTTTCAACGATTCCTAGATGCTTATATATAGGGTCACCTGCAGCCTTCCCACCACATCTAAAACCCTTTGAAGGCATAATCGACTTCCATGTGTGCACTACTATCCTAATTATAACGATATATATCACAATCATGTGCGTAATCAATTAAACGTATCAATCAATCCATCAATCATCAACCCAACCAAAACAATACGTACACACACTTAGGAGGATTCTACTTTCAACGATTCCTAGATGCTTATATATAGGGTCACCTGCAGCCTTCCCACCACATCTAAAACCCTTTGAAGGCATAATCGACTTCCATGTGTGCACTACTATCCTAATTATAACGATATATATCACAATCATGTGCGTAATCAATTAAACGTATCAATCAATCCATCAATCATCAACCCAACCAAAACAATACGTACACACACTTAGGAGGATTCTACTTTCAACGATTCCTAGATGCTTATATATAGGGTCACCTGCAGCCTTCCCACCACATCTAAAACCCTTTGAAGGCATAATCGACTTCCATGTGTGCACTACTATCCTAATTATAACGATATATATCACAATCATGTGCGTAATCAATTAAACGTATCAATCAATCCATCAATCATCAACCCAACCAAAACAATACGTACACACACTTAGGAGGATTCTACTTTCAACGATTCCTAGATGCTTATATATAGGGTCACCTGCAGCCTTCCCACCACATCTAAAACCCTTTGAAGGCATAATCGACTTCCATGTGTGCACTACTATCCTAATTATAACGATATATATCACAATCATGTGCGTAATCAATTAAACGTATCAATCAATCCATCAATCATCAACCCAACCAAAACAATACGTACACACACTTAGGAGGATTCTACTTTCAACGATTCCTAGATGCTTATATATAGGGTCACCTGCAGCCTTCCCACCACATCTAAAACCCTTTGAAGGCATAATCGACTTCCATGTGTGCACTACTATCCTAATTATAACGATATATATCACAATCATGTGCGTAATCAATTAAACGTATCAATCAATCCATCAATCATCAACCCAACCAAAACAATACGTACACACACTTAGGAGGATTCTACTTTCAACGATTCCTAGATGCTTATATATAGGGTCACCTGCAGCCTTCCCACCACATCTAAAACCCTTTGAAGGCATAATCGACTTCCATGTGTGCACTACTATCCTAATTATAACGATATATATCACAATCATGTGCGTAATCAATTAAACGTATCAATCAATCCATCAATCATTTCAAAACCCTAGTTAGGTTTTTAGTTTTATTTCAATGCCTTAACCGATTTCCAAGACCCGGCATGGTTGTTAAGTGGTCAAGAAATAGTTTTGGAATAACTTAGAGTCGTCCAAGAGTCGACAATTGCTTATAAACCATCATTTAATTAACGTACATATACATATATATACATTTGTTCTAACCATTTGTTTGTTATGGGTTTCTATATATACTCTTGACTTTGAACGACCATCGGGACCCATATAGGTCGCTTGAGAAGTCACGAAGGGACCCAAAAGAAAGGTTAACCTGATCCTAGGATTTAGAAAGCAAAACTAGGTCAAACAGGAAACCACATAAACCGCACCACCGTAAAGTACACTGGAGGTCAGCGTCTGATACGCTGGGTTGTTTTGGATGAGCGTATGTTACGGTGAGGTTGGGCGTAAGGGACGGTGGGCAAAAATGGCACGACGTCTAGTACGGTGGTTCCAACGTCTCTTACGGTGGCCTGCATAAGTCACTTTTGGCGTCTGGTCTTCTTATTTCAGCGTAGATCAGAGGGTTTTGGGCGTAAAGACTTTCTAGAGCACTGTCTATTACGGTATAGGCAGCGTACAAGACGCCAACTGAATCCCTTCAGCGTAAGCTACGCCCATCAATGGTGGACCAGACGTCCAGCAAGGTTCTGCCCAGCGTAATGCACGCCAGAAGTGGTGTTTGGGACGCCGGTTCTGACCTAGAAAGTGCAGCAGTAGCAGGTGAAGGAAATGTCGACCCAAACACAACCAAACCCTAATTTATGGACTTCTAATCGGTTTTAAGGGTCCCAAGACTCCATTTTGATCATAATAACATTGTTTAAACATAACCCATTTCGAAATTCCAATTCATTTCATCAAATCTTGTCTCAAACAACTTTTGACCTAATTCCTTTATTCATGAAACCCTAAATTCTTTTTAAGGGTGTTTTGGACTTTAAACTGGCCAGGAGTCAAACAACGGAACCAAAAGAAAGTTGTTTACTATAATTACAAAAATTAAATTAAGAACACTTACAAGTTTTGACCACCAAAAGCTAAAATCCGAAAATAAGCTTGAAAATGAGATTCTTGCGCTTTTAATTCCAAATTTTTTTGATATGATGCTTAGAAGATAATATAGATGACTATTCTAACTTAATTCCAACCTAAACAACATTAAATGATGATGATAATTTAGTGACAGAGAGTGTGTAAGAATTTTGGTGTTCTTGCAATAAGTAAGAGAGAGAGAGAGAGAGAGAGAGAGATGTAAGAATGAGTTGATGGATGAGTGTAAGGATAGGATTGGGTGGGGATAGGGTTGGGTAAGTCTTGTGGGTCATGGGTTGACCCGTTTCAAGTGTCTAGTTAAATTAAGTGTCGTCTCGTATCGTCTAATATCCCATCGCCAAATGTGTGGTCAATCGACCCGTCAAGTATATCACAAAGTTATCTAGTCTCAAATTAACTCAATTATGTCATTAATTGAGATTGTTAGTCAAATTACATCCAAAGTCAAACGAGTCAAAATCGCGGATGTTACAGTACTAGATGTTATTAATGCTCTGATTGCCGATTTAGTTTAATTAAATTTGTACTACGATTGCTTTTACCTTTGTGGACTAAGAATATTTCAGTAATCATAAAACTTTGATAATATCATTCAATTTATTGTTATTATCAACTATTAGGTTTTAAGTTAACACAGTTATCGACTAGTCTAAAGTGTGTATGACTCGGTTTTTTTCACACAACGTCCTGATATTTTTTTCAATAAGTAATGTTTATTCATATTCATATCAATGTATGAGGAGTTATTGGTAAATTATGGCTAGATTTTTGAAATAAAGCATGGCTTGACATTTTACACATACTTGAAATGAGGTGGAGTAATTTGATTAGGTAAAACGTTGAGAGATGGATGGAGATGAGATATATGACTCCCTGTCCCCTAAGCAACAAAACTTAAAGTCTTAAAAGGACTAGTCAGAAAAGGTAATAGGATTTTCGAGTTTGGCAAGTAAGTATATTTGCAAGATTTATCTTTTATATAATGTGTAACAAAATTTATCTTTTATGGGTATCGGGTTTATGTTAATGTGTTAATGTCAACCTTTTTTGATAGCATTTGACTCCATCTGACCTTATGATCGACTGAATATATAAGTAGTTGTCTCATTCTCAAATCTCATCTCATGAATTTTTGGAATTCAAAAGCTGGCCCAGGCCTTCTCCAAAGCCCAATTCCCTTCCATTTGACTTGCTGTACTCTTGAACCCATGTAAAGCCCAATTCACCATTTAAAAACTATGACTATGAGTCTATGGTGGTGTTTGTTTAATGACTTAATAAAAAAGACGTGACTTAATCAAAAATACTTAATCTATTAAGTTATCAAAAGTGTTTGTTTTTTTACTTAATAAACAAAAAATAACTGTATTGACTTAATCCATATAAATATTACTTATTTATTCAGTCACTTTATCAATTCAGTCACTTAATAAATAAAAAAACAAACATGCCCTATGACACCTAACTTAAAGCTTCTGAACTCAGCGTAGCATCTACGAGTGAGTTCTTGAAAATAACTTTTAACTTTCAAATGACACAAATAAATAACAGTACCTCTTGTGTTAGCAGTTGGCGCTTTTTATAACATGAACAAATATATCAAACACGTACATTTACAAATTGATACTACTACTTCCGTCTCAAATATAAAATCTATGTTTTCATTTTGGTGTATTTTAAGATAATTATCTATTTATAGATTTCATCAATCAAAAATATATCAAATACATAGTAGATATATCAAATCTTATTGATGGCACATTATAGTGATTATATATTTCCTTAAACCGTCTAATTTTTGTCTGAAAACAATAACTTTACGACATAATGAGTATATTTATATATATCCTTTATTTCCTTCCCGTCTATATATCCAGATAATAATTGAAGGCAAATAACAAGAACATATATATAAGTACATGCAACAAAAATACCATACACAGTTTTCTAAGAAATACGTTTTACATATATTGATCTCAACCTATATATTAGTACAGTAATATATATCGTTCACATACCTTCAATTCAAACAAATCATGCTATTCAAGTATATTAACAACCATGTTTAAATTTTATTTTAGATCAGTACTGAAATAGAGGATAACGCATACACATTTGATGTGTAAATTTATATATATCAAACTGTATAGATATAGATAATAAATTCGATGATATGATCATGGAAAAGAAGGAGACCATGTTGAATGAAAGCGAGGAAGGTCTCCTCCATACCCTTGTCCAACAACCGTCCTCTCCATGACTTGTGCTTCATGTCCATTTGTTCCCTGCAACCATCATATATATTTTTCATCCCATGCATTTAATGAAATTAAACCTTTCTTGTTTCATACACTAGCAATACTTTTTTTATTATATATTTTTACTTTCTAAATTATATTTCCCTTTTTTTTTTTACTTTCTTCTTCTTTTTTTTTTTTTAAATAAAAAAGTGTGAATTACTCACGAATGTTGGAAGTTCTAGGATACGTTGTAATCAATATAATCTTGGTTCAATTAACAGAAACTGAGAAACATACATACATACCAGCAAATAATTTTTTTAATAATATAGAACACATAATTAACACACATTTTTGAGCATGACACAACATGCATGAAAGAAACACTACCATGATTTAGAAGTCTGCACACACCTCATTTACACACTTGACTACTTGAGGGGTTAAATTTAGGCTACAATATATAACTCATCCGTGACAAACGACTTAATTTGAGTTACAAATTGATCGAATTGATAGTAGATCAATCTATATAAATGACGTTTTAGTTTAGAGTTTTGGGTTTGGGTTACGATTCACAAATTCACAAGCACACAATATTTTTGGTTTACTTCTAGTAAGCTATAATTGAGAATTGATGTACTATATATTGATATATTGTATGTTTCTATCTTATGAAAACTATATGCACGGGCCGAGAATGAGCAGTGTCCAATTTATTCTTTCAAATATTATAAAAACTATACGTACATACTTTTGTTTATAAGATGTACGTCAACTGAATATGTGATTCTGGTATATAAGTTCGTGTTTAATTATGGAGTACTATATATATATTCAAACAGAAACGAAGACAATATATGACATCAAGATTAACATAAAAAATCATATGAACAGAACTCAAATAAATTATAAAACGGATCGATTTCTAGTTTTTATATACTTGGGAAAAATATCGACCTGCATCTACAGAAAGAATGATTCTTTTTTAGAAAAAAGGACCACTCTATATATCATAAGATATCAGAGTTGATAGAGCACATTAACAAGAAGTATATATCCGGACAACATCTTCAATTAGACCGACTTTTTTACTCTTTTTTAGTTCCACAAACAAGAAAGGAGATTCTTGGAAAGAGTATATATTGTACTTAGAACTATTGTGTATATATCTACAAGTTAATGGACTCTAATTTCACTCTATATATGATCAGTGAATTAAGATGATCGATTAGAGAATTCATTTATCGGTAGAATAATAAGGAAACAAATACTCGGAATCTTAATTATCACTGTACGTGGGAAGACACTAATTATAATCATACCTAGCTAGTTAATTATAGATGTTACCTTATTCATATTTTCCATAGCATCCATTTCTGGAGAGTTGAAGTCATGAAACATGCTTGCTGCTGAAAGCTTCATTGACAGAAACTGACAACCAAACAACAAAAATAGATATCGAAAACCACTTTTCTTCGTCTTAAATTTAACTTGCAACTAGTTATTCAGAACATATATATAGTTACCTCGATTTGATTATGTAATGATCGAATATAGTTGATTGTTACATCCAACATCACTGACATTCCCATCGTCTGAAACAAACACAAAAAATTAGACAAAATCTGATAAATTGTCCATGGTAGCAAGATTATTTTCATAAGGAGTTAAAGGTGAATTGATCAGGAAATGAACATGAACCTTATAGCACCCTGGAACCATATCTTGTAAGTGTCTTAGTTTGTCATTTATCTTCTCTCTTCTCATCTGATCCAAAGCAAAAAAGTGGATTCTAAATATCAAATAACCCCAAACAATTTGTGTATATATTGTTGGGGGTTATAAAGATTCAATTAAGTTCTTTGTTTACTTACAAAATGTGAAAAGCATACTAAAAATACTTAATTTGCCTTTCTATATATATAGCTAGAGTAGTGAAGTAGAAAAACAAACCCTTTCAGCCAAACTATGACTATCAGTTGCTTCACCTCTCTTTGCTCTCACATGAACAACTTCTCTCGGTTTCTCCTCCACGGTGTCATTGTTTTTCTTTCTCTTTTTACTTCCACACCCCTACACATACCAAGTTAATCATTATCACGACGAATAAAGAATTAATCCCACGAAAATATATATTAGAATGAATAATGAAAAAAATAAAGGGGCATTTTAATTTATTTACCTGCTTCTTTTCCCCCACATATCCATGAGGAGATACAGCAGGATTCACATTCATGATGCTTTCGACCCTTGTAACCATACCATCTCGATTTAGGCCAAAAATTTCTCCCGTTGTAGGGAAATGGTTAATAGCATCATAGACAGAACCAGATTGGTGATCACTAATGAAATTAAAACTCGGAATTGCATCAGCTTCATCTTGCACGGGCATAAATGCAAGAGGATGAGGCCTTTGATGATGATAAGTAAAATTGTCACCAGACATCGGCATAAAGCCATGAAGATTAACTTCAGATGAGTTGACATTTTCAAGTTCGGGGTTCATATTGTTGTTTTGTAGATCCATGGTTGAGTTGATTTGCAAGGGTACGTATAAACTCATCAAACATTAGAGACTTTAATTTGTTTAAAAATGAAGGCAAAAAGACATGCCAAATTGTACTTGTACAATAGGACATAGATAAAGAGATGAAGATAGATGCATGGCTTGGTACATAAAGTTGTTAATTGGTTGGCCTTGATACAATAATTAGGTTTTCCTACTTTAAGTTCCAAATTTCAAATCAAACTTACTAGGGTTTCTAATTTTAGAAAGTTTTGCCTTTTCCATTTTACTATATGGAGGTAAAAGTGATGTGGGTCTTCTTTCAAAATGATAGATTTAGTGAATAGGACCACAATATGGCTTTTGATCAAGTATGGGGAATTTTGAGGATGCATTACAATTGGTAGAGTTTTTTGGGGCTAAATTAAATTTCTTGGAAAGGGAATGGGGGCCTAACTAGTCTTACCCATAACTATCAAGCTAGCTTTCTTCATATTAGGATCGATTTTGTATCAACAACATACTAATAGTTCGGATGCATCTTTGGTAAGATGTAAACAAGAAGTTATATCAATCTTCTTGCATGGTCTTTTGTCTTCCTGTATTAAATGTTTGTATGTCAAAAAATATGCAATTCATAATGGAACAATGCTATAAAGTCAAAATGTTATTATAGAATGACTAGAAGATGATAAGGAATCATAATTCAAGGAAGGATAATGTATGCCATCTAATAATTTAAAAAGCTACAAGTACTATTGGAGTTCTGATTAGTAAATCTCATTAGTTAATTTGTAACTTAATAACAAGTAGTTAACTTTTTTTTTACTGATCAATACTTAGTAAAGAGATTTCATATTTTACATGTGTTCGATAATATTGATTGGTTATGCTTTCTCTTTAATGACTAAAAATTTACAGCCTGTAAGCTTGTAACAACATTAAGATCGACATGACACATGCTAATATGTTGTGGATCACGATCAATATAATATCTGGAAGTAAGTATATTTTATAAAAAATCTGATTACTTGCTTACCGGTTTTGAAGATGATCCATAATTGGCAAATTAAGCTTGTATATTAGTCTTTGGTTACCAGAAATTTGGAGTAAAAAGTCTACCATACTTTTTATTATAAGTCCGCTGATGATTTACCAAACTTAAACCAATGATACAATGCAATCTTACATGGCCGGCCATGCTACGTACCTTATTAGAGGAGTTAATTATAATTTCTTAATAAAATCACAAACTTATTATACTATAAATTAATAATAACGGAGAAGATGACTAGCTTGATGAGTTAACTAGCTATGCAGGGTTTTTTTTTTTGGATTATAACTTGTGGATGAACGTAACTAAATATGACCAAATATATATGTTATGTAAAGATTTCGTAAAATGTCTATGTCATGAAATGAATTTTCAATTCCCGATAATTGGATGTAACTGGTCAATCAAAAATTTAAATGATAGTAATGAGATTATGTGCCAACCAAATTGTGTCAATTAAGTGACATATGTTGGAATAAAATTATATGATTCGTATATATAAATAAGTAAATAATGAAATATGATTAGAGATTACATACCCGATGATCCAGTGGATGAATTGAACAGATTAGCCATTAGGATTGTCGGGTTCCCAAATTAAGATGATTGTATTATAATGGGATTGAAGGATTCACTGATGTGTTTTTGTTATATCCTTTTGATGAGAGAATGCACATATATATAATAGGTGTGTAGCGCAGTGGAAGCGTGATACACTATCTGTAATCATTCTACACTATCTGTAATTCTCTTACGTCAGAGAATTACAATTAATGTATATTGTAAATGTATCACTCTACACTATTTGTAATACTCTTACGTCAGTCGACGTTCCAGTAAATAATGGAACCGGAGTATTTACACATTTAATCCTGGTGTTTAATATATGTGTTTTATTAGTCTCTCAAGTTCCAATCACCTAGTGGGAAACCCTATACTACGTCTATAATAGTAAATACGCCCATCGTATATTTACTAGACATAGGATTTTAGTTATCGTCAATTATCATATCATGTAGGATAAATGATCTGTGACGGTCACATTTAATGTGGCTCCAACATTCTCCCACTTGACCAAGCGATCATTTATCTATGAGTATTGTTAAGTCCGGCCGGGATAATACTCATTTTGTTTTAAACCGAAATCATAGCCAATAAGTACAGTCGTAGATAGAACATCAACTCAGGACCCCCACTAGTCAAACTATGACTCAAATTTAAAACTAATAAGCAATGATCAATTGACTAAGACAAATTTTGTTACGATTAGATCTACACACAGTTATGCGCTTAATGTGTAATTTAGTAGACAAACAAAATTTGAATAATGAGGAAAATTTTTATTAATAATAATAATGACCAATAAGTACAATATGCTATTACATTAAGTCTTTTATAAGCCCCATCTTCGAGACATGTCCTACGAAGACTTTAGGAGGAAGACCTTTGGTCATGGGATCCGCTAGCATGTCATTTGTACTTATGTACTCAATACAAAGAACATTTTCCTCAACCCGTTCTCGTACGAACAGATACTTTGTATCGAGGTACAGCCCAGCGCCAGTTGAACTGTTACTGTTCGAGAAAGTTACGACAGCTGAGTTATCACAGTAAAGCTTCAATGGTCTTGAAATGGAGTTGACGATTTTGAGTCCACTGACGAGGTTCCTTAACAACATACCATGGCAAGTTGCATTGTACACTGCAATATATTCAGCCATCATTGTGGATGTTGCGGTCAGTTTCTGTTTATGACTCCGCCAAGATATGGGTCCGCCAGCTAACATGAAAATATATCCGGAAGTGGATTTCTTATCTTCTTTGCTTTTAGCAAAGTCTGAATCAGAATATCCTACCACTTCTAAGTTGTCACTTCTTCTGTATGTCAGTTTGTAATCTTTGGTCCCTTGCAGATATCGTAGAACCTTTTTAGCCAATTGCCAGTGAGCTAATCCAGGATTAGATAAGTAACGGCCAAGCATTCCGGCAATATAAGCGATATCTGGTCGCGTACAGACCTGAGCATACATTATGCTCCCAACTACTGACGAGTAAGGTATCATCCTCATCTGCTCCTTTTCAACCTCAGTGCTCGGAGTTTGGAAAGATCCAAATATATCTCCCTTTACTACCGGAGCTACAGTAGGAGTGCAGTTCTGCATGTTATAGCGTTCTAATATGCGTTCAATATAGCCCTTTTGTGAGAGACCAAGAACACCATTACGCCTATCGCGATGTATTTCGATACCTAAGACATAAGAGGCATCACCGAGATCTTTCATGTCGAATGTTTGCGAAAGCATTCGCTTCAACTCATGCAATAAATCCAAGTTGTTACTTGCTAGTAGAATGTCATCTACGTACAAAACAAGGATTGCAAAATTACTCCCACTGATCTTGAGATAGGTGCATTGATCCACTTGATTTTTCAGAAATTCTTGTGATTTCATGACTTCATCAAATTTTAGGTACCATTGTCTTGATGCTTGCTTCAACCCGTAAATGGATTTCTTTAGCTTGCAGACCATGTGCTCTTTACCCTTTGGAATAAATCCTTCAGGTTGTCGCATGTATACGTCTTCTTGCAAGTCTCCATTTAAGAAAGCAGTTTTGACGTCCATCTGATGTAACTCTAAATCAAAATGAGCTACGAGCGCCATAACGATCCTTAGGGAATCTTTACGAGAGACAGGAGAAAAGGTCTCTTGATAATCGATTCCGGCCTTTTGAGTATAGCCTTTCGCAACCAATCTTGCCTTATAGCGTTCGACGTTTCCTTTCGGGTCTAATTTGGTTTTAAAGACCCATTTACAACCGACAGTTTTGGATCCTTCAGAAAGTTCAACCAATTCCCAAACGTCATTATGCTTCATGGAATTAAGCTCTTCAATCATGGCTTCATTCCACTGAGTGGCCTGATCACTATTAATGGCTTCTCAATAGGAAGTTGGATCAGTATGCTTTCCCATGTTCTCAACTTCGGAAATGAAAGTAATATAATCATCCATATTAACGGCCCTGCGAGGTCGGGATGATCTCCGGAGTTGATGTTCGGGTTCAGTAATGGAAGGTTCTGCATTTTCAATCTGGGGATCAGCAGGTGGATCAGTGAAATTAGGAGCAGCGTTGTGTACAAGAGGAATTATCGGAGGAATAATGGGAATAACCGACGAATTGTTCCCCCCCGCTTCTTGTACATTTTGCAAATCTAAATCAGGATTTGTCGTGCTCCCACTGATCTCTGAATTCTCGAGGAATGTGGCATGCATTGTATCCATGATTCTCGTAGTATGGGAAGGACAGTAAAACTGATAACCTTTGGAGTTATCAGGATAACCAATAAAGAAACAAGTAATGGTTTTGGAATCCAGTTTCTTTAAATTAGGGTTATAGAATTTTGCTTCGGCGGGACAGCCCCATACTTTCATATATTTTAAGCTCGGTTTCCGACCTGTCCATATCTCATGAGGAGTTTTAGGGACAGATTTTGAGGGAACCCTATTGAGTATATGAACGACTGTTTTTAATGTCTCTGTTCAAAGGAATGTAGGGAGGTTAGTGTTAGCAAGCATACTTCTCACCATGTCCATTAAAGTTCGGTTTCTCCTTTCAGCAACACCATTTTGTTGCGGAGTACCAGGCATGGTGTATTGGTTAATTATGCCTTGTTCCTTACAAAAGTTATGGAAAGGACCAGGAGCTTGACCAATATCCGTATGTTTACCATAATACTCACCTCCTCTATCTGATCGAACCACTTTTATTTTTCGACTTAATTGATTTTCAACCATTGTTTTAAAGTCAATAAAAGTTTGTAATGATTCAGATTTATCTTTGATTAGATACAGGTGCATATAACTTGAATAATCATCAATAAATGTAATAAATGATGTATGTCCAGTTATTGATGCGGGATAGGGTCCACTGATATCAGTGTGAATTATTTCCAACAAGTTGGAACTTCTGATGGACCCTTTTTTATTCCCTTTAGCCATTTTTCCTTTAAGGCACTTAATACATGTTTCAAAATCACTGAAATCAAGAGATGGTAAGATTCCATCTTTAACGAGACGTATCATGCGATCTCGAGAGATGTGGCCAAGACGTTTATGCCACAACATGGAGGAATTCTCTGATTGTTTAGGTGATTTTATCTTTGTTTTAGTTACGTCATCAATAATAAGTGACAACAAAGATTGTGAGAAATTATTATCCAGTTCTAATTTATATAGCATTCCATCCAAGAAACCACGACCAAGTAGTTGGTTGTTAAAAGTAATGGCAATCTTGCCGCAACCATGAGTTATTACATAACCTTCAAGGTCTAGTCTAGAAATAGATACAAGGTTCCGAGTTATCCTTGGAACATATAAGGTATCTGCTAGTCTAATACACTTTTCGGTGCTCATATGTAAATTATAAGTCCCCATGGCTTCGACTTCTAATAGATCGCCGCTTCCAACTCTAAGTTTTCTTTGGCCCTTTGGTAGCTTCTGGATTGTATGGAATCCCTGCATTGAGTTGGTTACATGAACCATAGAACCAGAATCACCCCACCATGTATTAATTGGTACATCAGTAGTAAAGGAATCAAATATTACATATAATACGTTACCTTTCTTAGCCAGCCATTCCTTGAATTTAGGGCAATCCTTTTGACTGTGGTCTTTGCCACGGCAAAATTTACAGTTCTTGCCAGTGAAGGAGTTGGAGCTGGAGGCAACAGCACCAGGATTAGCCTTTTGGACCTTATAATTATTATTCTTTTTACCATGATTGGCCTTCCTTTTATGGGAGTTAGTGGCGGTGGTAAGGTGAACAGATTCAGGTTGTCGCAGCTTCAGGCGATCCTCCTCTTGTACGCACATGGCGATAAGTTCACCCATTGACCATTTATCTTTCATGGCGTTATAATTCACCTTGAAAGGGTCAAATCGTTCGGGTAAGGAGGTCATAATGAAGTGGACAAGGAAGTTGTCAGAAACTTCCATTTCAAGACTCTTGAGTTTATGAGCCATATCCTGCATCTTCATGATATGTTCACGAACACCACTAGTCCCCTCATACTTAAGAGTCAGCATTTGAAGCATTAGGGAACTTGCATGAGCCTTAGACGATCCTTTAAATTGATCCTCAACGGATTTGAGGTAAGTCTTGACATTGTCAGAGTGTGGGATCGCACCTCGGATACTGACACTAATAGAGTTCTTGATCATCATTAATGCTAAGCGATTTGATTTCTCCCACTTTTCAAATTCTGCCTTTTGAGTAGCTGTGGAAGCTTCAGTAATGGCAGCGGGTTCATCAAATCGAAGTGCATAATCAAGGTCATATAAGCCCAGACCTAGCAGCAGTTGCTCCTTCCGGGAAGTGAAGTTCGCACCAGTAAGTGGTTCAACGCCAAAGTTCGGTACTATAGTGGAAAAAATAGTGGTGTGTCAGAAAATGACCGTGGTCGATGGTAACGTTGATTAACTACTACGCATAAGCCGATGATCCAACGGAAAAAAATACCACCACCGACGATTTATCATTCGATGATTGACGGATTACCAAGTAAGTTTTCTTTTCGATCAAATATTATGATTAAAAGAATTATTTCAATTATTTCCAAATTCATTTAAAGAAGTGTAGTTCTGTTCCGAACAAAATAATGGAACAAAACTAACAAAAATTTTTACTTCATAAAATCATATTTTCAACATAAAACATGTTTCAAGTATTTACATAAATAAATAATATACGAATCAACGGATCGTTAGGAGCCTTTTGCTCTGATACCACATGTTGGAATAAAATTATATGATTCGTATATATAAATAAGTAAATAATGAAATATGATTAGAGATTACATACCCGATGATCCAGTGGATGAATTGAACAGATTAGCCATTAGGATTGTCGGGTTCCCAAATTAAGATGATTGTATTATAATGGGATTGAAGGATTCACTGATGTGTTTTTGTTATATCCTTTTGATGAGAGAATGCACATATATATAATAGGTGTGTAGCGCAGTGGAAGCGTGATACACTATCTGTAATCATTCTACACTATCTGTAATTCTCTTACGTCAGAGAATTACAATTAATGTATATTGTAAATGTATCACTCTACACTATTTGTAATACTCTTACGTCAGTCGACGTTCCAGTAAATAATGGAACCGGAGTATTTACACATTTAATCCTGGTGTTTAATATATGTGCTTTATTAGTCTCTCAAGTTCCAATCACCTAGTGGGAAACCCTATACTACGTCTATAATAGTAAATACGCCCATCGTATATTTACTAGACATAGGGATTTTAGTTATCGTCAATTATCATATCATGTAGGATAAATGATCTGTGACGGTCACATTTAATGTGGTTCCAACAACATATAATGAGATTATGTGCCAACCAAATCCAGCATTAATTTAGATTTTGGGCAAAAATTTAATTTTAACCGAGACTACCTAAAAGTTGGGTCAAAGAAGGCTAAAATAGTAGTTTGATATATAGATCTCTATCTATACGACTATACAAATTATGATAATGACAAACGAATTAATAGCAAGTTAATTTCTACAGATTTAATCGTATGATAAAAATAGGAAAAGACAAGAGGATAGTTGAGCTTTAGATATATTGCAATACAAATGAAGAGGGGACAACTTACACTTTTCTAACTATAGAAGTTCACATTTGAGGCAATTTAGAGGCTTTAGCCTTTTTTGCTTCTATTCAATTATTTGATAGATAGATATGGTAGATGCACAAGGGTATATCAGAATTCAAAAGAGTCGTATTTAGTACTTGGTCAGAAAGCATCACCTCTTTTCTCACTCTCTGTGGAATTGGTTAAAAGTTGTGGTGTGGGTTGGGTTACCATCACCAGTATATCAGACATTGTTGTTGTTTTTTTTGGATTTTCATTTTTTTTTTAAGGAATTTGTTGTTATTTGTTTTTTGAGAGTTGGAGGTAAGTTCATGATAGAACTAGCTTCTGCAAGGATCATATTAATTTTAATCTAATTTTAGTTGACATGATGATGATGATGATGATGAATGAATGAAAACATGGCCACAAATAAGGGATAAAATGTTGAACTATTTATATTTTATACTAGCTTGGCGTCCGCGCGTTGCAGCGACAAAACGGTGATTACAATATAAAACATGTGAGGCGAGTGACGACGATGATTAGGAAGTTCAATACCTCATCTATTAAATTCCTTTACCATGTCATACTCAAATTCATAATGAGGCAAACGTTCATTTCCCAAATTTATGTTAATGCACCTTACTCATGAATATGGTGAAGTCTATCATGATATAATGCATAAGCAACTGCATATATAAAAATACTTTATCATGATATATCAACATCAAACAAAAGAAACCTACTCTATACATCCTTCTTTTCGCAGCTACGTTGCTCACACACTCAGCAGCTACTAATGTCGCATCCTATAATGTCATGCATATTTAACAAATTTAGTTGGTTACATCCTTCATATATGAATGAAAGTAACTTACTCTGTACATCCTTCTTTGTTTTTTGATAAAAGGGCATTTACCTTTAGGCTAATTCAATAAAAATAAAATAAGATATTTATAAATTTACTATGGGCATACCCATAGGGGATTACATTTTACAAGGCTATTTGGTACATCCCAAACAACATAAACAACACCAAATATAAAAAATAAAGTGTCAAAACCCTTGTTACATATCTTCTAAAAAACATAAATTACATTTTTCGTCCCTGAAGTTGGCACGTTTTTCACTTTCAATCCATGAAGTAAAAAAATATCAATTTGCATCCCTAAAGTTGGCAAAATTTGCAATCGTGGTCCTTCCCATAGACGACGTTGGTTTTTGGCCGTTAAAGTACGCACGTGCTAAACACGTGAGGGCATTAATGTCTTTTCCTCTTTACACTTGAGGGACTAAAAATGCAAAACGTGACATGTACGTTCAGGGACGAAAATTGCAATTTACTTTATCTATTATCATCATCTTCATATCATCTAAATCCAACCGGTGACTTTTATTCCGGTCATCTTTTTCGGCTAATTTCTGACACATCTCCGACAACAAATTAAAATTTCGACGACAAATGTCAAATTGTAAATCAAAAATAGAAATATTCATTTAACTCCAGCCACAACCATCGCTGGCCACCACCCAACAGCCCTATTCGCACCACCTGAAGCACAACAGTGCCACCACCTATTCGCGGCAGCCGGAAAAGTTGCCAAAAAACTGAAAATCACGATTTCTCTCTCGTTGCTTCGAATCGGAACATGAAACCAATACCAAAATGTTCAGAATCGAATTCCGCACAAACTCTTGCTTTTTTTTTTGTTCAAAAAGCTTCACCGGAAAGCTCAACAACTCGGCGGGAAAAAAATTTCACGATTTCTTGTCTATTTCTTCGAATTAAAACTCCAAACCGGTACCAAAATACTTAAATTAAACTCCGCGCAAACCCAAGCCAACAAAAATCTGGTTTTTGCATCATCACTTAATATATTTTAATTTACAAAAGCATTAAAAGAGTAAATTTCAATTTTCGTCCCTCAAGTTGTCACGTTTTTGCACTTTTCGTCCTTGTCAACTTTAGGAACGAAAAATGTAATTTACTCAAACATTATATATAGGGTTAAGTATCTGGGAGTGTAAGTAACTTTTACACTTTTTCTATTGTGTGAATGTAACTTTCATTTGGTTCATTGTATGTAACTAACCCGCTAAATTTGAACGATTAATGTAAAATTTTTACGTTGACCAATCAAAAACTTCAACGTGGCAGCTCATATGGTGTGCCACGTATACACTTTTACATTAATCGTTCAATTTAACGGGTTAGTTACATACAATGAACCAAATGAAAGTTACATTCACACAATAAAAAAGTGTAAAAGTTACTTACACCCTCAGATACTAAACCCTTATATATATACTAAAATGTTATATGCTTTTACAAGTGTTCTAAGCATACATAGTACAACTATCTATTGCATGCATAGATAAAATCATAAGATTTTCTTTTTACCTATGAGAAATATTTACATTAGGTAAAAAGAAATAACTAACGGTCTTAACGGTCATTAAGTGTTGTTTGGCTAGCTAGCGGTAGTTACAATGCATAGATAAAATCATAAGATTTTCTTTTTACCTATGAGAAATATTTACATTAGGTAAAAAGAAATAACTAACGGTCTTAACGGTCATTAAGTGTTGTTTGGCTAGCTAGCGGTAGTTACAAAAGGATATTTAACGGAGTTTGTTTTCAAGTTTAAGTTTTTTAACTTTTGCCACTAAAGTTTTGCCTTATTTACTTTTTGCCACATAACTTTTGGTTTTCTAACTTTTGTTACCAAAGTTTCATTTTCTTTACTTTTGACCACAACTTTTATTTTCTTAACTTTTGCCACTAAAGTTTTGCTTATTTGTTTTTTACCACATAACTTTTGGTTTCTAAATTTTGTTACCAAAGTTTCATTTTCTTTACTTTTGACCACAAATTTTATTTTCTTAACTTTTGCCACATTTCCCCTTTTACTTTTTGCAACATAACTTTAACAAGCTTTGTTTTCAAGTTTAAGTTTCCTAAATTTTGTACTTTTTTTCACATAACTTTGTTTTTTTTCAGTCTCTGAAAGTTTTCTTTTATTTGTTTTTTACCACATAACTTTTGGTTTCTAAATTTTGTTACCAAAGTTTCATTTTCTTTACTTTTGACCACAACTTTTATTTTCTTAACTTTTGCCACGAAAATTTTGTTTTTCCGCTTAATTTTTTAACTTTTGTCACGAGAGTTTTGTTTTTCTCCCGGGGCAACGCCCGGGTAGAAATACTAGTTATATATATACTAAAAACCTATGTAAATGTACAAGTACTTTGTGCGTGGAATGTACAAGCTTTTAAAGCACATACTAATTTTAACCAAATTTCGTTTTAACCCCCTAAATTTAAACCAAATTTCGTTTTAACCCCCTAAAATTTCTATTTTTTAACTTTTACCCCATATACTAAAAACCTATGTTAATGTACAAATACTTTATGCGTGGAATGTACAAGCTTCTAAAGCACATACTAATTTTAACCAAATTTTGTTTTAACCCCCTAAATTTAAACCAAATTTCGTTTTAACCCCCTAAAATTTCTATTTTTTAACTTTTACCCCATATACTAAAAACCTATGTAAATGTACAAGTACTTTGTGCGTGAAATGTACAAGCTTTTAAAGCACATACTAATTTAAACCAAATTTCGTTTTAACCCCCTAAAATTTCTATTTTTTAACTTTTACCCCATATACAAAAAATCTATGTAAATGTACAAGTACTTTATGCGTGGAATGTACAAGCTTCTAAAGCACATACTAATTTTAACCAAATTTTGTTTTAACCCCCTAAATTTAAACCAAATTTCGTTTTAACCCCCTAAAATTTCTATTTTTTAACTTTTACCCCATATACAAAAAATCTATGTAAATGTACAAGTACTTTATGCGTGGAATGTACAAGCTTTTAAAGCACATACTAATTTTAACCAAATTTCGTTTTGACCCCCTAAATTTAAACCAAATTTCATTTTAACCCCTAAAATTTCTATTTTTTAACTTTTACCCCACATCAAAGTTTTCGCTTTCATTTTCGTGACACTAAACTTTTAGGTTCTCATGTTTTCATCAAACAACTTTCACACAGTTACAGTTTTACTTTTAAACATTTGGTCTTTGATTATTTTCATTTGTCTTTTTATACATACAACGTTTTCAATATACTACAACTTTTATCATCGTTACGTCTTACGTTTATATTACATTTAAAACGTACTCCGCGGCAACGCGCGGGGTCAATAACTAGTTTATTCTAAATCTCTTGTCTTCATTTATGGTATCTTTCACAATCCTTGAATCCCATAAACTTCTTATGTGCAGCCCAGACCTTTTAGCCCAAGAAGCTAAGTCATCTATACATAATCTCTTTAATTCACAAATGACCTTGTTTATTCTTCACAGCCCAACATCAAATAAAGAGCCCAATCTTTTTAGCCCATAAACAAAAATCGTTTCCCAGTGGCTTCAAAATACAAACCAAACCTGATATTTTTTTCCCTCTAAAAAAACAACAATCATCAAAAATGAAATCCAAGAATTATCCTTTTCCACCTCATCTGACAGTAATAAATCTCTAATATTCAAAAAACGATTCCAACCCCAAAAAATCATAACTATCCACACTCTGCAATTTATACATCCTTCTTTTTGTCAACAAATAAACTGTATGTCTGTATCTCAACAATATCTATTATGGCCATTTTAAGCCCACCTCAGTAATGCACCCAGGCCTTCCTTCTTTGCCTGCACTGATTGAAAACTTCACAATCTATGTGGTATAATATACGAGTAATACGTTTGGCCCAAACGGGCAACTGCGCAAGAAAGTTTGATAACATGCCAAATTAAAGATCCAATAAACTAAAAAGAGCAAATCCAGGTGAAATTCAAATAGGCAGCAATTTTAACCTGTTTATTCACAAATGGGTCAAGTTGAGTTATGTTTCATACTAACAGGTCAAATGAGTTAAGCCTAGAGGTATATGTTGAAATTTATAAAGTACTAAAGGTATATGTTGAGGAGATGGAAAAGAATATAGAACAGGGGAAATTTCAAAGCAATTACTTTGTAAAAAAACTTAAAATGATTGTGATAATCCCTTTGATGATTCATTCCTTACTTCAAAATGATTTTGGTGCTAATGTGCAAACTGTAAATGATGGTGGAGAGGGTAATAGGACCAATGTGCATTCAACTGAGTTTGAGGAAGCTGC
The DNA here is from genome assembly GCA_034093135.1 of Erigeron breviscapus. NCBI lineage: Eukaryota > Viridiplantae > Streptophyta > Magnoliopsida > Asterales > Asteraceae > Erigeron > Erigeron breviscapus. The sequence goes on along the minus strand of CM067170.1, from coordinate 62,649,442 downwards.
TAATTATGTTGGGAAGGGTAATGGGGCCAATGTACATTCAAATGAGTTTGAGGAAGCTGCTAATGAAAGGGATGTAAACCACTATTTTTGAAAAACCATAGGGATGAAAAACTCCAAAAAAACTTGAGAGGGATGTAAATTGCAATTTTGTGTAAACCACATGGACGTTTTATGCAATTAACTCAAAGCAAAAAGACGAAACAGCCCTCGCATGCATGGCACGTGATGAGATTTAACGGGGAGAGAGTGATGTCGTTAGTGAAAAGGATGTAAACCACTATTTTTGAAAACCACATGGATGAAAAACTAAAAAACTTGAGAGGGATGTAAACCGTAATTTTGTGTAAACCACATGGACGTTTTATGCAATTAACTCTAAAATTATCAACCAAAGGTTAGGAACCATCCAAGTGTATTCAAATGCATCTGAAATCGCTTTATCTATAAAATATTATTCTTGTTGACGTAGGACAATTGCTTAGTATGCAATTTACCCCGGTTCGACTCGTGGCAAACGCATTTCCTTTTTTCTTTCTATTTTGTTAGTTTGTTTTTATAATTACAGTATGTATTATTTACTCTATGAAAAACAACCAAGTAACCGACTCTCATTTTAACCATGCCTTAGTTTATGGTAAGTGGTAATACGTACACCAACATATAAACTCAGACACTCTAAATCTAATTATATACAAATCTCTTTTAGTATCACGAGAGGGGTACCCGCGCAATGCGGCGGCAGAGCGGCGACGACGGGTGATGGTGACATTAACGGCGTGGTTATTAATGTAAAGGTAGTTGACGTAAAAAGATAGCATAATTAATGAAAAGGGACACTTGTGAAATATGAGATATGTGTGAAGATGTTTGGTTTTATGTATGAGTGTTTTAAGGTTTATGATACAGGTGTTAAAATGTTATGGGTAAAAAAGGTAATTCAAAGGGTTAATTGTTTAAAGGAAAAAAAAAGTCTTTTTTTTATTAGATAGTATAGATATATTAAACAACACACCATCTTGCAAAATCCCAAATACATGTGACCAACAAAACAAACACAGTTATTAAAAAGGGTAAACTTAGATATATACACAAAAATAAATGGCTATACATGGATGCTCAATATTTTGCAGTATATCCTAACATAAGAATACCTTACATGTAAATGTATATGACATGTTAGTGATAAACTGAAAATTGGTATGTTGTTGTTGAAAGTAAGACTAATGGGAGTGAGGGGTTCTTAGAACCCCTCTTTTTGCTAGTTGAGTGACACGTGGAGTTCCCCTCCCCACGGGAGGTTCTCCTTGGAGCGAGGGGTTCCCATAACCCCCCATTTTTCCTTTTTTTTGTTTAATTATTATTATTTTCATTTACCCCCCTCATATTTTCTTACTTTATTATTTATAACTTTAAACTTTATAAAACTAACACATACAAACTTAATAAAACTTAATACATAATTCCATTACATTAAAACATAAAAATAGTTCTTAAATTACATAAAAACTACTTAAAACTACTTTAACTAACTACAAAACTACTAATTAATTAAAACTACTTAAAACTACAACTTAGAGCATCTCCAAGGGGAAAAAGCTTTTAAAAGCTTTTTTTAGTTGCCACCTATACATCCATTACCTTCAACCTATATAAAAAGTCTTTTACTCTCATGGTGACTTTTTAATAGCTTTTTTTTGATTGAATACATATTTATTGCTCAATATATCCTCATCTATGTATAATGCAAAATATGACCCTCATCTATGATTGAATACATATGTTAATATTATATGATGAAAAAGAGAAAGTTTTAACAAATTAAAGAGCTCGAAAGACCTACAAGGACATGAAACATTAATACTATTAAACAAGTAATTTGAGAACTCTTAAAAACAAAAATTACATAACATTGAAATTAAATTAGCTAGAGATTACAACAGGGGATAATAATAATCAAATATAAATGACAAATGATAATAAATAAAGCATGTAACGTACACACCTAAATTCCATATTTCCCTTTGATTTCAGAACACAACAAATTATAATAGGCCAATTGTTCTTCATTCAATCCTTGAGTACTTTGAGATAAGATCTTTATTTCTTCAATTCTTTTTGAAGACTTATAGGATTCTTTTATATCTTTGATGTTCTCATTGACTTCGTCTATTCGAGCCATGCGCAAAGAGTTAGTTTGGTTAATCAAATCTCTTAAACTATCATTTACTTCGGCATTTGATGTCGTTGCTTTTCCCTTTCTTTTACCCAATGCTTTTTTTTTCCCAATTGGACGAAATTCAACTTCATCGTCGTCCTCAACATCGATGCTTGTTTGCACATCGGATGATTGCACATCCGACGATGATGTGTAACTACCAGCCGAGGTTGTCTTTGTTCTCTTCGCATGAACTTCATCGATACTTCCACCACTCCATTTTGGCTCTTTCCTAATAATTTCCCACGCATGCTCATATCGGAATTGTTTCTTGCATCTTGAGTAATATATTTGTCTTACCCTCTCCTTTATTTGGTCATCAGACCATCCACTATGATACTCCTTTTCCACATTAATAAATATTTGGTTAAACTCGTTAATGATAGGAAGTAGTTGATACCAATGCGCCTTTACTTTTGATTGTGTTCTGGCAGAAAAAGATTTTCTATACTCGTTATAGTACTCAGTAATCCGACGCCAAAAATCTTTACCTTGTTGCCCATTTCCGGTGAAAGTATCGGTAGAAATAGTTACCCATGCACTCATGAGTAATTCCTCTTCACCATTAGACCAACCCTCATTCTTTTTCTTTTTTTTTTTTGTGATAAATCAAGATCATCGGTCTCAATACATACTTGAGGCGAAAAAGAAGGGTTGGTGGTGTGAGTGTTACTTGGTCCAGACGGATGAATATAACCTACTTGTTGTGTGTACATTGACAAATCAAAATTTGGTTGACGATTAAAGTTTCCATATGTTGGAATCGGTTGTTGTGGACGACGATATTGTACAAACCCGGTGGGAGGGGCAGATTCATAATGTTGTAGAATTTGATAATCTTGTTGTTGCATGTTTTGTTGTGGAATTTGGTAATCTTGTGGCATGTTTTGAGAATTTATGAAGTTATTAAAGAAATTTGGGGGGGTGGGATCCATTTCTAAAAGTTAGTAAAAGAGTATAGAGTTGGTGATGTTGCTCGTTTATTTTGATGTATATATATACAATATGAATGAAATTTGTATTTAAATATGAATGATAAGCTTTATGTCTCCTGTTGTTTGATGTAAATAGATAGCGAATATATTCACTCCATGTCTCCTGTTTGAATTTGTATTTAAGCTTTATGCAGAGAATATGATCTTGTACATAATCTTGTTAAATGTCTTCATAGAACAGAGAATATATTCCTTTTATATGTCTATCACCATGAAACAAAAACTAAAATACCAATTCAAATAAACTAATAATTGTAACATAGAAATAAACACATGCTATATCTTCAAATCAGTAGCCACGTAAAGACTTGAAGATTTCTTATTCCATGCATGCTTAAGTCAAGATTAACTTTCAACATATTTATCAAATACTACGTAGATACTTAACCAAATTCCCTTTCCCAAATATGCTCGATCAAATCTAATCGTAATTGGTTATGGACTTTTTTGTCACGTACTTCACCACTCCTTTTGATGTATTGGTTGAATGCTTCAACAGATCCGTTGATAACTGGTCTTGGAGGATCCCCTTCATCATCTGACCAAAGAGTAATTGCATTTCCTTCATTCTCTACGATCATATTATGCATTATGATGCATGCTTGTATGATGTTGTTCATTGTTCTTGTGTGCTAAAATCTTGCCGCTCCACGTATGATTGCCCAACGCGATTGAAGAACTCCAAATGCTCGTTCAACATCTTTCCTTGCAGCCTCTTGCATTTGTTTGAATTTCATTCTTTTCGGATCTAGTGGAGAGGAAAAACTTTTAACAATTGTTGCCCACTCTGGATAAATACCGTCTGCAAGATAATAACCTTTCGTGTAGTTGTTTCCATTTACAGTAAAATTGACTTCAGGAGAACATCCTTGTAGCACATCATTGAACACTGGAGATTGGTTTAGTACATTGATATCATTGTTTGATCCAGCAACTCCAAAAAAAGCATGCCAAATCCAAAGGTCTTGAGAAGCAACTGCTTCCAACATAATTGTTGGCACACCATGATCACCTCGGGTGTATTGACCTTGCCAAGCAACTGGACAATTTTTCCAAGCCCAATGCATACAGTCAATACTGCCTAACATACCCGGGAACCCATGGTGTTCTTCATGCAATTGGAGTAAACGCTCAATATCTTGAGCGTTTGGCTTTCTCAAGTACACAGGCCCAAATATTCATCGTTTTGATCAGCGGGAGTGCCATATGCTAACTGTCGGATAGCAGCCGTGCATTTTTGTAACGGTGAAAGACCTTGTTTTTTACAACAATCTTCCCTAAGTCTAAAATACTCCGAATCATTAGACAATGTGTTTACAATTCTGTTAAATAGTTCTCTCTGCATCCGAAACCTTCGCCTGAAAATATTCGGTGGGAACACTGGTCGATGGGAAAAATAGTCCGCAACAAGACGCTCGTTTCCTTCATCACGACCTCGTTCAATATGTATTTTTTTCCGTTTACGATGACTCGAACTTTCTGCTTCATCTTGGGCTTCGTTCTCTTGGAGCATCAACAACATGTTTTCATGTGTATCATCTCCCATTTCATCGATGATAAAGTCATTCATTTGTACCAAAAGTTGCTCGATAACCTCGTCAGACATAGTTTAGTAAGGAACGAATGAGAAAAAAAAAAGTGGGAATGAATTTATGTGGATATGATGATATGGGTAATTACTAGAATAGTTGTTGGAGTGCAATAATATGGAATCTGATGAGTGATACACTCATTTAAAGTAAAAGAAAGAATAAAGTGAATGAATGATGAAACCTTGTCTTTTTCCTTTTACATTATTTTGTGTTTCAATCTTTTATATATCCGTATTTTTTTTTATATAATAAATATTCATTCCAAACAAAACTTTTACTAACATGTGTAGAGGGTATAAAATGATATTGTAAATTAACAAGGTTAGTAATAGAACTTGAGAAGGGGGTAAAATAGAATTTTAACTAGAAAAAAGCTTTTCATGGAAAGCTTGATCAATTTCAAGCTTTTCATAAAAAAAGTCTTTAGTCCCAATGGTGTCAAGTCATTCAAAGACTTTTTCCTCCAAAAAAAGCTTTTGATCAAGCACCCATTGGAGGTGCTCTTATTAATACTAATACTACTACTAAATCTAAAGATGATGTTTTGCGCGGATTCTTGCTTTCATTGTCTCGATAGCTGCTCTATCGGTTTCTGCGAGCCGGGATGTGTCGAGTGCCAACATCTACATATCTTTAAGATATGCCTTCTCCTGCTTCATCTCATACTTCTTCTGCTCCATCTCCATCCGTTGCTTGTTCATATCCAACCGTTGCGTGCCAATATCCAACCGTTGGTGTGAAAAGTTTGCCTAATCCTTTTCCAATACGTTTTCTCCTTTTGAAAATTACCTACAAAAAAACATACAAAAAAATACACTTAAACTATATATAATAAAACTATACAAAAATATATATATATACAAAACTCTCTATATATATATATATAGGGGGCCATCCAATAAGAACAAGTTAAAAATAAAAATCATGTAAGAACCAATAGGACACTTCCAAATCATCAGCCATTAAAAAGGGTAATATAGACAATTGATAAATACAATTAATTTATAATTTTTTTTCAAGCAATTTTAGATTTTATAAAATTAACTGCCTTTTCAAACTTAAATTGTAATTAGTACGGCTTCCATATCACTTCTTTTGTTATTTTGAAAACTGCCATGGAACGTGCTAAAATATAAACCAAAGTTAGTAATGAAATTGGTACTCTATACTTTGGATGCCTTGTTCATTTGCTGCACAAGTCATCTTAAACAAATGGATGCATTACTCTTATATATACAGGATGCACAACTTGTAAGTGCACGTCTGTGTCAATAGCAGTCTAGATTGTTCGGTCTTATATTGTAATATGTCTTTGTAATGTGATTGTCATTAATGAACTTCATATTATGCATAGAATACTAGATTAAGTTTAAGTATTGAATGTGTAATAATCTGCTAAGTGTGAATTGCGACCTCGCAATTCACAGTGGGAATACGACCCCGTATTTGCAGGGTCAAATACGAGGCCAGGTCGAGATTGCGACCTCGCAATTGTGACGGGCTGGGCTGAAAATGCGAGGCTAGCTCGCTGAAGCCCAAGTCGTGATATTCCCTATATATATCGAACCCTAACAGAGATTAGGGTTGAACATTTGTCGAAATATCAAGCTTTAGTGCAGGTTAAGTCGTCAATAGCTGTTCCATACGGCCTAGAGAAGATCTGCGAGGCAGCACATAATATGAAGGCTTGTTGTGAATCACCAAGTTATAGTGAGGGATTCCGCACCTCAAGATAACTGGAGCAAACTATTAACGATCCGTTTCAAGGGGACTTACAAGTGGTATCAGAGCCTCTTGGTTTCATACCGGAAGGTTATAGTTTGTTGGTGATAGACAACTTTGGTTTAGGGTCGTTTATACGTGATTCTTTCATGAGTTTACGATCGAAAACCCTTTTTGTGACCTCTTTCGGAGTTTGCAGCGTGTTGAAGGTGTTTTTAGGGTATTAGGGTTTTGAATTCAAAAGAATTAAAGGTTTCAGCATCGTTTGCGACCTCGCCAGCTCGTATTACCTCATCCAGTTCGATTTGCGACCTGGGTAGCTAATTACGACCTCGCCAGCCCAATTGCGACCTCGTATCTCGTTTGCGACCTCGTGAGCTCTTTAAGACCTCGCCAGTTCAGTTACGACCTTGAGTTTGTAATTTGCGACCTCGTTTTTCTTTGCGACCTCGTATAAATTTGCGACCTCGTTTTATTTTGAACAGTTCGTATAATTTTGCTAGCTCGAAGAAAATGACGTCTCAGTTACCCGCAAAAATTGATTCTGATGGATCATGAAACCGGAAAGGCCAATTCACCGCCCAAGTTGATAAGCCTAGACAGATATTTCAATTGGAAGGGCAGATTCGAGTCATATTGCAGACTTATGGATGTCAGGATGTGGATTTATATTGTCAATGGTTATGTTCATCCTACTGTGACAAATGACAAGGATACTAGTTCGAGTGGTGGGAAAGCTTCTACTTATGAGCAGATGAATGTCAATCAAAAAAAGGACTACGAAGTTGAAAGTAAGGCTTTAGGATCACTCCGAATGGCTCTCCAAGGGGAATTCTTGCACTTGTTTGAAAAGTATGAAAGTGCAAAGGGCTTATGGGATGCACTCAAGGAGCACTGTGAAGGTGATGAAGATCTCAAGAAGAGGAGAAAGGACTTGTTGAAGAAACAATACTATGTGTTCACAAGTTTCAAAGATGAATCTCTTGATGAGACGTTGATTCGTTACAGTCATTTGCTAGTACTATGTGTTCACAAGCTTGCATATTTTGGGTACAAGCCTGATTCAGATGAAGTAATCGAGAAGTTGTTGGATTCTCTTCCAGCTAAGTGGGAAGGGTTTGTTACTTTTATCCAGCAAAATTCCGAATTTAGAACATGGACTCTGGATCAGATTATCCGAAAGCTAAGAGGTCAAGATATGAAGCGTAAGTCAAAGGAAGCAGGTAGCAGTGATTTTGTTCAACGTCCGGAACTTTATCATAGCAAGCCTAATATTGTGATGTGACCAATTTATATAGATCGCCCACATCATTTCTGGCCTTTTTCGTATGTGTTTTGAGTCGATTTTGTATGCATTTGGCGCGTTTATGGTGTTTGTTAGTGCTTTCAGGTTCTTAGAAGGTTGTGCGTCCATTTGGTACACTTTCTGACGATTTTAGGCCAAGATGTTGATCCGAGTGTTCGAGAGCCGATAATAAAGAAGAACCATAGATTCCAGCAGGATTTAACTGCGCCGCAGTGGGAGGGATCTTGCCCCACTGCGCCGCAGTCGTTGGGTGCCAAAGATACAAGATTCCAGTGGTTTAGCACTGCGCCGCAGTGGGAGTGTACTTGCCCCACTGCGCCGCAGTCACCATATGAACAAGATTCCAGGGACTTACCACTGCGCCGCAGTGGGAGCGCACCAAGCCCACTACGGCGTAGTGAGTGCACGGGGAAATCAGGGTTACAGCCTCTTTGCATCAGATTTTGGGAGATATAAAAAGAAAAAAAAAACCTATTTCCCAAATCAATCAAGTTTTCTTTCTAGGAGCTGTTCTACCGCGAATTCTTCGAAGGATCGACTCAAGATTTCATCATTGGATTCATTGAAGATTCAAGAACACCCATCTAGATCGTATCTAATTTTCTGTCTTGCAATTTACATTCAACAAATATTGGTACAATATGTTCTCTTTCTATTTCGTTTGTTATTTTCGATTTAGCATGAGTGGCTAGATTTATAATCATCTACTTTGATGAAACTTGACAAATGATATGATTGCAATATTTTAATTCAAGAGTTGATTAAATTATCGTTGTGTCGTGATCTTTATCAATTAATTCCTTGTGATATATTCTTTTGATGTTGATGGTTTATGTGTTCATCGTTAATGGTACTAGGTGAATGTGTTTATCGTTTCAATTCGATTGTCTATGGTCGTTTGTCACCGGTTCATGGTATGACGGTGAATGTCAAATCTATAATAGGAATTAATCGGTAAACGTGTTTAGAAACGGTTGGTGGTACCACGTTTTCATTCACATAGGCATAATTGGTAATTGGATAATCGAGCAAACTAATTGTTGGGGAGATTTTCTAGGCATTGGTGGTACCGGCTTAGGTAATTTAACTAGCAACTTAGGTGTTGGGGTGATTTGCGAGCGGTTGGTGGTACCACGCGAGCATTTCTACCCTTTCACGATTATCTTGTCAACTCTAAATAATTTGATCTTTAACGTGTGCGATCATAACTGAAGTCAAGTGGATTCGAAGTGGATGATCTTTATTTATATTGTTTGAACTTTCTTTACTTTCAAGTGTCTTGTCATTTAAATTTCCTTAATTTCAAATTGTCAAAGTGAGGTAGCGATTTAGCTACGGTTCCATCCTTATTCTAAAACCTCTTTAGTAAACAATTATTTCAAAACCAATCCCCGCGAACGATCTCGGACTTACTACTTACTATACTATATGCGATCGGGTCCACTGCCTGAAAGTGTGTAGTAGTCGGTTTTTAGTGGGTACTTGTTTATAATTTTTACAAACTCGATTACACACATCAAGTTTTTGGCGCCGCTGCCGGGGGATGTGTGCCGATTTAGTTGTTAATTTAGTGGTTTGATCCTTTCTCACGCGTGAGAAAGTTACTTGTTTGTTAGTTTAGTTTTCTTTTCTTATCACAGTTGCATTTGACGTGTTTGTGTTAGTTGTGTGTTTGCAGGTATTTCTTTAGTTGATGAACTTGCGTTCTTCGGGTCTACCTTTGAATAGTCCTTTGTCTACTCCGAGAAGACCAAGAGGGCATCGGTTTAACTTCACTGAACCCACAACACCACTACCTACACCGTTCTCACCTATAGCTAAACCCACTCCTGATTCAGACGAGGAAGGGTTTTATTTAGACGAATTCTTCAATTTAGAAGTTAAGCAAGAAGAGATGGGTGACGAACAACCTAGGGATCCAAATGAAACTCGCTATGGCGAGAGGGTTTGAACTATCCCAACTAGTCGTGGCTCCGCCATTAGACCACCGGCCATTGATCACACTTTCAATTTGAAAGGGAATCATCTTAAGAGCATAGAAGAGCATCAATTTGATGGAAAAAGGAAATGGGATCCTTACCAACACTTGGATAGGTTTGAAAAATTGGCTCGGCTTTATCAATATGGTCAAAATCAAATGAATGCCGTGAAACTTGAGACATTTCCCATGTCAATCACCGGAGAAGCGCTTGATTGGTTCAATGATCTCCCAGAAAATTCAATCACTACTTGGAACCAACTTAAGGAGGCTTTCATTGGTGAGTTTTATTCACTTAGAACTCAAAGAAAGTTGGAGAATATGATTAGGTCGTTTGAACAAGATGATGGAGAAGATGTTGCAGATGCTTGGGTTCGTTTCAAGGAGATGTTGAGAAATTGTCCAGGTCACAATTTGACTAAGGAACAATATGTGGAGCTTTTCTTTGATGGGTTGAATAAGAAGTCTAAACGAGAATTGGGGTATGCTTTTGGGGGTAGTTTCAATAATATTACACCCAATGAAGGCTATCAAATCTTGGAAGACATGGCAAAGGATAACTCAAATATGGATGATTAAAGGTTCTTAAAGAATGAAAGGAAGATGAAGAAGGGTACTAACCAAGGGAGAGTTGTTGAGGCTGAAGCTAGTAACGATTCAGGGGTTATTGGAGAGATTAGGGCGCTATCTGAGCGCATGGATAGGAGCTTTGCTGCTCAAGAGACTAGGTTTGGAGCAATTGAGAGGGATGTTAAGGTGGTAGTCGATGGGTGTGATCATTGTGGTGATATGCACTATTCTGATGAGTGTCCAAATCGGGCACCCGAAGATGTGAACTATGTTCAGAATTAACCCCAAGGGAATTTCCACCGCAACACCGGTTTCCAGAACCGGCCTTCAGGTAATTCTTCTTATAACTCTCCTTTTCAGGCTAATGCTCCTCGTTTTTCAGGTAACAGGTGGTAAAGAGATAATTATCAGAATCAGCCACAACAGCAGACTCAGCAAGGACAAGGATCAGGTTCTTCTTCTTCTAATGCCGATCCTAATGCCGAGTTGAGGGAGATGATGAAGCAGTTGGCTAGTAATCAAGTTGAAACAAATACTAGCATTCAAATGATCAGGGGGGATACCAAGGCTTTGAGTGAGAGGTTGGATCAGATAAGCGGGAAGGTGGAAATCAACATGAAAAATCAGGGTACTAACTTCAAGGATCTCGAGAGTAGGATGGCGGCTCTTGCTAGGCCCACGGGGACTCTTTCTAGCAACACAAAGCAGAATCCTAGACCTCAGTTTAATTCGGGACAGAAGTACACTCCACCTCCAGTCCGTAATGAGCAAGCCAAAGCCATCACCACTCGTACTGGTAGGTCTTATGACTCACCTCCTATTCCTAATGTTGTTGTTGCAGATGTGTAGGATAACGGGGGTGATGATACCGATGTTGATGAAGAAATAGAGATGGAGGAAGATTCGACCATGAAGACTCCGGTCACTCCACCAAAACCGGCTGTGGTTCCAGAGGTTAAACCATACAAGCCAAAGATACCATTTCCACAAAGGTTCAGGAAAGCAAAGCTGAAGGAGCATTATAACAAGTTTGTTGACATGATCAAAAATGTTCATATTAATGTTCCTTTAGTTGATCTTATTCAGGGGATGCCCAATTATGCTAAGTTCATTAAGGAGCTTGTGACAGACAAAGGGAAGTTTGAAGAGGCAAAGGCTACTTTTATCAATGCCGAGTGTTCTGCTATCTTGCAGAACCGCATTCCACCAAAGCTTGAAGACCCAGGGAGTTTTCTTATCACTTTCTCTATTAGAACTATTATTTGTAAAGCCTTAGCTGATTTAGGGGCTAACATTAATTTGATGCCTTACTCGGTTTATGCCAAGTTGTCATTGGGAGTCCTTCGCCCTACTCGTATGAGTATAAGACTTGCTGACCATTCATTTCAGTATCCCATCGGGATTGCTGAAAACATTAGTGTCAGAGTGGGCCACATTGTTTTTCTTGTTGACTTCGTTATCCTCGAGATGGAGGAAGATACGAAGGTTCCTCTTATTCTTTGACGCCCATTCCTTAATACCGTGGATGCTATCATCCGTGTGAAGGATAAGGAAATTTCCTTAGGCGTAGGGACTGATAGGATTGTGTTTAATGTTGAAAAGTCTATCAAGCATTCATATTCTAATGATGAGACTTGTTTCAGGATTGATGTCATTGATGATGCATTGGATCAAGAATTTCAGGAATTCATGGAGACAGATATTAGAGAGGAGGAGATCGCTAATTTAGGATCTGGAGAAATTACTGATGAAGCTTTGTTTGCAGAGGTCATGGCACTAAGCTTGGATGAATCACCTCCCGAGGATGAGACTTTTGAGGAGGTAGTTGCTGACGGGAGTTCAAGGGTACCTAACTCTGTTGATGTACCACCTACTGACTTGGAGCTTAAGCCGCTTCCAGACCATCTAGAGTATGCATATCTGTCAGGTGAGTCTTCTCTTCCAGTGGTTATCTCGTCCTCACTCTCGAGTGATGAGAAAGACCGTCTCATGTCTGTTCTTAAAGCCCATAAGCGGGCTTTTGCTTGGAAGACCACAGATATTCCAGGTATTAGTCCTAATTTTTGTCAGCATAAAATTGATTTTCTTGATGATGTTAAGCCCGTTGTCCAGAGACAAAGGCAGCTGAATCCTAATATGAAAGAGGTTGTTAAGAAAGAGGTGATTAAGCTTCTTGATGCAGGAATCATTTTTCCTATTGCCGATAGTCCATGGGTAAGTCCTGTCCACTGTGTGCCCAAAAGGGGGGGGGCATGACGGTCATTGAAAATGATAATAAGGAGCTTTTGGCCACTAGGACTATCACGAGTTTGCGGGTTTGTATAGATTACCGTAAGCTTAATGATGCCACCCGTAAGGATCACTTTCCCCTTCCTTTTATTGATCAAATGTTGGAACGTCTTGCAGGGAATGAATACTTTTGTTTCTTAGATGGGTTTTCTGGGTACTTTCAAATACCCATTGGTCCCAAGGATCAAGAGAAAACCACTTTCACTTGTCCATTTGGCACTTTTGCTTATCGGCGTATGCCGTTTGGTTTGTGTAATGCCCCTGGCACCTTTCAAAGGTGCATGATTGCTATTTTTCAGGACATGCTTGAAACTTCCATGGAAGTTTTCATGGATGATTTTTCAGTTTTTGGGGATTCTTTTCATTCATGTTTGAGTAATTTGGATAGGATGTTGGAACGGTGTGAGAGGGCACACCTTGTTTTGAATTGGGAAAAGTGCCATTTTATGGTGACTGGGGGTATTGTGTTAGGTCATAAAGTGTCCAAGGTCAGGATTGAGGTTGATCGGGCTAAGATAGATGTAATTGCCAAATTACCCCCGCCTTCCAATGTGAAAGGGGTAAGGAGTTTCCTTGGTCATGCAGGTTTTTATCATCGATTTATTAAGGATTTCTCTAAGATTACTCGTCCTATGATCCACTTGTTGGAGAAGGACGTTCCTTTTGTCTTTAATGATGCTTGTTTGAGTGCTTTTCAGGTATTGAAGGAGAAGTTGACTGATTCTCCTATCATGGTAGCTCCAAATTGGGAATTATCTTTCGAGTTGATGTGTGATGCAAGTGACTATGCTGTTGGAGCTGTGCTAGGGCAAAGGGTTGAGAAACATTTCAAACCCATTTACTTTGCTAGTTAGACTTTGAACCCCGCCCAGCAAAATTACACCACTACGGAGAAGGAGTTGCTTGCAGTGGTCTTTGCATTTGATAAGTTTAGATCATATCTTGTTTTGAGTAAGACCATAGTTTTCACTGACCATTCATCCCTTAAGTACCTGTTCTCGAAACAGGATGCTAAACCCAGGCTTATCCGTTGGATTCTTTTGTTGCAAGAATTTGACATTGAGATAAAGGATAAGAAAGGGGCTGAAAATTTGGCTGCCGACCATTTGAGTCGTTTGGAAGATCCTCACCGGGAGGAACTTTGTGATGGGGAGATCAATGATCACTTCCCCGATGAGTCTTTAATGTTTATATCTAACTCTGATGAAATTCCTTGGTTTGCAGATATAGCTAATTATTTGGTTGCAGGTGAGATACCTAATGATTTCACGTCCCAGCAAAAGAAGAAGCTCATATTGGATGTTAAGTATTATTTTTGGGACCATCCATACTTGTTTCGTGTTTGTGCAGATGGTATGATTAGGAGATGTGTTGCTGGGGCTGAGACTAGAGAGATTTTGGATGCGTGTCACTACGGGCCAACTGGGGGTCATTATGGTCCTTCAGTGACGGGTAAGAAAGTTTTTGATGCAGGGTTCTATTGGCCAACAATTTTCAAGGAGGCCCAGACTTTGGTTGAGACTTGTGACATTTGTCAGCGGCAGGGGAACATCACTAAACGGGATGAGATGCCTCAACAGAGCATTCAGGTATGTGAGGTATTTGATGTCTGGGGTATAGACTTTATGGGACCATTCCCACCGTCTAATAAGTTTCAGTACATTCTTGTCGCCGTTGACTACGTGTCAAAATGGGCCGAAGCCAAGGCTTTGCCCACGAATGACGCGCGTGTAGTCATTGATTTCTTGAAACAGTTGTTTTGTCGTTTTGGTTGCCCTAGAGCCTTGATTAGTGACCGTGGTACCCACTTTGCAAACCATCAATTAGCCAAAATAATGAAGAGGTACGGTGTTGTCCACTATTTTTCTACCTCATACCATCCACAGACCAGTGGTCAAGTGGAAAACACAAATAGGGCCTTAAAAAGGATTTTGAAAAAAACTGTTGGAGACAACCCTAAGGTGTGGTCAAAGAAGTTAGATGACGCCTTGTGGGCGTTTAGGACGGCTTATAAGACGCCGATTGGCACCACGCCATACCGGTTGCTCTATGGCAAAACTTGCCATCTTCCTATTGAGATAGAGCATAAGGCGTATTGGGCTTTAAGGAACTTGAATTTGGATTTGATGGAAGCGCGTGAACTTAGAATGTTGCAACTTCATGAGCTTGATGAGCTTAGGTTAGGTGCTTATGAGAATTCGAGGTTATATAAGGAGAGGATCAAGATTTGGCATGATAAGAGAATTCGTAGGAAGGAGTTTAAGGTTGGGGCTAAAGTGTTGTTATTCTTGTCTAAATTTAAGATTAAGCAACCTAAACTAACTTCTAGGTGGATTGGACCGTTTGAGATTAAGCATGTGTACCCATCGGGTTATGTTGAGTTGTTTAAGCGAAATGGTGAAGGATCGTTCATTGTCAATGGTTATCGACTTAAGCTATAGTTGGAAGAAGAGCAGGTAGAGGAGATATTTGATGAGATCCCCGTGTTTGAATTTGATACTTGAAGGTTGGTCGAGTCAAGCTAAACACTCGTTAATAACATAAGCGCTTCTCGGGAGGCAACCCGTGTTTATTTTATCGTATTTCATTTTTCTTGAATTAGTTAATTTTAATCGTGTGTTAGTTGGTAAGTGCAGGTATGTTCTCGATTTGATGCGGTTTGTTTTGAGATTTGACATAATATTTGTGAAGGGAAAGATTTTCAGAAACTCCCCACTGCGCCGCAATGGGGGTGGTATAAGCTGACTACGTCGCAGTGTCAAACCATTGTCCACTTGTGATATATATCCCACTGCGCCGCAGTGGGAGTGCATATTACTCACTGCGCCGCAGTGGAAGGCCGGGTAGGTCAAAGAGAGTACAAGCCAGGTAAGTTTGTTTTCTTTTACTCTTTTACACTTACACTCTTTCTTCTTCTTTTCTCTCCTCTTAAAAACCGAAAATACCCATTAACCTCCTTCAAGATCTTCCATTTTTCTTCCATCTTTAATCCTTTGTCCATATTTTCATCTTCATACATTGCATAATGGGAAGAAGTGTAAGTTTTTCTCTTTAGTTTCTTTGTATTTTTCCTTTTAGTTTGAATTCTCAATTTCTAGGGTTTATGCTAGCTTAAGGCTCCAATTAATTTAGGGGTTTTGATGTTTGTGGGCAATAGAAGCTAATTGGGTGATAAATCTTGCATCTTGTTCATCCATTAGTGATTTTGATTTTGAAATTAGGGTTTTGAAAAATTGGGGATTTGTTATGAACAAGTGTGGGGGATGTATATGTTGGTTATTGTAGGAGATTATTGTTTCATTATTCCCTGAATTTGCTTGTTAGATTTTCCCTTTTTTGTGCCATATCGTATGGACCCTAGTGAGTTGCCCAGATCTTTGTCCTCACTGCGCCGCAGTGAGATCCTTCTACCCAGTTTGTCCTTTTGCCTCACTGCGCCGCAGTGAGCATTGTGCCCAGTTTGTCCTCACTGCGCCGCAGTGAGGGGGTTCATGCCTCACTGCGCCGCAGTGAGATCCTTCTGCCCAGTTTGTCCTTTTGCCTCACTGCGCCGCAGTGAGGGTTACTCATGCCCACTGCGCCGCAGTGGGGGTACTTTCCTGTTAAGATTTCCGTTTGTTTAATATGCTTCCCAACTTTGCATTCTTATTACTCACAATTGGTCGTTTTCATGTTTGTGAATGCAGGGAGCTAGTGATAAGGCCGCGGGAAAGCGTAAAATGGTTGAGGGACAATCTAGTGAGGCAGTTGATGTCCCGACTCAAACTTCAAAGAAACAAATGGAGGTGCCGCTTACATTTATTGAAGAACTGAACGAGCGACATGCTTGGATATCATTTGAGGGAATTAGGCAGCCCCAAAAGAACATATACAAGAACAAGTTGTATAAGCTTTCTAAGCATGCGGTCCTTCCCGCAAGACATCTAACTCCTTTTCAAGCTCAGGTATTTGGAGTACAGGAGGACATTCGACGGTGGTTTTCTATGAGTTTGAGAGTTGGAGGGGAGTCAAGAGGGCATGAAGTGAGTTGTGATATTTGGCGGCGGGTATTTGCTAACCGTGAAGCCGCCTACCGTGAGTTATGCTTAGAGTTCTATTCGACCTTGAAACTGAAGAAGAAGTTAGGGAAAGTCAAAGATATTTTTGAGGAGAGGGTAGTCTCGTTTTACTGTGGGGGACAGCAAAGGAAGCTGTCAATTGTTGAATTTGGTTACTACTGTGGGATGTATACGAGGGAGGAGTTGCAGAATGCAGAGTTTAGGGCTATTTTGAAGAAGGGGTATAGAACAGGAGCCGATTTGGGTGATGGAGAGTCTATCTTGGAGTATTACACCAGGATCACGGGGGGAGAAACATGGACATACACAAGTGGTGTGGCAAAGATTAAGAATGTACGTTTGAGGTTGCTCCACCGGATGATTGTGACTTTCTTGGTACAGCGTTCTACTCATTGGGAGAAGGCGTACCAGAATGATCTTTGCCTCCTCTTGTACTGCTGGACCGTTTGTGTAATCATTTTGATTCGAATCTGGTTTTGGGACATTTTATCACGGTCATTTATAAGAAGATGGGAGTCTTTGCTTCTGATGATTGCCAGACGTATCTTTCATTACCAGTGCATCAGGAGGATTTTACGTTTAATGAGCTTTATAGGGCAAAGATTTTGAAGAAAAAGAAAGCAAATGAGCAGGAGCAGTTGTTAGATGATGAGGGTGAGGTTGAAGGACCACCTCCTGTACAGGAGGAAGATGAGGAGGCTGATGTTGAGATGGCTGATGCTCCACAGGAGCCCCCGAGGAGGACTGGACGTAACATTCCCATCCCTCGCTCGTTTGATTTAACACTTTTGGGGAACACTATTCAGAATATCTATGAGGCTCAGCAGAACAGTCAGCGAGAGTTTGATGCTTACCAGCGGAGGGTGGACTAGGATTTCACCTGGATTGGATCACAGCAGGCCCACACTAACTATAGCCTTGATTATTATCAGCCTATGTGGGATGCCCAGTATCATGGCCGGGAGTTTGTTCGACCTGACCCGATTCCTCCATTCTCTCCACCGCCTATTTATGTCCCTGATTATCGTCAGGGGGGTCAGTCATTTTTCTCTCGTATGACTTCCCCAGGGAACATGTCACCACCACCCCATGATTTAGGAGGTTCTCCTCGAGGTCCAGTGCAGTTTGGGGTCTTTCAGGGTGGCCATGTTGGCGGTGATTCTTCATCTTATGTAGGTTTGGATGCAGGTGCTCATTTTGGATTTGATGCTGGTCAGTCAGGAGGAGGTGCTGGTGGTTCGGGTTCAGCTCAGGAGGAGGAGGCTGATGTTGAGATGGCTGATGCTCCACAGGAGCCCCCGAGGAGGACTGGACGTAACATTCCCATCCCTCGCTCGTTTGATTTAACACTTTTGGGGAACACTATTCAGAATATCTATGAGGCTCAGCAGAACAGTCAGCGAGAGTTTGATGCTTACCAGCGGAGGGTGGACTAGGATTTCACCTGGATTGGATCACAGCAGGCCCACACTAACTATAGCCTTGATTATTATCAGCCTATGTGGGATGCCCAGTATCATGGCCGGGAGTTTGTTCGACCTGACCCGATTCCTCCATTCTCTCCACCGCCTATTTATGTCCCTGATTATCGTCAGGGGGGTCAGTCATTTTTCTCTCGTATGACTTCCCCAGGGAACATGTCACCACCACCCCATGATTTAGGAGGTTCTCCTCGAGGTCCAGTGCAGTTTGGGGTCTTTCAGGGTGGCCATGTTGGCGGTGATTCTTCATCTTATGTAGGTTTGGATGCAGGTGCTCATTTTGGATTTGATGCTGGTCAGTCAGGAGGAGGTGCTGGTGGTTCGGGTTCAGCTCAGGAGGAGGAGCAAGATTGGGTGACGAGTATTTTTGGGAAACCTGGACTACCCTATGGCTACCATGGACAGCAGCAGTAGTGGAGATGATTCCCATCCGGTACTGTGGGATGGAATCATATGATGATTGGTTATTTTGGTATTCTTATGACATTACTTTATTTATCATTGTCTGGTATCCACCCTACGGGGTGATGAAACACTTGTACTTTTCTTTGTTTCTTTTATTTTCTGCATGATACTCTTTTTAGTTTGCAATTTGTATGGATATTTGGGATTTGTTCTTGTGATGTGTAATTGAGCAGGTTTGATCCGAATTGATGGAAATACTTAGTGGAACCCAAATGTGGGGGAGGACCCGTTGGATTTGTTTGATTGTGTGATCGTGTTAGTAGTTCACTATGATGTCATGTGCATATGCTGGCAGTAAGTTCAGCGCAACATTTTTAATTGGCATCTTTATTGACATTGTTTCACACACAGCTCTCGCACATTCCGTTTTGGGCTAGTCTGTTTCTCCCGTCAAGCAAATTGGACTTCCTTTTTAGGAAGAGCAATTTGTGGTACGGGGTCGACTTACTTGTTTTGAAACGGAATGTGTCCATGATCCGGTATGTGTTCTCATTCTTTTTGTCTATTTTGCTTACCCCTATTTACCTTAGTTTTGACCGAATATTGGACATTGAGGGCATTGTCCATCTTACGTGTGTGGGGGGTGGCAAATAGGTTTATGCAACCGGATATATCTCTTTTGTTATTTTGCCATTGAGATTTTGCCGTTCTTGTGGATGTGTCCCTCTCATAGACTTTTGGATTTATCCGAGAGTAAGGGTTCTATCTTGAACTCTGAACTATGATGTGCATGTTTGAGATTGGTGGCTTCGATTTGGTAGGATGACGGAAGATGATATGATTTGAAACTTGTGTTGAGCATGTCCTTGTGGTAAATTACTTTTGTCATTTAATTCATAATATCTTAATGAGCAATTTTACTACAAAATTTATCCTTGGTACAAATTTAATTGGCGAAATGTGTTTTGAACGGTTATTGGGCTAATCCTTGTATGGATTGATAACATTACTTGCATACTCAAAATTCCCAAACACCTAAAAGTTGTGAGATTCATCATTCATTTATAGATGTGCTAGGTGTTTACGGTTTTGGTTTGATTGCCTTGTAATTTTGTCCCTCTCTTAGGCTCTTGGATTTATTCGGGAGTAAGGGTTCCATTTCGAACTCTGCACTAAGATGTGCGAATTTGAGGTTAATTTATTCCATTTCCGGGTTACTTTCTTTGATATGAGTGTGCCGGTGATGTGTTGAGCTAGAACTTGGCCTGGTGATCGTTACGAGACCGTAGTGAGATCACTTTTGTGATATAAGTACATTGGATGACGAATTGACATATTAGGTTTGACCCATATTTTCTTTCTATTCACCTCTTGCTTATGTATATTTTTACCTTTAGTATACATACTTTTATACATGTACCTTTAGCATATATTTTCCTTTTCTTTGTAAACCTTTGTTGCACTCATCTTTAGTGCAAGATACACTTAGACACACTTTTTGAACTTAGCCTTTTCCTTTGTATAAATCCACTTAAATATGTAAACCTTACCTCGCCATACCGATAGTCTAATTTTGGGGGGCCATTGATTGTCATTGGTTTGTTTGGACGGTTTGGGAGAGCCTCAGTGGGTTATCGGTTGGAATATTCTTGGTCTTTGGGAATACGTCGATTGGTCAAGTTATTGGGGAATGTCTTGGATTGTTCAAATAAAGTGTATTGTTTTAGACATTGTTCATCATTGTAAGAGGGTGCCTACTAGTAGAGTAAAAATGGTTCAAAATAAAAAAAGTGAAGTGAAAAAGAGAAAGAGAAAAAAAAAGAGAAAAAATGAAATAAGAAAAAAAAAAAAAAAGAGAAAAAATGAAATAAGAAAAAAAAAAGAAAGAAAAGAACTTGGGCTACTAGTGGGTACTTCTCATTTTTATATGTCTAAAGAATTGTTGTATCATTTGGTTCGTGAATAGAATGGAAGATGTGGTTGTTCCTAAATTGTTTGAAGTTGATACACTACAATGGTGTCGGGTTTGCTTGTTACTTTTGAGGTGTTCATGGGATAGCATCTTATGGGTTGGTGGCAATCAATGGTAAGGGTTTGATTAGACTATTTTGTACATAACTTATACTTTTGTTACTTCCTATCACTAACCTAAATTTCCCATATCCCATTGTAAATACCCTTAGCCTAACTTTACAACCGACTTATATGCCAAATTTTGATGATGTACTTGGTGCTCATGCCATGTCGGTGAAGCTATGATCCTTGTTCAAGCCTATGGTAAGATATGCATCACGACCGAGCAATGAGTGATTATTCATATATATTCAACCCCAATAGTAAGTTCGTTGGAGTAGGATGATTTTGATAGGCTCATTTGTTTCACTTTTGCTTAGTCATGTTATTGAGGCTTGTGGATTGTTCAGATATTGTCAAACATTTCGGATTTTCATTTAAGATTAAAACTGCTTCACCAAAGTCCTTGTCATTGACATGCTTGGTTTGGCTTCTTTTTGATAATCGTAATGTGTTTATATAGCTTCGTGCCAAGGAATGTTTTCGCTTAATTTCCAGATTTGCTTGAGGACAAGCAACGCTCAAGTGTGGGGGGATTTGATATGACCAATTTATATAGATCGCCCACATCATTTCTGGCCTTTTTCGTATGTGTTTTGAGTCGATTTTGTATGCATTTGGCGCGTTTATGGTATTTGTTAGTGCTTTCAGGTTCTTAGCAGTCTGTGCGTCCATTTGGTACACTTTCTGACGATTTTAGGCCAAGATGTTGATCCGAGTGTTCGAGAGCCGATAATAAAGAAGAACCATAGATTCCAGCAGGATTTAACTGCGCCGCAGTGGGAGGGATCTTGCCCCACTGCGCCGCAGTGGGAGTGTATTGCCACTGCGCCGCAGTGGGAGTGTACTTGCCCCACTGCGCCGCAGTCACCATATGAACAAGATTCCAGGGACTTACCACTGCGCCGCAGTGGGAGTGCACCATGCCCACTGCGCCGCAGTGGGAGTGTACTTGCCCCACTGCGCCGCAGTCACCATAGATACAAGATTCCAGTGGTTTAGCACTGCGCCGCAGTGGGAGTGTACTTGCCCCACTGCGCCGCAGTGGGAGGGATCTTGCCTCACTGCGCCGCAGTCACCATATGAACAAGATTCCAGGGACTTACCACTGCGCCGCAGTGGGAGTTTAACTGCGCCGCAGTGGGAGGGATCTTGCCCCACTGCGCCGCAGTCGTTGGGTGCCAAAGATACAAGATTCCAGTGGTTTAGCACTGCGCCGCAGTGGGAGTGTACTTGCCCCACTGCGCCGCAGTCACCATATGAACAAGATTCCAGGGACTTACCACTGCGCCGCAGTGGGAGCGCACCAAGCCCACTGCGGCGCAGTGAGTGCACGGGGAAATCAGGGTTACAGCCTCTTTGCATCAGATTTTGGGAGATATAAAAAGAAAAAAAACCCTATTTCCCAAATCAATCAAGTTTTCTTTCTAGGAGCTGTTCTACCGCGAATTCTTCGAAGGATCGACTCAAGATTTCATCATTGGATTCATTGAAGATTCAAGAACACCCATCTAGATCGTATCTAATTTTCTGTCTTGCAATTTACATTCAACAAATATTGGTACAATATGTTCTCTTTCTATTTCGTTTGTTATTTTCGATTTAGCATGAGTGGCTAGATTTATAATCATCCACTTTGATGAAACTTGACAAATGATATGATTGCAATATTTTAATTCAAGAGTTGATTAAATTATCGTTGTGTCGTGATCTTTATCAATTAATTCCTTGTGATTTATTCTTTTGATGTTGATGGTTTATGTGTTCATCGTTAGTGGTACTAGGTGAATGTGTTTATCGTTTCAATTCGATTGTCTATGGTCGTTTGTCACCGGTTCATGGTATGACGGTGAATGTCAAATCTATAATAGGAATTAATCGGTAAACGTGTTTAGAAACGGTTGGTGGTACCACGTTTTCATTCACATAGGCATAATTGGTAATTGGATAATCGAGCAAACTAATTGTTGGGGAGATTTTCTAGGCATTGGTGGTACCGGCTTGGGTAATTTAACTAGCAACTTAGGTGTTGGGGTGATTTGCGAGCGGTTGGTGGTACCACGCGAGCATTTCTATCCTTTCACGATTATCTTGTCAACTCTAAATAATTTGATCTTTAACGTGTGCAATCATAACTGAAGTCAAGTGGATTCGAAGTGGATGATCTTTATTTATATTGTTTGAACTTTCTTTACTTTCAAGTGTCTTGTCATTTAAATTTCCTTAATTTCAAATTGTCAAAGTGAGGTAGCGATTTAGCTACGGTTCCATCCTTATTCTAAAACCTCTTTAGTAAACAATTATTTCAAAACCAATCCCCGCGAACGATCTCGGACTTACTACTTACTATACTATATGCGATCGGGTCCACTGCCTGAAAGTGTGTAGTAGTCGGTTTTTAGTGGGTACTTGTTTATAATTTTTACAAACTCGATTTCACACATCATATTGCTTCTGGAAAATCTTCAAGTGGAGGGATTACTGCCTTCTACAGTGGAGATGATGAAAAGTTAAAGATGACGATGGATTCTGACAACAACTTGATGTATGTAACTTCTCCGGAATCAGCTATGGTTGTTCATAATGGGAATCAGATAAGTAGTTCTCCAAGCTCGGGTTTATCAGGAATGCCGATGAGCATAAGATCTGCTGAGGGACATTTGGGCATGCTGGCTTCGTTTGTGTCTGCTCATGAGAAGTTAATTGGAGGAAAACTGACTGATCCTGATCTGGTTAGGGAGGATTACAAGCAAGTTGATCCAGATGATTTGGAAGAAATGGATCTGAACTGGCAATTGGCAATGCTAACATTGAGAGTTCAACGATTCACTGATAGAACCGGAAGGAAGGTTATAGACGGAAAAGTGGGGTTTGATAAAACTAAAGTGAAGTGTTTCAACTGTGATGGTTTTGGACATTTTGCACGTGAATGTCAGAGGCCAAGACGGGACAACAATTCAGCTACAGGTCGTCAGAACTTCAATCAGAGTGGTTCTATTGCAAGTCAGAATTCAGGGCGTCAATATGCTAATACTGGGAACCGAAACTCAGGAGAAACGGACAACTCGAGAGCTTTGGTTGTTCAAAATGATGGTACTTATAATTGGGGTTCGACTAGTGCCGATGATCAGAATCATGCATTTATGGCTGAAATTCAAGACTTTGATGGAGGGATGAACGATATTGTTGATAGTTCATTCGACTATACATTGTATGCCAGCACAAATGATCATGATAGATTTCATCATAGGGTAGAAGAGGAACCTAAACCATCAGAACCAGTAAGAGCTGAAAATAAGGAAGTATTCAATGAAGCTGAGACAAGTTTTATGGCACATCTTGAAGTTATAGAACAGAAGGAACCACTAAGGAAAACTACAGGGTTATGGTTTGTCGATAGTGGATGTTCAAGACATATGATAGGCGACAAGAGACTATTAACAGAGTTTACTCCTGTTAAAGGGTCTTATGTCAGCTTTGCTGGTCCCAAGGGCGGAAGTATTTCTGGTATTGGAAAAGTCGTCAATGGGAAGATTAAGATGGATAATGTAAACTTTGTTGAACAGTTGGAACACAATCTGATGAGTGTATCTCAAATTTGTGATAAAGGGAATCCAGTTCATTTTACCGAAAGGGAAGCCCTGATCTTGAAACCAGGTTATGTTATACCGGAGGAATGGATTTTGCTGAAAGCTCCAAGAAAGAAAGACATCTATGGTTTGGAATTAGGTGTCTTTGTTTCAGTGGAGCCGATTTGTTTGCTGACCAAAGCTTCAGAAGATGAGTCTCTACTATGGCATCCATTTCAGAAAAATGAATTATATTACAAGTAATGGATTGGTTCTCGGCGTTCCAAATAAGAGATTTATGGTGGAAGACAAATGTGTGCCATGCTTAAAAGGAAAACAAACTAAGAAGCCGCATAAGCCGAAGACTCAGAATTCTATTACCACTCCATTTCAGTTGCTTCACATGGATTTATTTTGACCTGTGAACGTTTGAAGCATAGGGTTTATGTACTACTGTCTGGTAGTCACTGATGATTATTCTAGATTCTCGTGGGTATTTTTCTTAAAGACCAAGGATGAGACTGCTCAAATCCTAATGGAGTTCTTTGAAAGAATTGAAAACCAATACAACACAAGAGTGAAGAGAAACAGGAGTGATAATGGGACAGAGTTCAAGAATCAGATTATGGAAGTTTATTGTCTGAGCAAGGGAATTGAGCATCAATTCAGTGCACCCTATGAACCTCAACAGAATAGAGTAGCAGAAAGAAAGAACAGGACGTTGATAGAGACCGCCAGGACAATGCTAGCAGATTCAAAGCTTCCTACTATGTTTTGGGGGGAGGCAGTGAACACTGCTTGTCATGTGTTAAATAGGGTTTTAATTGTTAAAAGATTTAATAAAACACCTTATGAACTTTTAAACAATAGAAAACCAAATTTAACTGGCTTAGAACCTTTTGGAGTCCCATGTACGATTTTAAAAGTTCGTGACCAACCCAAATTTGCCGAAAAGGCTGAAGAGGGAATTTTTCTTTGGTTATATTCCGGGATCTCCAAATAGGAGGGTGTATAATATTAAGGCTGAAATAGTGGATGTTGGTTACAATGTCGTAATTTCTAGCTATAATCCCCCTATACACCAAGGGTCTGCTATCTTATTTAATTATGATGATGTTTTCACGTCCTTTAATGGTCCTATTTCTTTTGGTGCAGGTAGTTCAGAGGTAGATGATGTTGTGCTGCTTCGTGATGAATACACTGGAGCTAATCAAGTCACAACTCCAGAGTCTTCTACTGCTACAGCATCAAAGGACAGTGAGGAGAATAGAGAGGATGTTAGTAACGTGAATAAGTCACCAGAGCTTATGTCTAATGCAGGTGCAGATGGTTTATCAAAGGATACTGAAGACACAAGTACACAAGAATCGGAACCAGTTACTCCATTACCTCAAAGTTCAAACAGTGGGAGAGAAATAGGTTCAAATTTAGGTGTTAGTCTTCAAGTTGACAAAGTGACACAACACAGAGTCAACAAGTATCATCCAGTTGAGGATATCATTGGTGAACCAAGTGCAAGGGTTAAGACAAGAGCTCAGATTAACAAGCTTGCTGGTTTATTCGCAGAGATGAAAGAAACCGGTATTGTTGATGAATGTAAGTTCAGCTGCTACGTTTCTCAAGAAAAGCCAAATAATATTCAAATGGTGTTAAAAGATCCATCTTGGGTTGAAGCTATGCAGCAGGAACTTCTTCAGTTTGATAAACTCCAGGTTTGGGAGTTAGTAGATCTTCCTTTGGGAGATTATCCTTTCAGCACCAGATGGGTTTTTAGGTGCAAAAAGGATGAAAAGGGCGTTGTGACACAAAATAAAGCTCGGCTAGTTGTTCAAGATTTTGCTCAACAGGAAGGGTTGGACTACACTGAAGTGTTTGCACCGGTTGCTAGGTTAGAAGCTATTCGGTTGTTTCTAGCATTTGCTGCCTTCAAGGACATTAAGGTATATCAGTTGGATGTCAAGAGCGTATTCTTATATGGTACTGTCCAGGAATTAGTGTATGTTACTCAACCGCCAGGGTTTGAAGATCTAGATTATCCTGATAGAGTCTATCGACTGAATAAGGCATTATATGGATTACATCAAGCACCCAGGGCTTGGTACGACAAGCTGTCGAAGCATCTTCTGGAAAATAGATTTGAAAGAGGATTAATCGATAGTACGTTGTTTACAAAATGGAAAGGAGAGGATTTCCTAATTGTACAAGTTTACGTGGATGACATCATTTTTGGGTCATCAGACGAAAAGATGTGCAAGGAGTTTGAGCAGATTATGAAAGGGACATTTGAGATGAGTGCTATGGGAGAGATGAACTTCTTTTTGGGTTTGCAGGTTGAACAGAAAAAAGACGGATTCTTCATTCATCAGACGAAAAGATGTGCAAGGAGTTTGAGCAGATTATGAAAGGGACATTTGAGATGAGTGCTATGGGAGAGATGAACTTCTTTTTGGGTTTGCAGGTTGAACAGAAAAAAGACGGATTCTTCATTCATCAGACGAAAAGATGTGCAAGGAGTTTGAGCAGATTATGAAAGGGACATTTGAGATGAGTGCTATGGGAGAGATGAACTTCTTTTTGGGTTTGCAGGTTGAACAGAAAAAAGACGGATTCTTCATTCATCAGACGAAAAGATGTGCAAGGAGTTTGAGCAGATTATGAAAGGGACATTTGAGATGAGTGCTATGGGAGAGATGAACTTCTTTTTGGGTTTGCAGGTTGAACAGAAAAAGACGGATTCTTCATTCATCAGACGAAAAGATGTGCAAGGAGTTTGAGCAGATTATGAAAGGGACATTTGAGATGAGTGCTATGGGAGAGATGAACTTCTTTTTGGGTTTGCAGGTTGAACAGAAAAAAGACGGATTCTTCATTCATCAGACGAAAAGATGTGCAAGGAGTTTGAGCAGATTATGAAAGGGACATTTGAGATGAGTGCTATGGGAGAGATGAACTTCTTTTTGGGTTTGCAGGTTGAACAGAAAAAAGACGGATTCTTCATTCATCAGACGAAAAGATGTGCAAGGAGTTTGAGCAGATTATGAAAGGGACATTTGAGATGAGTGCTATGGGAGAGATGAACTTCTTTTTGGGTTTGCAGGTTGAACAGAAAAAAGACGGATTCTTCATTCATCAGACGAAAAGATGTGCAAGGAGTTTGAGCAGATTATGAAAGGGACATTTGAGATGAGTGCTATGGGAGAGATGAACTTCTTTTTGGGTTTGCAGGTTGAACAGAAAAAAGACGGATTCTTCATTCATCAGACGAAAAGATGTGCAAGGAGTTTGAGCAGATTATGAAAGGGACATTTGAGATGAGTGCTATGGGAGAGATGAACTTCTTTTTGGGTTTGCAGGTTGAACAGAAAAAGGACGGATTCTTCATTCATCAGACGAAAAGATGTGCAAGGAGTTTGAGCAGATTATGAAAGGGACATTTGAGATGAGTGCTATGGGAGAGATGAACTTCTTTTTGGGTTTGCAGGTTGAACAGAAAAAAGACGGATTCTTCATTCATCAGACGAAAAGATGTGCAAGGAGTTTGAGCAGATTATGAAAGGGACATTTGAGATGAGTGCTATGGGAGAGATGAACTTCTTTTTGGGTTTGCAGGTTGAACAGAAAAAAAAGAAAATAATAAATAGAGTAAGGTCACTGCGTCAAGACGATTAGACGTGACGATAATTTAGCTTTTAAGCCTACTTAATTGTACTTTAAATTGCTCAGTTCAGTGATACCATGTTAGGTCCAGTTTGACTGGACCCACTCCAAACTTGAAGACTGGAGCGTCACTGAAGATTTGTCCAGAAATAATGGAAGACCAGTAAGCATCTCACTTGTATAGGAAATCTGGAGCTCACCAGATTTCAGCTTACTAGACTTCACTCCAGCTCAGATCGATCCTACTGAAGACATTCTTACTAAAGTCAAAGACTGAAGTTTGAAGAAAGAAGATTGACAAGCAGTGGAGCCCACTGACAGTCTTACCAGATCTCCTGACTGGAGCTTTGTCAGTGTTCTAGACCTTACAATTCTGAACACTGATTACGAGGAATTGACTTTTGCCTTTACACACTTTTACACGGACAATCCATTTGTCTATTGATAAAAGTACAATATGTGTGTAAAGGTGGTTGGTTAAAAGGATGACAAGTCACATCAACATGCCTTTATCCTTGTACTTTAACCAATGCATTTAAGGAATTAAAGTTGTTTCCTTAAATGCATGCAACCATATTTGTACGGCATAATAAATTCACTGTTGAATTTATTTTCCTATAAATACCAAGTCATTTACCTCGTTCCAATCACTTTTTGCATATTGGTGAATTTGTCTAAATACTCTCGATCGTAACAAGGAATACTTCACAACTTTAAGTGTTTCGATCAAAGGAGAATATTTAGCAAATATAGATCATTTGTAATTCATAGGTTGTTAGGATATTTACAT
Organism: Erigeron breviscapus; assembly: GCA_034093135.1. Taxonomy (NCBI): domain Eukaryota; kingdom Viridiplantae; phylum Streptophyta; class Magnoliopsida; order Asterales; family Asteraceae; genus Erigeron; species Erigeron breviscapus. The sequence continues at coordinate 62,620,742 of CM067170.1, read as the reverse complement.
ACTTGTAATATCTTGGTTCCGCAACAACCTTGTATTTTATTTAACATCATAAATAAAATACACTTGAAAATTACATTGTGTTCCACCTTTACATTATTTATTGCTTTAAGTCTTGTATTACTTTATTTATATACTTGCATTTATATTTAAGTAATACTAGTCCAATCTAGTGCATACTTGACTTTTTGTATTTTACACTAGTGGGTTAAACCATCAAGTGAGGGACTTACATACCATTATATGATGTATCGGTAGGCACAAAGTACCAAGGTTTCCTTATAATCTGAACTTAATATATACAATGTTCTTATGGGAAACATATTCAGATATATGGCTGAGAATGCCTGATCTTAAATGAGACTAGTCCTTAAATCTTATGAAAGATCTAGCACTGTAATTATGTATATTTGGTCTTTATATAGAAGGTCTCGGGTACATATATGTGTATGTATTGCTTTAAGTCTTGTATTACTTTATTTATATACTTGCATTTATATTTAAGTAATACTAGTCCAATCTAGTGCATACTTGACTTTTTGTATTTTACACTAGTGGGTTAAACCATCAAGTGAGGGACTTACATACCATTATATGATGTATCGGTAGGCACAAAGTACCAAGGTTTCCTTATAATCTGAACTTAATATATACAATGTTCTTATGGGAAACATATTCAGATATATGGCTGAGAATGCCTGATCTTAAATGAGACTAGTCCTTAAATCTTATGAAAGATCTAGCACTGTAATTATGTATATTTGGTCTTTATATAGAAGGTCTCGGGTACATATATGTGTATGTATTGCTTTTCGGATGTGTATTTGTGACAAGATATGCAAATATCTTATTAATCTTTTGAAAATTATGGAGTTAATGTGGCCTTTGAGATTCGGACAAGTAAGTCCTTGGGGTGTCTTTGTATACCTAGCCTACCTAAAGCTTCCAACTTGGGATAGGTTGTCAGAAAGTTCGCTACACGGGTCTCATCGAAAGTCACGGGTTCTCATAAGCGCTTTAAATGATGTCACAAATATGCAAGTACTTAGCATTATGCAATGTTGGGTATATCTCCGTATGTGAGTCAAGTTAAGTCGCTTTGCGTATGAGGAATCACCGACCTGTCACCGCTGACTTGATTCTTAAAGGCTTTCTTCCTATACTCACCAAATGTCTTAATCTTAGTGCTTGTGTCGATTGTGAGAGTATATCTGAATGTGGGTCACTTAAGTTCGCAAACTTGATTATGTGGCATATTAGGCTACTCGGGTTACATGGTGACTGTCCTTGACCAGGGTATGCTGAAAGTGTTACAACCAAAAGGAAACTGTAAGTACCGAGTGTTTAATAGGACAAACATATTGGTAATCGTTGATGGATCACTGTTCATAACTAATGATAAGAGAATTATTTCTCACTTGTGGGCTTATGTAACATGCTAAGCTGATCTAATCTTCAGTAACTTTAGCTCTTGTAACTATGTTATTCGTTTATGTTCAGTGTGTGTGTTATGTTTTTCGTGAAATGTTTAAATTTTATTGTTGTATTGTTTTAATAAAAGTTCTTATTGCACGAGAGACAGAGTCAGAATAGAATCTAGTTTCCAAGAAATATATTTGGTATCTTGACAGTGTTTCTGGCAGGACAATGACCGGATGTAAGACCCTGCTGGAGGAGTTCATAATTTCTGATGGACCTTCCATTACTTTTGGAAATGATGGTTGTGGAAAGAATGAGGGGTATGGTGTTCTGAACAATGGACAAGTCAAATTCAGATGAGTTGCTTATGTGAATGGTTTGAAATATAACCTGATCAGTGTAAGTCAACTGTGTGATGATGGCTACCAAGTATTGTTCAATATTGCTCAGGGCATTGTATTCAACAAGGACTAGAAGGTAGTATTGATTGCTCCCAGAAGAGGGAATGTGTATGTGATGGATATGGAAAGCTCTCCTTCAGAGTAGTGTTTCTATACTCAAGCTGATGAAGACACAAACTGGTTTTGGCATAAAAGGTTATCCCATTTAAATTTCAAAAATATTAATAAGTTGTCTAGAAAACAACTGGCAGATGGGATACCTTCAGTTTCCTTCAAAAAGGAAAGGCCATGTCCAGGATGTGAGATGAGGAAGCAGAAACGTGCCAGTTTCAAGACCAAGCAGAACTTTAGCATATCTGAACCACTTCATATGCTTCATATGGATCGTTTTGGTCCAGTGAATGTTCAGACTGGTGCTGGTAAAAGATACACCCTGGTGATTGTCGATGAATTTTCCAGATATTGCTGGGTTAACTTTCTCAGGTCTAAAAATGAATCCGCTGCTGAAATCATCGCTCTTATTAAGCAAATTGAGCTCAAATATAAGCGAAAAGTGTGTCAGTTAAGAAGTGACAATGGAACAGAATTCCAGAATGCTACACTGGAGTCATTCTGTACTGACACTGGCATCTCCCAGAATTTCTCTTCAGCAAAAACTCCAGAGCAAAATGGAGTTGTAGAAAGGAAAAATCGAACGCTGATAGAAGCTGTCAGGAGTATGCTTGCTGAATCTGGTCTTCCTACCAGTTTCTGGGCTGAAGCAGTTGCTACTGCTTGCCACACTCAGAACCGATCAGTGTATATCAAAAGGCACAAGAAGACAGCCTATGAGGTATTAAGAAACAGAAAACCAAATATTGGTTATTTTCACGTTTTTGGATGTCCAGTTTACATCCTGAACGACTCCAGTCAGTTAGGCAAATTTGATGCCAAAGCTGATGAAGGATATTTCTTAGGTTATTCCGCAATTCGCAAGGCCTTCAGAGTCTATAACAAAAGACTGGAGAAAGTTCATGAGTCCATACATGTCACATTTAATGAGTCAAATGCAGCAATCAATAAAAAGCCAACCCTTGATACTCCCCCAGTAACTCCAATTGTCTTCTGTGAATCTGATCCTATCAACTACAATAAAGATTCAGAAGACACAGTTTCCAGTCATCCTGATCTGGAACCTGTTCAGATTAAGAAACCCCAGTAGTACTCCTTTCTATCCTTCAATAAGTTTCAAACTACCCTCTGAACTTATTATTGGATCAGATGTTCGTACTACTCCCCCAGTAACTCCAATTGTCTTCTGTGAATCTGATCCTATCAACTACAATAAAGATTCAGAAGACACAGTTTCCAGTCATCCTGATCTGGAACCTGTTCAGATTAAGAAACCCCAGTAGTACTCCTTTCTATCCTTCAATAAGTTTCAAACTACCCTCTGAACTTATTATTGGATCAGATGTTCGTACTACTCCCCCAGTAACTCCAATTGTCTTCTGTGAATCTGATCCTATCAACTACAATAAAGATTCAGAAGACACAGTTTCCAGTCATCCTGATCTGGAACCTGTTCAGATTAAGAAACCCCAGTAGTACTCCTTTCTATCCTTCAATAAGTTTCAAACTACCCTCTGAACTTATTATTGGATCAGATGTTCGTACTACTCCCCCAGTATCAGATTCAGTTAAAACTGAACCAGTTCTTTAAGAAATGCCTTCAAATGAGGAATTTCATGATGCACATCGTGATCATAATGACTCTGATGAAGATGTGGAGATAGTTTATGAAGAACCTTGGGTGCCAGTTGATAATGATTCAACTGATGCACCCCAACTGAATTCTTGCACTGATATTGTTATTCATAACAATCCGGGTCAATACTCTAGGTGGTCAAAAGCACATCCTATTGATCAAATCATAGGAGACTCCAGTAGAGGGGTTCAGACCAGAAGAGCCTCCGGTGAACAATGTTTATACGTCAGCTTCTTATCACTAATTGAACCGAAGAAGATTGACGAGGCTATGGAAGATCCAAGCTGGGTGATAGCTATGCAAGAAGAGCTACACCAGTTTGAAAGGAATAAGGTTTGGAACCTGGTTCTTTAAGAAATGCCTTCAAATGAGGAATTTCATGATGCACATCGTGATCATAATGACTCTGATAAAGATGTGGAGAAAGTTTATGAGTCCATACATGTCACATTTAATGAGTCAAATGCAGCAATCAATAAAAAGCCAACCCTTGATACTCCCCCAGTAACTCCAATTGTCTTCTGTGAATCTGATCCTATCAACTACAATAAAGATTCAGAAGACACAGTTTCCAGTCATCCTGATCTGGAACCTGTTCAGATTAAGAAACCCCAGTAGTACTCCTTTCTATCCTTCAATAAGTTTCAAACTACCCTCTGAACTTATTATTGGATCAGATGTTCGTACTACTCCCCCAGTATCAGATTCAGTTAAAACTGAACCAGTTCTTTAAGAAATGCCTTCAAATGAGGAATTTCATGATGCACATCGTGATCATAATGACTCTGATAAGATGTGGAGATAGTTTATGAAGAACCTTGGGTGCCAGTTGATAATGATTCAACTGATGCACCCCAACTGAATTCTTGCACTGATATTGTTATTCATAACAATCCGGGTCAATACTCTAGGTGGTCAAAAGCACATCCTATTGATCAAATCATAGGAGACTCCAGTAGAGGGGTTCAGACCAGAAGAGCCTCCGGTGAACAATGTTTATACGTCAGCTTCTTATCACTAATTGAACCGAAGAAGATTGACGAGGCTATGGAAGATCCAAGCTGGGTGATAGCTATGCAAGAAGAGCTACACCAGTTTGAAAGGAATAAGGTTTGGAACCTGGTTCCTTTCCCAGTTGGCAAGAAAGAACCAAATGGAACCAGATGGGTCTTCAGGAACAAGGTAGATGAAGATGGCCATGTTGTCAGAAACAAGGCCAGATTGGTTGCACAGGGGTATTGCCAATCAGATGTTGATTTTGATGAATCATTCGCTCCAGTGGCTTGATTCTTAAATGCTTTCTTCTTATACTCACCAAATGTCTTAATCTTAGTGCTTGTGTCGATTGTGAGAGTATATCTGAATGTGGGTCACTTAAGTTTGCAAACTTGATTATGTGGCATATTAGGCTACTCGGGTTACATGGTGACTGTCCTTGACCAGGGTATGCTGAAAGTGTTACAACCAAAAGGAAACTGGAAGTACCGAGTGTTTAAGAGGACAAACATATTGGTAATCGTTGATGGATCACTGTTCATAACTAATAATAAGAGAATTATTTCTCACTTGTGGGCTTATGTAACATGCTAAGCTGATCTAATCTTCAGTAACTTTAGCTCTTGTAACTATGTTATTCGTTTATGTTCAGTGTGTGTGTTATGTTTTTCGTGAAATGTTTAAATTTTATTGTTGTATTGTTTTAATAAAAGTTCTTATTGCACGAGAGACAGAGTCAGAATAGAATCTAGTTTCCAAGAGGGCTCAACTACGTTCTATAAGGAACACTGAATAAACGAGTAGGGTAGTTAAGCGATAGTGTTATAATTAAAAGCTAAAAGAAATTGTGTCATATTAACAAAATATGAGTTTAAGGAAAAGAACACATAGTTGTTGATTTCAGTAAACAGATATTGAGTTAATGCCTATTTTTGCTGATCTTTAGAAAGAAGATTTTCATTAGAATGAACACAGAGTTGTTCATAGTTTGAATTTGATCTTTAAAAGATTTGTGTTTAAATCAAAAAGATTTGGAACAGAGATTCCAAATAATTTTGCTGATGTTTGAAAGTGCTTACAGTGAATTATTTGACCTTAAAGTAACTTAGGCTTATAATAGACTATTAAGTAGATTCATTTTTGGTTTATTTAACAAAGACATCAAATCTATGTGAATTACGTTTCTTTATTGAGATGTGCAGGACAACGAACGGATGTTTGATTTTGTAGGTTATCAAGCAAGATCTCACAACGGAAGCAAGATAGATCTGATCATACGAAAGTATAAGAGATTAGGTTTTCTGTTCATATGCTTTACAGAGTTAAAGCCTAGTGACAATGAAAACGGAATCTGTATAGATTTGCATGATGAGGCAGACTTTATTGGAAGACCTTAGTTTAGGTTATCCATAGAACAATAAAACAGAGATTTTAAGGTTCTAGGTTTATATTGGTTGACGAACAAACAATGGGTTTGTAGGTCATTTATTTTGAACAATGAGACAATGTTCTCAAGGTTTGTTATTTGTTTTGTAGTTCTAGACTAAGATAATGTCATATGAGTTTTTATGACTTATGATAGTGAAGAATAACAAAATTTGGAGAAAAAATGAAAAATGTAGTTCTAGATTAAGTCATTGCAATTATGTTTTTGTAGTGATGAAATAATTAAGAATAACATTATTTCTTTTAAGTTTTTGTTTTGAGCTTGTATGTGCAAGTATAAGCACAAGGAAGCATCATGGTATATGTTTAATTTGAAGACTTTGATCATGGTTCATGAAGAAAGTGATCAGAAGAAACATTACGAGTGGTAGACAGTTATTTCAGAGCATTTGCAGAGATTTCAATCTAAAAGAAGATGTCTACGCAAAAGTCTGACGTATTAAAAACCTAGCTATCAAGCAAAGTCCAGAATCGAAGTATTCAAGAAAAACAATGCTAAGATCATCAGGTTATTATAGTATTACATATACAGTATAACAGATGATGATAGGTTTTATTAGTTGAAGATCTTAGATATAGAAATATTATTTTGAATATGAAAGGTTGTCAAATATGTGTTTTTGAATCCTTAGATATAGAAACGTATTTATGAATGTGAAAGGTGTTTGTATTAAAATATTGATTATTTAGATCATATAGTTATGAAATGTTTTCATAAGAATATGAAGTTTGTAATCAATATTATGATTTATTTGAAATTGATATGACATAACGTTCATAAGAATTTCTAAATATATTTGCTAAATCATAGTTATGTATCCCAGTCATAAATTGAGGGGGAGGTATAAGAATGATGAATCAATTTTATAACTTTTTATTTTTAAGTGTGTATAGTTCGGGAAAGCTCGTTTCGAGATAGTTTTGGAAAGGTTGATCGTGGAAAAGTTAAAGAATTTGTGTAAGTTTATTAACTTTTCAGGTTTAAGACGAAGATCAGGGAAAAGATGAAAATTTGATGTCTACAGGTTTAGTCATTTAATTTTTCATATTTCCAGGAAGTTCGTGATAAACGTTGATCAATTATTCAGAAACTTTGACGATATTTTAAATTTTAAAGTGTGTATAGTTCGGGAAAGCTCGTTTCGAGATAGTTTTGGAAAGGTTGATCGTGGAAAAGTTAAAGAATTTGTGTAAGTTTATTAACTTTTCAGGTTTAAGACGAAGATCAGGGAAAAGATGAAAATTTGATGTCTACAGGTTTAGTCATTTAATTTTTCATATTTCCAGGAAGTTCGTGATAAACGTTGATCAATTATTCAGAAACTTTGACGATATTTTAAATTTTAAAGTGTGCAGGAATTACGACCTCGTAATTAGGCAGAATACAACCTCGTAATTGGTCGATTGGGCCTAGTGCAATTACGACTTCGTAATTGGGCTGATGTGTGAAATCGAGTTTGTAAAAATTTATAAACAAGTACCCACTAAAAACCGACTACTACACACTTTCAGGCAGTAGACCTGATCGCATATAGTATAGTAAGTAGTAAGTCCGAGATCGTTCGCGGGGATTGGTTTTGAAATAATTGTTTGCTAAAATGGTTTTAGAATAAGGATGGAACCGTAGCCGAATTGCTACCTCACTTTGACAATTTGAAATTAAAGAAATTGAAATGACAAGACAATTGAAAGTAAAGAAAGTTCAGACAATATAAATAAAGATCATCCACTTCGAATCCACTTGACTTCAACTATGATTGCACACGATAAAGATCAAATTCTTTAGAGTTGACAAGATAATCGTGAAAGGATAAAAATGCTCGCGTGGTACCACCAACCGCTCGCAAATCACCCAAACACCTAAGTTGCTAGTTTAATTACCCAAGCCGGTACCACCAATGCCTAGAAAATTTCCCCAACAATTAGTTTGCTTGATTATCCAATTACCAATTATGCCTATGTGAATGAAAACGTGGTACCACCAACCGTTTCTAAACACGTTTACCGATTAATTCCTATTATAGATTTGACATTCACCGTCATACCATGAACCGGTGACAACCAACCATAGACAATCGAATTGCAACGATAAACATATTCACCTAGTACCACTAACGATGAACACATAAATCATCAACATCAAAAGAATAAATCACAAGGAATTAATTGATAAAGATTACGACACAACGATAATTGAATCAAATCTTGAATTAAAATATTGCAATCATATCATTCGTCAAGTTTCATCAAAGTGGATGATTAGAAATCTAGCCACTCATGCTAAATTGAAATTCATAAAAGAAATTGAAAGAGAACATATTGTACCAATATTTGTTGAATGTAAATTGCAAGACAGAAAATTAGATACGATCTAGATGGGTGTTCTTGAATCTTCAATGAGTCCAATGATGAAATCTGAGATGATCCTTCGAAGAATTCGCGGTAGAACAGCTCCTAGAAAGAAAATTTGATTCTCTGGGAAGTAGGGTTTATTTTTCTATTTATACCTCCCAAAATCTGATGCAAAAAGCTGAACCATTAGGTTCCCCGTATGGCTGACTGCGCCGCAGTGAGGATGGTGCACTCCCACTGCGGCGCAGTGGGATACCCCTGGAATTCTGTTCTTACTGCGGCGCAGTGAGGCAACACCTCACTGCGGCGCAGTGAGGAATCCTCACTGCGGCGCAGTGGGCAACACTCCCACTGCGGCACAGTGGGATACCCCTGGAATTCTGTTCTTATGGAGACTGCGGCGCAGTGAGGCAACATCTCTTCCACTGCGGCGCAGTGATAATCCACTGGAAATTAAGGTATATTTCTCGACCCTTGACTGCGGCGCAGTGTGGCTTCACTCTTCCCACTGCGGCGCAGTGTTAAACCTCTGGAAAGCATGTCTTTGGTACCAACTGACTGCGGCGCAGTCGGGCAACACCCCTCCCACTGCGGCGCAGTAAAAACTCCCTGGAATTCTGTTGGCTTCTTCACCAATGGCTGCGGCGCAGTGGGTCATCATTCCTCCCACTGCGGCGCAGCTCAATCTTTCTGGCATGTGGCTTCACTCTCCACTGCGGCGCAGTGTGCTTCACCTCTCCACTGCGGCGCAGTGAGGAATGGTCCTCCACTGCGGCGCAGTGAGGCAAATCCTCACTGCGGCGCAGTGAGGAAACTCTCACTGCGGCGCAGTGAGGCAAATCCTTCACTGCGGCGCAGTGAGGAACACTCTCACTGCGGCGCAGTGAGGCAAATCCTTCACTGCGGCGCAGTGAGGAACACTCTCACTGCGGCGCAGTGAGGAACATCTCCACTGCGGCGCAGTGAGGCAATCCTTCACTGCGGCGCAGTGAGGCAACACTCCACTGCGGCGCAGTGGAGTCTTCCACTGCGGCGCAGTGAGGCACATCCTTCCACTGCGGCGCAGTGAGGAAATCCTCACTGCGGCGCAGTGAGGAACACTCTCACTGCGGCGCAGTGAGGAAATCTCTCACTGCGGCGCAGTGAGGAACACTCTCACTGCGGCGCAGTGAGGAAATCTCTCACTGCGGCGCAGTGAGGAACACTCTCACTGCGGCGCAGTGAGGAAATCTCTCACTGCGGCGCAGTGAGGAACACTCTCACTGCGGCGCAGTGAGGAAATCTCTCACTGCGGCGCAGTGAGGCAACACTCTCACTGCGGCGCAGTGAGGCAAATCTCTCACTGCGGCGCAGTGAGGCAACATCTCCACTGCGGCGCAGTGGTCACTCTTCCACTGCGGCGCAGTGAGGAACATCCTTCCACTGCGGCGCAGTGAGGAAATCCTCACTGCGGCGCAGTGAGGAACACTCTCACTGCGGCGCAGTGAGGCAACACTCTCACTGCGGCGCAGTGAGGAAACTCTTCACTGCGGCGCAGTGAGGAACATCTCTCACTGCGGCGCAGTGAGGAACACTCTCACTGCGGCGCAGTGAGGAAATCTCTCACTGCGGCGCAGTGAGGAACACTCTCACTGCGGCGCAGTGAGGCAATCTCTCACTGCGGCGCAGTGAGGCAACACTCTTCACTGCGGCGCAGTGAGGAAATCCTCACTGCGGCGCAGTGAGGAACACTCTCACTGCGGCGCAGTGAGGCAATCTCTCACTGCGGCGCAGTGAGGAACACTCTCACTGCGGCGCAGTGAGGAACATCCTCACTGCGGCGCAGTGAGGAACACTCTCACTGCGGCGCAGTGAGGAAATCTCTCACTGCGGCGCAGTGAGGAACACTCTCACTGCGGCGCAGTGAGGAAATCTCTCACTGCGGCGCAGTGAGGAACACTCTCACTGCGGCGCAGTGAGGAAATCTCTCACTGCGGCGCAGTGAGGCAACACTCTCACTGCGGCGCAGTGAGGCAACATCTCTCACTGCGGCGCAGTGAGGCAACATCCTCACTGCGGCGCAGTGAGGAAATCTCTCACTGCGGCGCAGTGAGGCAACACTCTCACTGCGGCGCAGTGAGGAATCCTTCACTGCGGCGCAGTGAGGAACACTCTCACTGCGGCGCAGTGAGGCAAATCCTTCACTGCGGCGCAGTGAGGAACATCTCTCACTGCGGCGCAGTGAGGACATCTTCACTGCGGCGCAGTGAGGCAATCTCTCACTGCGGCGCAGTGAGGAACATCCTTCCACTGCGGCGCAGTGAGGAACTCTCACTGCGGCGCAGTGAGGACACTCTTCCACTGCGGCGCAGTGAGGCAAACTCTTCACTGCGGCGCAGTGAGGAACATCTCTCACTGCGGCGCAGTGAGGCAACACTCTTCACTGCGGCGCAGTGAGGAATCTCTCACTGCGGCGCAGTGAGGAACATCTTCACTGCGGCGCAGTGAGGCAACTCTCACTGCGGCGCAGTGAGGAACATCTTCACTGCGGCGCAGTGAGGCAACATCCTCACTGCGGCGCAGTGAGGAACACTCTCACTGCGGCGCAGTGAGGAAATCTCTCACTGCGGCGCAGTGAGGAACACTCTCACTGCGGCGCAGTGAGGCAATCTCTCACTGCGGCGCAGTGAGGAACACTCTCACTGCGGCGCAGTGAGGCAACATCCTCACTGCGGCGCAGTGAGGAACACTCTCACTGCGGCGCAGTGAGGCAACATCCTCACTGCGGCGCAGTGAGGCAACATCCTCACTGCGGCGCAGTGAGGCAATCTCTCACTGCGGCGCAGTGAGGAACACTCTCACTGCGGCGCAGTGAGGCAACATCCTCACTGCGGCGCAGTGAGGAACACTCTCACTGCGGCGCAGTGAGGCAACATCCTCACTGCGGCGCAGTGAGGAACATCTCTCACTGCGGCGCAGTGGCAACATCTCACTGCGGCGCAGTGAGGAATCTCTTCACTGCGGCGCAGTGAGCTCACTGGACTTCACCCCAGTCCAGATCAACTCTACTGAAGACATTCTGACTGAAGTCAAAGACTTAAGTCTGAAGAAAGAAGACTTAACAAATGGCGGAGTCCACTGGAAAGTCTTACCAGATCTGTACACTGTAGGATTGTCAGTGTTCTAGATCCTACAAGTCTGAACACTGATATCAAGGATTGACTTTTCCCTTTACACACTTTCCTAAGAACAATCCACTTGTTCTTTACCAAAGTATACGTGTGTAAAGGTGGTTGGATAAAAGGATACACTTGCATTTGATGTGACTTTATCCTTATTCCTTATCCAATACATTTAATGTTCTTGTCGGATCATTAAATGTATGCAACCATATTTGTACGGCACAAAATTCACTGGTGAATTTTGTTGCCTATAAATACAAAGTCATTTCCTTGACATAAATATTTTTAAGCATTCATTTTGCATTGAAGTGAATTTGTCCAAATACTCTCGATCTTAAACTGGGATACTTCACAACTTTAAGTATCTCGATCCTAAAGAGTTATTTGACAAATATAGATCATTTGTAACTCATAGGTTGTTAGGATACATACTTAATTGTATTATCTTGATTCCGCAACAACCTTGTGTTTTATTTAACATCATAAATAAAATACCCATGAAAAATACATAATGTTCCACTTTATTTGTTTATTGCTTTAAGTCTTGTATTACTTTATTTATATACTTGCATTTATATTAAAGTAATACTAGTCCATTCTAGTGCTTATTAGACTTGTTGTATTTTGCACTTTCCTGGTTTAACCATCGAACTTAAGGGACTCACATTTGGTATCAGAGCAGAAGGCTAAACATTGCCTAGATCTGTTTCTTGATGACTAACCAAGAAAATACACAAGGTTTTAGTCTTGGTCCCGATCCTAATGCAAATATTAATGATCAAAATGAACCACCAATTGTTAATAACACTAATCCACCTCCTCCTCCTACTCCTGCTTCTCCACACGTGCATGTGCACTACTCAAATAATCGTGTTCCTAAATTCAGTGGGAACAGTGATGAATTTGGTACGTGGAAGGCTAGGATGGTTTTGCATGTCACTGGTATTGAGAGGAACATGATGAAAATTTTAAACGAAGGTCCTTATGTACCAACATCACCTCTCAATCCCCTTCTTGATCCCTCTGGATCTAGAAGAGGAAGGGAAAAGAGGGAGGAACATTGGTCAGAAGAGGAGAGGAGATTGGTGAATCTAGACACCCTTCTCAAAAACATGATCCTCGGGGCCGTTCCAGAAACCCTAATTCCCACACTAGTTCTTTTTCCTAGTGCTAAAACCATGTGGGATGTTTTATGTTGTTTATTGCTTTGTTTTTTTTTTGTTTCTAGTTTTTTTTCCTAGTGCTAAAACCATGTGGGATGAACTTTTAAACAAACATGAAGGAGGAGATGACACCATTGTCACCAGAAAGGTCTCCTTAAACAAGAGGTATGAGTCATTTTTTGCTCAACCTAACGAGTCTCTCACTGGTACTTACACCAGATTTTTGAGTATCATAAACCAATTGAGAGGTCTTGGGGTTGAGAAGGACAAGGATATACTTCTGGAGAAATTTTGTGACATTCTACCCACCAAATGGTCTCACATGATCCTGGTCTTACGACAAGGAAAAACTCTGCACACACACACTCTCTCAACTCTTTATGGAGCTTTCAGGTACACTGAAGAAAATCAAGCTCAGAGAGTGGTGGCAGAACAAGATGCCTATAACCATGCCTCCAGTAGTCCTAATGTGGTTAGTCATACTGAACCACAAAGTACAGCACTGATATCTTCTGAGAATGTATTTTCTATGAAGAAGATGGTGTCTGAACTCATGGATTCTGGAGAGTCCAGTCAAGTCTCTCCAGACTGTTGTGATGAAACTGAAGATGATGACCTTATTGCAATGATTGCTAAAACGTTTAACCGTTTCAAAGCAAGAGCAAATAGGCCATCTGGACAATTTGCATCCAGTTCTTCCACTGACAAGACCAATTTGACATGCTTTAAGTGTGGCAAAAAGGGTCATTTCATGAAAGAGTGCAGGTCCAACCAGTTTGTATCCAAGCCTGGTCCATTCTCTTCAAATAATAAGCCTGATGATAGCTATAAAATGAAATATAAAAAGCTTAAGGCCCAAATTGCTCTCATGGCACAACAAATTGAAACCAATAATAAGTGCATGATCGCAACAACTGAAGAGAAGTGGGTTCCTTCTGATGAATCATCTGCTGATGAAGAAGAGGAAAGAGATTGCTGTTACATGGCTCTGGCAGACGATGAGCACCTGGTGAAGGAAGATGTCACATCTGGACGATGGGTAGACATTGTTATTAAGAAGGTTAGTGATTATGATTGTGCAACTGACCATGAACTAAAATTGGACATAGCTGAAGCTCTTAATTCTGATTTGATTTTTGTAGAAACTGTTAGATCTGATTGTGTAAATGGTCTAGAAACAGATTCTTCTGAAATAACTGCTTTAAAATCAAAGTTAAAGGAACTTCAAGGCATTGAACTGGCATTTCAAGCCCAGGTTCTGGTAACTGAACAATTGATTCAAGAAAAACAAGATCTTGAGATCATTTTAGAGAAAGAAAAACTGGTAATAAAATCATGGCTAGAAACCAAAAAGCCATATGATGCTGGAGTAAAACAATTTCCTGCTCAAAAACGTGCATACTTAGATGGAGATACTCATGTAGCATCATTAATACCAGTAATCGATCGATTACCAGAGGAGTTCAGGCCCACCACTGTCTATGATGAGCCTGTAACTCCCAAGACCAACTTTTACCCAGTTCAATCCCCAGAGGTCAAGACTGGAGCACTCCAGATGACTGCTCCAGTTAAAGAGGTCCATCGGAATAGATCTTTGCCTCAGACCAATCCCTTACCAAAGCCTAGGACTGGAAAGGCTAAGGTATCATCTGAAGAAAATGTTTTGTCCAGGTTAGAGAGCCAGATTCAAATTCTGACTCGTCAATTACAAAGTTTAATGCAAGATTAAACTTTATTGAGGGTACTTCATCTGGCCCTAGACAAAACACAAAACCTTTTGCTAAGAAAGACAAATTTATTTCTCCAATTGAGAAAATGAAAAAGGTTTTAAAACTATCAACCCCAGTGGTCTTTTCAACTAAGACCACTGTTGAAGAAAGTGAACTGAACCAGATTGCCCCAGGGACCTATAAGGGAGGGTCCAGTGAACCCATCAGTCAATGGGTTCCCAAATCTAACTGATCAATATCTGGTGTATGTGTAGGGCGATCGAAAGAAATATATCTGGTATCTTGACAGTGCAGCTGGCAGGACGATGACCGGATGTAAGACCCTACTGGAGGAGTTCACCATTTCTGATGGACCCTCTATTACTTTTGGAAATGATGGTTGTGTAAAGACTGAGGGATATGGTGTTCTGAACAATGGACAAGTCAAGTTCACACGTATTGCATTTGTGAATGGTTTGAAATATAACTTGATCAGTGTAAGCCAACTGTGTGATGATGGCTATCAAGTCTTATTCAATGTTGCTCAGGGTATCGTATTCAACAAGGACTGGAAGGTAGTGTTGATTGCTCCCAGAAAAGGGAATGTGTACGTGATGGATATGGAAAGCTCTCCTTCAGAGCAGTGTTTCTATACTCAAGCTGTTGAAGACACAAACTGGTTATGGCACAAAAGGTTATCCCATTTAAATTTCAAGAACATTAATAAATTGTCCAGAAAACAACTTGCAGATGGGATACCTTCAGTTTCCTTCAAAAAGGAAAGGCCATGTCCAGGATGTGAGATGGGTAAGCAAAAACGTACCAGTTTCAAGACCAGACAGAATTTCAGCATTTCTGAACCTCTTCATATGCTTCATATGGACCTCTTTGGTCCAGTGAACGTTCAGACTCGTGCTGGTAAAAGATACACCCTGGTGATAGTAGATGAATTCTCCAGATATTGTTGGGTGATCTTTCTGAGGTCTAAAAGTGAAGCTGCTGCTGAAATCATCAGTCTTATCAAGCAAATTGAGCTC
>CM067170.1:62422174-62604314 GCA_034093135.1 Erigeron breviscapus | reverse complement strand
AATCCAGTGTATCTTGACCTCTGACGTATTGAGGGATGCCTTACGCCTCAATTACTGGAGAGAGGATGAATCTCCAGTCGTCTTGCCCCAAACATAAATTTTCGTCAAGTACTTCTTGAAATGGGACACAAGGAGTGCTTGGACAATGGGGTGCTGAAAACGAAAGGTGCGATGACCATGAAGGGCCTTACACCTTCATGGAGGTATTTTTTTCATCCACCTGGTGGAGAGCATGGGTGGGAGTTCTGGTGGACTTGACCAGATTAACTCCTCACAAGCAGAAATGGCTTACTGCTTGTGGAACGGATTGAGAGTGGACTTTGCAGATATCTTGTATAGAAGCCTGGTCCAAAAGCTGAAGGGCACAAGGGGTGTGTGTATCCCCTTTTCAAGGTTCCTCTCTCTTTGTTTTAAGCATATTCTGGGCAGAGAAGCATACAATAGTACAGATTCACCGTACACTGCTCCAGATATGCTAAGGAATTTAGACTCTCTAGTATCTGAAGTTGGAGAGGTCGAAATTCCTGAACGAATGCAACTGGCATTCGCTTCAACTGATGCACCTGTGGAAGGTGAGTCAGAAAGGCAACTGGGCGGGCCTCAAAATAATGAGGGACCCTCCAGTTCGTCTAATGTTGTGGTTGAGGATAGAGCAACCATAACTGAAGCAACTCCAATCACATCTATCCCTGGTGAAGATACTTCGGTATCTGATCCTCCAACAGATGCACCCATCCAGGAAACTGGGGAAGGTCATCTGGAGACTGACCAGGAAACTGGTCAGCCCTCAGTTACATTCATGGATCTGGACATGAGTGTTAATGACGAGGAAATCCTTATAGAATCTTCGGATTCTGAAGGTACTGAAACAGACTTGGAGATTCTTGATGCTTCTGTACAAGCTCAAGACCCTTCATCTCCAGTCTCACTTCCAGACGCATCAATTTCACTTTCACCCCCCCAAGAAAATGTGCCTACTGATATATCTTTACCAACATATACCGCTCCTTCACCAACTGGGCAATTCTCATTTGCTCGAGAAATGCCACCACCACCGTCGCCGTTGTTCACACCTGAGCATTCTCAGTATGAACAAAACTTTGATTTTCCATTCCTTTCTTCATCCACCACTCCTATTATATCTTCAACTGCTGGTTTGACAACTGGGGAGACTTCCTTAAGTTTGCCTCCTCCAGTTGCTCCAGTAGTAACTGCTGCTGGTCCAGTGACACCTTCTCCTTTGTCACTGGACAGTCAAGTTGTCTCACTTCAAGCCGATCTCCAAAACCTTCTAACCAGGGTGGAGGAGATTCAGAAGACACTTGACAAAAACACCAAGTCATTCTCCAGATACCACAAAGATCATTTGACAAATATTAAGGTGGATGATATGGGGATAAACAAGTTTTCATCTAATGAAGACTTGGTGTTTAAAAAGCTGAATGAGTTGGTCACTGGCTGCAACAATCTGGCTGGTACTCTAAAGGAAGCCTTTGACCTAACTCACTCCAAGGTTACATCTTCAATCTCCAACTTGCTAGGAAATACTGTCAGAACTTCAGAAGTTGATTTGAAAGAGATTGAAAGGCAGGTAAAGGAACTTATTGAAAGACCTGGCCTAGATGTAACTGGACTTGGAGAGCAGTTGATGACTTCGGTTGGTCAGAAAATAGAGGATACGCTGGGTGCTAGGGAAGCACAATTGGTTGAAAGGGTGATATCTGAGATCACCAAGCTGGCCACTCCTCAGGTTGATCTGGCCCCACTCACCAGTGAGATTAACCAGTTGAGAGGCAGCATTGAAAGTTTGAACACCCAGGTATCTCTACATGCTCAATCCTTAGAGAAACTGACAACTGAAGTGGAAAATCTGAAGAAGAAAGATGATGAAGTGAAGGATAAGGTTGTCTCTGGTTTGGACGAAGACTCCAAGATCCTAAATGAATTGAAAACTGGTCAAGAACAAGTTAGTGCAAATGTCTTGATTCAGTCAAAGGAGACGAACCATTTATGGAGGTCCTTCAGGATGATGTGTGGGATCTTTAAGGAGTGTAAGGACATGCAGTCATGGCAGCCTCTTGACCGGTTGCCATCTCACCCCTCTGAATGGGAAGCTATTCGGGCAGGTCTAGATGCTGCCAAGGGGGAAAGAAGTTCAGTCCTTACACCAGTTGCACCTGGAAGGACTCCATCTGGAAGAGAATTAAGTGTGGCTACCAGTACTGAAGCTGGTGAGCAAAGAGTTGGTGGATCTGGTGATGATGGTGATAGGGGGAATGTTGTTTTGGATAAGGGTAAAGGTTTGGCTGTTGAAGCATCTGCCCAGCCGGCCACTGATGTAATGCTTGAAACTGGTAATGCTGATGTACTTCCTCCAGTTTCAGATAGTGATAGCAGAAGACTGGCCAGACTTGGAAATGATATCAAAGAAAGAAAGAAAATGAAACAAAGAAACCAAGCTGAAGCCAGGGCACATCTTGCACAAATCAAGTTACTTGATATGAGTGATGCCAATCTTTTGGGTATCACTAAGGAGGAGTATGTTAGGATCAAGAATGATCCCAGGATAGTTGACCAGTTGAAAGAAATGCTGGATGTAGAACTGGACAGACACTATCCTGAGGATGAAGCAGAATTTGATGCCAGGAGTTTAAACATTTCAGTGGAGAAGGCTAAGGAGATAAGGGCCAGTGGGATTCTTAAACGAGTTGAAAATGTTAAGAAGGTTGTGAAGAAGGTTTTGAATCCACCAAGAAGGATTCCACAACCAAGAAGACCACTGTCTAGAGATGCTGACCTTAGCACATTTGTTGAACCAACTGGCGAGGTTTCAAATGAAGACATCAAGTCCGCTGTACTGGCTGCTGGTGCTGGGAGTATAAGAATTACAAATGAATCTGAAGCTAGAAGCTACTACTCCCAGATCATGTCAACCAGAAGACATAGTGGTACTATTAATGGTGTAAATGTAACAATCAAGCCAGGCACCAAAGTTTTTCAAGTCGAAGTTAGTTATACCAGGGGGCCACTGGTTAAAACTGACAATCCTGGTGCTATGCAATATGGGTTCAGCGAATGGGTGGAGATGGTGAATGTGCTAGATGCGAAGGCACAAAAGAATAGGTTTGAGAAAGCATGGGTAAACTTTCTAAGGGGGAAAATTCAACATAAAGAAAATCTTGAGCAAAAAGTTGAATATTGATCCTGAAGATACTCAGCCTATCTCTTCAGTTGCCAAGAGAAGAAGAACTGGCGAAGGGCCATCTCATTAAGTTCTTTCTTCAGTTATCTACTTGTAATTTGTATTTACATTCTGTAACTTGTATAAATTCCATTTCCTTGTATAAATGAAGTTACCAGTTTGTAACCACAAGGTAGATAATAGATTAAAATCTAACAAACCTAAAAGAAAAAACCTAAGGCATTTATTGATCTATAAAAATGCCTTAGAAACTTAGATAGATTTAAATCGAACAAGTCTCTATAGTTCACACTTGTATAGATACAAGAACTAGAAAAAGACTTAGACTATATTTCTAGACAAATAGGGGGAATTTGTTAGGACCAGTTCACCTGGAACTGGCCAGTCACCAGTTGCATCTGGTGACCCAGTAAAACTGGTGACCAAGAAGATTTGTCCAGAAATATATTGAAGTCCAGTTGCACCGTACAGTCAACGCAACTGAAGACTTCCTCCAGTTTCAGATAGTGATAGCAGAAGACTGGCCAGACTTGGAAATGATATCAAAGAAAGAAAGAAAATGAAACAAAGAAACCAAGCTGAAGCCAGGGCACATCTTGCACAAATCAAGTTACTTGATATGAGTGATGCCAATCTTTTGGGTATCACTAAGGAGGAGTATGTTAGGATCAAGAATGATCCCAGGATAGTTGACCAGTTGAAAGAAATGCTGGATGTAGAACTGGACAGACACTATCCTGAGGATGAAGCAGAATTTGATGCCAGGAGTTTAAACATTTCAGTGGAGAAGGCTAAGGAGATAAGGGCCAGTGGGATTCTTAAACGAGTTGAAAATGTTAAGAAGGTTGTGAAGAAGGTTTTGAATCCACCAAGAAGGATTCCACAACCAAGAAGACCACTGTCTAGAGATGCTGACCTTAGCACATTTGTTGAACCAACTGGCGAGGTTTCAAATGAAGACATCAAGTCCGCTGTACTGGCTGCTGGTGCTGGGAGTATAAGAATTACAAATGAATCTGAAGCTAGAAGCTACTACTCCCAGATCATGTCAACCAGAAGACATAGTGGTACTATTAATGGTGTAAATGTAACAATCAAGCCAGGCACCAAAGTTTTTCAAGTCGAAGTTAGTTATACCAGGGGGCCACTGGTTAAAACTGACAATCCTGGTGCTATGCAATATGGGTTCAGCGAATGGGTGGAGATGGTGAATGTGCTAGATGCGAAGGCACAAAAGAATAGGTTTGAGAAAGCATGGGTAAACTTTCTAAGGGGGAAAATTCAACATAAAGAAAATCTTGAGCAAAAAGTTGAATATTGATCCTGAAGATACTCAGCCTATCTCTTCAGTTGCCAAAAGAAGAAGAACTGGCGAAGGGCCATCTCATTAAGTTCTTTCTTCAGTTATCTACTTGTAATTTGTATTTACATTCTGTAACTTGTATAAATTCCATTTCCTTGTATAAATGAAGTTACCAGTTTGTAACCACAAGGTAGATAATAGATTAAAATCTAACAAACCTAAAAGAAAAAACCTAAGGCATTTATTGATCTATAAAAATGCCTTAGAAACTTAGATAGATTTAAATCGAACAAGTCTCTATAGTTCACACTTGTATAGATACAAGAACTAGAAAAAGACTTAGACTATATTTCTAGACAAATAGGGGGAATTTGTTAGGACCAGTTCACCTGGAACTGGCCAGTCACCAGTTCACACTGACCAGTCACCAGTTGCATCTGGTGACCCAGTAAAACTGGTGACCAAGAAGATTTGTCCAGAAATATATTGAAGTCCAGTTGCACCGTACAGTCAACGCAACTGAAGACTTCCTCCAGTTGAGAACTGACCAGTTGAAGAATCATTCCAGTTGAAGTCGAAGACAACAAATGGAAGATAGAGAATGGCAATGGCAGCGAAGCCCAGTTGGCATTCTAGTCAGTTACAAACTGGAGACCATCAGTGGAAAGCCCTTACAAATCTTTACACTGATTACGAGGAATTGACTTGTATGCTTTATGTACCTTTACCCGGATAATAAGCCTTGTCTTATTATTTAAGTAATAAAAGGTACATAAAGGTGGTTGTGTAAAGTTGCTTTATCATGCGACTTTACACTGCTTTTTAAGGAATTAAATGCTATTGCTTAAATGCTCTCAACCACATTTGTACGGCTAAAGTTAACATCCCAATGTTAACTTTGCCTATAAATACAAGTCATTGCACAACCAAGAATATCACTTCTTCGAATACACTTCGATAGAGTTCACTTTGCAAACCTGCAATATTCTTGGTGAACTTGTGCAATATTCTCTCAATCGCTAAAAGGAGCATTTCACAACTTTAAGTGTTTCGATTGTCTTGAGAAATTCCGAGTGTAGATCAATTGTATTTCATAGGTTGTTAGGATATTTACATTCGTGTATTATCTTGGTTCCGCATCAACCTTGTAATTTGTTTAACTTCAATAAATAAATTACACATTGTAAAATACATATTGTCTCATCAAGTTATCTTACAAGTTATTTGTATTATTGCACTGTTCTTTACTTATTGTCATTTAAATAAGTAATCTATCTAGAACTTGGTATATACACACTGCAACTGGTCGTCTCCAGTTCAGTGCATATATTGCAAAGTAACTCCACCATCGATATTGAGGTGTCTTCAGTAGTACCATCTATCGAGTTGGGACTTACAGAACTAACTAATTCAAGGAAAGTAAAATGCGATAAAATAAACACGGGTTGCCTCCCGAGAAGCGCTTAAGTTATTAACGAGTCTTTAACTTGACTCGACCAACCTTCAAGTTTCAAGTTCAAACACGGGGATCTCCTCAAATATCCCTCCGACCTGCTCTTCTTCCAAATATAGCTTAAGTCGATGACCATTGACAATGAACGAACCTTCACCATTTCGCTTAAACAACTCAACATAACCCGACGGGTATACGTGCTTAATCTCAAACGGTCCAATCCACCTAGAAGTTAGTTTAGGTTGCTTAATCTTAAATTTTGACAAGAACAACAACACTTTAGCTCCAACCTTAAACTCCTTCCTACGAATCCGCTTATCATGCCAAATCTTGGTCCTCTCCTTATATAGCCTCGAATTCTCATAAGCACCTAACCTAAGCTCATCAAGCTCATGGAGTTGCAACATTCTAAGTTCACGTGCTTCCATCAAATCTGAATTCAAATTCCTTAAAGCCCAATACGCCTTATGCTCTATCTCAATAGGAAGATGGCAAGTTTTGCCATAGAGCAACCAGTATGGCGTGGTGCCAATCGGTGTCTTATAAGCCGTCCTAAATGCCCACAAGGCGTCATCTAACTTCTTTGACCACACCTTGGGGTTATCCCCAACAGTTTTCTCCAAAATCCTCTTCAAGGCCCTATTTGTGTTTTCCACTTGACCACTGGTCTGTGGATGGTACGAGGTAGAAAAATAGTGGACAACACCGTACCTCTTCAACACTTTGGCTAACTGATGGTTTGCAAAATGGGTTCCACGGTCACTAATCAAAGCTCTAGGGCAACCAAAACGACAGAACAACTGTTTCAAGAAATCAATGACTACACGCGCGTCATTCGTGGGCAAAGCCTTGGCTTCGGCCCATTTAGACACGTAGTCAACGGCGGCAAGAATGTACTGAAACTTATTAGACGGTGGGAATGGTCCCATAAAGTCTATACCCCAGACATTAAAAACCTCACATACCTGAATGCTCTGTTGAGGTATCTCATCCCGTTTAGTGATGTTCCCCTGTCGCTGAGAGATGTCACAAGTCTCAACCAAAGTCTGGGGCTCCTTGAAAATTGTTGGCCAATAGAAACCTGCATCAAAAACTTTCTTACCCGTCACTGAAGGACCATAATGACCCCCAGTTGGCCCGTAGTGACACGCATCCAAAATTTCTCTTGTCTCACTTCCAGCAACACATCTCCTAACCATACCATCTGCACAAACACGAAACAAGTATGGATGGTCCCAAAAATAATACTTAACATCCGATATGAGCTTCTTCTTCTGCTGGGACGTGAAATCATCAGGTATCTCACCTGCAACCAAATATTTAGCTATATCTGCAAACCAAGGAGCTTCATCAGAATTAGAGATAAACATTAAAGACTCATCGGGGAAGTGATCATTGATCTCCCCATCATGAAATTCCTCCCGGTGAGGATCTTCCAAACGACTCAAATGGTCGGCAGCCAAATTTTCAGCCCCTTTCTTATCCTTTATCTCAATGTCAAATTCTTGCAACAAAAGAATCCAACGGATAAGCCTGGGTTTAGCATCCTGTTTCGAGAACAGGTACTTAAGGGCTGAATGGTCAGTGAAAACTATGGTCTTACTCAAAACAAGATATGATCTAAACTTATCAAATGCAAAGACCACTGCAAGCAACTCCTTTTCTGTAGTGGTGTAATTTTGCTGGGCGGGGTTCAAAGTTTTACTAGCAAAGTAAATGGGCTTGAAATGTTTCTCAACCCTTTGCCCTAGCACAGCTCCAACAGCATAGTCACTGGCATCACACATCAACTCGAAAGGCAATTCCCAATTTGGAGCTACCATGATAGGAGAATCAGTCAACTTCTCCTTCAATACCTGAAAAGCACTCAAACAAGCATCATCAAAAACAAAAGGAATGTCCTTCTCCAACAAGTGGGTCATAGGACGAGTAATCTTAGAGAAATCCTTAATAAATCGACGATAAAAACCTACATGTCCAAGAAAACTCCTTACCCCTTTCACATTGGAAGGCGGGGGTAATTTGGCAATTACATCTATCTTAGCCCGATCAACCTCAATCCCGGCCTTGGACACTTTATGACCTAACACAATACCCTCAGTGACCATAAAATGGCACTTTTCCCAATTCAAAACAAGGTGTGCCCTCTCACACCGTTCCAACATCCTATCCAAATTACTCAAGCAAGAATGAAAAGAAT
This sequence comes from Erigeron breviscapus, assembly GCA_034093135.1. Lineage (NCBI taxonomy): Eukaryota > Viridiplantae > Streptophyta > Magnoliopsida > Asterales > Asteraceae > Erigeron > Erigeron breviscapus. Next base: position 62,596,156 of record CM067170.1, on the reverse strand, counting down.
CCCCAAAAACTGAAAAATCATCCATGAAAACTTCCATGGAAGTTTCAAGCATGTCCTGGAAAATAGCAATCATGCACCTTTGAAAGGTGTCAGGGGCATTACACAAACCAAACGGCATACGCCGATAAGCAAATGTGCCAAATGGACAAGTGAAAGTAGTTTTCTCTTGGTCCTTGGGATCAATGGGTATTTGAAAGTACCCGGAAAACCCATCCAAGAAACAAAAGTATTCATTCCCTGCAAGACGTTCCAACATTTGATCAATAAAAGGAAGGGGAAAGTGATCCTTACGGGTGGCATCATTAAGCTTACGGTAATCTATACAAACCCGCCAACCCGTAATAGTCCTAGTGGCCAAAAGCTCCTTATTATCATTTTCAATGACCGTCATGCCCCCCTTTTTGGGCACACAGTGGACAGGACTTACCCATGAACTATCAGCAATAGGAAAAATGATTCCTGCATCAAGAAGCTTAATCACCTCTTTCTTAACTACCTCCTTCATATTAGGATTCAGCCGCCTTTGTCTCTGGACAACGGGCTTAACATCATCAAGAAAATCAATTTTATGCTGGCAAAAATTAGGACTAATACCTGGAATATCTGTGGTCTTCCAAGCAAAAGCCCGCTTATGGGCTTTAAGCACAGACATGAGGCGGTCTTTCTCGTCACTCGAGAGTGAGGATGAGATAACCATTGGAAGAGAAGACTCACCTGACAGATATGCATACTCTAGATGGTCTGGAAGCGGCTTAAGCTCCAAGTTAGTAGGTGGTACATCAACAGAGTTAGGTACCCTTGAACTCCCGTCAGCAACTACCTCCTTAAAAGTCTCGTCCTCGGGAGGTGATTCATCCAAGCTCAGTGCCATGACCTCTGCAAATAAAGCTTCATCAGTAATTTCTCCAGATCCTAAATTAGCGATCTCTTCCTCTCCAATATCTGTCTCCATGAACTCCTGAAATTCTTGATCCAATGCATCATCAATGACATCAATCCTGAAACAAGTCTCATCATTAGAATATGAATGCTTGATAGACTTTTCAACATTAAACACAATCCTATCAGTGCCTACGCCTAAGGAAATCTCCTTATCCTTCACACGGATGATAGCATCCGCGGTATTAAGGAATGGGCATCCTAGAATAAGAGGGACCTTCGTATCTTCCTCCATTTTGATTATAACGAAGTCAACTAGAAAAACAATATGGCCAACTCTGACACTAATGTTCTCAGCAATCCCAATGGGATACTAAAAGAATGGTCAGCAAGTCTTATACTCATGCGAGTAGGCCGAAGGACTCTCAATGACAACTTGGCATAAACCGAGTAAGGCATCAAATTGATGTTGGCCCCTAAATCCGCTAAGGCCTTACAAATAATAGTTTTAATAGAGCAAGTGATAAGAAAACTCCTTGGGTCTTCAAGCTTTGGTGGAATGTGGTTCTGCAAGATAGCAGAACACTCAGCATTAAGAAATGTAGCCTTTGCCTCATCAAACTTCCCTTTTTCTGTCACAAACTCCTTAATGAACTTAGCATAATTGGGCATCCCCTGAATAAGATCAACTAAAGGAACATTAATATGAACATTTTTGATCATGTCAACAAACTTGTTATAATGCTCCTTCAGCTTTGCTTTCCTGAACCTCTGTGGAAATGGTATCTTTGGATTGTATGGTTTAACCTCTGGAACCACAGCCGGTTTTGGTGGAGTGACCGGAGTCTTCACGGTCGGATCTTCCTCCATCTCTATCTCTTCATCAACATCAGCATCATCACCCCCGTTATCCTGCACATCTGAAACAACAACATTAGGAATAGGAGGTGGGTCATAAGACCTACCAGTATGAGTGGTGATGGCTTTGGCTTGCTCATTACGGACTGGAGGTAGAGTGTATTTCTGTCCCTGACTAAATTGAGGCCTAGGATTCTGCTGTCATCCTACTCTCGAGATCCTTGAAGTTAGCACCCTGATTTTTCATGTTGATCTCCACCTTCCCGCTTATCTGATCCAACCTCTCACTCAAAGCCTTAGTATCATCCCTGATCATTTGAATGCTAGTGTTTGTTTCAACTTGATTACTAGCCAACTGCTTCATCATCTCCCTCAACTCGGCATTAGGATCGGCATTAGAAGAAGAAGAACCTGATCCTTGTCCTTGCTGAGTCTGCTGTTGTGGCTGATTCTGATAATTATCTCTTTGCCACCTGTTACCTGAAAAACAAGGAGCATTAGCCTGAAAAGAAGAGTTATAAGAAGAATTACCTGAAGGCCGGTTCTGGAAATTGGTGTTGCGGTGGAAATTCCCTTGGGGTTGATTCTGAACATAGTTCACATCTTCGGGTGCCCGATTTGGACACTCATCAGAATAGTGCATATCACCACAATGATCACACCCATCGGCTAAGACCTTAACATCCCTCTCAAGTGCACTAAACCTATTATCTTGAGCAGTAAAGCTCCTATCCATGCGCTCAGATAGCGCCTTAATCTCTCCAATAACCGCCGAATCATTACTAGCTTCAGCCTTAGCAACTCTCCCTTGGTTAGTGCCCTTCTTCATCTTCCTTTCATTCTTCATAAATCGTTCATCATCCACCGTGGAGTTATCTTTTGCCATGTCTTCCAAGATCTGATAACCTTCATTGGGTGTAATGTTATTGAAACTACCCCCAAAAGCATATCTCAATTCTCGTTTAGACTTCTTATTTAACCCATCAAAGAAAAGCTCCACATATTGTTCCCTAGTCAATTTGTGACCTGGACAATTTCTCAACATTTCCTTGAAACGAACCCAAGCATCTACAACATCTTCTCCATCATCTTGTTCAAAAGACCTAATCATATTCTCCAACTTTCTTTGAGTTCTGAGTGAATAAAACTCACCAATGAAAGCCTCCTTAAGTTGGTTCCAAGTAGTGATTGAATTCTCTGGAAGATCATTGAACCAATCAAGTGCTTCTCCGGTGATTGAGATGGGAAATGTCTCAAGTTTCACGGCATTCATTTGATTTTGACCATATTGATAAAGCCGAGCCAACTTTTCAAACCTATCCAAGTGTTGGTAAGGATCCCATTTCCTTTTTCCATCAAATTGTTGCTCTTCTATGCTCTTGAGATGATTTCCTTTCAAATTGAAGGTGTGATCAATGGCCGGAGGTCTAATGGCAGAGCCACGGCTGGTTGGAATAGTTCGAACCCTCTCGCCATAGCGAGTGTCATTTGGATCCCTTGGTTGTTCGTCACCCATCTCTTCTTGCTTAACTTCTAAATTAAAGAATTCGTCTAAATAAAACCCTTCCTCGTCCGAATCAGGAGTGGGTTTAGCTATAGGTGAAAATGGTGTTGGTATTGGTGTTGTGGGTTCAGTGAAGTTAAACCGACGCCCTCTTGGTCTTCTCGGAGTAGACAAAGGACTATTCAAAGGGAGACCCGAAGAACGCAAGTTCATCAACTAAAACAATTCCTGCAAACACATAACTAACACAAACACGTCAAATGCACCGGTGATAAGAAAAGAAAACTAAACTAATAAAACAAGTAACTTCCTCACGCGTGAGAAAGGATCAAACCACTAAATTAACTACTAAATCGGCACACAATCCCCGGCAGCGGCGCCAAAAACTTGATGTGTGAAATCGAGTTTGTAAAAATTTATAAACAAGTACCCACTAAAAACCGACTACTACACACTTTCAGGCAGTGGACCTGATCGCATATAGTATAGTAAGTAGTAAGTCCGAGATCGTTCGCGGGGATTGGTTTTGAAATAATTGTTTGCTAAAATGGTTTTAGAATAAGGATGGAACCGTAGCCGAATTGCTACCTCACTTTGACAATTTGAAATTAAAGAAATTGAAATGTCAAGACAATTGAAAGTAAAGAAAGTTCAGACAATATAAATAAAGATCATCCACTTCGAATCCACTTGACTTCAACTATGATTGCACACGATAAAGATCAAATTCTTTAGAGTTGACAAGATAATCGTGAAAGGATAAAAATGCTCGCGTGGTACCACCAACCGCTCGCAAATCACCCAAACACCTAAGTTGCTAGTTTAATTACCCAAGCCGGTACCACCAATGCCTAGAAAATTTCCCCAACAATTAGTTTACTTGATTATCCAATTACCAATTATGCCTATGTGAATGAAAACGTGGTACCACCAACCGTTTCTAAACACGTTTACCGATTAATTCCTATTATAGATTTGACATTCACCATCATACCATGAACCGGTGACAACCAACCATAGACAATCGAATTGCAACGATAAACATATTCACCTAGTACCACTAACGATGAACACATAAATCATCAACATCAAAAGAATGAATCACAAGGAATTAATTGATAAAGATCACGACACAACGATAATTGAATCAACTCTTGAATTAAAATATTGCAATCATATCATTCGTCAAGTTTCATCAAAGTGGATGATTAGAAATCTAGCCACTCATGCTAAATTGAAATTCATAAAAGAAATTGAAAGAGAACATATTGTACCAATATTTGTTGAATGTAAATTGCAAGACAGAAAATTAGATACGATCTAGATGGGTGTTCTTGAATCTTCAATGAATCCAATGATGAAATCTGAGATGATCCTTCGAAGAATTCGCGGTAGAACAGCTCCTAGAAAGAAAATTTGATTCTCTGGGAAGTAGGGTTTATTTTTCTATTTATACCTCCCAAAATCTGATGCAAAAAGCTGAACCATTAAGTTCCCCGTACGGCTGACTGCGCCACAGTGAGGATGGTGCACTCCCACTGCGGCACAGTGGGATACCCCTGGAATTCTGTTCTTATGGAGACTGCGGCGCAGTGAGGCAACATCCCTCCCACTGCGGCGCAGTGATAATCCACTGGAAATTAAGGTATATTTCTCGACCCTTGACTGCGGCGCAGTGGGTCATCATTCCTCCCACTGCGGCGCAGCTCAATCTTGCTGAAATCTTTGGTTCTTCTTTATTAACAGCTCTATCAACATCTTGGCCTAAAATCGTCAGAAAATGCACCAAATGAACGCCCAACCTGGTAAGAACCTGAAAGCACTAACAAACACCATAAACGCGCCAAATGCATACAAAATTGACTCAAAACACATACAAAAAAAGGCCAATAATGATGTGGGCGATCTATACAAATTGGTCACATCACGGGCCGGGTTGACCCAAGCCCATTCGGGTTAAGTGGGTATATATACCCAAATTACCCTAATACGACCTCACAATTAAAAATCAAATATTAGAGCTTTACGACCCCGAAATATAAGTTTGCTACCCCGATTTTGATTCGATAGATACAATTAGATCCAGAGTTTTTGATTGATATTTCTGTGTTCATCTCGAAAAACTGAATCTAGGTATACTATCTAATCGTAATATAGTTAACCATGCAACAAGAAAATCATGAAAAACGGATTCGAAATTTTCGAACTAGGTTTTTCAATGTTCATTCGATTTTGATGTTTTTGGTTAAAAATAAGGGTTGGGGTATGTTTATCGTTTGAATACGAGTGTATATAAACGATTTTTATAAATTTTGGTTGGGTAAATCATGATTTCGCGATGAAAAAGATGAACAGTGCGTCGACTTCGCATTTGGGGGTTTGCTAGCCCAGATTTGCGACCTCGCATTTGTCAATTTATTTTGACTTTGTTGACTTCTAGATTGCGATGTGGATTTACGACCTGGACCAAATACATGGCCAAATTGGAAAATACGACCTCGTATTTTACAATTTGGTTGACTTAATTTTGACTTGTGAAATACGACCTCGTATTTGACTTAACAGATTTTCAAAAGTTTATTTTTATAAAAATTTGAAAATGAGTTAATTATATTTTAACTTAATTACAGAGATAATTTAAGTTAATTAATTGTATACTTTATGCATATGAATTTTTGTGTCATATTGGGTAATTAATTATTTGTTATTGATTACAGAAATGGCAAGAGAATTTGTATCAGGACATAATTTTGTGATCAACTTAGACGAGAATCAAGATGAACCGCATATTATCATGAGATTTTTGCATTTTTGAAGCGGTCAAGAATTCATCACATTCTTACTCATTCACCAGTGCTTTATGAGTCATACCTAGTAGAGTTTTGGAAGAATGCAAGACATAAGAAGACTGCTACTCAGGAGGTAATTGAATCAGTGGTTGCTGGCAAGACTATCAGATTCTCAGCTCATGATCTTATTGATATCTTGAGTTTAGGTACAGAAGATCAAGAAGGAGGAGAGAATGGACCTACTACATTTAGTAGAGAGGTTATTGTTGGAGGATTTACAAGGATGGGTTATGTTGGTGATTTGAATGTGGGAACATTGAAGAAGCGGGGATTTTCGGAAGGTGGAGATACTTAGCACACGTATTGTTGGTTAGTTTGTGTAGTAGAAGAACCGGATGGGATACGCTTAATCAAGAATCTCAAGCTCAGATGGTTGGTCTAGTATACAATAAACCATATAGTTTTTCTAAGTACTTCTTCAACGAGTTAAGGAAACAAACAACTGCCAGGGAAGGGCATAGGTTTATGGTTTATCCTAGATTCGTTATGATGATTATCAATCATCATATTCCTAATCTATCGGCTACTAAGAAAGTCATGAAAGTGACATCTTTGGTGAGAAGGGCATATGATGAGCTTAAGAGTCACTTTGATGGCGATCCCGGTGCTCAAGATATACCTTTGTTTGGAGCTTTAGTGGACATTAACTTCAATCCACCTACTGCTGAAGAGTTTGCCAGATTCAGGACTGAGATTGTTCCACATCAGCCTGTTGTTAACCCAATTCCTCTACAGATGGTGATGCCAGATGAGCCAATGCGCGACATAGAACAACCACATGTTCATAGCACATAATGGGTGACAGTTGAGAGAGATATGGTTCTTGAAAAAGAAGCAGAAGTACATGAAGATCATGTTGATCATGTTGCTAGTGCTTCTGAGAGTGTTTCAAAGAAAGCTCCATCTGATCTTGGTCTGAAAAGGAAGAGAACAGAGTCTTCTAGGGAATTTGAGGTGCCAGAAGTTGAAGAGGTACCTGCTCCAAAGAAGAAAACTGTTATCAAGTTGAAAATGAAAGAGAAAGTTGTTGCTAGTGTGAGTAGTGTTTCAAAGAAAGCTCCATCTGATCTTGGTCTGAAAAGGAAGAGAACAGAGTCTTCTAGGGAATTTGAGGTGCCAGAAGTTGAAGAGGTACCTGCTCCAAAGAAGAAAACTGTTATCAAGTTGAAAATGAAAGAGAAAGTTGTTGCTAGTGGAGTAGATGAGACGATCAAAGCTCCAGAAGCATCAAGCAGAGTTCCTGAACAGAGGTCTAGGAGATCAGTTGAATCACATGCAGAGACAGTGATGCCAAGAACATCTCAAAAGACAATTGTTAATCTTGAAAGGCCGTCTACAACTCATTGAATGAGGGATTCAGTGCCTAATCCAGAACCAAGAACTGAAGCGACTACACGTCAAGTTCCTATATTACCACCAGTATTCGGTATGGCTGACATGAAAGGGAAGATAACGGTGTTAGAGGCTAGAGTTAATGGTTTATTTGATGAGTTGGAGAAACAAAAGAAGAACCATGCGAAAGAAATGCAGAAAAAGCAAAAGGAAGTTGAGAAGTTAACAAAAGCTCTTAATAATGAGAGGAAGAGTCATCAAGATTTTGTTAACACTCTCATATCCAACTTTGACATGGTTCGTCGTGAAGCTACTAAGGCAGAGAGTTCAGCTGCCAGAGCTAATAAGAATGTGTCTAGAGTAGCTGAACAAATGACTCAGATTGCAAATGTTATGCTAGATTGTGTAACGCAATCAGAATTGAATGAGTTGTTTGAGAAGTTTTTGGTGAAGAAGAAGTTATTACCAGATCTAGGCTGTAAGGGTGATGAGCTTTCAAAGAAGAAAGATGATGATTCAAATCAAGACCCAGATGCAGCGAAAGATAAGGGTAATCAGCATCAAGAAGATCTGACCAAGGCAATAGCATCTTTGACTGAGATTGCAACTGGTATGGTAGGGTCTTCTAAGACAACTGATGCTGTGAGAGAAGAAGGTGAGATAATCTATGGTGATGAGAGTTGGATGGATATCGCAGAGGTCGATATGCCAGTTACAGCTTCAAGGCTTGTGGATGAAGAAGCTGAGCACAAAGGGTTTAGTATTGATGACTTTAGAGCTAAGCTTGATGATATGGACAGGTCTGAACAAGTCCAAGATCCTGAAGCTCCAGTCATGCAAGAACCGATTGCTGCAGATCCTGATGTGCAACATACAGAGCCTGTCGATAATAGACCAGAATGGGTTATTACTTGGAATCAGAACATGGCTAAGTATGAGGCATTGCATAGACCTATCAAGTATAAAGACAAAATACCGGGAGATAAAGTTAGAGCCTACGGCACTACTGCATGCTCAAGAATCGTGAGTTTTCATTGGGATGATGAGTTAAAATTTCTTGTTATCATGAGAACAGACGGTGTGCAGTATTTGGATTATGGAGTAGAAGCGATCAACTCACTTACTGATGTTGATTTCTGGTGCTTAGCTAGGCTGGAACTGATTAACCCTAGTGGATCTGAGATAGGAAATTATGTTGCTAGGTCTATTGCAAAAGATATGAAGATCAAGGATGCATCTCAGAGAAAGTATCATCCACAGGAAGGCAAGATGGTCAAGGATAAATCGAAGATAGATCCGAAGACAAAGAAGCCTGTTGTTACTTTAAAGTATGAGCCGACCAAGTTTGTCAAAGAAGTGCCTTTGAAGAAGTTTAAGAAGGACTTATTGGATAATATGAAGGGCTGGTACTTTGACAGTAAGACATATGAAGCTGTAATGTATGGAGATCATCACTATGAGATTTTGAGAATTTATGAGCCTTTGCATCTAGTGAACTTCTGTAAGAAAGATCTGCTGAAGCTGAACAGTGTTAATATTTGGTTTCCAAAAGATTTTCAGGGTCCAGCGTTGCGATATAGGAATGCAGTGAGTTTGTGCTTGAAGATTGGTTTACATTCAGACTGCAATTTCTATAAGGCTGCAGATGATTCAGAGGAAGTTCAGAAGAAGAAGAAGGCTGATTTGAAGAAGCAGAAGAAGTAGATTGATGACAAAGATTAGACAAGACATATTTATTTTAACGTCTAGAAGCTATTGCCAAGGGGGAGTCTATAAGTGCACGTCTGTGTCAATAGCAGTCTAGATTGTTCGGTCTTATATTGTAATATGTCTTTGTAATGTGATTGTCATTAATGAACTTCATATTATGCATAGAATACTAGATTAAGTATAAGTATTGAATGTGTAATAATCTGCTAAGTGTGAATTGCGACCTCGCAATTGTGACGGGCTGGGCTGTAAATGCGAGGCTAGCTCGCTAAAGCCCAAGTCGTGATGTTCCCTATATATATCGAACCCCAACAGAGATTAGGGTTGAACATTTGTCGAAATATCAAGCTTTAGTGCAGGTTAAGTCGTCAATAGCTGTTCCATACGGCCTAGATAAGATATGCGAGGCAGCAGATAATCTGAAGGCTTGTTGTGAATCACCAAGTTATATAGTGAGGGATTCCGCACCTCAAGATAACTGGAGCAAACTATTAACGGTCTGTTTCAAGGGGACTTACACATCTCTTATATAAAGAGGATGCATAACTCATATAAATGGTATATAAATGGATGCATAACTCTTATAAATGGATCCACAAATCTTATATAAAGAGGATGCATAACTCTTATAAATGGATCCACAAATCTTATATAAAAGGATGCATAACTCTTTAAATGGATCACAAATCTTATATAAAGAGGATGCATAACTCGTATATAAATGGATGCATAACTCTTATAAATGGATCCACAAATCTTATATAAAGAGGATGGATAAATCTTAAATGTGGATGTATAACTCCAATTGGATGCACAAATCATCTTAAAAAAATGGATGCAGAACTCCTCTGCAAACAGGATGCATTTTTACTTCATTATTTATATAAACGAGGTTGCATTTTTACTGTCACATTTCATTACCTATATAGAGGATGCATTTTTTTAATTTGAAAAGCGGATGCAAAACCCATCTTTCTAAATTACAGATAATATACAATAAACCAACCAAACTACATGAAGATACCATGAAATTTAATGTTAAATTTCAATATCTGAGTTTCTCAATGGGTTGTTTATGGGGTTGTCCTCATTTTTATCTCACAAGTTGGATGCATTTTCTTTTCATTTACCAATGATTTTCCATCGGACATTCTTTCAAAAAAGATGTATAATAATTATATTATTATACAATAATAATGTATGAGTAAGCATGTATGAACGTGGAGTACAAACTAAATTTGTAACTTCTTTTGTTATTTTGAAAACTGCCATGGAACGTGCATGTATACACTTTTTTTTTCTTTTTCTTTTCCTTTTTTAATTTACTATCATGTCCTTAAAAATTCATGTAAAAAGACATATTCACCATTAATTTTACTTAATATTTCAAAAATACCCTAATTCGTCTTGACCCTTAAATTTTTCCATCCAATGGTGACAAACTGTTCTCACTGTTCTTATTTTTAACTTGTTTTTACCGGAAAGCCACCCTATATATATATGAAACATAGTTAGTACAAAAACTATATATACAAAACTATACAAAAACTATATATGTCCGAAAATATCTATACAAAAGTATACAAAACATATAAATCTTAACACCAAAACTATACAACACATATAGATCTTAACACAAAAACTATACAAAACATATAATTCTAAACACATATATACATGGCTGAAAATTGTACAAAAACATATACGAAAACTATATATATAAAAACACATAACCGAATATATATATATATGGGAAAAGTGAATATAAAGCTGTCCGGCACCTAAATTAGGTGTGGAACCCCTCACATACAAATTTTTTAATATTTTTTTATTAATGAATAAATGTTTGGGCCCCCATGAATTTTATGGATTAAAAAAACAATATGTGAGTGTTCCACACCTAAGCTTAGGTACCTAACAGCCTTATATTACCATCCCCCTATATATATATATATAGAAAAAATATATATATAATAAAACAGATTATACATATTTACCTTCCGCGGGATCTTCGGTAACCTCTAGCCATGCACGGGCCAACGCCATTTTTTCTTCGGCACTCCAAGGTTGTTGATTTGGTTTCTCACGCGGCTCCTCGGGAGCTTTCTTTTTATGTGGCCGCTTTCCTTTCCTCCCGGATGATGTACCAGCATCAACAGGTTGAGATTGTGTTTGTTGAGGTTGAGTTTCAAGAATCACTTCGACATCGGGTTGAGATTGTGTTCCTTGGCTATCTATTAAAATACATAAAAACATTTATAAGTATAAAAACTATATATATATAACATATATATATATATATATATATATATATATATATATATATATATATATATACGGTCGTAGTATATGTATATATATATTTTTCCAAAAATGTACCAAACGCATTTTCCGTGTTGTACGCCCACGGTTGAAATCCCGACATAGGAGAAGTTGGAAGGTATCCCGGCATAGGAGAGGTTGGAAGGTTACCGGCGAGCAAACTAATAAATTGAGGATTGAGGTGAAGGTTTGGGTCATTCATATCGGGTTGGTTTGGGTTATTTGGGATTGGATATTGATAGTTTGGGTTGAAGTTGTTTGGATTCATTTTGGGAAGAAGATGGTGATTTTCGGTTATGGAGGAAGAAAAAATGGAGAAAATGGGTGTAGGAGAAGAAGTATTGGTTAAATGAAGAGAAAGAGGGGTGATTTTTGTAAATTGGGAAATTATTCAAAATAAATGAAAAGGAGCCGTTGGGAAGGGGGAAAGAGTCGTTAGGAGCTTTCGGTCAAAGTTTTTTGGGCGTTCGAAATGGAACGGGGGAAAAAATTTTGGCATGGAACGCCCCTGGGGGCGATGTACCGGGCGTTCCCCTAGAGTTCTCGGCACTTTTTGGGCGTCCCTAGGTAAGATAACGCTTCACTCCGTTCGGCCTAAAAATGGTTTGGTGTGTTGGATCTATTTTCTTTTTTTAATTTTTTTTTTACTATTAACGCAATGGTAACAAATCGGATTTTTGGTGTTTACCCATAGACAGTGTTGTAAAACTCGGCCGGGAACTCGGAATCGGAATCGGGGGTTAAACGGGTCGAGTTGGCTAGAATCGGGTGAAAACTCGGTCAACGACTTGGTCGCTTGTAAAACTCGGTCAAACTCGTCTGGATCGGTAAAAAATCGGCCGGATCGGTCAAGAATCGGCCGGATCGGGTTAAAACACGGGTCAACTTTGGTCCAAAAAAAAAAATTTTGTTCTTTTTTTTATAAAAAAAATCCTAAATTGGTTTAAGTTTATGTTTCTAATGAATGAAGTTTGAACTTTGAAGTATTATAGTAAAGTTTCTAAACAATTATGTTTTAAGTTTGAAGTTTATTCCATGTAATTTCAAAAACTATAAATTTTATATATAAAAACCCAATCCGGGTTCTCCCCGATTCCGATCCGAGTTTTTAAAAACTCGTGACTCCCCCCCTCGCCGATCCGATCCCGAGTCACGAGTTCTCCAACTAACAGAAAAGCATAATTAATTTGAGGTATACGTGACATTATTCTAGAAATATTGATTTAAGGAAAATTGGATCTATACATAACAAAAAGTTTTTTTTTTCTTTTTCATATGTCACATTTTCTACCCCTATCAAACTGAATCTATAGTTTTGTATATTGATGGTGTTTTCCGGTTGCTTCAACTAAAAATTTTGGTAGATCAAGTGAGAGCACAAAAAAATGTCCTTGAGCTTTAGTTTAATGGTTGTATGATCATCCCCCCTTGCATGAGGTCTTGAGTTCAAGCCTTGGGGAGGACATAGAAATTAAGTCCCTTTATGAGGGCTTGGCTTGGGTATACCCAGATTCAAGTCTGAAGGGGCAGAGTTTACCCCTATTAATCGTCGTGCCTTCGGGCAGATTAGTAGGGGGTTTTCCCCCATCGGGTATTTGAAATAGGCATTTCTACTTCGAGGAGCTCTCTAGCGCGGACCCGGTTAAGACAACGTATACTAGACCTCCCGCTGTCGAATCGCGACACGAAGTTTCTAGCAAAATTCACCTTTCAAAAAAAGAAAAAGAAAAGTGAGAGCACAAAATAATCAGAGTTTCAATCATACCTTACTCCAAAATGGAGCATTTTCCTAGCTCTGATTTAAGCCCCCCACGTGAGAAGTTACCAATAGAGTCCAGCTATGATAATTATCCATAACCTATCTTTATATCCCCAATTTATGGGATGTCAATCAAATTTTTGAACAAAATAATTGGTGGTTTCAATTATAAATCTTTATGAGAAAATATCAGTTTAAAAGAGGACTAAGTTAAAGGTTATACCGAAAAATAGAATAATGAAAAAGACATCCATTGCAAATAGTTTCCCAATTGTAGAAATTTCCATCAATAATCTTTCTCATAGCACACCTTACTTGAATCACGTACAGTCTCATTTCCAATGACCCCTACCATTATTATTCTCACACAAGTTTTGAAGTTGTTTCCACCATTTAGTGTTTATGAGCTATCCCGACCAATGCCATATGTTTGTCACATCAAAATAATGGATCATGGTTATGTCTGGGGTGTTCAATATTTAGATTCCAACAAGAAAAACAATTGTGATACAAACGAAACCGATGTTGAAGTTTTAGAACTTAAAATGGGATTTTGGGTTTTTCCTAGCTTTCACCTATAACAAGTTTTGGGTTCGACTTCTTGAAATGGTAAGTCTGTTAAAAAAAAGTTCTTGAATTTTCCTGGTTGGTTTCTGTACATTACTCGACCCAATAATTAAACGTAAAAAAAGGCATTTTGGTTTCATATTTTTTGTTCGGTTTTACTTATTGAATATTAAAGTATAAAATTTTGTTAAACATAGTCTAAAATAAATGATAACTACAGAGATACCTATGCTATGTGGCGGCGGCGGTATGGTGGCAGACTGGTGCTGGTGGTAGTAGCGGCGCATAGTGATGTAGGTAATTGATGTAAAAGAGCAATGTAGATATTTTAGAAGATAGAAGAATTGACATTAAAAAGGAGGTATTGCTTGACTGAAATGAGTCGATTAGAAAATTAACGTTGATTTAAGATTTAGATTGAAAATTTATAAAAATGGTTGTAAGGAATTGAATATCTTCTAGCCCTTTATTAGTCCTCTCTTCGCCAATACCACAAGTTTTGACTCTTTCCCTAGATTCTTTCGAAAAACAAGAGAAAATCGCATAGGAAAAAACTATGGGAGATTTGGAGCCTTAAATTCTTGTCATTACTTCATATTCTTAGTTTCATATAGAATTTTTATTATTCTAATGGGTGATAAATTTTCTTCTTATACATAGGTGAATACGCGTGACTAGGAATTTAGTCAAACATGGGACTATGGTAGAATATATCTATACTTGATGGATAAGGGGAGGGAGTGGTCACCCCTTCCCCAATCTTTACCACTTTTTCCACTAACCAATAAAAACCTTCCACTCAATTTTTCCCAAATTTCCCCAATTTTCCCAAATCACTGGCCCTTTCCCAAACTTCCCCAAATCTCCACCTCATCATTTTTATTTCACTTATTTTCAATACTATATATTTTTAAAAACTATATAAACTAAAACAATTTTATATATAAATACAATCAGAAAAAAAGAAGTAAAAACATACATATTTTAATTACAGGGACTGAAATGCAATTAATAATAAGTAAAACCATTTTTATATATAAACTACAGGGACTAAAACGCAATTAATAACAAGTAAAACATTTTTATATATAAACTAAAGGGACTGATATGCAATTAACAAAAAATAAAAACATAAAATAAAAAGATCAGATCTGTGATGGTATGTTTCTTCTTCTTCATAGTTCACATATACATACATATATATATAAAGCTTCCATCGATTAACTTGAAGAAAAAAAAACAGATTTCGTGGGCCACGCGGGTCTCTCCTCTTTCCCTTCGTTCGGTGTTCATCCCCGATTTCCCCATTCTCTCTCATCCGGTGAAAAGGTGGCGGCGGTGTACCCGCGCGGCGCCGCACCCGGTGTTCTTGTTCCCCGCGCCCACTCCCTCCCCCCTAAGTGATTAAGCATTTTTTTTAATATTCTCATATTACCCTTATAATACTATACGAGTATTATAAAGCAAATAGCATTTGTCTAATATTTTAAATTTCAACATTTCATCAAAACCAAATTACATCAATAATCTACACTACTCACCGGCGCCACCGCCACCGTCGGTACCGCCGCTCGCCACCGCCGCCACCTCCATCACCGCCGCAACGCGCGGGTACCATTTTAGTTGTACCATATACAAATGAGCTGAAACTCACCTCCCTGAACAAGTCGAAAAGATACTCGTTTAATTTTCATCTATCTTATAAGATGATCTCATATTCCGCTTATGCCGGGATTAGATACTGTTGATGTTGTAAGATGATCACAATCAAAAGCATCTCTACTTCCTGAAATGCACTAAGACGGAGTATATCTACATTTCATATTATTGTCCATTCTAATCATAAATACATACATAATACATAATATATATAGATAACGTTTTCTCTATTCAGGTTATTTATATAAAAAAAAAGGTTTTTTTTTATTTAATCGGGTTATCTTTGTGGTTGTTTTCAATCTTTCTCTACCATCACAAAATGTTACTTAATTGTGTTAGTATATGATCACGTAAAAATGAACGTATGTCCAGAAATGATTTAAGCCTACGGGGTCACACGTCTCGACACAAATGTATTTAATATTAATTAATATATTTAATGTATTTAATTAATATGATCACGATTTCAATTAACGAGTGGTCGTTAAAAACTAACGGTTACTAGCTAACGGCGTTAGTTAAGGAGGACTTAATTTGTAATTAGGAGATTCTAGAAGTTTCCTAATTATAATTAGGGGGCCGGTTTTATTAATGGATTTTAATCCATTGATTTAGATTGTTTTTCAATATAATATCTAATCCTAGTTTATGTCAAATACGAAAAAGGGTTTTTAGAGATATTATAAAAAGGAAAAACCAAAAACCCTCTCCAACTCTTCTCCTCTTTTCCTCCTTGTTTCGGCCGAAGTCCCAAAGCAACACAAAGGGATTTTCGGTTTTCTAGTTGTTTGACAAACCAAAGAGAAAAAGCCAAGGTTATGCGGTTCGTGATCAAGTACTAGCATACGTACATCCGCGTGTCGTGTGTGCGAACGTAAAGGGATTTATTTCAAATCCTTATAAAGTTTCTTACTTTATTTTTCTTCAATCAAAGGTACATGTATTCTACTCTTGGTTAATTAATTAATTACATAGATTAATTTTTCCGCTGCGTGCTTTGTGATTTAATTTGATAATTGTTATATAACCACACAGTGGTATCACGAGCCTACTATGTAATTATTAATTACCAAAAAGATCAAAATTTGAGGGGGTTAGGGTTTTATATTTTTTAGAATTTTATGTAATTCTTATTGATTATTTTATTAATTAATTTGTTTAATTGTAATAAAATAATGAAAAAAAATATATATAATTTATTTTTTTTTATTATTAATTTCGAAATCAGATCTGGAATAAATAAAAAAAAAAAAAAAATTTTTACCCTAATTCCAAGTTTTGATCTTTAAGCATTATTATATGATAATTGCATGCGTTTATGATGTACCTTTTAATTAATTTAATTGTTAAAAAGAAGTAAAAATCATGAATTTTTCATGCAAATTATTCATGATTATTACTTAGATATATTGATATAAAATCTTGATCATTAGGGTTAATTATGCTAGATAATTGAATAATTAATTGTGTGACAATGTGATTATGTTTTGTGAAAGTTCCTGTTTGACACCAGTTCACTAAAAAAATCATAACTAATCTTTACAGTAGATGCTTGACTCATAGGGCTACAACTTTCATGTTTTGTGCTAAGCCCAGTTCGGTCTTCTTCAGTGCCAGATTTGGTCGTGAAGCTGCTGGATTTTCCAGAACAGCATCCTGTTTGTTTTTATGGTAGATAATTTGTTATAGAAATTTTGGCTTACGCAATCAAGGCAACTTGATGTATGTGGTCTCTTTCCATATGAAAGAGGAGCCAATCTTATACCATAGTGACCAAATTAGGTTGATTACATTAATTGTTAAGTTGTAAATTTAGTAAGTTTAATTTTGCCTTTTTTTATGAAAATTGTGTGCAAAATTGTTTTTGGAAAAATAAACTTGACTAAATATATCGAAATAAGATTTTGTTTATAAAATTGGTGCCCTAAAATCAAAAGATACACCGGCTCACCCATTTGAACAAACTCTAAGAGAGGTATAAGTCGGAGTGCGCTAGCCTCCTAAAAGGGCGGGTTTTTAAATCACGTTTATCGCATACCTTTGCCCTTGCGCTTCTTTGTGAGTTCAAATGGAGCTACCGAGCTCTTTTGTATTTAAAGGCAATAAAAATGAGTTTTATAAACATATTATGTTTAGAAGATATGCATGAATCTTCAAACATAACTTTTTGATCACACATCAAATTGATTGACCCAATAAACTTAAGTCATTGACACCCAACTCGTAAAGGACACTTGTGGCTGTTGTTTTACTCACTGGTACACAGTGGTGAAATGGCAGTTGCATGGCAAATCCCACTCACTGGTACACAGTGGTGGACAAATTTGCGCGTTCTTGGTTGGACGACTTAAAGCGAGTTAAGCGGTGAGACCTTGACCCGTGGCAAAAGATGGGACAAAACATGACTACAAATCACTTGAAGAGTCAAGTGTCATTTGTAGGTCTCATTCTTACTAGGAATTGCACATGAAATGCAATTACTGCTCGTCACTTACCTTTTGAGTACAATCATTTCTAGCAGATCAACTGATGAAATGATTGTATGTCAATTGGATCCTAGCCTTAATGAAATTAATTGTTTATTTGATAAACATTGGGTAATTGATTTCTTAAGGATTTATTATCGAAAATACTGATTTTTGAACTTAATCTGTTTTGTAGATGGCAATGAATCCTTCCACAAACACCAATGCTTTTCGGCAAATGTTTGAAAGAGAAAAGCTTAATGGATCAAATTTCAATGACTGGTATCGTCAACTGAGAATTGTTCTAAGAGTTGAGGAACGCATGGATGTCATTGAAAGGCAATGGCCAACCGAACCAAGTGTTGAATCCACAACAGCTGAAAAAGCTGAATATAGGATTCAGTACACTAGATTCAATGAAGTTTGTTGTTTGATGCTTGCGAGCATGTCTCCCGAGCTTCAAAAACAATTCGAGCTCTACACTCCATATGATATGATCACAGAACTTAAATCCTTGTATGAAAAACAAGCTGGAGTGGAACTGTTCGACTTAGTCGTGGAACTCCATGACATGAAACTTGAATCTGGAAAATCGGTTAGCAGTCATGTGCTCAAGATGAAGAGCATTTTTGACAAATTGGATTCGATGGAGTACGCTTATCATAAAGAGGTAAAAGTTGGCATGATTCTCAAATCCCTTACGAAGGAATATGAGGGTTTTGTGCAAAACTATACCATGCACTCTATGAAAAAAAGCGTCAATGAACTTCATGCTATGCTCATTGAATATGAGAAGACGATTCCAAAGAAGGCCAATGACCCAAATGTCCTTATGATAAAGGGGGGTCGGATCCAGAAAGCTAAGAAATCGCACCAAACTAAAGGCAAGTTTGATGGTAAATGCAAGGGTAAGCAAGCTGTTAATCCCCCCAAACCAAAGAAAATCCCTCCGGCTATCCGGCTAAGAAAGAGCATCCGGCTAAAGACCAGACCTGTCATCATTATAATGAAGTCGGGCACTGGAAGAGGAACTGTCCCAAGTATCTTGCCGAGTTGAATGTGAAGAAGAAGCAAGCTAGCGTTGCTAGTACTTCAGGTATCTTCACCATTGAATTATTTTCCTTTACTAAGCGTAAATCATGGGTTTATGACACTGGCTGTGGAACTCATATCTGTAATGAATTACAAGCACTTAGGAAAAGGAGGAAGCTGAAGCCCGGAGCTTTGCAGCTGTTCGTGGGCAATGGTCTACCAGCACCTGTTGAAGCTATTGGAGAATATCATTTAGTTCTTCCTTCCGGTTTAATTATTGTTTTAGACAATTGTCATTATGCACCTTCTATTACTAGAGGTGTAGTTTCAGTTTCTTTGTTGAAAGACAACGGATTCATTAATGTTTTTAATGATTATGGTATTTCAGTTTCTTTGTTGAAAGACAACGGATTCATTAATGTTTTTAATGATTATGGTATTTCAGTTTCTTTGTTGAAAGACAACGGATTCATTAATGTTTTTAATGATTATGGTATTTCAGTTTCTAAAAATAATGTTCATTATTTTGATGCTATTGCTTGTGATGGTATTTATGAAATTGATATGCGTGGTTGTGATTCAAATAATTCAATGTATAATGTTAGCAAAAGAGCCAAGACTAACTTGGACTCTACTTATCTGTGGCACTGTCGTCTTGGACACATTGGCAAAAATCGCATTGAAAGACTTCAACATGAAGGGATTTTACAATTAAATGATGAATCATTTGATAAATGCGAGTCATGTGTTTCCGGCAAAATGACAAGAAAACATTTTCTGAATAAACCGGAGAGGGCTAAAGATCTTCTTGGACTCATTCATACCGATGTTTGCGGCCCATTTAGACATGTGTCAAGAAAAGGAGCTAGCTACTTCATAACTTTTACGGATGATTTCAGTCGTTATGGTTATGTTTACTTGCTTAAACATAAACATGAAGTGTTTGAAACATTCAAAGAGTTCAAAAATGAAGTAGAAAATCAACTCGGCAAAACCATCAAGATTCTTCATTCGGATCGAGGTGGTGAATACTTAAGCCAAGAGTTTAAGGATTATCTGAAAGCATGTGGAATTGTCCAACAGCTTACTCCTCCATACACTCCTCAACATAATGGAGTGTCTGAAAGGAGAAATCGAACCTTGCTAGACATGGTGAGATCTATGATGAGCCTTACGACTCTCCCATTTTCGTTTTGGGATTATGCTCTTGAGACTGCTGTACGCATTCTCAATATGGTTCCAACCAAGAAGGTTGACAAGACACCATATGAATTATGGAATGGAAATGTTCCTAATCTGTCTTACTTAAGAGTCTGGGGATGTGAGGCACTTGTGAAGCGCGATACGCCTGACAAACTTGAACCCAGAACAACTAAGTGCATCTTTGTCGGATACCCTAAGGAAACGATGGGTTACGACTTCTATGATCCCGTCAAAAACACTGTTCGCGTTGCTCGATATGCTGAATTCTTTGAAAAGAAATTAGTTCCAGAGAACAGTGGGAGGATTGTAGAACTTGATGAGATTCAAGAGGAAGATGTGTCACCTTCTGAAGCTCCTAGCAATCATCAACTTGGGGGGGAAAATGTTCAAAGTGATGAACCTCAAGTCGATGATGATGAAGCGATTCCACTTCGTAGGTCCGAAAGGACAAGACGTCCTACTGACAGATTATGTCTGATGGTAGAAGAAAACGTTTTAGGAGATCTCGATGAGCCTCCGAATTTCAAAGCTGCATTATCAGATTCGGAATCTGACAAATGGCTTGAAGCTATGAAGGTGGAAATGAAATCCATGAAAGACAATCAAGTTTGGAACTTGGTTGATCTTCCACCAAATGCTCAAACTGTTGGGTGTAAGTGGATCTTCAAGAAGAAGATGGACATGGATGGAAATGTACACACCTATAAAGCTCGTCTCGTGGCGAAAGGTTATACTCAACGTTTCGGTGTTGACTATGATGAGACCTTTTCTCCAGTTGCGGACATTAGAGCTATTAGGATTCTCTTAGCCATAGCTGCGTACTATGACTTTGAGATATGGCAAATGGATGTTAAGACTGCCTTCTTAAATGGTTACTTGGATGAAGAAGTCTATATGGATCAACCTGAAGGTTTTATTGATCCAAAACATCCCAACAAAGTATGCAAGCTTCAAAGGTCCATTTATGGACTAAAGCAAGCATCAAGAAGTTGGAACAAGCGGTTTGATGAAGAAATCAAAAGGTTTGGTTTCGTTCAAAATCCCGATGAGCCATGTGTATATCGTAAAGCTAGTGGGAGTAATGTTACTTTCCTTGTCTTGTATGTTGATGACACATTGATCATAGGAAAACACATTCCAATGTTGCAAGATGTTAAATCCCATCTTGGAAGTGTTTTGCCATGAAAGATTTAGGAGAAGCGGCATTTATTCTTGGAATCAAGATCTACCGAGATAGATCAAAGCGATTAATTGGACTAAGTCAAAGTGCTTATATTGATAAGGTCTTGAAGCGATTCAAGATGGAGAATTCTAAGCGTGGGTTTACACCTATGCAAGAAGGACTTAGTTTATCTGTCAAACAGGGTGCTACTACACCTAATGAGGTGGAGCGTATGCGAAGAGTCCCTTATGCTTCGGATGTGGGATCTATTATGTATGCGGTTAGGTGCACTAGACCCGATGTGGCGTTCGCGCAAAACATCGTTAGCAGATATCAACAGAATCCAGGTGAAAGTCACTGGACTGCTGTTAAGAGCATTCTGAAGTACCTACGGGCTACTAAAGATATGTTTTTGGTGTATGGAGGAAATCCAGACTTAGAGCTCAAAGTGACCGGATACTGTGATGCTGGATTTCAAACTGATAAAGATGACACGAAGTCTCAGTCAGGATTCGTCTTCGTTCTTAACGGAGGTGCTGTGGATTGGAAAAGCAAGAAGCAAACTACAGTTGCCATGTCTGCAACAGAGTCTGAGTACATTGCCGCCTCAGAAGCTGCAATGGAAGCAGTCTGGATAAGGAAGTTCATTAGCGGGCTTGACGTGATCCCCTCAAGTGACTTACCCACTGATATGTACTGTGATAATACTGGTGCATTAATCATTGCCAACGAACCCGAAGTTCAGAAAGGTGCCAGACATTATGCTAGACGATATCACTATGTTCGTGAGCAGATCGAACTAGGTGAAATCAAATTACTCAAAGTTCACACAGATTTTAACTTAGCTGATCCTTTCACAAAAGCTTTGTCTAGGCCCAAGCTTGAAAGGCATGCCGAGGGCATAGGACTTAAATTAGCTAGTTATTTCATGTAAATCTGTTGTTTCGGTATTTGGATAAGGGATGTTAAACAATTTATATTTTTCATAATGAAATAAGGTACTTGATATGTTTGATTTCATTTAAATCTGTTGTTTCGGTATTTGGATAAGGGATGTTAAACAATTTATATTTTTCATAATGAAATAAGGTACTTGATATGTTTGATTTCATTTAATATTAATTGTATCCTATATTTGCATGTTTAATCCTTGAATATTTTAATAAATATTCTAAATTGTCCATTGTCGATTAATTATATGGGAATATAATTAAACTAAGACAAATCTGAGCGATTGATTATATTCTTGGAATATATAATGGATGGTCCCACCAAACTCACATGATATCCATAGTTGATGCATATCGGACTACCCCACTAACGAATTCATCACTTTATGGATCAGCGTCATTAAGTGAGATTCGTAAATGGTTACTTTATTGATCCTTTGACTTGAGATACAAGCAGGTCAGCATGTATTGATTGCACTTACTTGATATAGTTCTAACTCTCCTGAATAAGGGAGTACATAAAGGGCTATTTTCAGAAAGTGTATTGAAGTATGATGACTGACACGTGTAGTCAAAACAGGATTTGTTCCTCCAACTGATAGTTGGAGAATGATACCACTAGGCCCCTCATTAGGACTAATTAAGATGTTTGCATGGCCGTGCCCAAATAAATCCAGATGGTTCTCGATTATATTTGGTAATCATTAATTAGTTGTGGAATGAGAAACAGAATCATTAAATCATGAAATGACATTGATCCGTATTCATGTTTAACACGGTATCTGAACAAAGGGATAATAAATGCCTTAACCATTTAAAATATACTTTAAGAAACTATACTTAAATATTTTTGGGAGCATTGGCGTGTTGCTAGACGCTAACCAATGTTATTACCTTCATTTGTTACGAGCTCAAGTGGGAGCTGTTAGTATATGATCACGAAAAAATGAACGTATGTCCAGAAATGATTTAAGCCTACGGGGTCACACGTCTCGACACAAATGTATTTAATATTAATTAATATATTTAATGTATTTAATTAATATGATCACGATTTCAATTAACGAATGGTCGTTAAAAACTAACGGTTACTAGCTAACGGCGTTAGTTAAGGAGGACTTAATTTGTAATTAGGAGATTCTAGAAGTTTCCTAATTATAATTAGGGGGCCGGTTTTATTAATGGATTTTAATCCATTGATTTAGATTGTTTTTCAATATAATATCTAATCCTAGTTTATGTCAAATACGAAAAGGGTTTTTAGAGATATTATAAAAAGGAAAAACCAAAAACCCTCTCCAACTCTTCTCCTCTTTTCCTCCTTGTTTCGGCCGAAGTCCCAAAGCAACACAAAGGGATTTTCGGTTTTCTAGTTGTTTGACAAACCAAAGAGAAAAAGCCAAGGTTATGCGGTTCGTGATCAAGTACTAGCATACGTACATCCGCGTGTCGTGTGTGCGAACGTAGAGGGATTTATTTCAAATCCTTATAAAGTTTCTTACTTTATTTTTCTTCAATCAAAGGTACATGTATTCTACTCTTGGTTAATTAATTAATTACATAGATTAATTTTTCCGCTGCGTGCTTTGTGATTTAATTTGATAATTGTTATATAACACTTGATATAACATATATGAATGGATTGACTTTTAAATTTACTTTTAATTCATATAAGCACTCGCTTCTTAGGGATCCTTTATAAGCATCTACGCTGCCACTTACATCATTTAAGTCTCAATTTCTTTCTTTCTCTGAAGTTCCAATAAGATGGGTGGTCCTTGTAACGATATACGGAGAGGGCCATGGACTATTGAGGAAGATAAACTTCTCATCGATTATATCACCTTTCACGGTGAAGGCCGTTGGAACTTGCTAGCCAAATCTTCAGGTACGTAATAGATGGAATAGATCGAATATCGTATTCCCCTTTTTTTACTTTCGTGTTTAAAATCGATTGATCGTGTTTTCTTAATGGTTTTGAGATTATTTATTTATTTTCTTATAACAGGATTGAAAAGAACAGGCAAAAGTTGTAGGCTAAGATGGTTAAATTATTTAAAACCAGATATTAAGCATGGAAATCTTTCCCCACAAGAACAACTCTTGATTCTGGAACTCCATTCCAAGTTGGGTAATAGGTGAGATTACATGAATGATCGAAATTAGATACATCCATATTTGTCATATATGAGTAAATTTGTGCGTATGTATGCAATGATATATCCTCCTAATATCTTTACTTCATGTCAAGTATAATCCACTAAATATCTATCTAATCTTATTCTTTGATTGTATTATATGTCATTATCATATTGTTAGGAGGACATTTAGGAGGATTAATCATTTTCCTTTAACTAATTATTTTATATATTGTGTCTTCAAGATGGTCGAAAATTGCACATCACTTGCCTGGAAGAACAGACAACGAGATCAAGAACTATTGGAGAACAAGGGTACAAAAACAAGCACGGCACCTTAAAATCGATTCAAATAGCAAGAGGTTCTTAATGGTTTTGAGATTATTTATTTATTTTCTTATAACAGGATTGAAAAGAACAGGCAAAAGTTGTAGGCTAAGATGGTTAAATTATTTAAAACCAGATATTAAGCATGGAAATCTTTCCCCACAAGAACAACTCTTGATTCTGGAACTCCATTCCAAGTTGGGTAATAGGTGAGATTACATGAATGATCGAAATTAGATACATCCATATTTGTCATATATGAGTAAATTTGTGCGTATGTATGCAATGATATATCCTCCTAATATCTTTACTTCATGTCAAGTATAATCCACTAAATATCTATCTAATCTTATTCTTTGATTGTATTATATGTCATTATCATATTGTTAGGAGGACATTTAGGAGGATTAATCATTTTCCTTTAACTAATTATTTTATATATTGTGTCTTCAAGATGGTCGAAAATTGCACATCACTTGCCTGGAAGAACAGACAACGAGATCAAGAACTATTGGAGAACAAGGGTACAAAAACAAGCACGGCACCTTAAAATCGATTCAAATAGCAAGAGGTTCGTAGAAACACTTCGACGATTTTGGATGCCTAGATTACTTGAAAAAGTGGAACAAGATTTGTCATTGCCAACATCATCATCATCAACAACTTCAACATCAACCACTGATCAAACTTATCATCAAAACAACTTAAGCTCTTTACAACATGGCAAACAAATCGTGACACAACAATCATCACAACCATGCAAAACCGAAAACTTAAACTCAAGCTCAAGCATTTGTTCATCAAATTCCAAAGCTACGGTATTGCCTAAATATTCAAATGTCCCAATACATCCTCATGCTGACTTTGCTTACTACAACTTATCACTCCAAAGGAATGGCTATTGCTATGTGAATAATAACAATACTTTTGAACCGGGCCATTTAGACATGCAAGCTTTTATTGGACCTAGTGACATGTCAGCTACAGAATTTCAGGGAAGCAGATTGGATGAATGATGATGACTTGGCTGTCACATTTTGGAACATGGATGAATTGTGGCATACATTTTAGGAAGTAGATCGATACTTATGTTCTTATTGTTGCGGTGGTATTGAATCTTAATGGTACTGCTTTTTCGGGTTCTGCATCCTAAAATCAAGAACAGAGTTCAGACTTCAGAGGTACAAGGCTAGCTTATAATTGTAGTAAGTTGTATAATATATACGAGTATAATATATATATATAAATATATATACATACTTGTTTATTAGGAAGATCAAAAATAGGTTAATTAACCACCTCCAAGGTGTATATAGTTCATGTATCTTTATATTCTCATAAAATTGGAGTATTGATTAGCTAGATTCAAACATTTCTAAGCATATATTGGATTACATTATTCACACAAAAATCCTAACATAATAACATGTCAGCTTTTCATTTATTCTTACCACAAACATTTTTTACCCACACTACAACAAAAGTTCCACTCTTATTTCTTCTTTAATGTAGTGTGAAAAAATTTGTTAAATTGATCACACATAAAAACGTGTAAAAAAAATTCACATTTAGAAGTGAGGAAATTTCTAAAAATCATAATTTCTTCACATTAATGAATGTATTAAAAAAATGTTCACACTTAAAAGTGTGAACAAATGTCAAATATTTTCTCATTTATAAGTGTGAAAGTTAATTTGAAACACCTAATTTTTTCACGTTATATTTTGTATACTAATGTTTATTCAATAATATATTAATAAAAAAACATTAATAATTAACAATTAAAAAACCACATCAGTAATTAAAAAACACTAAAAATGAGTTACCTTTTCCGTTAAAATTAATAATAAAGAAGATATAAAACTTCAATGGCATGGTTTGTAATTTGAATAAACATTAGTGGTGTTTTTAGAAGCTATATATAAATAATATTTTTTAACCATATACAACAAACAAATATATTGTGTTGCACAGTTTACAACTATATAAAAATGCATTGTTGTAGATAGCTAATAAAGAGTGTTGTAAAAATATCACTACTCATATTGTACATCAGAGTTAAAACCTCTCATTTTTAAATAACCCGAATAAAAATATTTTCCATCGAATTACCTATGTGACTATCTATGGGAGAAAGAGCTGTACGTAGTTTTATTAGTGTAATTTGCTGTTATAATATAATATCGGTCAAACAAAAAAAATTTGTTGATGGCTTAGGTCTCTGCCAACCCTGCAGCTCTTCCTGACTTTTCCTCACTGCCACATCAGCTTTTCTCTCTCCTTAAATCACCTCTTCCTACTTACTACCAACCCTACCTCTTCCTCACCTCTTCCTCCTTAAAAACCTTTTTTTTTTTAGTTTACGTTGGCTTTTGTCCCACATGACCCCACACACAACTCGTCTTGCTCGGCGCTACCAGGAAGGGAAGTGTAGGAAGAGGACTCACGCCGAGTCCGTGCCAACGCAAGATGAGACAAGCCGAGCCAGGAAGAGAAAACACGCCGGGGTTGGCACCGGCCTTATAAATCTAGGTATCAATTCTTTTCTCTAGAACACGCCGGGGTTGGCACCGGCCTTATAAATCTAGGTATCAATTCTTTTCTCTAGCTTGCTTTCAAAAATGAGTTTCATACTTAACGTATGGTTTGACGTGGATTGAAATGAGTGTCGGGCCTATTATATATAAGATTGAGTTCCTATGATTTGTGCGAAGTTATGGACAATTGAGTCCCAACTGTCGGCGTCAATATATCCCGAAATAAGTGAGCGGGGAAAGTGGTCACTTACGTACTATGCCCACTTAAATATTTGTGAGGTAGATAATAAACATTTAAAAAATGTGTATTCGTAAAATAAATTAGTCCCTTTGTTAAAAAGTTTTAACCTGTTTAATAAACAAAATAGAAAATGGAAATGGTGTGTGCTTGCGCGTTTTATTATGTATATATTTAAAAACCCACACAAAACTTTATTAATTTGATGTGTGATACGTATACAGAATTGATGCTTTTAGTTGTAAATATCGTATATAAACTAAAGCACAAATATATTATTCATCGAAATTGGCATCTCATGACATTAATTTACTCCAGCAGCCTCATACATACTACGAATTGAAGGAAATAAAGCAAAGGATATAACATGTGCATGTTTACGAATATACGGAGTATTAATTAATTAAGCAAAGCCATTTTAATTACTCTAAATTTATATTCCTAGTTTATATAATTAAAAAAATGATGCATGTTTGCGAAAATCAAACTAAGGAATATCGAAAGTGGAAAGACGGGTCGAATTAAAGAAGATGCATGCATGTACACTATACATATATGAAATAAAAATATAGAAAATAAAATAAAATGTTTTACCCTTTACAAGTTGCAATCTGATCCCTAGACTTCACCATCACTACCTGTCACTCAAATGTGAACGCAAAACGTTCTTTTCACCGCAAAGGATAAGTTACCGGCCTGCTTTAATTTATGCTTGTTTATTCTTTCTCCGTACTAGTTATAATCATTTACACTAAAACCCCGACTAAACACATAAATTGGATAGCCACCGACCAAAAGTTACTAGATATATGATGTAGGTGCGTATAAAAATGTGCTACTAAACCGTTAGAGAGATGTCACAATATATCCCCCGTGATCTCTTCGGCATTTATTCCCCTGGCTCGCGATCACATTCATGGTCTGCTTTCTAGTGGTGGCAACTGACGAGTCAATTGGTTTATATATTTATATATGTTTTTTGAAGTGTAAAAGTAATATATAGTAAGCCCATATCGACCAGTTGTTATCAGTTATGTATTTAGTGGTGGGAGAGATTTTTCTGATATGGCCTATGGAGACTTGGAGCGGCTATTTATTAATCCACTACACATATTTGTCGTGTCTTAGCTACTGGCCACTTCTGTATATAAAAAATACCAAGTAAAAAAAGACCTATGTAAAAAAAATTCCACATCTAGATTAAAATTTGAGGCCTTATAACTTTGGGGGCCTAAAACACACCTGCCTTACCCAAATATATTATACAGCCGGCAGTACGTGTTTGTGCCGCTGGCAAAAATGGGAAGTTGACTTATGGTTAAGAGGTGTGTTGTGCCACTTTGATGATCTTGCCATATGCATTAGGTTTGGACGCACAAAATCACTGATTTTAAGAGATCTTTAATAATTATAAAAATACATAATACTCGTACATGGAGTATAACTTTCTTATATCATATATATAAGGGGCTTTTTTGTGATGTTAATTGCACGGCGCTTTTAAACTTCAAATGTAGGTCTTGGCACTATTAAATTTTACAAATTTAACTATTACAAATTGATCAAATATATTATTTTCATTTAATTAATAAAGATTAACAACCTCTGAAATAGCACATGTTCGTTTCTATTTTCTGAAAGAGTAACCCGATAGATGGATTAGATGTGAGCCCATGAAATATTAACCCAATAAGCTCCGGTTAAGCCCATTGACCTCTAAATAAACCTTGAAAGCTGAACAAAGCCTGGTTATAACCAGGCATTCGCATAGTCGAAATCAAGCAGAGTCCGCTAGCCCAGTCAAGGCCACTTTTAAATATATCTAGTTATCTACTTATCTGTCACCTTAAACATATTCATTTTATTTTTTTTTTGAACAGCACAAGTTTAAATTTTAGCATAGTTTTTGACGAAATAGAAATGCACAATCACACAAAGTTAAGATGCCTACAGTCAGAGCTCTAATTTGTTGGTATTGGGATATCTTAATTATGATTTTTAATACACTCGACTTGATAAGTTGATAGTCTTATTCACTCAGTTTCTAGTAAATATTTCTTGTTTTAGCTCAAACTAGATATGCTCACTAAATTTCAAGTCTTAAGTCACGACTTACATCATAATGGCTAAATGCATATATATTTTTTGATCTATGTCCAATTGAAAGAAGAAGACAAAGACAAATGATTTTTGCTCAACCATGTATATATATCGGTCCTTCAATGATAATTAGTGATGCACGTCCTTCCACTTCAATGCTAAAGTATGTGGGCGAACTCAATTTCACTCATGTATGTTTCACTTTTGAGTGACATGGTGTTATAGTTATCTTTGACTTAGGTGTGTTAACTTCAACGACAATTAAACAATAATGTTACTTGTACAATCCATACTATTATAAGATATATGAATTATCTTAGATAAACATATGTTTATTATTAGGCAATAACATATATTAGGGTTAAACTTTTATTAATTTCCTCTGTGTTTTTTTTTGTTTAGCTAGTGTTTTTTATTTTATCTAACTCATAGACACACAACCCTAACCTTACTTTTTGGTTGCTTTGTCTTTGAAATGCTATGCATAGCTAAATGAAAGTAGGTAGCAATGTCACTCTCTACTTTACCTTTCGGACTCTTTTACCTCAAGTTTGTCTCCAAATGATCCATCTTTTCTTTCTAATATTCAAAGTAAGGTATCCAAGATATATTATGCATGCCCCCTTTGGATCAAGTTATGTGACGTGTTCATAAGTTTCTTGTAAATGAACCTCCTAAACCCAACGCAAGGAATTAAGACTTAAGTCTAGGGTTATGAACATAAAAATTCTTAGACATATTTAATCAAAATACACATATCTATACTATCTATATTACATTATAAAGTATTTATTTTCTCCTTTTTTTCAATCAAGTTTCTGATAACCCTCAAATGTCCATCTCTTTTATTCACTAATTTAAACATATCAACCTAATATACTTATAAATTACAACATACATCTCTCAACCCTTTAAACAACTACATTACCTCTTTCATATCAATTACTTTTACATTAATAACCACAGGGCTATTTCCGCCTTACTGGCGTACCGTGCGAGCATTTGTCTAGTTTAATCAAAATATGTCTAACTTTTGATTCAAATTTCTTAGACATATATTTAATTCAAAAACGATACTATACATTATATTACATTATAAAGTATTTATTTTCTCCTTTTTTTCAATCAAGTTTCTGATAACCCTCAAATGTCCATCTCTTTTATTCACTAATTTAAACATATCAACCTAATATACTTATAAATTACAACATACATCTCTCAACCCTTTAAACAACTACATTACCTCTTTCATATCAATTACTTTTACATTAATAACCACAGGGCTATTTCCGCCTTACTGGCGTACCGTGCGAGCATTTGTCTAGTTTAATCAAAATATGTCTAACTTTTGATTCAAATTTCTTAGACATATATTTAATTCAAAAACGATATATAACCAAAATACGTTAACATGAAATGCATACATAAAAATTAGACAGAAATATAAGGTTACAAAACTATACAAAAGCTAAGGTTCGAAAATAAAAAAGTTAGGAAAAAATAACGATGCAATAAAAAAAATGTGATTTCACAAAAGTTAATGATTATAAATGAAAAAATATATAATCAGAGAAACTAATAGATACAATTATACCAAATAAAATTAAAATAAAGAATAAGAAAGTGTGAATAAGTTTATGTACTATTCAATATATCTAAATTTTCTTGATAGTAAATTATAATTTTGTAAGAAATTTTTTTTTTACTAATTACAATTACAATTACATTTATCCATAGTTTTCATTTATTCTTGGCTTGATAAAGTGATTTACCCAAATCAGGCAACCTTTTTGACGACTTCAAATCGACACAACGATATCTTGGCTTTTTAGGCCTATAAATTCTCCCATTCCTTGGCTTTTTAGGCCTATAAATTCTCCCATTCCTTGGCTTTTTAGGCCTATAAATTCTCCCATTCCTTGGCTTTTTAGGCCTATAAATTCTCCCATTCCTTGGCTTTTTAGGCCTATAAATTCTCCCATTCCTTGGCTTTTTAGGCCTATAAATTCTCCCATTCCTTGGCTTTTTAGGCCTATAAATTCTCCCATTCCTTGGCTTTTTAGGCCTATAAATTCTCCCATTCCTTGGCTTTTTAGGCCTATAAATTCTCCCATTCCTTGGCTTTTTAGGCCTATAAATTCTCCCATTCCTTGGCTTTTTAGGCCTATAAATTCTCCCATTCCTTGGCTTTTTAGGCCTATAAATTCTCCCATTCCTTGGCTTTTTAGGCCTATAAATTCTCCCATTCCTTGGCTTTTTAGGCCTATAAATTCTCCCATTCCTTGGCTTTTTAGGCCTATAAATTCTCCCATTCCTTGGCTTTTTAGGCCTATAAATTCTCCCATTCCTTGGCTTTTTAGGCCTATAAATTCTCCCATTCCTTGGCTTTTTAGGCCTATAAATTCTCCCATTCCTTGGCTTTTTAGGCCTATAAATTCTCCCATTCCTTGGCTTTTTAGGCCTATAAATTCTCCCATTCCTTGGCTTTTTAGGCCTATAAATTCTCCCATTCCTTGGCTTTTTAGGCCTATAAATTCTCCCATTCCTTGGCTTTTTAGGCCTATAAATTCTCCCATTCCTTGGCTTTTTAGGCCTATAAATTCTCCCATTCCTTGGCTTTTTAGGCCTATAAATTCTCCCATTCCTTGGCTTTTTAGGCCTATAAATTCTCCCATTCCTTGGCTTTTTAGGCCTATAAATTATTCCTAAAATTAAAATAAAGAATAAGAAAGTGTGAATAAGTTTATGTACTATTCAATTACACCAAGAGTAAATTATAATTGTAAAAGTAGTAGTTCTCCAAGACGGTTAGTAACAAAAAAAAATTACAACAATAATGGAACGAAAATAAATCCTGCAATAAACATTTCACCAACTTACAATATGAAATTGTTTGGTCTAGGTTCATTATTTTGTACTACTATTAAGCCTAGAAACAAAACCAAATAGATATTATTTGTTGTATTTCTCTTTGTACATATATATGTAACTTTGTTATTCGACATACATTTTTGGTTATTTACGTTACTTCAGTTAGTTGGCCGGCGGCCGGCGACTGGTTTTAAATTAATTGGAAAGTATGAACGTAAGAAGCCTAAATATTCCATCCTCAAATTAATGTGAAGCGGAAAGAAGTTGACGGGATTAATCGTAATTAATAGGATTAAGGCTAAGTCTTTATTGTAGTTAATTCGTTGTGTGTATGTGTATTCAAAGTGTAATTCTCTTTGATCTCTGTCGTTTATTTTAATCTTTGGATCTTGAATCGATATATAAAATCACTCGACTTTGTGTTTCTCTAAAGAATAAGTAAAGATTAATTTCTTCAAGGTATTACAACTATATGTATAAGTATGAGAATTCTTCTTTCACAAATTTTATAAAAAATTTAAAATGAAATCTAGTAATCAACTAACCTATAGCGAAGTCTATAAGCTGCATGTGTGAACCAGCTAACCTTGTTTTAATTTATGGTGAAACTTTATGGCATTTCCTTTTCTTTTGAATTTATGGTCCTTTGTTAATAACTTCATGTCCTTTTTCTTTCTTTTCTCTTGTTCTTTTACTCTAATTAATTAATACTCATTTGAATTTCAAACCTACACTACATCTCTTCTTTATCGGAAAAAAAAAGAATGATATGTGTTATTTAACACGGGTTTTAAAAAAAATAATGTCTAATCTTGCTAAACTAGGAAATTTATGGACCCGTGTTACGGGGCATCAATTGTCGTGTAGAAACGATTGTGTTACTTAGTATACTTGCGTTGAATTAACAAACATTCTGTCATGGATAAGTTTGTTTAAAAGTTTATCATATCAAATATGTATTTATTTAAAGACAAAACCACAATAGTTTCCGTTTGCGCGTTGTGCGGTTTCAATTAGTTCGATTACTTTTTGTTATTGATGATTTATGTTTGCTAAAAACTTTGACATATAAAATATATACTTATTCAAAGACTACCACAAAAGAATTAATAAGTTTTTTAATATATTGTTTGTAAACCTGGAAACGATTATGTTTTGTTATTGATGATTTATGTTTGCTAAAAACTTTGACATATAAAATATATACTTATTCAAAGACTACCACAAAAGAATTAATAAGTTTTTTAATATATTGTTTGTAAACCTGGAAACGATTATGTTTTGTTATTGATGATATGTCGCTATATACTTTGACATATAAAATATATACTTATTCAAAGACTACCACAAAAGAATTAATAAGTTTTTTAATATATTGTTTGTAAACCTGGAAACGATTATGTTTTGTTATTGATGATTTATGTTTGCTAAAAACTTTGACATATAAAATATATACTTATTCAAAGACTACCACAAAAGAATTAATAAGTTTTTTAATATATTGTTTGTAAACCTGGAAACGATTATGTTTTGTTATTGATGATTTATGTTTGCTAAAAACTTTGACATATAAAATATATACTTATTCAAAGACTACCACAAAAGAATTAATAAGTTTTTTAATATATTGTTTGTAAACCTGGAAACGATTATGTTTTGTTATTGATGATTTATGTTTGCTAAAAACTTTGACATATAAAATATATACTTATTCAAAGACTACCACAAAAGAATTAATAAGTTTTTTAATATATTGTTTGTAAACCTGGAAACGATTATGTTTTGTTATTGATGATATGTCGCTATATACTTTGACATATAAAATATATACTTATTCAAAGACAATACCACAAAAAAAAATAATGTCTAATCTTGCTAAACTAGGAAATTTATGGACCCGTGTTACGGGGCATCAATTGTCGTGTAGAAACGATTGTGTTACTTAGTATACTTGCGTTGAATTAACAAACATTCTGTCATGGATAAGTTTGTTTAAAAGTTTATCATATCAAATATGTATTTATTTAAAGACAAAACCACAATAGTTTCCGTTTGCGCGTTGTGCGGTTTCAATTAGTTCGATTACTTTTTGTTATTGATGATTTATGTTTGCTAAAAACTTTGACATATAAAATATATACTTATTCAAAGACTACCACAAAAGAATTAATAAGTTTTTTAATATATTGTTTGTAAACCTGGAAACGATTATGTTTTGTTATTGATGATATGTCGCTATATATAAAATCTTTGACATATGAAATAAATATTTATTCAAAGGCCATACCACAAAAAAAATAGTTTTCATATACTATTTGAAAACCCAAAAGAAAAAAAAATATGTAAAAAACCAAGAAGTAACCCGTAATTTTAAACCTGAAAGGGATCTAATACGGTAAAATCTGAATATTTTTACAAAGAATAAACGTTTTCAATATAAATATTTGAAAACCCGAAAGGAAAAACATATGGGAAAAACCAAGAAGTAACTCGTATTAAAAAATCCTAACGGGATGCGATTTGGCAAAATCTGAATAGGTGCGGGTTATAACATAGACGAATAGTAGCTCGCCATGCAGGTGAGTTACTATTCACAACCTTACAAAAAAAGAATAAACGTTTTCAATATAATTATTTGAAAACCCGAAAGGAAAAACATATGGGAAAAACCAAGAAGTAACTCGTATTAAAAAATCCTAACGGGATGCGATTTGGCAAAATCCGAATAATGGTATGGGTTATAACATGGACGAATAGTAACTCACCACGCAGGTGAGTTACTATTCACAACCTATTGAATTAGTATAGTATATATAATATAATATAATTAGTAAAATCTACAACCCCGTCTATAAAATAAAAATAAAAATAACTAATATATTTAATTTAAAGAATCCCCCCAAAACAAATAATTTACTTTCTAGAGAATTGTACATATAACAAATAAGATATCAGTTTAAAATAGGGATTATGGCACCGGAGTGTAACCAACTATGACTCAATGGTTATGTAATGTAGTGACCTTTCTAACTGGCTATCTGATGTAAGTACCTTCAATTTTTATTCTTTTTATGTATCCTACCGGGTAACATCCTATTTGTAACCGGTAATGCCACGTTTGACATAAAAAAGAATAGGGATTAAGGCATCGGAGTGTAACCAACTATGAGCGAATGGTTATGTAATGTAGTGACCTACGAAAGTGTTAAATTGATGTAAGAACCTCTCTGTTTTGTTCACTCGATGTATGCTACCGGGTTACTCCGACGACTTTATTCTCTGATCATCTTCTCCGGCTAATTTCCGACACTATCTTCGGTAACAACAATTTTTCCGGAGAGCAAATGTGATGCTGTAACTCAAGATCTGGTAATCCCATCCCCACCACCATCAAGATCCAGCAACGTTGGTTTACAATGGGGTAAAAGGGGAGGATTTTGACAGAGGATGACGACGGTGGTTGTCTGGGTGGCGGCTGACATTTGTTTATTTTATTTTATTTGTGGCAGTCAGCGGTGGCACGTGTCCGGATGTGGAGACGGTGGAGAGATGGTCGCACCTCTTGAATGGAAGAAAAAATGAGACCGAGACCACCCACTACAACCTCGTCGGAGTCTAAGACCATCCACCATCCATCTCGTCGGAGTTCACAACCGACAACCGTAACCATGACCGTACAACAGGTCAACGGTACATGAAAAGAACAAAAATGAGAGGTTCTTACATCAGATAGGCAGTTTTAAAGATCACTACATAACATAACCATTTAGTCATTGTTGGTTACACTCCCGTGCCATAATCCCAAAGTAAAATTAACACTATTACCGGCTACCGGTACAACAAGTCAACCGGTACATTAAAAGAACAAAAATGAGAGGTTCTTACATCAGATAGCCAATTTGAAAAGTCACTACATTACATAACTATTGAGTCATAGTTGGTTACACTCCAGTGCCATATCCTTTTAAAATAAAAAAGCACTTTCTTCTTAGACCCACCATAACGCTTACATGTAAATCACTCGAGACTCGAGAGCATCTATAAAAACTGAAAAGGACATTGTCTAACTGGTTATCCTATACCTTGTCACTAGATGTGTTTTTTGTACGTGAATAGTTCCACCCGTATCACGTATAGTATATATGGTCTCGACGTGATAAACGGGACGGGTCATTATTCATTCGGTTCGACAAGACTCGACGACTTAATGGTAGGTCTCTATTTACATTCATTAAATTTTATGTAACTAACTAAAATTGTAGTGTCATTCAGTTACTTAACTTTGCTTCGCAAACCTTCAATAGTTGTGGCCTAAGGTATAGGTGGTCTTTTTGTTTAAAATCAATATTGATGGCATTCTTGTTGGTCTATTTTACATGGATTGCGAAGCTTTCTAAACAAACTAGCATGTTACCCACGCAAATACGACGGTATTAGCAGCGACGACGGTCTGATGTTGGCGGCGACTGGTAGTGATGGCGCCATTGAATGGTGTAGGTTGATGTAATTGAATTAATGTAAAGGTAATAGTGAAGATATTTTAGAAGATAATGGTTTAAAGTGTAAAATTAGTTTATTAAGGGAATTAGGTAATTTACTATAAATTGTAAAGAAAGAAGATTCATTAAGGGTAAATTGGTCATTTTCAAACACTTTTTTCTTAACTTTTTAACAAGATTATATAAATTTTATAATGTAATAAAGATAAAATAAGAGTTAATGACATAAATCGTCCCTATGGTTTACCTAAATAGTCACGTTTCGTCCTTTATAATCAAAAACCTCAAGGACAGCCCTTTATAGGAGGATAAGGATCACGTTTGGTCCTTTGACTATTTGACCGTCACCTCAGTTCCGTTAACACCCTCACATAAGGGGCATTTTGGTACTTTCCAAAGCATAAAGGACCAAACCTGATATTTTTCATCTTTTTCTTCACCTACCTAAAGCCTAGAAATTGTTAATTAAAAAATTGTTAATTAAATACATATGTACATACATGAACCCAATAAAACATATATCCTTACTTAAACCGAAATACGCCATCTCGTATTCCTCAAACACTGACCACATTCCTTCCATCACTAATCAAACATAAAAAAAAAATAAAAAAAAAAAACACAGTCATTACATTACACATTCCAACAACTAAAAATATGTACAATAATACATACATACATACATATATAACTAAAAATATAATAATACATATATATATATATATATATATGTAGGTGTATATATTAAACCTGATGAGAGATAGAAAATGAAGATAAAGTGTCTCTGAAAGTGAAGAAAAGAAGATGAAAATGAATGATCAAAAACAGAGGAAATCCTGGAGGAATTTTGAGGTAAAAAAATGATTGAAAGTAAACATGATATAAAAATGAATATTGAGAGTGGCTGCTGATTGTTTTCCCAAACTTGGCGAGAAACAACTCCCATTTTGGAGTAATCTTCTAATTTGAAGTTCAGATCTGAATGAATAAACGGTCGCCGTCGCCGGCGGTCGGAATTTTTTTATTATTACGGGTGCCGCCGATTTTGTTAGATCCGATTTGATTTGATTGGGGTAGGTGGTGATGGTATCTATTTGGTGTTGATGTCCGGCGTGTGGTTTTCCGGTGAGGTAGCCGGAAACTCCAAAAACAGTAGCAAAAAAGGTACAAATGGTAACTGTGAGAGAGAGAGAAGAGAGAGAGAGTGACATCCATAGCCATAGCCGCCGCCACCAGCCACCACGGGAATAATCACCACGAGATCCAGCCACTGTCGGCGGCACCATCACCAGCTCCGGCCATCTCTTTAGAACGATAATCACTTAAAGAAGAGGATGGGGATAACGTTTAGATCAATCGGGTTTCGTGGGTCACTATCCGTCGCGGACCCTCCTCCCATCACCACCACCGTCTCTCCTCCCATCGCCATACCAGTGGTTGCCATACGGGTATTGTTTTGTGATATGTCTCAAATCTGTAAATGAGTTAATTTTTGATGAATTTGGGGTTTTATGATTATATATATATTTTAGGGACTATGATTTTGGGTTTTTGATAAGATTTTTTTGTTAGAAATCTATATATATAATATATATATATATATATATATAATATATATATATATAATATATATATATAATATATATATATATAATATATATATATAATATATATATATATATAATATATATATATATAATATATATATATATAATATATATATATATAATATATATATATAATATATATATATATAATATATATATATAATATATATATATAATATATATATATAATATATATATATATAATATATATATATAATATATATATATATAATATATATATATATATAATATATATATATAATATATATATATATATATATAATATATATATATAATATATATATATATATAATATATATATATATATAATATATATATATATAATATATATATATATATATATATATAATATATATATATAATATATATATATATATATATAATATATATATATAATATATATATATAATATATATATATAATATATATATATAATATATATATATAATATATATATATAATATATATATATATATAATATATATATATAATATATATATATAATATATATATATAATATATATATATATAATATATATATATAATATATATATATAATATATATATATAATATATATATATAATATATATATATAATATATATATATAATATATATATATATATAATATATATATATAATATATATATATATATATAATATATATATATATAATATATATATATATATATAATATATATATATAATATATATATATAATATATATATATATATATATAATATATATATATAATATATATATATATATATATATATAATATATATATATAATATATATATATATATAATATATATATATATATATATAATATATATATATATATAATATATATGTATTGTGTATATGTCTCAAATCTGTAAATGAGTTAATTTTTGATGAATTTGGGGTTTTATGATTATATATATTTTAGGGACTATGATTTTGGGTTTTTGATAGGATTTTTTTGTTAGAAATCTGGAAATTGATTTAGAAGGGAGAAATATAAATGGTTGTAAGTTAAGATGAAGAAAAGATGAAGAAGAAAGAAGCAAAGAAGAAAATATCAAGTTTGGTCCTTTAGGAATGAAAAGACTGGAATGCCCCTCACGTGGGAGGCACGTGAGGGTGTTAACGGAACTGAGGTGACGGTCAAATAGTCAAAGGACCAAACGTGATCCTTATCCTCCTATAAAGGACTGTCCTTGAGGTTTTTGATTATAAAGGACGAAACGTGACTATTTAGGTAAACCACAGGGACGATTTATGTCATTAACTCTAAAGATAAAGATAATATCTCCAATTAAAGGCTGCGATTATTTCTAGTTTCGACTTCGGCCACATGGACATACATTACTTTGGTCACTGGGTCCATAAAATGAGTCCAGGGCCTTATTTAACTGCTCTATTTACTAATGGGTCACATAGGCCCATACTAGTTGCAATGGTACGATTGTACGAAGTACGAACAGAGCCCGGCTTCGTAATTGCAAGTTTCAATCTTTGTGGCAGTTGTCGGTTTGGTATTTGGATTTTTCCCATTTTTACAAAAACCTTTTTTAAAATAAAAAAAAAAACTCATTTCAAACTGGCCGATTCAATTAGTAGAACAGCTATCTTGTTAGTCAACGAGTTTAAATGTATGCATATTTTTAGTAAATCCGACATAAGATTAAACTCGTCAGGAAATTTTTACCAGTTGAACTATGTGACCGTTAGTCATTTTTGGGTAAAAGGATATACCCTATGAATTGTATTAATCAAAAATAAATCAGGCAATGTGACAAAAATGTCACATTGGCTTGTACAAACAACGCACCATTGTGCAATAACAAAAACTATTATGGGCATTGAGTCATTGACATGCCAGTCCCATAAACTACCTAGCCGACTATGAACAAAACAATGGGCTAGATAGACAAAAAACTAGAAGCCTACGTCTCGTTAACTAGATGATAAGGCAGCTTCCACTCCACAAGAGCCTTTTCTACATGGGTCGTCTTCTTGAACCTGAAGGTTAACAACTTGAGTCTAACAGTATTGATTACCACCTCGATCAATTCAGAACTCGATCTTTTCTTCTTGTTGAAGATTCTTGCATTCCTTTCCTGCCATAAGTAGTACACAGTAGCCGCCAGAACAAGCTTAAATATAACAATTTTTATCGATTTCTTTCTTGGCAATAAAATAGCATCGGCCATAATAGCATCCCAATCAGTGGGAATTCCTTCCATTCCAGCCTTTTGTGTAACCCCCATCCAAAGTTGAGCAGAATAATTACATTCAAAAAACAAGTGGGAATGAGAGTCGGGTTGCATCTCACAGAAAGAGCACACAATGGGATCATTCTGATTGAGATGCTTCACATCCCATTGGCGCAGATAATCCTGAGTTTTTAACTTCTTTCTCATGACCAGCCAAAGCATGAAGGCGTGTTTAAGTATACACTGATTGAACCAAACCAGTTCGTGCCATTGTACCACAGATTGGCGTGGTCTCAATTCTTCCCATGCAACAGCTACCGAGAAGTCATGGGTTATTCCATTTTTATCTCTCCACATTACAGTATCTTTTTTATCTTCATTCAAACTTGGAGCAGCAACAAGTGGGAGTCTAGGACCCCATTCAGTAGGCCATCTCCAAGCATCATGTAACACAATATCAGCCACTTTTGCATTAAGTTGGAACCCAGCTCTTGTAATTGTTCTTGTTGTTAGAAAATCAATTAAAGGCCCTTGAGCGTTCCATGTGTCGAACCAAGCAAAGGTGGACTTACCATTACCAATATCGAACCAAAAGAAAGGACGCACAATCTGCCTAGCTTGAAGTAATTTCCGCCAGCTCCATGTCATGTTGCCTCGACATGGAACCTCCCAAAAACTCCTTCCCTTAAGTTTATACATACTTATCCATTTGACCCACAAGGATTCTTTGAGAGTAAGCAGATTCTTAATATGAGACGAAATAAGAGCTAAATTAAAGTAATAAAGTCTTCGAATCCCTAAACCGCCTTCTTCTTTTGGTAAACAAACCACTTCCCATGCTACTTTAGATTTTCCGCGAGTTAAGGCACCCTTGCACCACAAGAAACCCCGCAACATCTGTTCCATTTCCAAGATAACTCGAGTAGGAAGCATGAAAACAGAAGACCAATACACGTGCATCGAAGAGAGGACAGATAACACAAGTTGTAGCCGCCCTGCAAAAGAAAGGAACTTGTTTTTCCAATCATCAATACGTTTCTGAATTTTCTCTAAAAGACCTTTACAATCACTATATATTAATCTTGTAGAGACTAGAGGGACCCCAAGATATTTGACCGGTAATCGACCTTCCTCAAAAGGCAAAACATTCAAGATGGCAATCTTCACTGAATTCAATACATTACAAAAATATGCAGTGCTTTTAGGAAGACTTGGGGTTAAACCTGAAGCAATCTTGAATTCATCAATAGCCTCTTTAACAATCTGAGCCGAGTGAACATCTGCATGCATAAACATGAAAAGATTATCCGCGAAGCACAGGTTGATAACATCCAATTTCGAACACAAAGGATGAAACACGAAATTTTCAGCACCATTTACCCTGCGCTTCAATAACAACGTCAATATTTCCATAACAAGGGAAAATAGATAAGGAGACAACGGGTCACCTTGCCTAAGACCCCTTTGTCCTTTGAAATACCCATGTAACGTGCCATTAATATTCAGAGAATAAGAAGTGGTGGTGACACATTCCATAATCCAAGCAACCATACGAGAGTGAAATCCAAAACCAATAAGAATACACTTCAGAAAGTCCCAGTCAACCGTATCATAAGCCTTTTGGATGTCGACCTTAAGGGTACATCTTGCAGGGCCTCTATCAAGATGGTAGTTGTGTATAAGTTCTTGTGTCAGTAGGATATTGTCGGTAATAAGCCTACCCGGCACAAAGGCAGATTGGTTGATGCTAATTAACCCATCAAGACAATGTTTGATCCGGTTAGAGACAAATTTGCTTATACATTTGTATAACACATTGCAGAGCGATATAGGTCTATAATCGTTGATACGAGAAGGAGACGATACCTTTGGCAACAAAGAAATCGTAGTATGATTAAGTTGTTTCAAGAGCTTACCACTGGTGAAGAATTCACGCACCGCATTGACAACATCCATCCCCACAACATCCCAAGATCCTTTGAAAAAAGCTGAAGTAAAACCGTCTGGACCAGGAGACTTGTCATCCCCAATAGAAAACAAAGCATCTTTAATTTCATTATCAGAAATATCCCGGACCATATTCTCAGCATTCTCAGTCGACAGCCGTTTAGAGAACAGATCAGAAGTGTTCAAATAGCTTGTATTACCTTTTTTCCCAAGAAAAGCCACATAGTGGTCAACAAAAGCAGAATAAACATGTTCATCTTCATGTAGAATATTTTGTGAATCGTAAATAACATCAATCCTGCCCCTTGCTGCCCTACTTTTAACAACTTTGTGAAAATAAGACGAGTTGGAATCCCCAACTTTTAACCAGTCCACTTTCGCTTTTTGTTTCAAAAATCGTTCTTCATCAAGCAAGGCATCATTAAAAGCTTGAAGACAAATCGCCTGCTCATCTCTCAGAATAATATTAGAAGGATCACTATCCAAAGCTTGCTGAAAAGTATCCAATTCAGTTCGAAGCTTGTTGACCCTTTCATGAAGGTTACCCTTGTCAAACAGCAACTTCCTCAATGGCTTCTTTATGGACTTGAGTTTTTTAACAATTCGGAACATATGAAAACCATTGACTTCCTGATTCCAATAATCAGCCATTATGTCCTTAAAACCTTTATGATGGACAAGAAAATTCGAGAACATAAAAGGTTTTGGCATAAATTTAACAGTCAAAGGGATCCTCAGAATAGCCGGGGCATGATCTGAGTTTCTATAGGGTTGGAATAAAGCTGTTGCCCCTACAAACTTATCAGAAAAATCAAGATTAGCCATAACTCTATCTATCTTTTTCAGCTGACCGTCACTACCACTCGGTTTTTGGTTCCAAGTGAAGTGAAGACCTGAAACATTTACATCAGAGATTTCGAGGTTCTCCACACATTCTTTAAACTCTCTCATTGAGATGTCCAAGGTGGAGGGCCCTTTATATTTATCTTCAAGGTTGAGTGCCGAATTAAAATCACCCAATAGGCACCAAGGTCTATCACCAACAAACTGTTTGTGAAGTAGCAAATCATGCCATAGCTGTCGTCTTTGAGTGTACTTGTTATGCGCATATATAAAGGAACAAAACAACACCTTTTTAGCAACTTTCAAGAAAACCTGAGCATGTACCACCTGATCTGACTGGGCTACAATCATCACGTTAACCACATCTGGATTCCAGCCCACAATGATTCTAGATCCTTTACTGCACAAGTACCCATTAGACGTCCAATTCTATTTCCAGAACACTTTGGAACAAAGATTATCAAGATTCAACTGTGAAACATGCGACTCTAATATTGCACACACCGAAAGCTTATTCTCTGTCACCATATATCGAACCTCTTTTTGCTTAGGGGTTTGGTTCATCCCCCTAATATTCCAAGAGGCGATGTTATACATTGGGAACCGTTTTACTAGGAGTGCTTGCCCCCATACTAGTAGGTTGTCCCATAAATTGTGAAGTTTCATCAAACGCCATTTCAATATCATCCTCAGCCCCATTGAAGTAATCAGCCTTAGCACTGGGCTGCTTTTTAGGTTCAGTACCCCCTTTTGGTTGAGAGGCTGGATAAGTTTG
This sequence comes from Erigeron breviscapus, assembly GCA_034093135.1. NCBI lineage: Eukaryota > Viridiplantae > Streptophyta > Magnoliopsida > Asterales > Asteraceae > Erigeron > Erigeron breviscapus. Next base: position 62,551,801 of record CM067170.1, on the reverse strand, counting down.
ACTATCCGGATTTTCCATACTTGCAAGAATATCATAGGTATTTTTAGTTTCAACTCCAGAACCATTATTCGTCTTCGAGCGCTCCTTTTGAGTAGTCGTTGATGTAGACGCACCATCCTTCTTTTGTTGTTTCTTTCTATAGTAAAATTGTGGTTTTGGCTTGGATAGTCTCAACCCGTGTACAGTCTTATCATTCTGATCCCCAACCTGTTTGTCTTTGTTTTTCTTACGGTTAACAGTAATAAACTCATCCTCAGATGGTATTGTTGAGTTTGGAGTCACCACTATCACCCGTTTAGGACAAGTATCATTAATGTGACCAAAAATCTTACACGCAGAACACCGTGGGGGCTGCCATTCATATTCCACCTTCACTTTTTCCTTCGTATACCCTTCATCATCCATAGATGGGATCCCAATAATTAGCTCTTTTTTAAGATCTTTTTCAGAATCGAGCTGAATCAAAGCCCGTGCATAAGTACTATGACCCCATGATTCAGTACACATAGTTGAGGTGTACGAATCCAACACCATGGGCTTCCCAATCTTGGTCGCCAACATACTTAAACCGTCTTCAGTAAAAGCAACTAAAGGAACATTATGCATGCTAACCCATGTGGGAACCTTGGTTAATTCATCTTTGTGCAACGTTGTATTTGGAGTCCACACATTCAACAGAATTGGTGTGGACCTTATCAACCATGGTCCCTGTTTTAAAACTTTCTCCATTCCCTCTTTTGTTTCGAATTTGAAGAAGAAAAACCCTGAAGAGTTCATCATGACACTCTTTATACCAAACTTCAGCCAAGATTTCTTAACAAAGTTGTCGACAATTGGAAAAGCGAGTCATTTACCAAGAAAATAACCATAGAGGGTGTTAGCAAACCGACTGTTCACTTCAGCAACAGATTCTCTAGGGATAACTAAGTCCACCCCCTCAACAGTTGAATTAGTAACCAGAGTTCGGAAATTTACTTTCTTAGCAGATTTCTCATTTTGCACAGCACTTGCATAAGAAAATGGTTGTTGTTTTGGATCAACATCCACCTTCTTTGTATGCCCATCATCCGTATTAGGTTTTCCAGTAGCCGTTTCAAATATGGGATCAGAGGAGTGCGTCGTGGCCACATCCCCCATACCAGGAATCACATCAACAAGAACCTCATCTCCAGAGAAAGAGCTATCAACATCAGATTTGGTGCAAGTAGGGTTACCTCCTGTGATAGGTTGTTTAACCCGCTTAAGTATTCTAGTGGGTTGAATCGGCATCCCACCATTACCACTCATCTTTTTCAGTTTGTTAGCCAGTAACCAAGACACCATAGATTAAGACAGTAAAAACGCCATTAGGGAGAAAGAGCAATTTAATTTATTTTTATTTTTAAATTTTTTTGATTTTTTATATTCTTCCTTAAAAATCAAACCCTAATTACTATGAAAGAGAGAAAAAAAGAGAATAAGATGATTGCAAAACAGAATCATTGATAGAAGTTGTAATTATTGTTGTTGATTTGGGGGTTTTATAAATCAATCAAAAATTATTGAAAGATTTAGGGTTGAAAAAAGAAAAGGGGTGGGGGTTGAAAATCGCCATTTAGGAGAGAGAAAAAAGTTTTTTTTTTATTTTTGTTAGAATAACTACTTACCGTTAGTCATTTAATCATAACTAAAACACTTATACAACAATAAAAATCAGTATATAAAATAATTTGAACACAAAGTTAATCCACGCACAACACATATAGTGACGGCATAGATAATGACTTGAAATTCATAAACGGCCGACAAAACTTTGTCCCGTAGATATATGACGTCAAAGGCGGAACTATTAAGGGGCAGGGGGTTCTGGCCCCTCCAAAACTTTGAGCCATAAGTGTAAATAACTTAGGTATAAAATTCTTTTTTTCATTATTGACCTCTCCACAATCCACATCTCAAAAAAGGAAGAGAAAGATGGAGGAAGGCTCAGGAGAATTGGAGATTGGAAAGGAAACATAATAAACAACATGCCAATTTCTCCTTCCTATCTAAAAAAAAAAGGTAATTGGATGGAAACCCCCTGATGCCATGTACCATTTAGTACCCACTAATCCCCAGCCAGGCTAGTGTCCAGGTGATTCTCAACCACTTAATAATCCCCTGATTATTTCAAGTTTGCCTTTGGCAAGACTCGAACCCAAGACCTCCCCTGGAAAGTGGCGGCTGGTGGCCACTGGGCTATTACCCAATGGTTTTCTGCTTCCTATCTATTAATTGTTTCTACCCAAAATCATAATCATCATCAATCAAGCTTACTGGTATTATTATTATTATTATTATTTTTTTTTTTTTTTTTTTTTTTTTTTTTTTTTTTTTTTTTTTTTTTTTTTTTTTTTTTTTCTTCCTATTTTTTTTTTTTTTTTTTTTTTTTTTTTTTTTTTTTTTTTTTTTTTTTTTTTTTTTTTTTTTTTTTTTTTTTTTTTTTTTTTTTTTTTTTTTTTTTTTTTTTTTTTTTTTTTTTTTTTTTTTTTTTTTTTTTTTTTTTTTTTTTTTTTTTTTTTTTTTTTTTTTTTTTTTTTTTTTTTTTTTTTTTTTTTTTTTTTTTTTTTTTTTTTTTTTTTTTTTTTTTTTTTTTTTTTTTTTTTTTTTTTTTTTTTTTTTTTTTTTTTTTTTTTTTTTTTTTTTTTTTTTTTTTTTTTTTTTTTTTTTTTTTTTTTTTTTTTTTTTTTTTTTTTTTTTTTTTTTTTTTTTTTTTTTTTTTTTTTTTTTTTTTTTTTTTTTTTTTTTTTTTTTTTTTTTTTTTTTTTTTTTTTTTTTTTTTTTTTTTTTTTTTTTTTTTTTTTTTTTTTTTTTTTTTTTTTTTTTTTTTTTTTTTTTTTTTTTTTTTTTTTTTTTTTTTTTTTTTTTTTTTTTTTTTTTTTTTTTTTTTTTTTTTTTTTTTTTTTTTTTTTTTTTTTTTTTTTTTTTTTTTTTTTTTTTTTTTTTTTTTTTTTTTTTTTTTTTTTTTTTTTTTTTTTTTTTTTTTTTTTTTTTTTTTTTTTTTTTTTTTTTTTTTTTTTTTTTTTTTTTTTTTTTTTTTTTTTTTTTTTTTTTTTTTTTTTTTTTTTTTTTTTTTTTTTTTTTTTTTTTTTTTTTTTTTTTTTTTTTTTTTTTTTTTTTTTTTTTTTTTTTTTTTTTTTTTTTTTTTTTTTTTTTTTTTTTTTTTTTTTTTTTTTTTTTTTTTTTTTTTTTTTTTTTTTTTTTTTTTTTTTTTTTTTTTTTTTTTTTTTTTTTTTTTTTTTTTTTTTTTTTTTTTTTTTTTTTTTTTTTTTTTTTTTTTTTTTTTTTTTTTTTTTTTTTTTTTTTTTTTTTTTTTTTTTTTTTTTTTTTTTTTTTTTTTTTTTTTTTTTTTTTTTTTTTTTTTTTTTTTTTTTTTTTTTTTTTTTTTTTTTTTTTTTTTTTTTTTTTTTTTTTTTTTTTTTTTTTTTTTTTTTTTTTTTTTTTTTTTTTTTTTTTTTTTTTTTTTTTTTTTTTTTTTTTTTTTTTTTTTTTTTTTTTTTTTTTTTTTTTTTTTTTTTTTTTTTTTTTTTTTTTTTTTTTTTTTTTTTTTTTTTTTTTTTTTTTTTTTTTTTTTTTTTTTTTTTTTTTTTTTTTTTTTTTTTTTTTTTTTTTTTTTTTTTTTTTTTTTTTTTTTTTTTTTTTTTTTTTTTTTTTTTTTTTTTTTTTTTTTTTTTTTTTTTTTTTTTTTTTTTTTTTTTTTTTTTTTTTTTTTTTTTTTTTTTTTTTTTTTTTTTTTTTTTTTTTTTTTTTTTTTTTTTTTTTTTTTTTTTTTTTTTTTTTTTTTTTTTTTTTTTTTTTTTTTTTTTTTTTTTTTTTTTTTTTTTTTTTTTTTTTTTTTTTTTTTTTTTTTTTTTTTTTTTTTTTTTTTTTTTTTTTTTTTTTTTTTTTTTTTTTTTTTTTTTTTTTTTTTTTTTTTTTTTTTTTTTTTTTTTTTTTTTTTTTTTTTTTTTTTTTTTTTTTTTTTTTTTTTTTTTTTTTTTTTTTTTTTTTTTTTTTTTTTTTTTTTTTTTTTTTTTTTTTTTTTTTTTTTTTTTTTTTTTTTTTTTTTTTTTTTTTTTTTTTTTTTTTTTTTTTTTTTTTTTTTTTTTTTTTTTTTTTTTTTTGTCATCCTTTAGTTTTTCAATTTATAACATGGTAAAAAGAAGAAAGATGTTTAAATTCGATGATTAGATAACTATAAAAGTATAGAATAAACAAAATAAAGATAAGTTTTATTGAATTATTAACATCAAAACAAATGATGTTTACTTAATCATATAGAATTTTGTATTCATAATTAAACTTAAAAAAGAATTCATCATGAATAGGGTCATCTCCAACTGATTCAAAATTTAAATTATTTTTCAATCTAAAATTATCATATCAACTTTGAACTGTCAATTTTACATTAAATTTTTTACCTTCAAACTTTTAGTTATAAACCATCACGTGATCATTCATATTATATTCATATAGAATACATTCATATAGAATACAAGGAGAAAGATCAAATGAGAAAGCTGCTTAAGGAGAAAGGGAGAGAATGCTGATTTTTAATTGTCACAACTCGTCCATGTGGTTTGCTCGATTCGCATTTTCATCCATGTGCTTTTTTTTATCATTAGGTGTCCCTGTACTTTTCATTTTCATTGCTAGTCGTCCCTGCCACTAACAACCGTTAGTTTTCATCTGTTAAACCCCTCATGTGATTGCACATGAGGGCATTTTTGTCCAGTTTGTAACCATAGGGACTATTTGTGATAAAACATCTTTGAGAGACTATTTGTAATAAAAGACAAAAACTCATCATCTTCCTCCCTCTCTCACTCCACCACCAGCCAAACTTCCGGCCACCCTCACAGCCTCCTGCCGCCGCTCTTTTTCACCATAAAAAACTCCGGACATCATCCCCAACAACAATTAGGGTTTCATCTTTAATCACAACCACAGAACCGTCGCCGCTGCTGCTGCTGCTCCGCCACTCTACCGCCGCTGTTGTTGCTGTTTCATTTTCCAGCCACCACTACACGACTCCATAACATCCGAGGAAAGTATGAAACGTAAGTATCAATCTTCCAAACAAACCCATTTCGTCCCTCTCTCTAAAAACCCTAATCTTTTCTTTTTTTTTTCTTCTATTTCTCTCTCTCTCGCAGCCACGCACCACCGGACTACCATCACCTCACGACGGTTTAGAAAGAAGAAGAGACGTTCAAGCTTCAACACAGGTCGTTATAGATTTGACCATGCTCGATTATTATGTTTTTCTCTTCGGTTTCGGTAACCATAGTGGGGTGGTGGTTCTCGGTTTCCGGCGAACTTTTCCGGTGGTGGCCGGTCGGTCAGAAGTGGTGGTCGGAGTTGTGTGGGAGAAGGAATCCAAAGATTTTTTTTAATCCAATATTTTTATTACAAATAGTCCCTGTGGTTACGAACTTGACGATTATACCCTCATGTGCATTGCACATGAGGGGTTTAACGGAGCAAAACTAACGGTTGTTAGTGTTAGGGACGGTTGGCAATGAAAATGAAAAGTACAGGGACACCTAATGATAAAAAAAAAACACAGGGATAAAAATGCGAATCGAGCAAACCACATGGACGATTTGTGACAATTTCTCTTTTTTTTTTTTTTTTTTTTTTTAGTGAAAACTCATTCCAAAAAAAAAAAATTTAAAAATAAAAAATTAAAAAAAAATAAAATAAATCCCTACACATGTGTAAGTTGTATTTTTTTTAAAAAAAAATTTTTTAAAATTTTTTTGATTTTTTTTTTGAATGGGTTTATGTTGAAAAAAAATATAAAAATTAAAAAAAAAATCAAAATAAAAAAAAAACACAGGGATAAAAATGCGAATCGAGCAAACCACATGGACGATTTGTGACAATTTCTCTATTTTTTTTTTTTTTTTTTTTTAGTGAAACTCATTCCAAAAAAAAATTAAAAAAAATAAAATAAATCCCTACACATGTGTAAGTTGTATTTTTTTTAAAAAAAAATTTTTTAAAATTTTTTGATTTTTTTTTGAATGGGTTTATGTTAAAAAAATATAAAAATTAAAAAAAAATAAAAAATAAAAAAACAAGCTAAAAAAAATAAAAAATGAACCTTCTCTCCTTTTCTTCTTAAGTTACCTTCTTTCTGGATCTCTACCTTATAATACAATATAAAAATATAGAATAACTTCATAAACTATATAATAAATTTGCAAACATGTAAAACTATAAGAAATAAAATATAAAATTTCATTATATAAAAAAAATAATTACGTTGTTCTTCATTTGTAACACAGTTCTACCTTTACGCATAGGGTTTTGCTAAACGCGACTCTTAGGGATGTAGTTAAGGTGCATTAAATAGTTGTACACTTATCATAAAATTTAGGGGTGGACTTTTGATATGGAAGGTACAAATTTTTTGTGCATGTTAAATACAACCCTAAGAGCTACGTTTAGCATTTTTCTTTTATATATATATGGGGAAAAAAACAAAAGATCTTTATATACGAGTAATAATTACAAAACAACTAACCTAGCCTTCAACCAATTCTTAAATCATTTGTTTCAACAACAAATCAAATGACAAAAAACCAATAGATTTACACATGCATTGATTTGGTAAAAATCCAAGTTGATCACATGTATTACAAGTAACTTCACTTCTTACATTTATATATGATACAAACTATTATATAGTAACTTTTAATCTTTCTTTATACTCATAGACTAAAACACCTCTAAAAAATTTATACAAACCCCTTATATTTTTATCATCATTTTTGTGTAAAAGTAACCATAGAGTAAAAGTTAGACAACACCTATTTCAATTCAAAATTTGCATATCAGTATCTATATGTACTAACTAAAAAAACAAACTCATTAATCGTAGATTGCATATGTAGCTTCTACAATTAGATGCTCCATATATTATTATATGAAAATAAAAATTCCTTATCAAAATGTAAATCAACAGCAATAGCAAAAACAACCATGAGAAATGTTTAATAGAAATTAAACCCTAACTCAGGTAATTCCACAAAGAACATAATTATTACAAAAAAAGGTGATCTGAACATCAATTTTTTTCAAGTAGACATCACCAAACATATTTTATAATATTTTACAATACAATATCATAAAACACATTAAGTAGTGTGTTGTTCAAAAAAATGGTGTACACATCATCATCCTTATCATAATTATATCCTCATACTCTTATATCCTAAACACAAACAAACATTTAATTATCGGTGAACTAAATGACCGTCAATCTTCAGTCTTTTCCATTTTCTTTCACTTTGTATCGATCAGAATGAATTTCACTTAACCAGGAACCCGGAAACAAAGCCTGCAATTTCACTCAAAGAACAACAGTTACATATTTTGAACTTGGATTAGATCAGAGTTTTTATTTGAATTTGAATATTAATAAAGTGAATGCTTACATTGAATTCGGCTTGAACATTTTTAGGCCTCCTATTAGATTTTCTTGATGGTTTTTTTCCCGTCATTGCAATAAAATCTTCCTCGATTTCTTTTCGTGATAAAGTAATCGAAAACTTGGGTCTCTCTTCCTTTTTTTCAAGGTTTCTTCTCGGCCTCAATGATGTCTTCTCCGAACTGGGATCGATATCCATCTCTTCATTGATTGCACTGCTGCCACCAGGCGTGAATGTTCTCACACATGACGGCAGCATGCTAGATTTCAATTTTCGTTTAGATTTTGATTTCATCGGGATTGAACTAGGTTCACCTTCATCGTCATTATTGTTAACAACCAAGTCTTGCATCTTACCAATCTGAGATCCATATTCCTTTTTCAGTTTCTCTTTAGTAACCAAGATCTTGTCTTTCTCTATTGATAAGGTTTCTATATCTGGACAGATCTCCATGATCGATGATTTATCCATTAGTCGTGGATCCTCCATCGAGCGGCCTCTTCTCCGAGTCCGTTCAAAATTAATCATTTCTCGTTGGTCATCAGCTGAGCGACCTTTTACAGGCCGCTCAAGCTGGTATGTATCATCATGTTGGTCATCAACATCGATATATTCATCAGAATCAGAAGAATGGTTATTCTCATCAATGTCAGACATTGCACGAATTGGATTAATATTCACGCACTTCAAAGTTCTTTGTCTTCCCCACGTTAATCCTGGCGGTAAATTAAAATTATGGAGAGGTTTTGATCTTTCCATTAACAAGAATTTGGATTGAAAGTTAAATTGTGAGTTTAAGGGTTCAAAATTTAAATTGGTTAAAGATTTGTTATCTACTAGAAACAAAGCACTGACGAGAATAAGGGTTTTTTCTTTACTATGGTTGTTTGTTGTCTTTGTGCGAGGATCGCCACGAAAGTTATATATGGAAGTGAGATATTAAACGTTGTCGTATCATGGTTGCTAGGCGTTTAAAAGTTATGTAATTTTCCCCTTATGCTTACACTTTTTCATCCTCTCATATATGATAATTTATGGAGTATTTCACCTTAGTGGTAAAACTCACTTTACCATCTCCTCATTACTAGTATATATTGTAATTTTATATGTACTAGCATAATACTCAGGTAATATAATGAGACCAAATATCTTTTGACGATGTTTAATGATTGTAAGTCATACCCAAAAAAAAGTTCATATTATTTTTATAGATAGTTTTTGAAAATATTGCTTTTATACTCAAAAGTTTTACAAAAAAAATAATATATATATGTGAAAATTTGATTAAATGTTTAAAAAACGTACAAATTAATGTTTATGTGATTTAAAACTAAAAACAAAAAGACAAAATTTTTAATAGTAAATGTATTATAATGATTGATATATAAATGGGCTTGGAACACTTAGACAAATTGAGGTCTGACAAATGCCTCAGTCTGTGTCTGACGCAACGTCCAAGTGAATAATTAACCTGGATTAATGATAATGATAGAATGATGTGACTATGCACGATCATAGTATTCTAGGTTGGTGGTTTGTTTTACATGTGCGTGTCCATTCTTTTACTGGTTGAGAGAATAGGTGTGAGGGTACAATGGGGGACCAGTTGTACCAGAATATCACGATCAAATATTCCCTCTGACAAGTCAATAGAAGATTAATCCGTGGATGAATTGGACACCAATGGAAGCAATGCCTTCGCCTATAAAAGCCCCATTCCTTGGCACCATGTGCGTGGCATTCCTGAGAAACAATCTTCACACAAAGTTTTTATTGCTCATACACATAGCTTAGTCTGTAAAAGATCAACTTTAGTTGATTCTTTAGAGTAAAAACTTGTTGGTTGTAATTTGTCATTCAATTTGGTTGTTTAGATATGTGTAGGCTGTTTTGTTCCGCAACAACGTTGTACTTTTTTGTATAGATTCATTCTTAATAAAGAGCTACATTGAGAGTTACAAAAACGATTGATGGGACCAGAGGGTTCCCACCCATTTAACCTTTTTACATTGAGAGTTACAATTTGTGTGGAAGTTTCTTTTTATTTTACTTCCTTTATTGTTTTATTAAATTCCTGTTCTTTACATTGCTTATATATTACTGAATCTGTGAAACTATTTCTTAAAAATTTGTAAAGATCGAATTAAATTTGTATTCATTTTCCACTACAACTATCTATGATCATTATACCTTGGTGTTTTGAATCACTTGGGACATACATAACTTTCAGGTAAAAAAAAACAGATCTAAGCTAAATGAAATGTTTCGTGATAATGTTTAGAAGGCGATGGGGATGGCTTTTCCCTTAAAAAGAAAATAATTCATATTCTTCAACAACATTTTTGCGCTTGCAACTCGTCTCACATTATTACTACACTACTAAAGGAAAATTTTTTCACAATAAGAAAACTCAAAATCGGATAACTTTAATGAGTAATGACTAGATACAAACATCATATTGTGGTAGAAATAGCTAGTATGGATACATATTGCAAATTGTCTTCTTTGTTATATGAAAAAGAAAGCAATATCCACCAAATTCATGTGTTCCCTTTTCAGATGGAAATGGCTTAAGTGGCAATATGCAACAAAAAAAACATGCACAACAAGAAACACATTGAACTTTATGTACATACAAATGCTCATTCGTATCGTAGTACTTTCGTAATGTTCAGCTGAAAAGCCTTCTCAACAAAAGTTATATAATTACATGGGGGAAAAATCTATGTTGCGGCCTAACAACCACCCTCACTGTGCACGTAAATGTAAAAATAATAATAATAATAAATAATAATAATAATAATAATAATAATAATAATAATAATAATAATAATAATAATAATACATGCAGCTGATGCATGACGTATGCTTTCCCCAATGACTTATTACTTTTAAGACTTTAGGGGGTAGGGAGTGGCGACGGCATGGCAAGCGGCTTGCCCAGCCCTGCGAAGGAACACCGGCGCCATCACAATGGCATGAAGACGGCATGGAGGCTGGCGGGCTTAAAGCCCTGCGCGGCTTGGAAGATTTCGAACGTTGGGGGAGCGTATTGAGGTGGGGTCCAGCCCACTTTTTGACCGTTGCACACTAATTAAAAAAAAAAAAAATTCTCCTACCTCTTTATCTATATATATACACTTCTTTTTTAACCAAAAAAATCACCAAACAAAACCATATCTTCACACTTTCACTAAAAAAAACACCACATTACTAAAAAATGGATTCCTCTTCCTCATCTTCTTCATTTTGTGTTCCACCGGAGTTAGATGAAATGATTTGTAATGTGTTTTTCAAAAAAAAAAATTCCAGTCCTTGAACTCCTGAAGTTTATCATATATACACATTGAATCTCAGTATGTGAGAGAGACGATACCCACGGTTGAATAATGCTACGGTTCTACTGATAATATAAACGTTGTTTATTGTTTAAATAGAGATTTAACAAATCCATCTATATGTATAAGAAGAAGAATGAGGCAGTAACATGATTTTTTCTCTTTTACTTTTATAAATTTTTATTAATGTAACAACTTTATCTTTTAAACCACATTTACAAATAACTTTATAAGTTGTTGAAATATCTCTTTAACCTTATATTATAAGATTACTTATATATAAAGTTATATATATATATATATATTTCCGTACAAAATAGTAATTTGTCGTACCCAAGATTTATAATTTCAAGATAAAATATTATATGCTATATCAATAGTGTTATTTTTTGAAGTACAAACCAAATTTACTCTAACAATAAAACTCAAATGAAAGTTGATGAAATATAAAGTAGTCAAAGCTATAAGTGAACCCGCACAATGTGATGATGATGATAGTGACGACAATGGTGTGGTGACGATACTTGGTGGTGGCAATGGTTACTGATGCTAGCGACGGTGATCCGTGTCACTACAATGCGTCGAACTTAAAACCTACTTGTAAAACATAAACACATGTGTTTCATTGGCTTAATATTGAATACATTGATTGGTAGACATTAATGGAAATGTATTTAATCATGTATTAATAAGTACAAATAAATATAACACTAAAATTTTCAAGTTTGTAATTTAGTATTTATTGTAAATATTAATACTTTCATTTAATCCTTTTACCAAAAAGGATCCACGAAATGCGATGACAATTGGTTACGGTGGTGTCTCGAATGCAAACTGCTAACTACTAACTACTAACTCGCTGTTCAAAAAAAATATATAACAAAATAAATTTTTTTAATGTAAATAGGTTGCTAAATTGTTCACAAAATCATGAGACTGATATATGCTAAAAGTATGAAATTAGCATTCAACTAGTTATTGACCCCGCGCTTTGCCGCGAAGTACGTTTTTTACACAATAAAATTTTGGCAAATATATGTCAAATATTTGAACCCAAACTTTAAAAATGACAACTAACCATCTAGCAATAACAATAAAAATATTGTAAAAGAATAATAAGTTGTATAAAAACACAAACAATAACTATATTAATGTTTTAAATGTTTCATGAATGTAAGACGTAACCATGATGAAAGTTATTATATATTAAAAACGTTATATATATAAAAACGAAAGAAAATAATCAAAAACCAAATCTTTAAAAGTAAAACCATAACTATGTGCAAGTTGTATGATGAAAACCTGAGAACCCAAAAGTTTAGTGTCAATAAAAATGAAAACGAAAACTTTGATGTGGGGTAAAAGTTAAAAGATGAAAACTTTCATTAAAAAAACAACTAAACATGTAGCAATACAATAAAAAAAATGTAAAAGAATATTAAGATGTATAAAAACATAAACAATAACTATATTAATGTTTTAAATGTTACATGAATGTAAGACGTAACCATGATAAAAGTTATTATATATTAAAAACGTTATATATATAAAAACGAAAGAAAATAATCAAAAACCAAATCTTTAAAAGTAAAACCATAACTATGTGCAAGTTGTATGATGAAAACCTGAGAACCCAAAAGTTTAGTGTCAATAAAAATGAAAACGAAAACTTTGATGTGGGGTAAAAGTTAAAAGATGAAAACTTTCATTAAAAAAACAACTAAACATGTAGCAATACAATAAAAAAAATGTAAAAGAATATTAAGATGTATAAAAACATAAACAATAACTATATTAATGTTTTAAATGTTACATGAATGTAAGACGTAACCATGATAAAAGTTATTATATATTAAAAACGTTATATATATAAAAACGGAAGAAAATAATCAAAAACCAAATCTTTAAAAGTAAAACCATAACTATGTGCAAGTTGTATGATGAAAACCTGAGAACCCAAAAGTTTAGTGTCAATAAAAATGAAAACGAAAACTTTGATGTGGGGTAAAAGTTAAAAGATGAAAACTTTCATTAAAAAAACAACTAAACATGTAGCAATACAATAAAAAAAATGTAAAAGAATATTAAGATGTAAAAAACATAAACAATAACTATATTAATGTTTTAAATGTTTCATGAATGTAAGACGTAACCATGATAAAAGTTATTATATATTAAAAACGTTATATATATAAAAACGAAAGAAAATAATCAAAAACCAAGTCTTTAAAAGTAAAACTATAACTATGTGCAAGTTGTATGATGAAAACCTGAGAACCCAAAAGTTTAGTGTCAATAAAAATGAAAACGAAAACTTTGATGTGGGGTAAAAGTTAAAAGATGAAAACTTTCATTAAAAAAACAACTAAACATGTAGCAATACAATAAAAAAAATGTAAAAGAATATTAAGATGTATAAAAACATAAACAATAACTATATTAATGTTTTAAATGTTACATGAATGTAAGACGTAACCATGATAAAAGTTATTATATATTAAAAACGTTATATATATAAAAACGAAAGAAAATAATCAAAAACCAAGTCTTTAAAAGTAAAACTATAACTATGTGCAAGTTGTATGATGAAAACCTGAGAACCCAAAAGTTTAGTGTCAATAAAAATGAAAACGAAAACTTTGATGTGGGGTAAAAGTTAAAAGATGAAAACTTTCATTAAAAAAACAACTAAACATGTAGCAATACAATAAAATACGTATAATGAGCAAGAACGATTGATGTCGATAACAATAAGTATCAAACAAGAACCATGACCTCAAACATGTCCATAATACACATGCACACATTGCACCTCAATTGACCACCAACTCAACCAAAACACAATGCACATACATTTCATACGACTTTACATTTAAGGAATCTTGGATGCTTATATATAGGGTCACCCGCAGCCTTCCACCACATCCGCAACTCATTAAATGTATCATCGTCTTCCATGTATGTACAACTATCCTAAATATAAATAAGAACAATCATGCTCCATCAATCCATAATCCTCACACATGTACTCACAAAAATGAACTACTCAAGATAGTTAGAATGCGCATAATAAACAAGAACAAGTAATAATGATATCAATAAGTATCTAACAAGTTCTATAATGCCAACATGTCTAACAATGTCCCTCAAATGTACTCAATTGCACGTAATGTACTTCATTGTACTCAATTGCACGTAATGTACTTCATTGTACTCAATTGCACGTAATGTACTTCATTGTACTCAATTGCACGTAATGTACTTCATTGTACTCAATTGCACGTAATGTACTTCATTGTACTCAATTGCACGTAATGTACTTCATTGTACTCAATTGCACGTAATGTACTTCATTGTACTCAATTGCACGTAATGTACTTCATTGTACTCAATTGCACGTAATGTACTTCATTGTACTCAATTGCACGTAATGTACTTCATTGTACTCAATTGCACGTAATGTACTTCATTGTACTCAATTGCAGGTAATGTACTTCATTGTACTCAAATGCACGTAATGTACTTCATTGTACTCAATTGCACGTAATGTACTTCATTGTACTCAATTGCACGTAATGTACTTCATTGTACTCAATTGCACGTAATGTACTTCATTGTACTCAATTGCACGTAATGTACTTCATTGTACTCAATTGCACGTAATGTACTTCATTGTACTCAATTGCACGTAATGTACTTCATTGTACTCAATTGCACGTAATGTACTTCATTGTACTCAATTGCACGTAATGTACTTCATTGTACTCAATTGCACGTAATGTACTTCATTGTACTCAATTGCACGTAATGTACTTCATTGTACTCAATTGCACGTAATGTACTTCATTGTACTCAATTGCACGTAATGTACTTCATTGTACTCAATTGCACGTAATGTACTTCATTGTACTCAATTGCACGTAATGTACTTCATTGTACTCAATTGCACGTAATGTACTTCATTGTACTCAATTGCACGTAATGTACTTCATTGTACTCAATTGCACGTAATGTACTTCATTGTACTCAATTGCACGTAATGTACTTCATTGTACTCAATTGCACGTAATGTACTTCATTGTACTCAATTGCACGTAATGTACTTCATTGTACTCAATTGCACGTAATGTACTTCATTGTACTCAATTGCACGTAATGTACTTCATTGTACTCAATTGCACGTAATGTACTTCATTGTACTCAATTGCACGTAATGTACTTCATTGTACTCAATTGCACGTAATGTACTTCATTGTACTCAATTGCACGTAATGTACTTCATTGTACTCAATTGCACGTAATGTACTTCATTGTACTCAATTGCACGTAATGTACTTCATTGTACTCAATTGCACGTAATGTACTTCATTGTACTCAATTGCACGTAATGTACTTCATTGTACTCAATTGCACGTAATGTACTTCATTGTACTCAATTGCACGTAATGTACTTCATTGTACTCAATTGCACGTAATGTACTTCATTGTACTCAATTGCACGTAATGTACTTCATTGTACTCAATTGCACGTAATGTACTTCATTGTACTCAATTGCACGTAATGTACTTCATTGTACTCAATTGCACGTAATGTACTTCATTGTACTCAATTGCACGTAATGTACTTCATTGTACTCAATTGCACGTAATGTACTTCATTGTACTCAATTGCACGTAATGTACTTCATTGTACTCAATTGCACGTAATGTACTTCATTGTACTCAATTGCACGTAATGTACTTCATTGTACTCAATTGCACGTAATGTACTTCATTGTACTCAATTGCACGTAATGTACTTCATTGTACTCAATTGCACGTAATGTACTTCATTGTACTCAATTGCACGTAATGTACTTCATTGTACTCAATTGCACGTAATGTACTTCATTGTACTCAATTGCACGTAATGTACTTCATTGTACTCAATTGCACGTAATGTACTTCATTGTACTCAATTGCACGTAATGTACTTCATTGTACTCAATTGCACGTAATGTACTTCATTGTACTCAATTGCACGTAATGTACTTCATTGTACTCAATTGCACGTAATGTACTTCATTGTACTCAATTGCACGTAATGTACTTCATTGTACTCAATTGCACGTAATGTACTTCATTGTACTCAATTGCACGTAATGTACTTCATTGTACTCAATTGCACGTAATGTACTTCATTGTACTCAATTGCACGTAATGTACTTCATTGTACTCAATTGCACGTAATGTACTTCATTGTACTCAATTGCACGTAATGTACTTCATTGTACTCAATTGCACGTAATGTACTTCATTGTACTCAATTGCACGTAATGTACTTCATTGTACTCAATTGCACGTAATGTACTTCATTGTACTCAATTGCACGTAATGTACTTCATTGTACTCAATTGCACGTAATGTACTTCATTGTACTCAATTGCACGTAATGTACTTCATTGTACTCAATTGCACGTAATGTACTTCATTGTACTCAATTGCACGTAATGTACTTCATTGTACTCAATTGCACGTAATGTACTTCATTGTACTCAATTGCACGTAATGTACTTCATTGTACTCAATTGCACGTAATGTACTTCATTGTACTCAATTGCACGTAATGTACTTCATTGTACTCAATTGCACGTAATGTACTTCATTGTACTCAATTGCACGTAATGTACTTCATTGTACTCAATTGCACGTAATGTACTTCATTGTACTCAATTGCACGTAATGTACTTCATTGTACTCAATTGCACGTAATGTACTTCATTGTACTCAATTGCACGTAATGTACTTCATTGTACTCAATTGCACGTAATGTACTTCATTGTACTCAATTGCACGTAATGTACTTCATTGTACTCAATTGCACGTAATGTACTTCATTGTACTCAATTGCACGTAATGTACTTCATTGTACTCAATTGCACGTAATGTACTTCATTGTACTCAATTGCACGTAATGTACTTCATTGTACTCAATTGCACGTAATGTACTTCATTGTACTCAATTGCACGTAATGTACTTCATTGTACTCAATTGCACGTAATGTACTTCATTGTACTCAATTGCACGTAATGTACTTCATTGTACTCAATTGCACGTAATGTACTTCATTGTACTCAATTGCACGTAATGTACTTCATTGTACTCAATTGCACGTAATGTACTTCATTGTACTCAATTGCACGTAATGTACTTCATTGTACTCAATTGCACGTAATGTACTTCATTGTACTCAATTGCACGTAATGTACTTCATTGTACTCAATTGCACGTAATGTACTTCATTGTACTCAATTGCACGTAATGTACTTCATTGTACTCAATTGCACGTAATGTACTTCATTGTACTCAATTGCACGTAATGTACTTCATTGTACTCAATTGCACGTAATGTACTTCATTGTACTCAATTGCACGTAATGTACTTCATTGTACTCAATTGCACGTAATGTACTTCATTGTACTCAATTGCACGTAATGTACTTCATTGTACTCAATTGCACGTAATGTACTTCATTGTACTCAATTGCACGTAATGTACTTCATTGTACTCAATTGCACGTAATGTACTTCATTGTACTCAATTGCACGTAATGTACTTCATTGTACTCAATTGCACGTAATGTACTTCATTGTACTCAATTGCACGTAATGTACTTCATTGTACTCAATTGCACGTAATGTACTTCATTGTACTCAATTGCACGTAATGTACTTCATTGTACTCAATTGCACGTAATGTACTTCATTGTACTCAATTGCACGTAATGTACTTCATTGTACTCAATTGCACGTAATGTACTTCATTGTACTCAATTGCACGTAATGTACTTCATTGTACTCAATTGCACGTAATGTACTTCATTGTACTCAATTGCACGTAATGTACTTCATTGTACTCAATTGCACGTAATGTACTTCATTGTACTCAATTGCACGTAATGTACTTCATTGTACTCAATTGCACGTAATGTACTTCATTGTACTCAATTGCACGTAATGTACTTCATTGTACTCAATTGCACGTAATGTACTTCATTGTACTCAATTGCACGTAATGTACTTCATTGTACTCAATTGCACGTAATGTACTTCATTGTACTCAATTGCACGTAATGTACTTCATTGTACTCAATTGCACGTAATGTACTTCATTGTACTCAATTGCACGTAATGTACTTCATTGTACTCAATTGCACGTAATGTACTTCATTGTACTCAATTGCACGTAATGTACTTCATTGTACTCAATTGCACGTAATGTACTTCATTGTACTCAATTGCACGTAATGTACTTCATTGTACTCAATTTGAAGCTTAAATAAGTATTAATGAACATAAATGAACATAACCCAATCCATAAATCCGTCCAAAACATCACCAAATCATCAATTCGATCCAAACCCTAATTAAAACCCTAATTAACCCAAAACTCGATTTAAGCCGATTTAGGACTTGTAAATACTCGAAATGACCGGAATAGCATACACTAACATAAATAGGAGTAAATGGGATGAATTAGACTTACCAAAACGTTCTCCCCGAGCTAAAACCCGAATTTGGGTAAAATGGCCAAAATGGTAAGAATGCTTGAACTTCAACTTGTGATTCTTCGAGTAGACGATAATGAGGTAACGATGATTATGATTCTAGCTTAAATTCAGTTATAAGAACACCAAATGATTGCTAGAAGAAGAAAAGAAGAAGATGGATGGTCTTGTGTTCTTGAGAGAAAAAGAGAAAGAAAGAAAGAAGTAATGAAATGGGTGGAGGAGAAGTTGGAAGGGGGGGAGGGCCGGCCTAGAGACCAGAAGAGTAGGCTCCCGCTCCGCTAAATTCGACAAATAGCAAAACGTTAACCCTTTAAAATCCACAACGAACTCACAAACATACTTTAACTTAACGTTTCGCTAAAACTCGCTTATTCTCCCAAGTTTCTACCTTGATTTACAAAAATCATTTACATTTAGTTGTTTTTAGCTTGTAAGCATCGCTTAGCACGACTAATGAACTCGACTAGCGCATAAGTCCCAGATTGCACGACAAATTGATCTATATGTACACATTGCACTTAAATGAACCCCAAAAGACTTAAATTTAAATTACTAACTAAACTGTTAGCCAAATGGCACAAATAGTCATCGGGTCAAAAGTCACGGTTGTTACATCATTCCCCCGTTAAAGGAATTTCGTCCCGAAATTCGACAGAACCCTAGTTAATGAACAAATGTGGTTACTTAGATCTCATGTGGTCCTCTTGTCCGCAATTGAACTCGGTTTCACGTCTTGCACTCCATCTAACTTTGACAATCGTGTGATGTTTGTTCCTTAGCCTCTTGGTCTCCCGGTCTAAGATCCCTATAAACAAAACAAAAAAAAAAAAAAAAAAAAAAAAAAAAAAAAAAAAAAAAAAAAAAAAAAAAAAAAAAAAAAAAAAAAAAAAAAAAAAAAAAAAAAAAAAAAAAAAAAAAAAAAAAAAAAAAAAAAAAAAAAAAAAAAAAAAAAAAAAAAAAAAAAAAAAAAAAAAAAAAAAAAAAAAAAAAAAAAAAAAAAAAAAAAAAAAAAAAAAAAAAAAAAAAAAAAAAAAAAAAAAAAAAAAAAAAAAAAAAAAAAAAAAAAAAAAAAAAAAAAAAAAAAAAAAAAAAAAAAAAAAAAAAAAAAAAAAAAAAAAACCCCCCCCCCCCCCCCCCCCCCCCCCCCCCCCCCCCCCCCCCCCCCCCCCCCCCCCCCCCCCCCCCCCCCCCCCCCCCCCCCCCCCCCCCCCCCCCCCCCCCCCCCCCCCCCCCCCCCCCCCCCCCCCCCCCCCCCCCCCCCCCCCCCCCCCCCCCCCCCCCCCCCCCCCCCCCCCCCCCCCCCCCCCCCCCCCCCCCCCCCCCCCCCCCCCCCCCCCCCCCCCCCCCCCCCCCCCCCCCCCCCCCCCCCCCCCCCCCCCCCCCCCCCCCCCCCCCCCCCCCCCCCCCCCCCCCCCCCCCCCCCCCCCCCCCCCCCCCCCCCCCCCCCCCCCCCCCCCCCCCCCCCCCCCCCCCCCCCCCCCCCCCCCCCCCCCCCCCCCCCCCCCCCCCCCCCCCCCCCCCCCCCCCCCCCCCCCCCCCCCCCCCCCCCCCCCCCCCCCCCCCCCCCCCCCCCCCCCCCCCCCCCCCCCCCCCCCCCCCCCCCCCCCCCCCCCCCCCCCCCCCCCCCCCCCCCCCCCCCCCCCCCCCCCCCCCCCCCCCCCCCCCCCCCCCCCCCCCCCCCCCCCCCCCCCCCCCCCCCCCCCCCCCCCCCCCCCCCCCCCCCCCCCCCCCCCCCCCCCCCCCCCCCCCCCCCCCCCCCCCCCCCCCCCCCCCCCCCCCCCCCCCCCCCCCCCCCCCCCCCCCCCCCCCCCCCCCCCCCCCCCCCCCCCCCCCCCCCCCCCCCCCCCCCCCCCCCCCCCCCCCCCCCCCCCCCCCCCCCCCCCCCCCCCCCCCCCCCCCCCCCCCCCCCCCCCCCCCCCCCCCCCCCCCCCCCCCCCCCCCCCCCCCCCCCCCCCCCCCCCCCCCCCCCCCCCCCCCCCCCCCCCCCCCCCCCCCCCCCCCCCCCCCCCCCCCCCCCCCCCCCCCCCCCCCCCCCCCCCCCCCCCCCCCCCCCCCCCCCCCCCCCCCCCCCCCCCCCCCCCCCCCCCCCCCCCCCCCCCCCCCCCCCCCCCCCCCCCCCCCCCCCCCCCCCCCCCCCCCCCCCCCCCCCCCCCCCCCCCCCCCCCCCCCCCCCCCCCCCCCCCCCCCCCCCCCCCCCCCCCCCCCCCCCCCCCCCCCCCCCCCCCCCCCCCCCCCCCCCCCCCCCCCCCCCCCCCCCCCCCCCCCCCCCCCCCCCCCCCCCCCCCCCCCCCCCCCCCCCCCCCCCCCCCCCCCCCCCCCCCCCCCCCCCCCCCCCCCCCCCCCCCCCCCCCCCCCCCCCCCCCCCCCCCCCCCCCCCCCCCCCCCCCCCCCCCCCCCCCCCCCCCCCCCCCCCCCCCCCCCCCCCCCCCCCCCCCCCCCCCCCCCCCCCCCCCCCCCCCCCCCCCCCCCCCCCCCCCCCCCCCCCCCCCCCCCCCCCCCCCCCCCCCCCCCCCCCCCCCCCCCCCCCCCCCCCCCCCCCCCCCCCCCCCCCCCCCCCCCCCCCCCCCCCCCCCCCCCCCCCCCCCCCCCCCCCCCCCCCCCCCCCCCCCCCCCCCCCCCCCCCCCCCCCCCCCCCCCCCCCCCCCCCCCCCCCCCCCCCCCCCCCCCCCCCCCCCCCCCTGATCTCTCAAGTTCCACCAATGTCAATAGCACAAGCCCTCAACACGTCTTCAAGCGTTTGAATGGTTCTTTCAGTTTTGTCCATCCATTAAGGATGAAACGCCGTACTCATGTCAAGTTGAGTACCCATTGCTCGTTGAAAAGGCTTTCCAAAAATTTAGTTATACCGGATGTTTCCTTCGGCAACGGTAGAACCCGTAACTCCTTACTTAGACACCACTTCTTCAATGTACAAATGCGCATGGTGTCAAACTTGTCGGTCTCACGAATGGCTAAGAAGCGAGCCGACTTGTCAACCGATCTACGATCACCCATATAGTATCACAACCACTTCTTGTCTTCGGTAACTTCGTAATGAAGTTCATTGCAATCTGTTCCCATTTCCACTCCGGTGTCACCGGTTGCACCAATAAAGTCCTTCATATCGAAGTACATCATCTCCGAGCCCGGATGGGCCGAATATGCCGACCTGTGGGATTCATTCATGAGAAATGTCCTCAAATTGCCGAAAAATGGGAACCCAGGTCTTCCAATTAAGTATAGCCCATTGTCTTCCTTTATACCAAATTGTTGCTCTATTCCATCTAATCTTTCATTACCAAAATTCTCCGGTAAAGCAGCTTGTACGTGTGCTCCTATGATCCTGTCACGAATACTTTGCTCCACCGTGAGACTCATGGCTCTTGTCCTTCTCGGCTTGACCCTTTCCTTTATACTAAAAGCATCGGCTACGACGTCAGCTTTGCCCGGATGGTAGTGAATATCACAATCATAATTACTAAAAGTTCAAGTCATCTTCTTTGTCTCGTATTCAACTCACTTGATCGAAAATATGTTGAAGACTTCTATGATCGGTGTAAATTACACATTTGGTGCCTTAAGGTTATGTCTCCAACACTTTCAAGCGAACACAACCACCCCAATTTCTAAATCATGAGTGGGGCAGTTTTCCTCATGCACCTTAAGTTAACGGGAGGCATAAGCAATGATCTTGCCCCTCTCAACGCCTCCAATTCTTGACCGCTTCAATCTTGCTAGGAACTACATGAATTTCATCTTTGCTCACCACATGACCGAGGAGATGAACTTCTTCTACCAACTCGCAATTAGGAGAATCTCGCATACAAATTCTCTTTTCTAAGCAAGTCTAGCACTTCGCGTAAATGTTCAGCAAGATCTTCCTTCATCCTCGAGTAAACAAGTATATCATTAATAAGGGTAGTGATAGGCTTGTCCAAGTTGGGCCGTCACACCCGCATTCACCAAGCCCATGAACCCCGTCGGTGCATTAGTCAACCCAAACGGCACACGGTGTATCCTAAATGCACATACTTTGTAGGAAACATTGTCTTTGAGATGTCATTATTATGGACGCGCAGTTGGCTCTAGCCTGAGTGAAGGTAAATCTTGGAGGAGGGATTAACACCTTCTGGTTGATCAAATGAGTCCTCATTTATCGAAAATTGATACTGGTTCTTCATCGTGAGCTTGTTCACTGCCCGGAAATCGATACACCTCATAAAAACCCATCGTTCTCCCTGGAAACAGAATAGAAGTTCCCCATGGCGATTGGTTATGATGAATGAACTCTTTCTCTTGAAGCTCTTTAGGTTGAGGTTCCAACTCTTGTATCTCCGTTAAGGCGAGTTTATAAGGGGCTTTGGCTACGGATGCGACGTTAGGAGTTAGTTAGATACAAAATCAAGTTGTCGAGACGGGGGGTAAGCCAGATGAATCGCCCAGAAGTGCATCGGGAAGGTCGTGAACAAAAAGGGATGGTCTTCAACTCAACTATTGTAGCGGTAGCACTAAGTACTTCTGAACTAAAAGGATTTGATGTTTCAAATCGAACTCTTAAGACCTCATCGTTAAACAAGGGTATCTTGACCACTCTTCCACCACAACCAATAACCGCATTAATCGTCAACCTCCAATCTAAGCCCGTAATGACGCCAAACTTCCCATATCGAATGACATAGAATCGATGAATACATCTACATTGTTTAAAGTCAAGAAAAATCACGGAGTATTTGACTAGGTCTAGTTAGCGCACCATTGACCATTTCAATATCAAGCACATGGTTTAAGGCACAAGGATGGATATCTATCGAAGGAACGAAGCTATGCTCAGCATCAGTAATCAAATAACACCTTGGCGTAATTATCGTTTAGAGTAAATGTACCCGTCACCACATTAGGATCGTTGCGAACTTCAGTAGTACCTGCCGCAAAAGTTCACCTACCGATACGGTTAATTGTATCCACCCTAGTAAAGATCTTAAAGTTTATGACCCGAAGGTTAGTCTCAAAGTTCTTACATGTTAGTCACACAAGTAGTCAATGCTCTCGTACCGACATGTCACACATAGATGATATCTTTACACTAAGGCAAAAGTACTAATGTTCTAGGGGAATCGTTATGTATCATGCTATAATATCAAGTTCACACTAATTGTTCATCATCAAACCACAATAGTGGTTAGTGCATTCATGCCAACACACTACACATTTTTTAATGTCTTTACGCTAAGGCCAATATATAAATGTTCTCAAGTAATCATTATCTATCATGTTCTCATGTCTGGTTCACAACATTTGTCCACCAACATAGTCAAGTACTCATATTCAACACATCACATCACAAGCAACTAAAACAAGTGGTCCAAAGTATAATCCGAATTCGATATGCTCCATAGTTATTGACTGGGTATGTATACAGGGTGTACCAGCGGCTAACCCTCCACCCAGTCAACTCCCATTAAGCATATCGGTTCCTTATTAGACTCCAAGCCAAACGGGTGCAATCCGTGGTGTCATTAACTTGTTATAATACCGGGTAACCATAAAAGAGTTGATCGGGCTCTTTTAGGGTTGCCACAATATTATATCATGTTAATGCCATAACTTCATCTTGCCCTAATTCATCAAACAATATCGATTCAATCATCTCAATCCAACAATATGCACATGACCTCATTTACTTCCAATAACCACATTGACCTCATGCACTTGACCATCACACAACAACACATTGTCCAAATGTACTAATTTCATTATGTATAACGATCCTGCCTACGAACTCTTAGTGTACACTTACAAGGTTCATACAATTCACGTTGCATTCAAAATTCCTAATCATGCATGCTATATGAAGAGTTTTTACTTAAGCCGTAGTCTAGGTCAAACCACCTAATTCACTACGACCACGCATGGGCCACCATTCTGTAACACCCCGAGCTAGGCTCGAAATACTACCGAAAAGATATAGCGTATGCATGGGATTATCGTAGAACATGAACTATATGAAATAAAGGGGATTCGGTGAATCCAACATCCACAAACAAGTACATAATGCATATCGCAAAATAAGGGCAAATGAATCCTGGATCCATGTAAGTCCAAGCCCAAGCTCTAGCACTAGCATCAATCAACCGACACATCTTGGACTCTCTTGAATACCTGAAAAGTGTACTAAACAAGGTCAACACTAGGTTGGTGAGTTCGTAGGAGCGAATGACAAGGATCTAATGCCAAGGTCAATCACAATATGAACAAGCATAAGGAGCAAGGAACACACTTACCGTAGTCCTTAAAAGGCACAAGTACTCAATTTAGGTTGGCTCATAACACAACCTAATCACACATGCATTCATTGATCGAAAAATACAATACTAGAATACGTATAATGAGCAAGAACGATTGATGTCGATAACAATAAGTATCAAACAAGAACCATGACCTCAAACATGTCCATAATACACATGCACACATTGCACCTCAATTGACCACCAACTCAACCAAAACACCATGCACCTACATTTCATACGACTTTACATTTAAGGAATCTTGGATGCTTATATATAGGGTCACCCGCAGCCTTCCCACCACATCTCCAACTTTTCAAAGGTATTACCGTCTTCCATATATACACAACTAACCTAAAACAACTCAGTATACATATACAATAACCAATCAACAAATCACATAATTGTACATCTACAAAACCGTCACACAACATGTAAATCCATAAATCAATCAAGAATTCAAACGTATGCACAATCGAACTATGTCATAAACCAAGGCAACATATAAATGCACAATCAACACGTAAGCACACAACAGTTGTACACTTTTCAGCCCGAATCTCGATTGAGTAGGGAGCTACGAAACTCACCTTGATTTCCAAGCAAAACGACAAGTTAATATCGAGCTATAAATGTCCAACAGCCGCCACGTGTCCACAACCTAACAAGGTACATCACAATACAATCAATTTTAACCTTAACAACCCTAAACGAGCTGGTCTATTAGGTTCAAGTCAAGTCACAACCCCACAAACGCTTCAATGACTTTCCGGGGTATGACCAAGACACTTTGAATCGACATTTTTAGAAATGGACAAGGATTCAGATCAAAAGGACTATACCATGTGAAAGTAGACTCCCTCACGATTCCAACGATAGGTCATATGACTCGATTGGACTTAATGTACTTCATGTACTCAATTGCACGTCATGTACCTCATTATGCTCAAATGCACGTCATGTACTTCATTGTACTCAATTGCACGTAATGTACTTCATTGTACTCAATTGCACGTAATGTACTTCATTGTACTCAATTGCACGTAATGTACTTCATTGTACTCAATTGCACGTAATGTACTTCATTGTACTCAATTGCACGTAATGTACTTCATTGTACTCAATTGCACGTAATGTACTTCATTGTACTCAATTGCACGTAATGTACTTCATTGTACTCAATTGCACGTAATGTACTTCATTGTACTCAATTGCACGTAATGTACTTCATTGTACTCAATTGCACGTAATGTACGCAAATGCACTCAAATGCACGTCATGTACTTCATTGTACTCAATTGCACGTAATGTACTTCATTGTACTCAATTGCACGTAATGTACTTCATTGTACTCAATTGCACGTAATGTACTTCATTGTACTCAATTGCACGTAATGTACTTCATTGTACTCAATTGCACGTAATGTACTTCATTGTACTCAATTGCACGTAATGTACTTCATTGTACTCAATTGCACGTAATGTACTTCATTGTACTCAATTGCACGTAATGTACTTCATTGTACTCAATTGCACGTAATGTACTTCATTGTACTCAATTGCACGTAATGTACTTCATTGTACTCAATTGCACGTAATGTACTTCATTGTACTCAATTGCACGTAATGTACTTCATTGTACTCAATTGCACGTAATGTACTTCATTGTACTCAATTGCACGTAATGTACTTCATTGTACTCAATTGCACGTAATGTACTTCATTGTACTCAATTGCACGTAATGTACTTCATTGTACTCAATTGCACGTAATGTACTTCATTGTACTCAATTGCACGTAATGTACTTCATTGTACTCAATTGCACGTAATGTACTTCATTGTACTCAATTGCACGTAATGTACTTCATTGTACTCAATTGCACGTAATGTACTTCATTGTACTCAATTGCACGTAATGTACTTCATTGTACTCAATTGCACGTAATGTACTTCATTGTACTCAATTGCACGTAATGTACTTCATTGTACTCAATTGCACGTAATGTACTTCATTGTACTCAATTGCACGTAATGTACTTCATTGTACTCAATTGCACGTAATGTACTTCATTGTACTCAATTGCACGTAATGTACTTCATTGTACTCAATTGCACGTAATGTACTTCATTGTACTCAATTGCACGTAATGTACTTCATTGTACTCAATTGCACGTAATGTACTTCATTGTACTCAATTGCACGTAATGTACTTCATTGTACTCAATTGCACGTAATGTACTTCATTGTACTCAATTGCACGTAATGTACTTCATTGTACTCAATTGCACGTAATGTACTTCATTGTACTCAATTGCACGTAATGTACTTCATTGTACTCAATTGCACGTAATGTACTTCATTGTACTCAATTGCACGTAATGTACTTCATTGTACTCAATTGCACGTAATGTACTTCATTGTACTCAATTGCACGTAATGTACTTCATTGTACTCAATTGCACGTAATGTACTTCATTGTACTCAATTGCACGTAATGTACTTCATTGTACTCATTGCACGTAATGTACTTCATTGTACTCAATTGCACGTAATGTACTTCATTGTACTCAATTGCACGTAATGTACTTCATTGTACTCATTGCACGTAATGTACTTCATTGTACTCAATTGCACGTAATGTACTTCATTGTACTCAATTGCACGTAATGTACTTCATTGTACTCAATTGCACGTAATGTACTTCATTGTACTCAATTGCACGTAATGTACTTCATTGTACTCAATTGCACGTAATGTACTTCATTGTACTCATTGCACGTAATGTACTTCATTGTACTCAATTGCACGTAATGTACTTCATTGTACTCAATTGCACGTAATGTACTTCATTGTACTCAATTGCACGTAATGTACTTCATTGTACTCATTTGCACGTAATGTACTTCATTGTACTCAATTGCACGTAATGTACTTCATTGTACTCAATTGCACGTAATGTACTTCATTGTACTCAATTGCACGTAATGTACTTCATTGTACTCAATTGCACGTAATGTACTTCATTGTACTCAATTGCACGTAATGTACTTCATTGTACTCAATTGCACGTAATGTACTTCATTGTACTCAATTGCACGTAATGTACTTCATTGTACTCAATTGCACGTAATGTACTTCATTGTACTCAATTGCACGTAATGTACTTCATTGTACTCAATTGCACGTAATGTACTTCATTGTACTCAATTGCACGTAATGTACTTCATTGTACTCAATTGCACGTAATGTACTTCATTGTACTCAATTGCACGTAATGTACTTCATTGTACTCAATTGCACGTAATGTACTTCATTGTACTCAATTGCACGTAATGTACTTCATTGTACTCAATTGCACGTAATGTACTTCATTGTACTCAATTGCACGTAATGTACTTCATTGTACTCAATTGCACGTAATGTACTTCATTGTACTCAATTGCACGTAATGTACTTCATTGTACTCATTGCACGTAATGTACTTCATTGTACTCAATTGCACGTAATGTACTTCATTGTACTCAATTGCACGTAATGTACTTCATTGTACTCAATTGCACGTAATGTACTTCATTGTACTCAATTGCACGTAATGTACTTCATTGTACTCAATTGCACGTAATGTACTTCATTGTACTCAATTGCACGTAATGTACTTCATTGTACTCAATTGCACGTAATGTACTTCATTGTACTCAATTGCACGTAATGTACTTCATTGTACTCAATTGCACGTAATGTACTTCATTGTACTCAATTGCACGTAATGTACTTCATTGTACTCAATTGCACGTAATGTACTTCATTGTACTCAATTGCACGTAATGTACTTCATTGTACTCAATTGCACGTAATGTACTTCATTGTACTCAATTGCACGTAATGTACTTCATTGTACTCAATTGCACGTAATGTACTTCATTGTACTCAATTGCACGTAATGTACTTCATTGTACTCAATTGCACGTAATGTACTTCATTGTACTCAATTGCACGTAATGTACTTCATTGTACTCAATTGCACGTAATGTACTTCATTGTACTCATTGCACGTAATGTACTTCATTGTACTCAATTGCACGTAATGTACTTCATTGTACTCAATTGCACGTAATGTACTTCATTGTACTCAATTGGACTATACCATGTGAAAGTAGACTCCCTCACGATTCCAACGATAGGTCATATGACTCGATTGGACTTACGGATCAAAAGTTATAAGCGTTTGAAAATACTGACAAAACTAGTCCCTAACGGGCGTCACAAAAGTGACGGCCGTTAAGTCCATTTCAGCTCCACATCCTGTGACGGCCAGGTGACGGCCGTTAGAAGGCCTGACGGGCGTTATAGGGCATGACGGCCGTTACAAACAGACGATCAGCAGCAGCAGCAGTTTTCATGAACCAAAACCCTATAACTCAACCCAAATCGATCCAAAACAACTTGCAGGGACTTGTGACTCGATTTGAAGCTTAAATAAGTATTAATGAACATAAATGAACATAACCCAATCCATAAATCCGTCCAAAACATCACCAAATCATCAATTCGATCCAAACCCTAATTAAAACCCTAATTAACCCAAAACTCGATTTAAGCCGATTTAGGACTTGTAAATACTCGAAATGACCGGAATAGCATACACTAACATAAATAGGAGTAAATGGGATGAATTAGACTTACCAAAACGTTCTCCCCGAGCTAAAACCCGAATTTGGGTAAAATGGCCAAAATGGTAAGAATGCTTGAACTTCAACTTGTGATTCTTCGAGTAGACGATAATGAGGTAACGATGATTATGATTCTAGCTTAAATTCAGTTATAAGAACACCAAATGATTGCTAGAAGAAGAAAAGAAGAAGATGGATGGTCTTGTGTTCTTGAGAGAAAAAGAGAAAGAAAGAAAGAAGTAATGAAATGGGTGGAGGAGAAGTTGGAAGGGGGGGAGGGCCGGCCTAGAGACCAGAAGAGTAGGCTCCCGCTCCGCTAAATTCGACAAATAGCAAAACGTTAACCCTTTAAAATCCACAACGAACTCACAAACATACTTTAACTTAACGTTTCGCTAAAACTCGCTTATTCTCCCAAGTTTCTACCTTGATTTACAAAAATCATTTACATTTAGTTGTTTTTAGATTGTAAGCATCGCTTAGCACGACTAATGAACTCGACTAGCGCATAAGTCCCAGATTGCACGACAAATTGATCTATATGTACACATTGCACTTAAATGAACCCCAAAAGACTTAAATTTAAATTACTAACTAAACTGTTAGCCAAATGGCACAAATAGTCATCGGGTCAAAAGTCACGGTTGTTACAAAAAAAATGTAAAAGAATATTAAGATGTAAAAAACATAAACAATAACTATATTAATGTTTTAAATGTAACATGAACGTAAGATGTAACGATGATAAAAGTTATTGTATAATGAAAACGCTATATGTATAAAAAGACGGATGAAAAAAATCAAAGACCAAATGTTTAAAGTAAAACGTAACTGTGTGAAAGTTGTTTGATGAAAACATAAGAACCTAAAAGTTTAGTGTCACGAAAATGAAAACGAAAATTTTGATGTGGGGTAAAAGTTGAAAAATAGAAATTTTAGGGGGTTAAAATGAAAATTGGTTAAAATTTAGAAGGTTAAAACGAAATTTGGTTAAAATTAGCATGTGCTTTAAAAGCTTGTACCTTTCATGCTTAAAAGGCTTGTACATTGTCCATTGCTTTTTAAAAATGTAAAAGAATATTAAGATGTATAAAAACATAAACAATAACTATATTAATGTTTTAAATGTAACATGAACGTAAGATGTAACGATGATAAAAGTTATTGTATAATGAAAACGCTATATGTATAAAAAGACGGATGAAAAAAATCAAAGACCAAATGTTTAAAGTAAAACGTAACTGTGTGAAAGTTGTTTGATGAAAACATAAGAACCTAAAAGTTTAGTGTCACGAAAATGAAAACGAAAATTTTGATGTGGGGTAAAAGTTGAAAAATAGAAATTTTAGGGGGTTAAAATGAAAATTGGTTAAAATTTAGAAGGTTAAAACGAAATTTGGTTAAAATTAGCATGTGCTTTAAAAGCTTGTACCTTTCATACTTAAAAGACTTGTACATTGTACATTGCTTTTTAAAAATGTAAAAGAATATTAAGATGTATAAAAACATAAACAATAACTATATTAATGTTTTAAATGTAACATGAACGTAAGATGTAACGATGATAAAAGTTATTGTATAATGAAAACGCTATATGTATAAAAAGACGGATGAAAAAAATCAAAGACCAAATGTTTAAAGTAAAACGTAACTGTGTGAAAGTTGTTTGATGAAAACATAAGAACCTAAAAGTTTAGTGTCACGAAAATGAAAACGAAAATTTTGATGTGGGGTAAAAGTTGAAAAATAGAAATTTTAGGGGGTTAAAATGAAATTTGGTTAAAATTAGCATGTGCTTTAAAAGCTTGTACCTTTCATGCTTAAAAGGCTTGTACATTGTCCATTGCCTTTTAGTATATATAAATAATATAACATACAAATTGTGATGACATAAGATTTTTTAAAAATTATAAAATAAAGAAAAATTGTGACGACATAAGATTTTTTAAAAATTATAAAATAAAGAAAAATTGTGACGACATAAGATTTTTTAAAAATTATAAAATAAAGAAAAATTGTGACGACATAAGATTTTTTAAAAATTATAAAATAAAGAAAAATTGTGACGACATAAGATTTTTTAAAAATTATAAAATAAAGAAAAATTGTGACGACATAAGATTTTTTAAAAATTATAAAATAAAGAAAAATTGTGACGACATAAGATTTTTTAAAAATTATAAAATAAAGAAAAATTGTGACGACATAAGATTTTTTAAAAATTATAAAATAAAGAAAAATTGTGACGACATAAGATTTTTTAAAAATTATAAAATAAAGAAAAATTGTGACGACATAAGATTTTTTAAAAATTATAAAATAAAGAAAAATTGTGACGACATAAGATTTTTTAAAAATTATAAAATAAAGAAAAATTGTGACGACATAAGATTTTTTAAAAATTATAAAATAAAGAAAAATTGTGACGACATAAGATTTTTTAAAAATTATAAAATAAAGAAA
Source organism: Erigeron breviscapus (assembly GCA_034093135.1). Classification (NCBI taxonomy): domain Eukaryota; kingdom Viridiplantae; phylum Streptophyta; class Magnoliopsida; order Asterales; family Asteraceae; genus Erigeron; species Erigeron breviscapus. The sequence continues at coordinate 62,520,078 of CM067170.1, read as the reverse complement.
AATTGTGACGACATAAGATTTTTTAAAAATTATAAAATAAAGAAAAATTGTGACGACATAAGATTTTTTAAAAATTATAAAATAAAGAAAAATTGTGACGACATAAGATTTTTTAAAAATTATAAAATAAAGAAAAATTGTGACGACATAAGATTTTTTAAAAATTATAAAATAAAGAAAAATTGTGACGACATAAGATTTTTTAAAAATTATAAAATAAAGAAAAATTGTGACGACATAAGATTTTTTAAAAATTATAAAATAAAGAAAAATTGTGACGACATAAGATTTTTTAAAAATTATAAAATAAAGAAAAATTGTGACGACATAAGATTTTTTAAAAATTATAAAATAAAGAAAAATTGTGACGACATAAGATTTTTTAAAAATTATAAAATAAAGAAAAATTGTGACGACATAAGATTTTTTAAAAATTATAAAATAAAGAAAAATTGTGACGACATAAGATTTTTTAAAAATTATAAAATAAAGAAAAATTGTGACGACGTAAGATTTTTTAAAAATTATAAAATAAAGAAAAATTGTGACGACATAAGATTTTTAAAATTATAATAAAGCACTAAGCAAACTGCCCCCTCCCCATTTCACCTATTCTATCTTTGAAATACCAAAGATACCCTCTATATTTATACTACCTCAATACAACACAACACTAAAATTCCAATTCTACCCTTTTCACAATTTACCAAAGTTGCAATAGGCACTGCTTTATGTTTCTTCTTTACGATGCCCCGTGTTTTTTGTTTTGAGGCCAAGTAGCTTTTAATAATTTTGCCACTTTATGTTTCTCTGTTACGAGAACTATTACTATTTGATATTTTGTGGTGTTATAAGCCTATGTTCAAATGTTATTGTTGTTGATTTCTCCCGGTTTTTGTAATTTATCGTCGTCGCCTCACTTCGCATGTTTTCAATTGTCATAACCGTTTAACCGCTGCAACGCGCGGGCACCAGTCTAGTTTAACTTAATTATGACATCATCATACTTTGTTAAATTAAAATTTAATATATTTTTCCTTTTTAATATATATTATTAATATTGATTTTTATTAAAATGCCCACGTTATTATGTAAGATTTTTTTTTTTTGAACGACAATAAAAGTATTATATTAAAATATAAAGATCACTAGCAAGATACTAGTGACAAAGTACACAATCTAGAAATACAACATACAATACAAAATCTAGATACGTCTTGGAACTTTAACTGCTAAGATTGCAAAAGGGTTGAAAAAAACTTATGCCAATTACAGATAAACAGAGACATAAGAAAAAACCCCATCAACGAAGGCCGAGCCACCGGTTTTCACTTCGCGATGTTTTTGTTGCAACCCCAAACAAGTCCCAAGGAAAAGAAACCGACTACTAAAAGAGATCAGTTAACGAAGAATCGGGTTCATGATCCATTCTTCCCAAGATAAATTGGTCTTCCTGTCACGATGATGAATCCAGAAGTAAGAAGTATTCACGATGGAATTGAAAATACCCATGTTGGTCTCGATTTTGTTGTTGTGAAGCTTGTTGTTTCTTACATTCCAAATGTGCCACCACCATGTAAAAATTATAGCTTCAATTCTGTTACCAATATACTTCAGCGTAGACACATTGTCACACCAATTCAATACCCCTTCTAAAGAATCCATTGGAATATCTTTTTTCATCCATGCACATAAAAGGACCTTCGTATCCATCACCAACTTACATCTCTTAAAGGTATGAAAAATAGTATCAATACCATTGGAGCAAAGAACGCAAGTAAATGTGTTGACATCAACACCCTTAGCGAAAAGGTTCACAAAATTAGGGAGACAATTTCTTCCTAATCTCCACATAAAAATATTGACTTTTTTGGGAACAAGTTTATTCCACCGAGTCCTCAAACTGTTGTGACTCGTTAATCGGTGATGGTCGTAACATTTTCTAATATGAGCGATAGAAAAATAAGACTTACCATTGAATTGCCAAGCCCATTTATCATCCATATTAGTCACCTGAATGTTGGGCAGGTTACGAGTTAGTTCATCAAGAGTGTTTAGCTCCCGAGTAGACAACAGTGGCCGTCTCCAGTTCCAAGCCCATGACTCGTTTATCCAACAATCCTTAACACTACAATCTTGGTTCGTCTCAATAGCAAAAAGTCTAGGATATCTCTTATCTAAAGAAGAATCCCCGCACCAATCATCCTTCCAAAATTTGGTTTTCTCTCCGGTACCGATTTTTCTATTAATAATAATGTAGTTGTCAGGAATGGATTTGTGCACCTCCTTAGCGGAATCCACAATGCGAGACCACAAACCTCTGCTTTTGGCAGTCAAATTGATGAAACATTCATTCCCATGGATAACAACTATCACACGAACCCAAAAATTATTAGGATTTTCCAAAGCCCTCCATCTCCATTTATAAAGAAGAGCGTGGTTCATAGCCTCCAAGCTGCCAAAATTCATACCCCCGTCTTCTTTTGACGCCAAGACTGATTCCCATTTAATCCACGCGATTTTTTTCTGGTTAGTCGATCCACCCCAGAAGAACTTTGATCTTAAGGCTTCCAGCTTGTTGTTAACCATTCGAAACAAGGATAAAAAGTAGATACCCAATGATCCCAGGACTGAGGTGATCAAGGTAGCCCTTCCCCCGATAGAGAGAAGATTAGCCTTCCAGTTAGAAAGTCTTCTCTGGAACTTGGCAATTATTGGATCCCAAGTGTTGATACGCGCCGAACTCCCTCCAATAGGAATACCAAGATACTTGAAAGGTAACTTTTCAACTTTGCAGCCAATAACCCTCGCCATATTAGCTACTTCATTGTCATTAACACCAATACCAATTAAAGAGGATTTCTGGAAGTTAATTTTCAGACCTGAGACAGAGTAGAAGAATCTCAGAGCTTTAGTAATCATTTCCATGTTCTTCTTATTCCATTCGCCAACGATCATGACATCATCTGCATAAAAAAGATGCGACACTAAAACATTATTAATATTAGCACATTTGAACAAGCTACCTCTCACCAAATTATCAATGGCAATATGAAGACCCTCCATAGCTATAATAAATAAAAAAGGTGCCATGGGATCTCCTTGGCGAAGTCCCCTTTGAATAGGGAATTCCTCGGTGGGACACCCATTCACAAGCACGGAGGACCTGGCTGAAGAAAGGCAAGCCGATATCCAAGAAACCCATCTGTCCCCGAAACCCATCGCTTTCATGATGATATAAAGAAAATCCCAAGATAGTGAATCATAAGCCTTCGCGAAATCTATCTTGAATAACATTAAGCTTTGCTTCTTCTTTTTGTACCAATCAATGGTCTCATTCAATAACAACGGCCATCTAGAATCTGCCTGTCTTTAATGAAAGCCGACTGCTCCGGGCTTACAACATCATCAATCACCTTAGCGAGTCGGTTGGCCAAAAGTATGGAAACGATCTTGTATTGGGTGCCAATTAAGGTGATTGGCCGAAAGTCGGTCACCGTGATGGGATTATTAGTTTTGGGGATTAAAGTAATGAAAGAAGAATTACATCCGTAGGGAATATAGGCCTTCTGGTAGAATCCGTTGACCATGTTATAAATATCGTCTTTAATGAGACCCCATTTGCGTTTAACTAGAGCAAAAGTGATGCCATCCGGTCCAGGGGTCTTATTCCCCCCCACAACTCCATATTGCTTTCTTAATCTCCTCCAAAGAGAACTCGTTTTCGAGAGTGGCAGCTTGTTGATCGATGTCGTTGGACCGATCAAAAATATAAACTAAATACCTATAACTAGTATGGGTAAGTCGAGTATCGTATCCTCAGGGAATCATGGGAAAGTGTTAAACAATTTACAAAGTTAATTGAACTAGACATAAACATAAAATTGATTGATTGATTTGATTAACAACTAAAATTGATTATGAACTTAACAAAATAATTCAATAAAATAAAAAGTAGACCATTCTCATGCTCCCAATTATGCTTTCAAATATGTAACCTAACTTATATTCATTGGAAATCACATAGACATGATTCGTTATAATGTTTGGATCGAATGAACTCAAGAATTAAATTAAACGGTTGTGATGATTCACGATAACGAAAACCGGGGAATTGACACAACTAGATTTCTAATTCCTTAAAGTAAAATTACAAATTCATGAGAGATTCATTCAATAATCAATGATTAATTAACAAGTTAAAACCAAATGATAGATGAATTTCATTCAAAGTCATAAACAAGTAATCATTCACACAATCCAAACAACATTAGATGTAAAAGACTAATGAGGAATTAAACATCTAATCCAACATGAATATGAGAAAGGTTGAACATAAATGGCTTACATAATTGTTCACATGAGAATGATCAAAAGAAAACCTAGCCTATCATCTTCATCAATGATTCTTCAATGTTGGCTATGATCTCCATGGAATTGTGATATGGTAGTGATTTTGGGGTCTTGGGAACTTCTGGAACTGCTATTGTGTGTGGAAAATATGAAGGATAACTTCCCAAGTCGTGAATAAAAGTCATATAAACTGAAAATTAATTAAAACCCAAAAATTCGGATTTTCTGCACAGCAACTGGCGTAACCTACGCCCAGATTGGGCGTAAGGTACGCCCTCTGAACTTTTGCCTGGCGTAAGGTACGGCCCTGGTGGGCGTAACCTACGCCCAGATTGGGCGTAAGGTACGCCCTCTGAACTTTTGCCTGGCGTAAGGTACGGCCCTGGTGGGCGTAACCTATGCCTGTTGTAAATTCCAGACTTCTTCCTTGGACTTCATTCGACTTGTTTGACTTGCTTCTTAGCTCTAAATTGTCACCAATGACCTGAAACACTTAAACAAACATAAACACGTCCTAATCGTCTATTAATCTTCACACATGTCATTTTCATATCTTAAGATTAGACTAATTAGGCGTTTATCACATTCCCCAACTTAACTCTTTTTCGTCCCGAAAAAGACATTCATCATGTGACAAGTCAATTTACAATCCTATAATACTTCCTATCACCAAAGAAACACCATATAAGAGTTATATCAATTATACATATTTGTAAAACTCAACTCTCAAGCAATCTTCAAAGTACACTTGGGTGAAACTAAGTAATGCAAACCAAATCACATAACACAACCAACTCATGAGACTTACAACTATCAAAAGATTTACGACTAGCAAATAGAAATATATAAATGTGCAATTAAACCTAATAAACCTCAAGTTTGCCACAATTCATGCATCACACTCTCACAATGTGCACTCCCCTCGGTTCATATTTTGAGTGAATTAGCAAAAGATGTGCTAATATGTATATATGAAGCTCTCAACCCATTATTGCACACTAAAAGTCATAGGCTAGTACACAAATCGAACCAAGACCTCATAACACCAAATTATCACTTCGGCATTCATACAAGATTGATGGAAATATGGAATGAAACACGGTAATGATTCTCATTTGAGTGATTTACTAGAATGATTTTGGAACATTTCATTTTGGTTCTTTTTGATCAACTTACATGGATAATTGAATTGATTTTCATTTATGACCATATACTTTGACTTTTTTCAACCGGATATTGCAATTTTGACTTTGATTTGCTCTTTCTTTCGATTCATCATAAACAACACAACTTTGAACAATTAACGGATTTCATGACGAGGTGAGATGGAATATGGAGTGGATTGTATGATTGTTTTGTGATTCTAAGCACATAATCCGGGTTAGAGGTCTCAATACGGTAAGTGAACTAGTTCTAACCTAATGTACAATAATGAGTTCACACAATATAGTAATCACGAGAAATCATGCTACGCTAACAATCTAAATCAATCGTCGACGAGGCGTTTTTCTCTCATGAAATTGAAGGATATAACGGATATATAAGTGTGATACATGCATTATGACTCACAATTGGCATATTACCCTTATTTGCACATTTCTATGTTTTTACTTGCTAGCAACTCTATCAAGACGCTCATAAGTCAACCATGTCATGCAATCTAGCCTACACTACCTAGCCCCACTTACATGTACAAATCCAATCACAAGAAAATCTCATTTTACAAACATGTATAGCCAATATAACTCGAATATTTTGCCCCTAAGGGTCAATTTCATATTACAAGAAAGTAAATCAACATCTAAACTAGAAACATAAATTAAATTAATCAAGAAAATTGAAATCTACCTACGAAATTAAAAATGCAAAAACACAAAATAAACACATAGTCACATAATCACACAATAAGAACAGAAAGATAAATAGAAGGACCAATCACTGTCGTGGACCTTGCGGTCCAAAGATCGACTCCATTAGGCCCCGATATAGAGATTGGGCCTCAAATGGATCAAGAGCTGCTGGTGATGGATCACCCGATGTATCCTCAACTCGACCAACACAAGAATGTCTCGGGAACACTCAGAATCGTGACTCTGAGGATAATATGGATGGGAGGTAGGAACATACGGCTGCCTGTAATCATATGAAGGAGGAGTCTCCACATAGTCAAGTCCCGCAATGTGGTCCTGGTGATGGCGTACTCGCTCTGAGTACTCAAACTGCCTCCTCACATTCTGCTCATGAGCATATGCCATACCTAACTCATAACTCCTCCGTTGCACACCCTGCTGAGCAGTCATATCCCACATATTCCTCTCATAGGATGTCCACTGATTATAATCACTAGGCTGCTCATAACCAAAACTCGGCCCAGTACCTTCTATCCCAGCACCTAACAAACCATCTCTCCTTCCTTCAACACCCCCTCTAGCTGCACTAGACTCACCCCTCTCATTAGCACGCATTTGTTCCATCTGTGCTATCGCCTCCTCCCTAGTAACCCCAGCCTTAGGAGCTATCAAATACCCATTGGTTTTCAAATCCTTAAGGAGTTTAAACTGTGGATGATCCTGAAACTCCCACTCATTCCCTTTCAACAACCTCTTCATGGAATAAGGAGTATTACTCAAATACTGCAAATTGGTCTCCTTTGGGACTACCTTGTGAATTTGGAGAAGGCGGGCGATGAGTTTCGGGTGAGGAATGACAAGTTTGTTTCTTTTGTTTCTTGCCTCCCAAATGTTAGACATTATAATTTGTCTAAATGATAAGGCTAGGTTTCCCGTGACCAAGGCATATAACACAATAACATCATGGTGCCTAACCATGCTCTTGTCACTAGTTCGGGGGCACACATTCCAACTCAAAATTGACATAATTAACCGGGGTAATGGCTTCAACAAAGCACGCTCCATCCTAAAGGTTGTACTCAAATTGTCTCGTGTAACATCAAAAACCTCAACAAGCATATCAAGCCAATTATTAGGTGTTTCTACCCCCGTTAAATACTTCTCATCCACATAATCAAAAGCCCTCCCCGAAGTAGCACCCGTGTCAAATTTGGCTATCTTATCTAAGGTAGCAAAAGACATTGTTACCTTTTTCCCATTAACCGTGCCTACTAACTTAGAAGTCACCGGGGGTTATTACCGGGAGTCAATTCTAAAGTACCCAACCAATTAATGATACCATCTAAATAAATCTCAGCATTATCACCATTATTCCAAATCAACACTTGTTTCCATCCCATTTTTTCAAATGCTTCAACCATCCCAAACCCCCTGAATTCTGACAAGACAAGTGTTCTTTCACCCAACAATTGATCCATCAAATTCTTGGCCTCAGCCATCTTTTCTTTAAACAAAATCAATTGCCATTCATCGGGTAAAGTATGTAAAGGTATACCTTGTCTCCATTCGGGTTTTTCGACTTCAACCTCCATCTCTTCACTTGTCTGTGGTGAGTTTTCTTCTTCTTCTGATTCATCTTGAACCATTGGCCTTTTCTTCTTGTTTGGTTGTTGACTTGATGAAGTATCACCTTTTTGCTTAGACTCTTTATAAATTTTCCTGCTGCTTTCTTCATCTTATCAACAAAACTAACAACAAGTAACAAACTTTAGCAATGGTTAGTGAATTAAAGCAACAATAAGAAGAAAATTGAAAAAAAATCGAATTTACACTCACTTTAATCTTGAAAAATAGGCTGAAATTGGACAAACAATTATAGGGGTTTTGTAGCCCTTGAAAAGTTATGCAATTTAGCCTCAAGAATTATTAAAATTAGTGGAGAATTGAGGGAGATATGGTTGATTGAAAGTTAGGGTTTTGTAAGGAATTATTGGAGAAGAAGGACTTGTGAGAGGGAGAGTCGACAGAGATGACAAAGAAATAAGCGAAATCAGATTCTTGTGGTTGTAATTAAAAGATTTTTGATTTTTGGATTTTATTAAAATAATAATAAAAAAAAATTCGATCCTGGACCCCACCGTAACTTACGCTCCTGTTGACCGTAACTTACGCCTCCTGTTATTCAATTGCCGTAATGTACGCCAAGACTAACCGTAAGGTACGCTCGGCCAAAACCCTACCCTGCCTTACTTTGACTGGCCGTAACTTACGCTACCTTTAACCGTAACCTACGCCAGCTTAAATTCACCAGGCGTAACCTACGCCGCATGTGACCGTACCTTACGCCTATCTAGAATTGGCATTTTTTTGGCGTCTGGTGGGCCGTAAACAGAAGAAAATGGGCGTAAGCTCTATTTGGACTTTCCAGGGGACCGTAACCTACGCCCTTTGGTGCCGTACCTTACGCCTATCTAGAATTGGTATTTTTTGGCGTCTGGTGGGCCGTAAACAGAAGAAAATGGGCGTAAGCTCTATTTGGACTTTCCAGGGGACCGTAACCTACGCCAGCTTAAATTCACCAGGCGTAACCTACGCCGCATGTGACCGTACCTTACGCCTATCTAGAATTGGCATTTTTTTGGCGTCTGGTGGGCCGTAAACAGAAGAAAATGGGCGTAAGCTCTATTTGGACTTTCCAGGGGACCGTAACCTACGCCAGCTTAAATTCACCAGGCGTAACCTACGCCACATGTGACCGTACCTTACGCCTATCTAGAATTGGCATTTTTTTGGCGTCTGGTGGGCCGTAAACAGAAGAAAATGGGCGTAAGCTCTATTTGGACTTTCCAGGGGACCGTAACCTACGCCCATGTGACCGTACCTTACGCCTATCTAGAATTGGTATTTTTTGGCGTCTGGTGGGCCGTAAACAGAAGAAAATGGGCGTAAGCTCTATTTGGACTTTCCAGGGGACCGTAACCTACGCCCATGTGACCGTACCTTACGCCTATCTAGAATTGGTATTTTTTGGCGTCTGGTGGGCCGTAAACAGAAGAAAATGGGCGTAAGCTCTATTTGGACTTTCCAGGGGACCGTAACCTACGCCCATGTGACCGTACCTTACGCCTATCTAGAATTGGTATTTTTTGGCGTCTGGTGGGCCGTAAACAGAAGAAAATGGGCGTAAGCTCTATTTGGACTTTCCAGGGGACCGTAACCTACGCCAGCTTAAATTCACCAGGCGTAACCTACGCCGCATGTGACCGTACCTTACGCCTATCTAGAATTGGCATTTTTTTGGCGTCTGGTGGGCCGTAAACAGAAGAAAATGGGCGTAAGCTCTAATTGGACTTTCCAGGGGACCGTAACCTACGCCCTTTGGGCCGTAGCTTACGCCGACTTTTTTTTTTTTTAACTACAGCCAACTTGATTTCAAAACTTGCAATTACATTGAAATTAAACTCCCTTCCCCAACTTAAAGGTACATTGTCCCCAATGTACACCATAAATTAGAGATAAGTTAACCGGCTCGAAAAATTGCAAAAACGTTTCCTTTTTCACCCAAACCGACCTTCCCCAACTTAATTCTCAAGCCTAGGTGCTGAGAATTATCCAACTTGTGTGATTATGCATCAAAACACTAAAACAACTAAATAAAAGTGCATGAAAGTAAACATACCGAAAACGAAGCTAGAAAACAAACAAACAACGGGTTGCCTCCCGTTTAGCGCTAAGTTTATTGTCCTCAGCCCGACATTACCTCAATTTGATTCATGCAACCTCATAGGATGGTGGACTTGATATGAAGTTCACCATTTCCGTTGTAGCTCCATTGATGTCGCTTGCATCCAAATAAGGCTTCAAACGGTGTCCATTGACCATTTGCTTCACTCCATCTTTCGGATCCTCAATCTCAATTTCTCCAAACTTTCCAACTCTTGTAATAACATATGGACCCATCCACTTGCTTTTGAGCTTTCCGGGAAAGAATTTGAGTCTTGAATTGTAAAGCCAAACCTTTTGGCCAACTTCGAACACCTTCTTTTTCAACTTAGCATCATGAACCGCCTTCATCTTATCCTTGTAGGTCGATGCGCATTCATATGCTTCATTCCTTAATTCTTCCAATTCGCACAATTGCAACTTTCTTTCCTTACCTGCATTCTCAAAATCCATATTAACGGCCTTAACGGCCCACAATGCCCTATGTGCCAATTCAATCGGAAGATGACAACCCTTTCCATAAACCAACCGGTAAGGAGTAGTGCCAATAGGTGTTTTGAAAGCGGTACGGTAAGCCCATAAAGCATCATTCAATTTGGTTGACCAATCTTTTCTATCGGGTCTTACCGTCTTTTGCAAAATTTCCTTGATTTGCCTATTAGACACTTCAACTTGCCCACTTGTTTGTGGGTGATATGGGGTAGCAATCCGGTGGTTTATGCCATACCGTTTAAGAAGTTTGCCAAACTGAAAATTTTTAAAATGAGACCCCCCATCGCTTATAATCACACGAGGGATTCCAAATCTTGAGAAAATGTTGCTTTGGACAAACTTGCATACAACGGTATGGTCATTGGTTCTAGTGGCAATGGCTTCTACCCATTTTGAAACATAATCTACGGCCACTAGAATGTAGTAATTACCAAAGGAATTAGGGAAGGGACCCATAAAGTCAATGCCCCAAACATCAAAAATATTAACAACTAAAATGGGTTGCATGGGCATTTCATTCCTCTTGGTTATACTACCTAATTGTTGACACCTCACACACTTTTTGACAAATTCAGCGGCATCTTTAAAGATACTAGGCCAAAACAAACCACAATTTAAAACCTTGTAACCTGTCTTTTGACCGCTGAAATGACCTCCACATGCAAATGAGTGTGCATGAGTCAACACCTCTTGAATCTCTTCTTCCAGAACACATCTTCTCACCAATTGATCCGTGTCAACTTTGAACAAGTCCGGCTCATCCCAAATGTATTGCTTTGCTTGTGCCAAGAATTGTTGCTTCTTCCTTTTAGCCCAATGTTCCGGTAGCTTACCTGCGGACAAAAAGTTCACAATATTTGCATACCAAGGGACAACAGAAACGGTTAGTAAATATTCATCCGGAAACGTCTCATTAATCTCCTTGGTTGAATCATCATCCATAGCTTGAATTCTTGACAAGTGGTCCGCCACCACGTTCTCACTTCCTTTCTTGTCTCGGATCTCCAAATCAAACTCTTGTAGTAGCAACACCCACCTAATTAGCCTTGGCTTTGCATCCTTCTTTTCCATCAAATGCTTAACCGCGCTATGATCTGTGTACACTATAACCTTGCTACCACAAATATAAGAACGAAACTTGTCAAGTGCATAAACAACCGCAAACAATTCTTTTTCGGTGGTGGTATAATTCAGTTGGGCATCCGATAAAGTCTTGCTTGCATAATAAATTACAACGGGTTTCTTGTCCACCCGTTGTCCCAAAACAGCCCCAATGGCAAAGTCACTTGCATCACACATAATTTCAAATGGCATGGACCAATTAGGTGATTGCAAAATGGGGGCTTCAACCAACTTTTCTTTCAAGGTTTCAAAAGCTTTCAAACACTCATTATCAAACACAAAAGGTACATCTTTCAACAACAAATTGCACAATGGTTTGGTAATGACACTAAACCCTTTTATGAACCTTCTATAAAACCCGGCGTGTCCAAGAAAAGAACGGACACCCTTGACATTGGTTGGAGGGGGTAAAGTAGAAATGACTTTGATTTTGGCCGGGTCAACTTCCATGCCTTTACTTGAAATTACATGACCCAAAACCGTCCCCTCTTGAACCATAAAGTGGCTCTTTTCCCAACTTAAAACCAAATTTGTCTCAACACATCTTTTCAAAACCTTAGTTAACTCATTGAGACAATTATCAAAAGTTTGGCCAAAAATGGAAAAATCATCCATAAAGATTTCTAGGGAATCACCGACCATATCCGAGAAGATACTCATCATGCACCTTTGAAAGGTGGCGGGAGCATTACATAACCCAAATGGCATTCGCCTAAAGGCAAAAGTCCCATATGGGCATGTGAATGTGGTCTTGTGTTGATCATCGGGATGGATAACAATTTGACTATAACCCGAATAACCATCTAGAAAACAATAAAACTTTTGACCTGCAAGCTTTTCGATGATTTGATCAATGAATGGCAATGGGAAATGATCCTTGGAAGTAGCGGTGTTCAACTTTCGGTAGTCAATGCACACCTTCCACCCGGTGATGGGTCGGGTTGCAATTTGTTCACCACTATCTCCTTTCACCACTTGAATTCCAGCTTTCTTAGGTACCGTTTGTGTTGGACTTACCCATGTACTATCCAAAATTGGGTAAATAATTCCAGCATCCAACCACTTTAGCACCTCCTTTTTCACAACTTCACGCATATGAGGATTCAATCTCCTTTGAGCATCACGTGAAGGTTTTGCTTCAGAATCGGTGATGATTTTGTGCATCACAATTGATGGACTAATGCCTTTCAAGTCGGCAATTGTCCATCCAATAGCCGCCTTGTATTCCTTGAGCACCTTTAGTAATGCTCTTTCTTGCATTTCTTCCAAATTGGATGCAATGATCACCGGCAAAGTTTTTTCTTCTCCCAAAAATGCATACTTCAAATGAGATGGGAGCTCTTTCAACTCAACTTGTGGTGGACTTTCAATTGATGGTTTGAGATGGGTGTCAATATGGTCCGGTAGACTTTCCACCAAATGAGTCCATGGTGGTCTACCTTCTTGAATTGCCATAATCTCCCAATCCTTCTCTTCCTTCTTCAATGTTTCACTATGCTCCAAAATCAACCTGTCAACCAAAGCACAATTCTCCCGTGTGTCTTCCTCATTTTCATGAGGAATGCACTCATCAATGACGTCCGCCATAAAACATTCGTCACTAACTACGGGGTTAGGAACACTAGCAAAAACATTCAATCTTATCTTACGGTTGCCAAAAGTCATTTCAACCGTACCCCTTCTACAATCAATTAATGCATTAGCGGTGGCCAAAAAGGGTCTACCCATGATGACATTGGGCTGCCTAACATTACCGCTTGGTGCAAAATCAAGTACCAAAAAGTCTACGGGGTAATAGAAGTCCTCCACTTTAACAATGACATCTTGGACAATTCCTCTTGGAAGTTTTAGTGACAAATCAGCCATCACCAAGGTGGTGTCGACTTTTTCTAAGGGTCCAAAGTCATATTGGTCATACAAAATACCCGGTAGGATACTCACACCCGCCCCCATATCCAAAAGTGCCTTATTCATTTTAAAATCACCAACTTGAATAGTAATTAAAGGCGCTCCCAGATCTTGGAGTTTAGGTGGGAGTATACCCATCACAACGGCACTAACTTCTTCATTTAAAACAATTTTCTTTGGAAGCTTATGGTGCCGTTTTTGGGTACACAACTCCTTAAGATATTTAGCATAAGCCGGAACTTGTTTGATTATGTCAATAAGAGGTATATTAATTTTCACTTGCTTAAAAATTTCTCACATTTCTTCCTCATGGGGACCTCTTTTCTTAAGTGTAGGCCTAAGTTTTGGATCAATCAAAGCCAAAGGAAAAGGAATGGTATTACCCTCCATATCCTTTCCTTGTTTTTCAGAAAATTTACCACTAGACCTATTGTTTTCTACCTCTTTAAAAGACACTTTTTTATTTGATTTAGGTAGAACAAGTTCCGGTTTATGCTCACTATCTTCATTCTCATCAACATCCTCCACCACACCATCAACAAGTGATGATGGAGGCACAACTTTATTATCATAAACTTTACCACTACGAAGAAGACTTACATTGTTGATTTCCACATTTTTGACATTCTTGGAGCCGCCACTTTGATGTTGTGGATTGATCTTCGTATCACTTGGTAGCTTTCCCGGATTCTTCCTCAATTCCGATACATCCTCCACCAATTGCCCAACTTGCTTTTGCAAACTCTCAACCGTTTTATCCCGAATCTCATTCTTCCTATCCATTTCTTTCAAGTACTCCATGATCTCCCGGGTTGACACATCATTACCTCCCGAAGGCCCACCTTGATTATTACCTTGTTGATAGTTCCTTGGGTAGCCTCTATTGAATCCTCCCTGATTTTGGCCACCTTGGTAATTTCCTTGATTGTAATTTCGGCCCTGGAATGGTTGAGATGGTACTCCACCGGTTTGGTTGTTTCCTTGAAAGTTCGGGTTAAGTTGATTTGAAGAATTTCCATACCGAAGATTTGGATGGTTTCTCATTCCCGGGTGATAAGTGTTGGAGTTCATGTCAAATGGCCTCTTTTCTCCATACACCTGATTCACTTCTTCAACATGTTCCGGGACCAATGGACATTGCAAAGCCGTATGTCCAAGCTCATCACAACTCTCACAAATCGGGTATTCTTGAGAAACTTGAGCAACACCCCTATTTTCAGCTTTCCCAAACTTGGCAAACTTTCGTTCCAAAGCTTCAAGTCGATCTTTGGTGGCTTGATCACTTGTTGATGAAGTAGAAGCTATTGGATGCCTTGTTCTCCTATTCGATTGAGCTTGCCTTTTTGAATTCACACTCATCTTCTCCAAGAATTCCCAATCAACATCTTCGGGATTAGTCAAGAAAGTCCCATTGCTAATTGAATTCACATCTCTTTTCTCTTCCGGTAATAAACCATCATAGAAAGCCATGATCAACTCCCATTTAGCAATCCCATGGTGTGGACATGTTCTCAACAACTCATTAAACCTCTTGAATGAATCATGAAATGTTTCACCCGATTGTTGCTGAAAAGTTCTAATGGAAGTCCTTGCATCACTAGTCTTTTGCATGGTGTAATACTCATCCAAAAATTGTTGTTGCATTTCAGCCCATGTGAAAATACTACCCGATGGCAATGCCAAGAACCATTGCTTTGCTTTATCCTTCAAAGTGAACTGAAACAAGACTAGTTTAACTTCATCCGGTGAGAATCCTTGACCTCCAATGGTACCACAAATAGCCTCAAACTCCGACAAATGCAAATAAGGCTCCTTCGATGCTTTACCATAGAAACTCGGTAAAATACTCAAACATTGAGGTCTAACTTCAAAAGCTCTACCCCTCAAAACCGGTGGTACTATAGGTGAAGCATTAACGGCTATGGCGGGTCGAAAATGACTATCAACTTCTTGTGGTGGAGGTTGATAGTTCATGTTTGGCATGGCCGGTTATGTGGTTGGTTATTGGGTGGAACTCCACGACGGTAGTGGCGTGGTGGTGGACCATGAGGAACTCTTGGTCCTTGGTGGATGTATTGAGGTTGGTTATATTGGTTGTATTGATAGTTTTGCGGTTGCACATAATCTTCCCCATCATTCCAATCGTACCCATCCGCATGATCATCAAATCTCCCATCATCCAATTATCAACCCTATCATATACCGACTCCTCTGCACCTCGTGATGCATCTCCAACATAGGTTGGTGTTCCTTGTCGGTTGGGATTTGTGTAACCACTCCTTATTGATCGGGGTGGATGTTGTGGTTGATGTTGGTTTAGAAGTTGTGCATTTTGTTCAAGGTTAGGTTCTAGTTGGATACCGGCTGGTGGAATGTTTCTTTGTGAGTTACCGGGGTCGCTCATGGTTGCACGGTGAAGTACTCGGTTTCTCCTAGCTGTTTTCTCAATTTCCAGATCAAACAACAAAGGTGACTTCTTCTTTGAATACCTCGTATGCATACACAACCTGTAATCTACACAAACAACACACCTCGTGTAACACTGAACTACAAGAATTCAAAAGGAAATAAACAACTACTAACTAAAACTAAACTAATTCTTTTTTTTTTGAATTTTCTGAAAATTTTGAACTAAACCAATTTAAAACAAACTTTAACACTTTGCACACCGATTCCCCGGCAACGGCGCCAAAATTTGATCGATGTCGTTGGACCGATCAAAAATATAAACTAAATACCTATAACTAGTATGGGTAAGTCGAGTATCGTATCCTCAGGGAATCATGGGAAAGTGTTAAACAATTTACAAAGTTAATTGAACTAGACATAAACATAAAATTGATTGATTTGATTAACAACTAAAATTGATTATGAACTTAACAAAATAATTCAATAAAATAAAAAGTAGACCATTCTCATGCTCCCAATTATGCTTTCAAATATGTAACCTAACTTATATTCATTGGAAATCACATAGACATGATTCGTTATAATGTTTGGATCGAATGAACTCAAGAATTAAATTAAACGGTTGTGATGATTCACGATAACGAAAACCGGGGAATTGACACAACTAGATTTCTAATTCCTTAAAGTAAAATTACAAATTCATGAGAGATTCATTCAATAATCAATGATTAATTAACAAGTTAAAACCAAATGATAGATGAATTTCATTCAAAGTCATAAACAAGTAATCATTCACACAATCCAAACAACATTAGATGTAAAAGACTAATGAGGAATTAAACATCTAATCCAACATGAATATGAGAAAGGTTGAACATAAATGGCTTACATAATTGTTCACATGAGAATGATCAAAAGAAAACCTAGCCTATCATCTTCATCAATGATTCTTCAATGTTGGCTATGATCTCCATGGAATTGTGATATGGTAGTGATTTTGGGGTCTTGGGAACTTCTGGAACTGCTATTGTGTGTGGAAAATATGAAGGATAACTTCCCAAGTCGTGAATAAAAGTCATATAAACTGAAAATTAATTAAAACCCAAAAATTTAGATTTTCTGCACAGCAACTGGCATAACCTACGCCCAGATTGGGCGTAAGGTACGCCCTCTGAACTTTTGCCTGGCGTAAGGTACGGCCCTGGTGGGCGTAACCTATGCCTGTTGTAAATTCCAGACTTCTTCCTTGGACTTCATTCGACTTGTTTGACTTGCTTCTTAGCTCTAAATTGTCACCAATGACCTGAAACACTTAAACAAACATAAACACGTCCTAATCGTCTATTAATCTTCACAAAACATGTCATTTTCATATCTTAAGATTAGACTAATTAGGCGTTTATCACTTGTATTCCCGACAACTTTCTAAACCGCGAGTCATCTACCTCGACCTTGAGTCCATTAAAAGTTTGAAACTTTTTTGCAAAGTAGTCTTTGAAACACCGTTTGATCTCGACCGGGTCAGTAAGCCATATTCCGTTGTGCTTGATTCCTTGAAGTGAGTTTGAGCGTCGCCTTTTGTTGATAATTGCGTGGAAATACTTCGAATTTTCGTCTCCCTCAACGCTCCATTTCACTTTAGCTTTTTGCTTAAGGTCCCGGCAAAGATTGATGTCGAGATTTGTAAGATCTTTCATAAGATCTCGTCTTTTCTTAAGAAGGTCCTGGTTATTATTATCCACAGTAATCTGATTATCAAGCATTGCAATCTCCTTCGTGATATCTTCTCTGTTACTGGACGACTGATTTTGAGTTCTCCAAAGCTTAATGTCGGTTTTAAGTAACTTCAGCTTGTCTTTGAATCTTATGAAAGCGCTGGAGTTATGATTGGTTATCATTCTGTTCCAACTTCGATAGGTCATTTCATCAAAATTGTGTAAGTCCATCCATGAGTTATAGAATTTAAAAGGAGTGGGACCAAAATCAATTTTCTTCTGGTAGAGGAGCAGGGGACGATGATCCGAAAGGATATCATCTAGTGCATCGAGTTTAATATCAGCTGCCTTATCCAAAAAAGCTTGATTAGCTAGAAACCTATCAATGCGGCTAGCTTTAGCACCAGCTGGTGACATTCTAGTGAACTTGTGTCTTCCCAATGGAATATCGAGTAACTCACCATTGGTTAGGAACAAGTTAAAGTTATTAGCATTGACTTTAGAGAAAACAGTCCCTATGCGATCATCCATGCATCTCACAGAGTTGAAGTCACCATAAACAAGATATCTACCTTTGTGTGTGTCCATGAAACTAAGAATATTATTCCAGAGGGTAACTTTTTCATTCTCGTTTTGGGGCGCGTATACATTGACCATGAAGCACTTAAGATCAGGAACAATCCATCTGCCTTTAATCACAAGAAATTTGTCTTCATGGAACACCTCTTCTTTCATGAAAACAGTCGGATCCCAAATCGAGATCAGTCCGCCTGAGTGACCATTAGCCAATATTTCCACAAAGTCAAAACCGTAGTTCCCCCACAAACTTTTTATTCTGAATTGATCTGGTTTCGACATCATCGACTCTTGGATATTTAAAAAGTTAACCTGGTGTTTATTAAGAAGTCCTCGTAATTTTTCACGCTTTCTATCACAACCTGTTCCACACATGTTAATGGAGAGGATATTCATTGGTGACTATCAACATCGCTCATCCTGTCTACCTTTTTGGTATCTTCATTACAATCTTCTATACTTTTGTAACCCATTGATTCACCTATCTTCAGAAATTCTTGAGGTGAGACATGCTCGTTGCTTGATCTAAAAGATGAACATCAAGACTCCATATGACCAGAACTTCTTTCATGTACCTGATCCTTAGCCCGTGTTTCTGGATCATTAATGGTTTGCACATTTAAATTAACGCCCTTAACAAAACCAGGAGCACTAAAGGATTCCGACGTGAAGGCTGTTGCATTATGCTCTGAGTTTTGAGGTTTGACTTTATTGTTTTCCTTATGAGATTCACTTTTCTCACCCTCTGCAGTTGGTTTTTCAACAGACTTAGACTTTCGGGCCACCGGTGGGCAAGATTTGGCCCTTTTGGAGGAATCCCATTCCTTGGCGATAATCCTATCTAGGGAAAATATGTCTTTGGATACCGCTTCTGATATAGGATCATGGTTTTTAGATCGTGCATCACTTGCATTAACACAAGAAGTAGGATCTGCATGATTGTCATCATCTTTTGCATTGCCCTCTTCAGAGTAACCACGACATAATTGGGAATCAAATTGCTCACTAGCATGGTAATCATCACTAAATGAGCAATCATCATTACTGGAATTGTCAAACTGAGAAGAGTCATCAGATGATGAGGAATCGCAAGAAGAATTCAATATCTTAGGCTCCCATACGGCAGACTCTTTAATCTAAACACTGAAAGGCTTATCATCCAAGGAAACATTTAAATCTTCAAAAATATACTTCTGAGATTGAGTAAGAATACATACCTTACACATTGAGTATGCAACTTCCCAATCGTTAGTAAAGAAAACACACCTGCCCCATTTTTCTAACATACACTGAAGTGATTCCTTCTTCCAAGCACCAAGAGGCAACCCCGAAATATCCACCCAGACCATTCTTTCGTCTGGAACAAAAGAGCAATGTTTGAATTACCAGACGTCATGCCTTTGACTCCAGAGACAGCGTCAGCATAGGACCTTTCTGCGATCGTATGGCTTTCTCCATTAGTTTGAGTCTTCTTCTCCTTAAGTGGTTGTTCGAATTTACCGCTCTCGCGGTTGCTAGACGTCTTTCTTAATCCAGTATTACGGGTGTATCTCACCATGTCTGCAAATACTAGGTAGTTCCCAAACCATATTGATTTTAAATCCTTCAAGAGTTTCGCCGCGTTATCGACCTTGATAAACTTCACAAAACCAAAACGCTTACCAGCCTTAGATAAACGGTTTGGGATGAAAACATCTATTACAGTCCCAAAGTGAATGCATCGCTCCCAGATGTCTTTCGCTATGACTTTGGGTGGAAAATTGGTAATATAGAATGACATCGACATCCGTTCTAGAAGGTTTAATTTTATTTTAGGGTTTGTCTTCTCCCCCTTCCCATGTAAAGAATGATTATTGCCCGATGATTTGCTCCCGTTATTGTTGTTGGATTTTCTGTATTGGACTCTTTTCCATTCTTTTTCTCCATCGAAATTGCCGCTGTTGTCTCCATTGATTTGCTGATTGTTGCCGCCATTAGGGTTAAGAGTCGCCATTAGGGTTAGTCTTTCTGCAGAGTATTACTGTCTTATTATGTAAGATTTTAATCACCTTAATTTTTCGTTATAATAGGTCGAAAATATTTCCGGATAACGGTTTTACCTTTTTTTTTACCAATCGTATGTGTTTCAACGTGTGTCCACAACTACACAACTTGTGCTTCCATTTAGTTTCCTTTTTTACATAATAACTTATCACAACTTTTCAACTTATTTAACGTTGTTATGATACATTTTGATGACAACATATTTTAAAGCTACACGTGTATCATTTGGTTTAGTTGCAAAGCGTATATAAGTTAACCCGGGTTGAATAACACCAAAAATTTCAATAAAAGTACTTATTATTCATTCTAAAATATATAAATCATTATCTTATGGTGTTGTACAAATAAAACTATTATTTTTTTCTTATCCGATATATAAACCTCTCGTAATTTGTACTATTATTATTATTATATATATAAACTATTATTTTTATTCTTATCCTATATATATATATATTACTAGGTTTTACACCCTTGTCAAATACACGAGTTTTACAACATTATCCATATAAAAATTAATATATGGAAAAAAATACTTATACGTAAGAATATACTTAAAAAGCAATTGAGATACGCAAATTTTAATATTGAATCCTAAATCTTATCAAGGTTGGATGGTGTAGCAGTGTTTCTTTTATATAAACTCTTCTAGAGAAGCAATATCTTAACTTTTATTACACAATTGGCTGAGTTCTCATTGATGTCTTGCAAAAATATAATTTTATTTTCATGAGCCATGATTGTTAAGAACAATATAAATAGGAGCTGATTCGTGAGGTTTTCAATGATTTCATGTATTGTGATTTATTTGTAGAGTTCAGTTTATATAAGAAGAATCTGTATCCTAAATATAGTTTGATTCCAATTACTAATAATAACAATGATTATCCTAATTATAGTCTGATTACAATTACTAATAACAACAATATTACAATTAGTTTGATTACAATTAATAATATAAAATAAAATATTGATATAAATATTAATTCGTATTAATCCAAATGTTGTAACTCTCTAACTTTTAGCTATATTTTGTTATTAGATAGACATTATGCAATAAAGTATTAATTATTTTTAAATTGGGTTAAAGTGTAAATTGGTGATGGAAAATCAAAAAGTGTAAATTAATTTAGACATGTGTTGATTTAATTAATTTGGAGAAATTAAGAATTGTGATTGGTCAATTGAGGTTAGGTCAGTTGCCTTTTAGTATATATTAAGATTAAGATTAAGATTAAGATAATAAGATTTTTTATTATTATATTTTTATTCATAATATACAGTTTAAATTTTCTGCATCTTTAGTGTTTTTATTGTTTTTATTTCACAATTTCACTACAATAAACTCATTAATAAATAAATGGATTAGTGCCTGGGGATGTAATGAACTATCCCCGAATGTCTATGTTATGCAATGATTTACTCGGGTGTTTATGTTATGCAATGAACTCGTTATTTTGTCACATAAATGTAACTTACCGGCTGAAAATCAATATTAGCCGGTTTAGACTTATTTATTCCATGTCAGCTGCCAAGTGTATTATAAAATCAGTATATAAACACTTTTCTCTCATTATTCCCGCTCAATCTCTCTCTCTTACCTTCCCTCCACTTTTTTTCCCTCCATTCCTTCTTTTCCCTCCATTCCTTATTTTCCCTCCTATCTTCCCATGGCTGCTTCTTCTTCCTCATCAACGAACCAGGCCCATCGTTATGTGTTATGTAATTGTGGGGCAAAGATGTATATCCTCACATCCTGGACAACAAGAAATCCTGGCAGAAGATTCGTTCGATGCCCAAAAGTAAGGTTTCTTTAATTTTCACTTTCTTGATAATGAAATTGGTAACATGAGATTTATTTGTTGATAACAAATTGCAGGTGAGAGGTGCTAGTTGTACAAGTTTTAGGTTTCTTGATGATGAACTGCCCAATGAATATTACAAAGAGTTGTTGTTTAACCTTCATTCACAAGCAAAAAATGTACAAGACAAAACATCCCATGAAGAATTGGAAGGAAAAACACTCACTGAAGATGATGGCTCAAAGGTCCAATTGGTGAAAGCTTTGGAGCAGGTGAATATAAAATTGAAGGTGTTTGACAAAGTGTTTTATATGTTGATTGGGGTTGTGGCAATGCTATGTGTTGTAATCGTTGCAATAGTGATTTAATGTTGTTTTGTATGTGATGTTTTGTTGGTATGGAATGAAATTGACTACTTTTTCATGACTTGTATTTTCTTAAATTCGTAGAGAAATAATCAACATAAATATTAGCTGAACCGTATGTCCTCATAATATCAAAGAAAACAACTGAATCATTCTGATCTAATAATGGCAACAGGTGTTCCAAACTAGAATCTTCAACACAATAGTATAGACCAGTTAAAGGATTACCAGTTTCGGTCTCAATGAAGTGCACCAACTCATCATAATCTACTTCTGGGGTAATGGTAGGCAACGTCTTGTAATCAATATAACTTAGAGGGTCATACGCGAATGCTCCATCATAAAAAATCTTTATTTTATAAAACCGATCCATTCCTACATCAATATACAACAATATAATTGAAGTTCAAAAACAAAAAATAATAAAAATAAAAAATTTAAAAAAACCCAGATTAATGCTTCGATTACTCTGGATATGAAGGAATCATGTATAAAATCCATGAAAATATGATATAAAATGGATATACTGATATTACATTGCCCAAAAGATTAGTGTCACTTGCACATGCACATACATATACCCAAAAGATTAGTGTCACTTGCACATACCTAGCTATTACATATACCCAAAAGATTAGTGTCACTTGCACATACCTAGCTATTACATATACCCAAAAGATTAGTGTCACTTGCACATACCTAGCTATTACATATACCCAAAAGATTAGTGTCACTTGCACATACCTAGCTATTACATATACCCAAAAGATTAGTGTCACTTGCACATACCTAGCTATTACATATACCCAAAAGATTAGTGTCACTTGCACATACCTAGCTATTACATATACCCAAAAGATTAGTGTCACTTGCACATACCTAGCTATTACATATACCCAAAAGATTAGTGTCACTTGCACATACCTAGCTATTACATATACCCAAAAGATTAGTGTCACTTGCACATACCTAGCTATTACATATACCCAAAAGATTAGTGTCACTTGCACATACCTAGCTATTACATATACCCAAAAGATTAGTGTCACTTGCACATACCTAGCTATTACATATACCCAAAAGATTAGTGTCACTTGCACATACCTAGCTATTACATATACCCAAAAGATTAGTGTCACTTGCACATACCTAGCTATTACATATACCCAAAAGATTAGTGTCACTTGCACATACCTAGCTATTACATATACCCAAAAGATTAGTGTCACTTGCACATACCTAGCTATTACATATACCCAAAAGATTAGTGTCACTTGCACATACCTAGCTATTACATATACCCAAAAGATTAGTGTCACTTGCACATACCTAGCTATTACATATACCCAAAAGATTAGTGTCACTTGCACATACCTAGCTATTACATATACCCAAAAGATTAGTGTCACTTGCACATACCTAGCTATTACATATACCCAAAAGATTAGTGTCACTTGCACATACCTAGCTATTACATATACCCAAAAGATTAGTGTCACTTGCACATACCTAGCTATTACATATACCCAAAAGATTAGTGTCACTTGCACATACCTAGCTATTACATATACCCAAAAGATTAGTGTCACTTGCACATACCTAGCTATTACATATACCCAAAAGATTAGTGTCACTTGCACATACCTAGCTATTACATATACCCAAAAGATTAGTGTCACTTGCACATACCTAGCTATTACATATACCCAAAAGATTAGTGTCACTTGCACATACCTAGCTATTACATATACCCAAAAGATTAGTGTCACTTGCACATACCTAGCTATTACATATACCCAAAAGATTAGTGTCACTTGCACATACCTAGCTATTACATATACCCAAAAGATTAGTGTCACTTGCACATACCTAGCTATTACATATACCCAAAAGATTAGTGTCACTTGCACATACCTAGCTATTACATATACCCAAAAGATTAGTGTCACTTGCACATACCTAGCTATTACATATACCCAAAAGATTAGTGTCACTTGCACATACCTAGCTATTACATATACCCAAAAGATTAGTGTCACTTGCACATACCTAGCTATTACATATACCCAAAAGATTAGTGTCACTTGCACATACCTAGCTATTACATATACCCAAAAGATTAGTGTCACTTGCACATACCTAGCTATTACATATACCCAAAAGATTAGTGTCACTTGCACATACCTAGCTATTACATATACCCAAAAGATTAGTGTCACTTGCACATACCTAGCTATTACATATACCCAAAAGATTAGTGTCACTTGCACATACCTAGCTATTACATATACCCAAAAGATTAGTGTCACTTGCACATACCTAGCTATTACATATACCCAAAAGATTAGTGTCACTTGCACATACCTAGCTATTACATATACCCAAAAGATTAGTGTCACTTGCACATACCTAGCTATTACATCTAGCTATTATGTTGTCCTTGCAAGATCTTTCAAACCAAATTGAGTATCCATTTGCCAAAGCATAATATGAAAGACATTCTCTTAACTGATCATGTCCTTCAAATAGCTGCCCAACCTGAGGTCTTCTCATCCTCCAATGAGTTGCAGTGTCATAAGATGGGAATTTTGGAACCTCTGGTTCTGGTGGTTGCAATGGATCAGTGGGCAACTCATTGTTATCATCCTTAGAATTAAGTACTTGAAGAAGATCAGTAATGAACTTCTCATGCTCATCCAATGCTGCTGCCTTCACATCCACCTTTTGTTTATGGTTATTTCCACCAAGGTCTGGTAACTGACTTGGTGTTGGAATTTTAGCAATTGAGTTACCCTTCCTAACTTCTCTTATTTCATCTTCTCCCTCACTAAGATGGTCCAAAGAAGCAACACTTTCAGCATCTGAGTCTTCATCATTTGGTACAAAATCATCATCATCAGACTCACTTCCATCCACCATTTCATCTGCTTTACTAGTTTCACCATGCTCTGTTTTTGAATTTTCTACCTCACCCTCTGACTCACCCTCTGGTTTTGGTTTTTCATAATATTTTCTTAAATTCGTAGAGAAATAATCAACATAAATATTAGCTGAACCGTATGTCCTCATAATATCAAAGAAAACAACTGAATCATTCTGATCTAATAATGGCAACAGGTGTTCCAAACTAGAATCTTCAACACAATAGTATAGACCAGTTAAAGGATTACCAGTTTCGGTCTCAATGAAGTGCACCAACTCATCATAATCTACTTCTGGGGTAATGGTAGGCAACGTCTTGTAATCAATATAACTTAGAGGGTCATACGCGAATGCTCCATCATAAAAAATCTTTATTTTATAAAACCGATCCATTCCTACATCAATATACAACAATATAATTGAAGTTCAAAAACAAAAAATAATAAAAATAAAAAATTTAAAAAAACCCAGATTAATGCTTCGATTACTCTGGATATGAAGGAATCATGTATAAAATCCATGAAAATATGATATAAAATGGATATACTGATATTACATGCCTTTGATTTCAAGAAAACATGAAGTAATGGCTATTACATCGACGACGAGGCACGAATTTAGGGTTTAATTTTAGGGTTTTTTAAGAAGGGGGTGATCTGGTAGGTGGGAGTACTAATCCCAATGAGTTGAATATATGTATGTATATATTATAGTTGCACCATATATATAATAACGATCCCGATTTTTATTTGATTAAAAAAAGCCACGTAATAAAATATTAGTGCCACGTATGGTCAAACTCGGTCAAACTTCAATAAAAATAAAATGGTGACCGGAAACTGGTTGTTAAGCCGGTAAGCTACATTTATGTGACAAAATAACGAGTTCATTGCATAACATAGACATTCGGGGATAATTCATTACATCCCAGACACTAATCCCATAAATAAACCCTAAAAACTATGGAAATAAGTCATGGGCTTAAATAAATAAGTGGAACAATACAAGCAGCCACCCACACTATCCTAAAAAACTTTTTACCGTAAACTCTACGCATTCACTACAAGAAAAAGATTTTTTGGGGTTTCTTCTCTTTTTCGCCTAAATAATATAAAATTAAACTTAAAATTAAACTAAAATTAAAAAAAATTAAAATAAAATTAAAATTAAAATTAAAATAAAATTAAAATTAAAATTAAAATTAAAATATAAACAAATTAGGGTTCTTCTCCCAAAAACTCAATTCAATCGATATGGCTGAAAAAGAGTTATATATATACAATACAATGACCAAACAAAAGGAAAAATTCACTCCAATTGTTCCCGGAAATGTCTCTATGTACATCTGTGGCGTTACTTCTTATGACTTCTCTCATATCGGTCACGCTCGTGCTTACATCGCCTTTGATGTCCTTTTTCGGTATATATACATACACACACTCTATCTGTATCTATATGTATGTATTGTGTATCTCATACTGCTTATATTGATTGAATTGAAATTATGTGATTAAGTCTACTGATTTGCTAAGATGTTTCAATTTACATACACTCTATTTGTATCTATATATGTTATGTTGCTAACTATTTAATTATTTAAAATAATTTGATTTAAGTTTGCTTTTTATTTACGATTACTACACTTTGAAGAATGTTTTTACCTTAACAAGCTCTAACATTGCCATCTTTTAGTTTTTGAAATTCAGCATTTTATATCGACAACGTGAACGCCTTTTAGATGTTATTATCATAATTGAAGTGTTTAGTGTATTAAATTCTAGCAGATCACAAATTTTAGTTTATGCATGTTGTTTTGGAAATGTGTTTGCATCGATATACAAATTTGCATCCATGTGTCTATGTATATCTCTTTCTATATATTTGAGATATAAAAGTGTAAAAATTATGCAATTGTTGACAGATTTTGGTTTGAATTGATTGATTACTTTGTAATTTAACGGCGTGATGTGGATATACATGTATTAATGTATTTAGTTTCGTGAAAATGATAATGTGTTTACTTTGCCTTGTTGACTGTGGTGAAAAGAAAGGGAATATTTGGGTAGTTTTGATTAATGAAATTTTATGTTAAAAGAAGGTAGGAAAGAAGGAGGGTGATGCATGTCAGTGGTTGGGTTCATCAAATTTTGAATGAAGTGATATGGGTAGTCGTGTTAAATTTTATACATGTGTTACCCGCTCGTTCTTTCCCAGATTGGATGTTTACCATTAGGTATGTTATATTTGATCTAAACCCTGCGTAGGTGCTTAACTGCTTATTATAGACAACATATTTGTTGATGATGTCATGCTGCATTGGTTACAATATTAATGTAAATTCCTAAAATTGTGAACTTATGAGAATATGAGATATATATTTATATTTTTTGTTTGCGATGACATTCACTACACTGAATAAGTGTGTTTGTTTCTTCTATTATCACACCATGTCAGTTAACATTATTATTATTATTATTATTATTATTATTATTATTATTATTATGTGTTTATTATAAGGAACGGTTTGTGCATGTTGGAGCTGCGTTAAGTTCTTTTCTGTAATTTAGTATTTGTTGTTTATACTATTCCAACATGACAAATTGATCGATGTTAATTTTTTTAGTCATGCTACCAGTGTTGGGATTATTTATGATTTCTCATGATTTACACCTGTAAGGTACTTGAAGCACTTGGGCTATGAAGTCAAGTATGTGCGGAATTTCACAGATGTAGATGACAAGGTGAGATGCTGAAAGCTCAAGTTGCCTCCGTGCTCTGTATACGAGTATTTGTGATGAATTTGTTACATTCCCCTTTTGTGTTTCCATCATTGATTTTTCGTAGGGTTCTTATATCAGTGTTTGCTTGTTCATGCTCGTATGTGATGATGTTACATGATTGCAGTTGTTAGGGAGTATGTGGGAGATATATCTGAAAGGTGATTAGCCTTTTTAGATTCAGTCTACTCCAATGATGGGTTTGACATTGCCCAAACCAAAGATGAGTGAATGGTCCATGGGGAAAAAATATCTCTAGTTTAGATAATGTATATTAATCAGGATAGTCTCTTCGTCCCTTTTCTTATCTTTTGAACCTTTTTCGGATAGAAATCCAGGTACACATGCTTTTTATGGTTATGGATGCACTGCTTAGCTGCTGTATCTTAAATATAAGTTAAGTGCGTTGGTGATCGTTTATCTATTAGGTGGCCTTTTAAACAGTTAATGTGAAGAGTAGTCTCTGAAACAAATTAGGTATAATTAGTAACGAATGTCTAGTTGATTGATGAAAATAACTTTAACCAAAATTAGTATGGGTAAAAAAATGTAATTTGATAAGTAAAGTTATGGGTTTTAACTTTTAGTTCATCCATTTTTAAAGCCTTTGCTGTTGTAAAGTTATTCTTGTTAAACAGTTAGGCTCGTCATTCTAACATTAATTTACAACTCTAGTAATAAAAGTCAATTTGTCATCAACAGTGATTTGGATGCCATGAAGACAGTCATGAAAAATGTTTTCTGGCGAGTTAAAGAATTTGCATTTAAACCTTTTCTTACTTGTGATATGATAGAATGTAGGAGCGCCATTCGGATGCAGGCATAATGCCCTGGGACCTGTGGTCTTTATAATAAACTATAACGATAGGTATACCAGGTACTGTTAATTATATCACAGCTAGAATCATGCTGTACTAAGCGCTTCGAGTATGCAATATGTTTCAGGTTGATTTCTAGGCGTTAATGTGTATGTAGTTTTGGTACTTTTACTTAACAAGTCGATAGTTTGAGGGGTTGGAAATTGTATTAGGCATCCTTGTGATAATCGAATAAAATCAATCAAATGAGCATGTTAGAGGAGTTGCTCTACATCTCGAAAGTAGGCTGTATTCTAGTAGATATACAT
Organism: Erigeron breviscapus; assembly: GCA_034093135.1. Lineage (NCBI taxonomy): Eukaryota > Viridiplantae > Streptophyta > Magnoliopsida > Asterales > Asteraceae > Erigeron > Erigeron breviscapus. Next base: position 62,490,895 of record CM067170.1, on the reverse strand, counting down.
ATACCATCAATCAAAGCAAGGTCTACTCAGCTTATTACTACTATTTATGATTTATTCTGTTCATTGTCAATATATTTCTGTTGGTTCCATCATTGACTAACTTCACTTATCAATTGATATGCACGTTTCATGTCCATAGTGACTCATCAAATTGAGTTTTTTCCCCATCTCATCGCAAACGTGGCACAGTAGTTTTGACTTATTCACATGCAGATTATCAAAAAAGCCAATGAGCGTAGCGAGGACCCGTTATCTTTGAGTGCGCGGTTTTGCGAAGAGTTTCTTGTTGATATGGCGGATCTTCAGTGCTTGCCACCTAGTGAGCAACCCCGTGTTTCAGATCATATGGATCAAATAAGGGATATGATTGAAAAGGTATTCTATTTTGCATGCTATTCTTGATTACAGGGAGAATCATACATGACACATGCTCATGTATTGTCAATTAGATACAGATTTTCACACTTTTTCTCTTGTATATGCTTTGCAGATAATTAGCAATGATTGTGCTTATGCTCTTGATGGGGATGTTTTTTTTTCTGTTGATAATTTTCCAAGTTATGGGCGGCTATCAGGAAGAAAGCTTGAAGACAATAGGGCTGGTGAGCGGATAGCTGTTGATTCAAGGAAGCGGAATCCAGCTGACTTTGCATTGTGGAAGGTGCTTTTTAATTGTGAACTTACCTTTGAATGTCGAAATGGTTAAGTTTAGTGCTGGTCAAATTGGCATTAGTGTACCTGCGATCAATATTGCTCTTGTTTTTTGTCTTTTATAAATATAACGGTCTAAAAATATTATCAAAAAATTCATTATAGCACCAACTAGCTAAAATTTATAAGAAAAAAAGGGTATAGGAGGTTTTTATGCATCAATAGCACACTTAAAGTGGCTTGTGTGACATATTTGAACCGTTTATATGTCAGCTTAAACCATTTGAGATCAAAGGTAACCCAATCTGACCCATTTACATATAAATGGGTTGAACATGGTATCTTTATGAAAATGTACTTTGCTTTTAACGTGTGGTCCGTCTTATATATATGCTTGTTCAGGCTGCTAAGCCAGGGGAGGTTAGTTGGGACAGTCCTTGGGGTCCCGGAAGACCAGGATGGCACATCGAGTGCAGTGCTATGAGCGCAACCTATTTAACTGAAAAGTTTGATATCCATGGTGGTGGGATGGATCTGATATTTCCACACCATGAAAATGAAATTGCCCAGAGTTGTGCCGCATGTCCAAATAGCAGCATCAATTACTGGATGCACAATGGATTCGTCACAGCTAATGAGGAAAAGATGTCCAAGTCAGTTGGAAACTTCTTCACTATTCGCGAGGTAAACTTGATTTCATATCTTACTTAGGTTTTACATGGTACTGATTTCTCCTAAACTTTTCCAGGTCACCAAGGTCTACCATCCTCTTGCCTTGAGGCATTTTTTGATGGGGACACATTATCGGTCTCCTGTCAATTACTCAATTGCTCAAATCGAGATTTCCTCAGAGTCTGTCTTTTATATATATCAGGTGGGATTCTTTGATATATGATTAATATTTATAATCACCTAGATACCTTACTATGTTGACTTGTTTTATTTAGTAGACCTTGGAAGACTGTGAGAATGCCATCACACAGTTTAAAGAAGAGCTCCAAACTAGTGGCAGGAAATATACTGCTACTGATGCTACCCAAGAAGGCGTTAAGAAGCTGAGAAGTCACTTTGAACAAAAGATGTGCGATGATTTGCACACACCTACTCTACTGAACGCTGCTCTTATAGAGGCCCTAAGACTGATGAACACAAATTTGTCCATGCTCAAGGTCAGAATGCTCAACTTTCTTGCAATCTCGTTTCAGTTATAGTAGTAAATTGGATTGGTTGGGTAATGTGTCAACTGGCTTATGGTTGAGTTGACCCAATATGCATTTTATCTTATTTTTCGCAAAATAACTATCATAGTATGCTTATATTTTTTTCTTTATTTTAATAGTTTTTCTATATGCATTAAAAATACACTTTTCAACTTTCTACCTGTTTGACCCATTTGACTTGTAATAGACAAAAAACAATAGACATACCAACCGGCCCATTCATAAGTTAACCTATTGTTTTTAAAACCGGACCGGCTGTTGAATTGGTGTATCTTGGGCTTTCAACAAACTCAAATAGAAACATAGCCCTTATTACAATGGAAGCAACGTGGTGAAGAAGACTGATACAAAAGTTGTCCTTTTTAATTATTTCAATTAGTAGCTCTTCCAACTTTGGTTTATGTTATGTATTGCAACTAAAGTTCTTGTATATTTCTTCAAACGAATTACAAGTATAAAAAGATAAAGGTCTGGTTTTTCTGGTACGGTCCGACCAGTTGAACCTTGAACTGCCCTGCTTCTCCGTTTCGACGTCCGGTCTGGTTTGAAAAGATTTAGTAAATCGGTTTAAATTTCCAGGTGCTGACGTGTGTATAAATATAAACATTTACTTTTATTTTAGAAAGGTAATTATCAACACCTTGTGCATAAGTTCTAACTATTCTATATTGATTTGCAGAAGAAGCTTCAAAAGCTGGCTTACGTTCAGTCACTCATTGAGTTGGAGAAAGAAATAAAAGTCGTTTTGGATGTGTTAGGACTTTTATCCACTTCAAGATATACTGAGGTAGTTGGAGAATTTAATCTTTTGATATATTAATGTACTTTAAGATGCATATTGAACATAGTTTCTTTTGTTTTTGTTTTTAAAATATTGAAAAAATAGTTTTTGTTATATGGCACAGGTTCTGAATCAGTTAAAAGAGAAAGCATTAAAGAGGGCTGGATTAACTGAAGAAGATATATTGAAACGAATAGAGGAACGCTCATCGGCCAGGAAGAGTAAAGATTTCAAGTTAGGTGATCAGATCAGGCACGCTTTGACTTTAAAGGGAATCGCACTGATGGATATTGGCAAGGACACCATTTGGCGCCGGTGTGTTCCTGAAGAACCAGACACCCCATTAGATGGTGAACCGCAAGGCCCAACAAACACATCAGGGACTCTCTGAGCCGACAGATGTGATGAAATCTTGATATCCCTTTCTTTGGGACTTCTAACTTATATCTGTGAACTATAAACTATGTGGTAAGAGTTATGAATACATGTGTTTTATTTTGGTCATATGTAGCAAAGCCTTGTTTGGTTTGTAAACTCCGGCAATAGACATAGAGATGCAATAGTAATTTTATTTTAACCTCGTTCTATTATAATTTTAATATACAAACACAAACGGATTTGATCATATTTATTGATGTAATTGATCTTTATCCGTAGTTAGAAGGCCTTTCAAGGTTTTAAAGAATAGTCGTATTGTATCTTTAAGCAGGTGAAAAAGAAAAGACCTGCGATAAGCCAATGACAGTTTATTTATAAGAACCTAATGAATCTTGACGTTTTTTTTAGTGTGGGAATGTTTATATGTACCTTATTGTGAACCCATTTGATTGAAATTTTTACGGTTTAAGTAACATTAAAATCAATTCAACTTCTTATTATGCATCCAATGCAAACTTAAGTTATACAACTTGTTATATTACTCTTGCTATTGCAGATACATAAAAGACCATGTGGTTGTAAGAAATAAGATGTTTACACAAATTACACTAGTAGCTTTTCTAATCGATGTGTATAATGTTTCTTCCTTTTTCAAGATTTCCAGGATAAGCTCAAACCCATCTAATCATTCAGGCTAGTTAAGCACATCGTGAGAAACCCTCGACAAGACAACTTACTTTTAATTAGACACCAAACATGATGGTTTAAATCAATTAATATCGCTTCAAAGTTTGAAACGTATGAAACCAAAATGTACCTTTATTCTTCTTTTTCAAGCATTGCTTGAGTAGGAAGGAAAGCAGTGGAGTATAAACCTTCATGAAACAAAAATGTCAAAAGTGTTGTCTAAAGCAAAGCAAAGGAAAGATGTTCACTTTTCTAAATAAACATGAAATGATCAAAGCAATCCATCTTTGGGTGACAAAATCTATCAAACACTTGATTTATAGCAACCTTAAATGGACCTTAGGATTAAGCTTTCACATTGTCAATCCCAACAAAACATAATGCCAGACAAACTTCAATTCAAATTTTAATTTATTTAATTATTTGTGAGTATATATGATTAGATTCCAAGTTATAAGCATAATTAAATCAAAAAAATTATTCGTTCACTTATTTTCCTTCAACGATAAGCCTATAATTTGCAAATTATACTACTAAAACTAGTTTTGGAAGGCTCTACTTGTCGCTAATCGTTCAACAACCAGATAACCAAGTAGATTCCGTTTTCAAGGGTAGTCAGTCATTATAGATTGTACAATCTAACCAACTATAGCCTACCTGGTGTTGAAGGGTGATGATAAGTGACTAGATAATTAGATATCGAGTGTTGAAGGGTGGCAATCTTATAATGATCAATCTTTTCACAAGGTACTATGTGGTGTTTAGTTTTAAGTCAAAATAAAGACGACAACTGACGTATGGAAACTTTTTTGACAATTAAATGCTTGATGTTTCACTCAAAAAAGACATATATCATACATGTCATATTTCAAAAGAAACATGAGAAGTCGGGTTGATGTTCATACTTTTTATATATGTACTAATAATGGGTGTGAGTTTGTTAACATATATCACATCACTTTATGATAATTAACCTAATGGCCTTCTTTCATATCCCATAAATGTTTAAAAAATAGATTTACCTCTTGGTACCTTCAAGTTCGTTTTTATTAGTAATTAGATAAAAGTTCAACCACATAACATGGCTTTGGAGAAGCATAACTACTTATATAGGACTTGTAAAGTCTAAAAATGTGTATGTTTATTGTTGGAGTAAGACATGAATATGATAAGTGATTATGAAATATTTTGTAATCCACTAAAATGACTATTCTCTTTGTTGTTGGTTTTCAAGCATTTTACTTAGATAGCTTAACCAGTGACTAGTTATTATTGTTTTATGTTTTATAAATATGACATGATTACAATGGTTTGTGATATCTTTCTATTCTACTCCAAAATATCATAGCCACCTTTTTGTTTCATTGAGAATTATAACGCACTATGGTTATATAATGCTAGGTACTACAATAAAAGCAGCAGGTATTCAGTTTCTTGTTTATGATACACACACTTTCGGTTGTATACGTAGATGTTTATTAGTCGATCAGTAAACATAGTGACAATTATAAACAAAGAACTTATAGCTCAATGGTATGTGTTGGTCAATCAATAAAAATATCGTGGGTTCTAGTCCCGTGATGGGCAAATGTATTGAATACTTATGTGTGGTTGATAATTCTCTATATAACTAAGAGAAGATATGAAAAAACTTATGTGACACTTTTATTTAGCTTACATGTAAGATTTTTGCTTACTTGTCAATTTCTAGATAAAGAGTTTTTATTTAAATTTAATTAATAATTTTACATGAATTATTAGTTGGCATTTAAGTATAATATGTGTACTTATGATTAGATTTATAAGTAGATTTATGACTATATAAAATAAAAATATATCACAAAACTTATCTAATGTGTATGATTTTTATATTCATAATTTCTTTAGATATAAAGATTAGATTTACACGTACAAGTATATAAAATAAAATATAGATGTTTATTTATAGTTAGAAATATAAGTATAGATTTATAAATATATAAACTATATATTTATACATTATTATTATTATTATTATTATTATTATTATTATTATTATTTTTATTATCATTATTATAAATAAGATATACAAAAATTAGTTATAATAAAAATATTATTATTATTTATAAAACATCACTTTTATTTCATAGAATTTACAAGAAATTAGTGGGGAGCCGCGATACTATCTGAGCCCTCACTCCTCTAGCTAATACCAAAACCAATCATACTAAAAATATGAGCAGCCGCACATGTTCCAATATCTTGAGTCACGGAGAACTTACAGATCCGCTTCTATTTTACTCTCAAATGTAGATTTACTTTTGTAAATATTATTATTCGACTAAGTTTTTTATTTTAATCTATATTATCCAATGGTATAGTATTTGTTCTAATACATTATTATTTAGTTTATGAATACTATATGTTATTTTGTCTCTAGCCTATCTTGAGTGACCAGTTGTACATGTATATATTAATAAAACTATCTTTTAATGTGTCCTATAAAAACTATGTTATGAAATGAACTTTCTTTGTAAAATATTTTGCATCATTACTATATTTATCCTTTATATAGTATTACTATAAACACAAACATGTTTATACACTTTAGACGTTTTTTTTTTATAAATTCAATGATAATTATTTTTTTTTCAAATGAAATTGTTTAGTATGTTATATTTAATAAATACTGATCATAAAAAATTTCTTATAATTTATAATATAGATCATTATAACTTATATGTTTGACATATATCATATATATACATACTTATAAATCATAATCTTATTATTTGTGTCATTGTAATCTGACGGTTTTTTATATTATCATAAACTGTGAATAATACTGTAACTATCAATTACCTTTTATTTACATTCTCAGTTTCCCGTACAACGTACGGGTTTAATCTACTTTGATATATGTCTTGATAAAAAAAAAATAGAAAATGAACAAGCTCTATAAATCCCAAAATAGAATGTTAGTTCATTTGATACCAACTAATAATTTGAAACCTTTTATATGGAAATATAAAACAAACGCGCAACAAGTTACTGCCTAGTTTTTTTTTCTTTTGATCGCAAATTTAAGACGTTTAACGAAGTGCGCATGAATCGTTGTATCCTACCAAATAGCTCAATGGTCTCAGATGCGAGAAACCAATGATATCAAATGTAATGTTATGAAAATTCCGAGTGTATTTAGGGTGTTCAAATGATCATCTGGTAATATAGATACGACTTTGCTGAATCCACTATCCACCTTTGACTTGATTGTGTTTCACTTCCTTGTAAACTATACATCTAAAATTCCAATATTGAAAACTAGGTCGAACATAAAGTGCATCAGTATTCACGACTTCAAGTACTCAGATTGTGATACGGCATTACTAGCCTATATAACCCGATATGTCACATAAAACTATAAAAGGATCGAGTGAACTTTAATAAACATTGAATAGATAGGATCACGAAAACACAAAGTTGAGTATTGTTCTATCATGTAAATAAAATTGAAAACTTACATGAAATTAAAAAACGATACGCTTTGTTTATCCTTTCATAGTTTTTCTCTTTTTTTGAATCCGGATCATTTAAACCTAAAATTTAACTCACGTCTAGGTCTTATGTTTTATGGCAAAATATTATGTGTATTGTTATATATACCTTATTGCAATTTGATTCATTTCATTCAAGATCTTAGTAAGTTTAAGGTCAACAAACAATGTCTTTTAGATGTGCACTTTCACATAATAATCTATTCCTTTATATATTTCTAGTTTAAGGATCATGATTTTTGAAAATAAATTTGACTAAAATAGAATTAATCTCAAGAAATTAAATAAATAAATCAGAATTTACAAAGATTCGAGGGGTTGAAAATTCGACAACGGCTTCTCCAGCCGAGTTTACACTGAAGCCTAATAATAACTGCATCTTTCCCAAACTAAAAACTAAATTCATGACTCGGCTCAAGGCCTCAAGCCATGGCTCGGCTAAAGGCTCAAATGCAAATCAAGCCCAAATGTATCATCAAAGTTGGGCCCACCATCCCCTTTCGAAAACCTACTCAAAGAAGGCCCATCATCATGATATGACCTACTATTGGGCTGAGGCCCAACTCTACTCAAAGACGAATCCCCTACACTGCCGGTATACGATACCATCCCTGGACTTCTCCCAGCGGACGGCGTAGATGATCCAGACGGCAAAACACATCCATGCGACACGTGGAACGCCGGAGAAGCGCGTGGAACGTACACCCATGACGGAGGCGATACCCCCGACGACGGGATCACCATCGGACCGGAGTGTGTAAGGAGGTGCGCCGGCGGAGCAAAGGCGGAAATAATAGGGTTTCTTATATACGAAACGGCAGCGTTTCGACTAGCTTGCATTTGTGCACGTTTTAATTGTTGTCTTTCTTTTTTATGTGCGTTTTGATGACCACCTAAAGCTTGTGAGTTAGCAAACTGACGGCAGCAATATTGACATAAGTATTTCCGGTCATCGGAAGACGGAAAACCGCCACCGGAATCCGATGATCCGGCTGAGAGTGTAGTCTTGGTTGATTCAACTTCTTGATCATCTTCGGAGACATTGAAACCAAATAGTTGTAGTCTTGGTAGATTCAACTTCTTGATCATCTTCGGATACATTGAAACCAAATAGTTTTAGTCTTGTGTTGTTGTTTGTGGGCTTATTATCTTGATAGTGATCAAATTCTGCCATATTATACATAAATATATATAATAAATTTATATATATACACACGTCTTATAAGTGCGTGTTTAATTTGTCTATATATATATATATAGATAAATATAGATAAATGAGTGAATGAATCTATATATGTGTGTGTGTGGTATATAGATATATAGGGGATAAATAGATAGATATAGGTTAGATATGAGTTTGATGTATGTAGTGTAAAGAGAGAAAGAACATGAGATGTAAGTAGTACTAGGAGGGAGGTTGCATGGATGGAGGTATTTATAAGGAAGGGAAAGAACATGAGAGATGGTTGCGGACATACCAAGAACAAAAAGGAAAAGTGTGAGTGTGAATTTTGGAAGAGGACCCCGAAAAAACATATCATGGCCCCACATTAGATGCACTTGTCTATTGGCTATCCACTTACTACTCAAATTTATTTGTTTTAAATATTTATTACTAGCATGGTACCACTCAATACGGTGGAGGTAGTAGCAACAACGGTTTGATGGTGAAAGCGATGGTAGTGATTACGGCGATTATTAATAATGTTGGCGACGTCGGGTGGTGTATGCTGATGTAATGTAATTAATGTAAACTGGTAGTAGAGATACAACAAAAGATAATGTCTTAAAATATAAACTAATAAGATAAAATTAGTTCACTTTCGACAAATTGTATAATTTCATATATTTGTACTCTTTTTAAAAGAGGTGCATTAAAAGTATTTTGATTTTACAATCAATGGATTTTTTTATCATTAATTTTGAAATGGAGAGATGGATGATGTTTATACATTAGTAAAGATATATTTGCAAAGGGTCGATATATGTATAGTAGTGACAGTGACGCTACATTATTTTTTCTCTCCATATATGATGATATCCACGTGTTTGTAGGAGGTGAGAATTTTGAACCATTGAAACTTATTAATGTCTTAAAAAGATTATCATAATTTTATGCATGAGTTAATCTAGATCAAACATATATTGTATTTTTGGGTTAACGAAGTATGTCTAATAGTTAATATATATATATATGGGAAAAGTGAATATAAGGTTGTCCGACACCTAAGCTTATGTGTGGAATCCCTCACATACTAATATTTTAGTATTTTTTGTTTAATAATAAATGTGAGCCCCCATGAATTTTATGAATTAAAAAATTTGTATGTGAGAACACCTTATATCCATCCCATATATATATATATAATATATATATATATATATATATGGGAAAAGTGAATATAAGGTTGTCCGACACCTAAGCTTATGTGTGGAATCCCTCACATACTAATATTTTAGTATTTTTTGTTTAATTAATAAATGCATGAGCCCCCATGAATTTTATGAATTAAAAAATTTGTATGTGAGAACATCCTTATATTACCATCCCATATATATATATATATATATATATATATATAGGAAAAGTGATATATTATATATATGCATATGGTTTTTCAGTGAGAACATCCTTAAAATAAGAACATAACGAGAACACTTAAAAACTACATTTTGATGCATTAAAAGTCCATAAAACTAACATAGTGTATAACTAATTATCATTATTTAAGTGTTTAACAACACATTGATCCGTCAAAATAGAAAAAATCACGTTTTTTGTTGAATGCATCCATTTTGATGAATATGCATCCAAGATGGATGCACAAACAAAAAACATGATTTTTTCAATTTTGACAGATCAATGTGTTGTTAAACACTTAAATAATGATAATTAGCTATACACTATGTTACTTTTATGGACTTTTAATGTATCAAAATGTAGTTTTTAAATGTTCTCACCGTGTTCTTATTTTAAGAGTGTTCTTATTTGATTGACCATATATATATATATATATATCAGTATTGTAACATCCCAAACGTTTTATGTTTGACTATTTGACTTTCCGTTAGTTAACGTTAGGTCTATTATGTTTATGTGTCTTATAAGGGATTATGTGATTAAATGCTTATGTGTTTAATATGAAATGAAGTAAAGTGAATTGAATGAAAGTAATTTTAAAGTAAAGTATGAAAGTTAAGTGCTTGTTAGATCGTTAAGTCTCCCGGTAAGTTAATTAAGCTACGAAAGTGAAGTTTAGGAAGTCGAGGGGCCTATGGGCACTAAAGGAAACTTATGGTCAGGAGTTTAAGGTCTAGTGAGACCCCAATAGCTGCACATTTCGTGATTAAGCCCTAGGAACAGATCCCCTCCCTCTCAAGACAAGTTTTCTCCAAGAATCAATCATTTCGTGTCATTTCGATCAAGTTTGATTAAGATTTCGAATCCTCGAAATCATCTACAGGTATTATGGTTGATCTTACTCCTAAATCTGATCATGTATGTCTTAGTAGTGATTTCGATCCAGGCCATAGGGTTTGGGTTGGGTTATTTGATCAAACGTTTATTGAATTCATGTTATTCGGGTGTTTTAAAGATTGAATTATGATGTAAAGGATTAAGGGATTAATAGGATGGTTTAAGTTGATGAAAGTGCAATTGAAAGGATTAATTTTAAGTCCCCAGGTTGGATTTGGGGTATGGATTCGTATGGAATTCGTTTGATCATAGAACAAAGATTAGGTTTCTGGTCGACACTCCAGGTGCGACGCACCAGTAGGGTGGTGCGGCGCACCACAAGCCATTTTGGAAAAATGGTGTTCAGCCAAAAGCCCGATATGCGACGCACCAAGGGTAGGTGCGGCGCACATTCGCATGTTCAGAATTTCTGATCATTTTATGCGGCGCACCAAAGGGGTAGGTGCGGCGCACCTGCTTATGTTTAGAACTCCCTGTTGACTTTGTGCGACGCACCATGTGAGGGGTGCGGCGCACCTCTTGTCCAGTTTTCATAAAACATTTCGTTTAGCTTATATTTCGATCTTATATTCATTCTAGGTTGTCGGGAGCACTTAGCAAGCACTATAAGATACTCTTAACTTGTTGGTAAGCTGTATCGAGGTAAGATAACATCTTTTGTCACCTGTTGGTACAACAAAACACGTTTTCGTAAGTTAAACCTTCCAATTGAATATGTATGTACATTTTATGTTCACGGGTAACTATGGGAGGCTGCAAAGGGATATATTACTTACCGTTTACGATGATTAACATTCATATGCAGGTTGCAATGGTATGTGGTAAGTATGAATGCATGAAATGATGAAATGATTATGTATGTATGAAATGATGAAATGATTATGTATGCTTGAAATGATGAAATGATTATGTATGCTTGAAATGATGAAATGATTATGTATGTATGAAATGATGAAATGATACGATATATGTTGCATGTGTGGCTTGATCACCTAGTCACTAGTCCTCGATTAGGATTGCCATGTTCACGTGCACGTTAAAGGGCCCTAAAGTAAAAGATGATATGTGATTAGCTTAGGTGAAAGAGTAGCCTAAACTAATTAAGCGATTAAAGTCTCGAGCATTATGTAAAGTCTTGTGTTAAGCTTAACCCGTGCTAGCTCTTCGGGGCTGGTGCGTACGTGGTCACTTGAGTTGCTCCTTGTGGCATAGTTACGTTTGAGTATTCCGGGTGAAGTAACTAACCACCAATGCGTAAAGGCATAAACGGTTTATTCAGTTGGATTGACATTGTCATTCCTTAACGACGCCGATGGACCACCTATGGGTTTACCCATCATGTCGGGTGTGAGGACTCCATGTATGGTCTATGACCGCCTACACACAACCCCACATCCCTAAGTAAGTGGCATAAGTCACTTAGCCTACGTCTAGGCAAAGAAATAAAGTAAAGAAAGAAAGATAAAGAAAGAAAAGTTAGGCACATTAGGTAAATGATGATCCTATTGTGTTATGATATGATATGTGTGCAATGATCTATATGTTTGTGATATTAACATTAAAAGATGACTTTGTTAATATATTTAAATGGCAAATGTTTTCAAGTTATGTTATCTTACTTAGCTAATTTTATTAGCTAACACTTGTTCTTTGAAAATGTTGTGCCTTCAGGATAATCAAGTGAGCTAGGCGAGGATTAGCTTGGTGAGACTTGGGTAGACGAATAAAGGAGTTTAGCTAAGACATTAAACGCTTAGACTTCCTTTTAGCCTCTTGTTTGGCTATTTCATTTATGATTAAGACTTGTAATTATGTGGCATTTATGTTGGTGCCAAAGCTTGGATTTACTTTTATTGTTTTGACGATGCTTGTAGTAACACCAAATTTTAAAGGTACCATCCGTTACGGATGGGGCAGATTTTGAAAGTGATCCTTTCCGCTTATTTTAAACGCCGTTTGGCAAAATTTTGAAAAATCCAAGTTTTTAAACGACGGGTGTTACAAGTATAAGGCATATAAATTTTTTAGCCTTTACTTTGTTCGTATGCATTAATTAATATATATATAAAGAATACTATTTTAGGGGTTGATAATAATGTAGAATTAATTTGTTCACACTTATATACTTAAAATTGTTATATGTGTAACATTTATCATTGCTCCTATATAAGATAAACTAATTTTTCTCCATTTTTTAACTCTCAGACTTTAAAATATTTAAACTATCTTTCTTCGTGATTTATTAGTTTAAATATCTCTATCTAATATACCTATAATACCTTTAATAAAATTATTTACAACATACATTCCCCATCCCTTGAAATAACTACAATAACCCCATTTATATCAATTACTTTTACATTAAACACACCGTTACCGCCACCACCGCCGCCATCCGCCACCTCCACCTCTGTCACCCGCCACCACCGTTGCATTGCGCAGGTATCCGTTTGGTAAGTATGTAGACTATTTATGCACTCAATTTCTACGCACAAGAAAATTAATGCATAGATATTAAATATATATTATTGATTTATATACTTTTTAAATATTTCTACGTACTTATAAGTGTGAATATATTTTTATTTTTTTTTGGAACGACTAAGATTTTATTAATATTTTGCTTTGACAAGGCGCCGAAACAATAAGAAAACAATTACAATTACAATAAAAAAGATGGACTCATTGCCCATAAGGGCCATGAGATATTAGCTTTCCTATCACGACTAGAAATCCAAAAATAAGATAAGTAATAGACTGAAACATGTCACTACAATCTTAATCATTAGCCCGATGAATAACATGATTCCTATCTTCCAAAGAGATCACCACCAAACGAAACATGTAGCTTCTAAATAACGTTTGAACTGAGATGGATATAAGGAATCATGGATCCTGGTTATTAACATCAAATCTGGCCTAGTTTTTTTTTTTGAACGGCAAAAATAATATATGTTAATATAAATGGCAAACTAGCAAGGTACTAGTCGCCCGAAGAATACAATTATAAGACCAGTCTAGAGTGCTTTCACAAGACAACTAAAACTCAAGACTCTAATAACAACCTCATCCAATAGACATAGGATTTACTCTCCATACACTCCAATAAAAATGATGTTTCTTGTGAAGATTGGAAATCTGGCCTAGTAATAGGAATGTCAATGCCAATCCACTGCGAGAAATGGTGTGCAAGTTCAATAAAAATATTGATATATAAGATTATAAGTGAATATTGTTTTAGTATAATATTATATATATGCGTGTCGACACATTGACAAATCTGTACACATGATTTAAAAGGTGGAAAAAGTGTGTAGTAACTATGAATTTGTTGTAGTGTGTGGACACATCACATATATGATGCATTGACATAAATACATTTAGTCTTTCAATTCAAAGCATTGATTCAACCGGTTGAACTATTGACCGATGATATGTTCGATTCAATAATCGGTCTAGATGTAAAAATATTGATATATATGATTATATGAATTTTTAAAAATGTATATGTAATTCATGGTGAACTTAAGAAATGCAAGGTGAGAGTTAGGTTTTATCATTTAGAAACATGTATAATTGTTTATTGTGTTTTTTTTAAAGGTAATTGTTAAATTATTGTGTTATCAAGATGATGTGCTGTAACATCCCAAACTTTTCTTTACTAGTTGACTAATGTCGTTAAGTCAATATTGTGTGTGTCGTTAAGTCTATATTAGATTTAATGTTTATATGTAGTTATGTGTGATTATGTGATTTGACACTTGTGTGTGTTAGTGTCAAGTGATTAACGTAGATAAAGAAGTCGACGTGTGATAAAGTAGTTGGGTGCTTGAAAGTGTGACAAGTCTCCCAAATAATGAAGTTAAAGTCATGAAGGTTAAATATCAGAAGTAGAGGGACTTGTGTGTAATTATGGATGGATGGCCAGGGATTAGTGGGGTAATTAGGAAGCCCTAATTGTCACAAAAACTCTTCTCTCGTGTGTGTTATTCTGCCCCAGCCGATCCCCTCTCTCCCAAACAAGTTCTCTCCCAAAAATCCAATCGTTTTAGTGCCGTTTTGATCGTGTGTTGCTTAGACCTTGGATCTTTATCACCGAATACAGGTAATATTGGTATTCCTCTTTTGAAATATGATTGTGTGAGTCTTATATTAGTCTTAATCCAGGCCATAAGGGTTTGGGTTGGGTTATTTGATTAAACGTTCACCGATTTCATGTTATTCGGGTGATTAAATGATTGATTCATGATGTAAAGGATTAAAGGATTAATAGGGTGGTTAAAGTTGATGAAAGTGCAATTAAAAGGATTAATTTTAAGTCCCCAGGTTGGATTTGGGGTAGGGGTTCGTATGGAATTCGTTTGATCAAAGAACAAAATTGAGTTGCTGATCTGCACCCCAGGTGCGGCGCACCAAGGGAGTGGTGCGGCGCACCACTGCCCAGTTTGGGTTTTTGGTGGACCCCGATATGCGACGCACCAATGGCTGGTGCGGCGCACCTAGTGTTAATCTAAATTCTCTGGAGGTTTGGTGCGACGCACCACTTGGAAGGTGCGGCGCACCACTTGGTCAGATTTTACAAAATGTGTCGTTTAGCTTATATTTTGATCTTATACTTGTTCTAGGATATTGGAGACACCTAGTCATCGTTGTATTGTGCTTGTAGCTTGTTGTTAAGCTGTATCAAGGTAAGATACACTACTTTTGTCACGCTGAGGGTTCAACAAGTAAAGGTTTCATACTTATAACTTCTTTAACGGTAACGTATGATATATGTGGGTATCTCGGGTTACACGGGAGGTATTATGGGATATGTAGTTGACCATGAGATCTGAAATGCAGACCCTAATGTAGTGAAATGAAGTATTGTTTAATGTAGTGTATTGTTATGCGGTTTATGTAGAATTACGAAGTATCTTATTATGTGTGAAATGTAGAAATGGAGTTAATGTGTGACTTATGCATACTACATGGCTTGTACACCTAGCTCACTAGACTTGGTAGGTTGCCATGTCACTTGCACGTTTAAGGGCCCAAACGAAATGAAGGTAATGTGTGATTATGTTTAGGTTATGTGTGTTGCCTAAACTATTATGTGTGAAATCGAGCTCGTAAATATAATGCAGGGAAAGTGTTAAGCTTAACCCGTACTAGCCTTAGCCGGGCGAGTGCGTTGACGTAGTTGTTGCTTGGGTGGCTCCTTGCAACATGGTTTTATAATGCAGGGCGAGTAATACGAGGGGTTTGACCAACCTCCACATACGGATTACTCATGGATTGGCTTGCCATTCCTTAACGACATACGATGATTAGTCTTTTGGTTGATCATCCAGTCGGGTGTGATGCAGGGCACACTTATATGCAGTAAACGAAGATATGTGTGACAATGTGTGAACTAATGCAGGATAGGCACATTTAGGATGATTATCCTAATTGATATGAAGTTGTTATGCAGTTATGTGTGTTGTGTGTCGTGCCTAATGAGTTTGTCTATTAACGAAGAAATGTTTTAATTGGACAAATGCTTTTAAATTAAGTGTGGTCTTACTTAGCTATTCTTATAGCTAACACTTGTTTCTTTAATGTGGTTGTTCCCTCAGGTTTAGCTTGAAGGACTTGTAGGTGCAGGACGTGAGAGCGTGGGTAGAAAGCATGCAGATTCCTTAGCTACCCCTAGTTGCTTATTATGGAGACTTTTGATTACATTTCATTTTGATGTCGAATATATGTAATAATGTGTGAACGGTTGTTTAATGTTGGGCAACCGTTGGGTTTTCATTTGAACTATTGTTTGATATGGCATGTAACACCAACTAAATGCAGCAACCGAAATGTTTTTATCGGTTTTGACTCTTACGGTCTTTACTTCCGCAATTTAACACCGTTAGGTGAAAGATTTTTGAAAACCCATATTTTTAAACGTCGGGTGTTACGTTGGTCTGTTGTGTTTTTTTTTTTTTTTTTTTTTTTTTTTTTTTTTTTTTTTTTTTTTTTTTTTTTTTTTTTTTTTTTTTTTTTTTTTTTTTTTTTTTTTTTTTTTTTTTTTTTTTTTTTTTTTTTTTTTTTTTTTTTTTTTTTTTTTTTTTTTTTTTTTTTTTTTTTTTTTTTTTTTTTTTTTTTTTTTTTTTTTTTTTTTTTTTTTTTTTTTTTTTTTTTTTTTTTTTTTTTTTTTTTTTTTTTTTTTTTTTTTTTTTTTTTTTTTTTTTTTTTTTTTTTTTTTTTTTTTTTTTTTTTTTTTTTTTTTTTTTTTTTTTTTTTTTTTTTTTTTTTTTTTTTTTTTTTTTTTTTTTTTTTTTTTTTTTTTTTTTTTTTTTTTTTTTTTTTTTTTTTTTTTTTTTTTTTTTTTTTTTTTTTTTTTTTTTTTTTTTTTTTTTTTTTTTTTTTTTTTTTTTTTTTTTTTTTTTTTTTTTTTTTTTTTTTTTTTTTTTTTTTTTTTTTTTTTTTTTTTTTTTTTTTTTTTTTTTTTTTTTTTTTTTTTTTTTTTTTTTTTTTTTTTTTTTTTTTTTTTTTTTTTTTTTTTTTTTTTTTTTTTTTTTTTTTTTTTTTTTTTTTTTTTTTTTTTTTTTTTTTTTTTTTTTTTTTTTTTTTTTTTTTTTTTTTAGTTGAATTTCAATTATTTTGTTTTTTTTTTTACCAAAAAAATATATGGTTGAGCCCCCTCAACGTTAAATCCTGGCTTCGCCTCTGTGTACGTGTTTAGTGTTTCCCGGAATCTCTGATGCTATATATGAACTTACAATTATGTCTTTGGATCGAAGATTCTATATTTTATTTTTTGACAAAATCGGAGCTCTTTTAACTTTTGGTGGAAAAACAGAGTTTTGAGAAAAAGGTATTGTAGAATACTTGTCTAGTATTTTCAAATACGAATTGAGGTTTGTCAATTGCTCCCTACTAAACCGCAATTGAAAATGGTTTGAAAGTTTGTATATTGGCTGCGTATTTTCAAATATGTTTAAAAAGGTTTCAAATACAACTTTCGGTAAATATTTTTCAATATCCTCAATTGAATTTGAATTAACGAGTTACAAATTACGGAGTATGTTGTAGAATAAGTTAAGAATTAATCTAGAATTAACTGGATGACAAGTAACAATCTTCTTATCTTTAACGACCCGCAAATTCAAGCCCATAACTCTATCCTGTGACCACCGCATGTACCAGTCATACGAAACTTAGACCTAAATGTAGCACTAATTCCAGGGAAAACTCCGTATACGCCAAGCCGAGATTCGAACCTCCGCCTCATAAATGTAACCTGGTTTTCTCGATCACAACGCGGACCATGAATCATTGGCAAATAATAAATTCCTAATATTTAAATAAAAATACACACTTTAATGTTTTTAGTAAGAACACTCAAGTTTCCAAACAAAATGGCGTGTTCTATTTTAAGTCCTTCCTAAAATTATACTTGTCCTTGACATCTGTAAATTCTCGCTGGACCTTCTTAAGTTGTCAATGTTTTGATTTTTTTTAATTGATTCCACTTAAGCGAGACAAGACATATATTCATGTGCTTCTTTAAATTGTTTGAGCTATATTTTGTATATAGATAAGATGACTAACTAATGAACACATGAGTTTACCGAACTACGTACATACAACAAATTATTGTAAAAACAACTTGAAAATGAAATGTTAACCAATTTAACGGTCAAAACCCCATACCATATATGAGACCACTACTTTAGCGACTCACATTTTTGATAAAAACATCATTTATTTTTATTTTATTTTTCACAAAAAGATAGAAAGATGCCTTTTTGTCCAAAGATTCAAAATTCTTTCATTTTTTATGTTAGGAAACATGAACTCACATGTTAAGCTTTAAACATCATATCATAGCTCCTAATTAATCCTTTTTTCTTTCAGTCATGTATATATGTAAATGTACTTCCACTTGCAGTGCAGTGGTTGGACATATGACAATAGTCTCTTTGTGATAGGGGAGGTCTCAGGATCAAACCTTGAAAGGGCAGAGTTTTATCCCTAATTAGTGTCGTGCCTTTGGGCGGCTAGTTAGGGGGTTTTTCCTCCTACCGGGTATTGGAGGGTGAGAAGGTATGTAAAACTAGCTTAAGCTAGAGCCTTCGCTGCGATGATTAATCCACACCTTTCAAAAAAACAAAAATAAAATAAAATTGTATATATGTAAATTCTTTATGTTATGAAATATATTAAAAACCTGAAATTAATGAAAACTGTAAATTTGATTTAAAAAAAGAAGAAGCTAGTAATTAAAGTAAAAGAAATAAATAATCTGAACGTGTGAGCATGTAAGTGATAAGAAATGGGCAGAAGTGCAGAACCGATCCCCAATGGGATTTAACCATGAACCACCCATGCATGCATGTCTTTGTCTCCTGACACAATTAACCAACTACCCAAAACATGTTCCCGACCTTCAATTCTTACACATCCATCATATACATCAACAATTCCATCTTTACTATTCCTATATTTACCACACAAAAAAATACTGTAAAAAAAAAAAAAAAAAAAAAAAAAAAAAAAAAAAAAAAAAAAAAAAAAAAAAAAAAAAAAAAAAAAAAAAAAAAAAAAAAAAAAAAAAAAAAAAAAAAAAAAAAAAAAAAAAAAAAAAAAAAAAAAAAAAAAAAAAAAAAAAAAAAAAAAAAAAAAAAAAAAAAAAAAAAAAAAAAAAAAAAAAAAAAAAAAAAAAAAAAAAAAAAAAAAAAAAAAAAAAAAAAAAAAAAAAAAAAAAAAAAAAAAAAAAAAAAAAAAAAAAAAAAAAAAAAAAAAAAAAAAAAAAAAAAAAAAAAAAAAAAAAAAAAAAAAAAAAAAAAAAAAAAAAAAAAAAAAAAAAAAAAAAAAAAAAAAAAAAAAAAAAAAAAAAAAAAAAAAAAAAAAAAAAAAAAAAAAAAAAAAAAAAAAAAAAAAAAAAAAAAAAAAAAAAAAAAAAAAAAAAAAAAAAAAAAAAAAAAAAAAAAAAAAAAAAAAAAAAAAAAAAAAAAAAAAAAAAAAAAAAAAAAAAAAAAAAAAAAAAAAAAAAAAAAAAAAAAAAAAAAAAAAAAAAAAAAAAAAAAAAAAAAAAAAAAAAAAAAAAAAAAAAAAAAAAAAAAAAAAAAAAAAAAAAAAAAAAAAAAAAAAAAAAAAAAAAAAAAAAAAAAAAAAAAAAAAAAAAAAAAAAAAAAAAAAAAAAAAAAAAAAAAAAAAAAAAAAAAAAAAAAAAAAAAAAAAAAAAAAAAAAAAAAAAAAAAAAAAAAAAAAAAAAAAAAAAAAAAAAAAAAAAAAAAAAAAAAAAAAAAAAAAAAAAAAAAAAAAAAAAAAAAAAAAAAAAAAAAAAAAAAAAAAAAAAAAAAAAAAAAAAAAAAAAAAAAAAAAAAAAAAAAAAAAAAAAAAAAAAAAAAAAAAAAAAAAAAAAAAAAAAAAAAAAAAAAAAAAAAAAAAAAAAAAAAAAAAAAAAAAAAAAAAAAAAAAAAAAAAAAAAAAAAAAAAAAAAAAAAAAAAAAAAAAAAAAAAAAAAAAAAAAAAAAAAAAAAAAAAAAAAAAAAAAAAAAAAAAAAAAAAAAAAAAAAAAAAAAAAAAAAAAAAAAAAAAAAAAAAAAAAAAAAAAAAAAAAAAAAAAAAAAAAAAAAAAAAAAAAAAAAAAAAAAAAAAAAAAAAAAAAAAAAAAAAAAAAAAAAAAAAAAAAAAAAAAAAAAAAAAAAAAAAAAAAAAAAAAAAAAAAAAAAAAAAAAAAAAAAAAAAAAAAAAAAAAAAAAAAAAAAAAAAAAAAAAAAAAAAAAAAAAAAAAAAAAAAAAAAAAAAAAAAAAAAAAAAAAAAAAAAAAAAAAAAAAAAAAAAAAAAAAAAAAAAAAAAAAAATGTAAACGATAGGCACATCATAACATCATTTTGTAAGTAGAAATTTGTTTTAAGAAAAGATTTAAGTGGCATTTAAAGAAAATACTTCTCTCATTATGATTAAATTAAGGGAAATCATATGATTAACTTTCCTAAATAATTAGTCTAAAAACCGTTCTAATCATAAGATGATGACAAGTGTAAAATCAAAAGATAAGATTATAAAAGATAATTAATAAAATCACATGTCACTAAAATTATATCATTTCTTATTAATTAATTAGTATATAGTATATAGTGTAAGGACAAAAATTTACGAATAATTGTCTTTAATCTGACTTGAATCAATAACTCTAGTGTCTTATTTTAGACAATGCCTAGGCTGCTAGCTAGGTCAATGACTCTCCGTTCTTTCTTTTTCTTTTTTTTTTCTTTTTTTTTTGAATTTTTTTGAAAGGTGAATTTCGCTTGAAACTTCATGTCGCGATTCGACAGCGAGAGGTCTAGCATACGTTGTCTTAACCGGGTCCGCGCTAGAGAGCTCCATCGAAGTAGAAATGCCTATTTCAAATACCCAATGGGGGAAAACCCCCTACTAATCCGCCCGAAGGGCACGACGATTAATAGGGGTAAACCCTGCCCCCTCAGACTTGAACCTGGGTATACCCAAGCCAAACTCTCATAGAAGGACTACCTATATCTCAAAGTTGGTGGAATGGAGATTCGAACCTGAGACCTATAGGTCATCAGGGGAACTCCAAACCACTCCACCAACTCATCATTGATAATGACTCTTCGTTCTAGTATGATAAGATGTAATCGATCATGATGAGCCAAGTACAATATATTAAAAATAATAAGTGAAGCCACATTTCTCTTGATAAATATGTTAAATTAAACGTCCTTGTTAAATATAAATTAAACTTAGAGGGAACAACATAATCTACAAGCTAGCTAGCTAGCTATATAAATAATTTAATTAATAATAGGATCAGAATCTTATAGTAAAATTATTGTCATATATAGGTTATAAAAAAGTATAAGTAAAGAAAATTAAAGAAAGAATTGCGAGGAAAGAGTTAAGAAGCACCGTCGGTCGAAACTTAATAAGTCTTAAAACGGCCCCCACATTTCACCATCATATCCAAATTTCGTATCTACATCTTTACCACATCAACCCCTTAATCGGCCCATCTAATCATTTTTATAATCTCATATATTATATATACTTTGTTGTGTGTAATATTACCTATAAATTTTTTATAGAAATTTTTATGTTTAATTCGAGTTTATGTACCGGCCAATTACTCATTTTTAAAAAGGTTAAATGGTCGGAGATGAGAGATCGATCATGTATATTCAATTCGGGACAAAAACGATACTTTCTAATGGTTATGGTTTCATAATGCATATTTAAGACCGAGCTATATATTAAACTATAACTATGGCTAACTAAAATATGACTAAATTGGATTGAAAAATTAGAATTGAAAAGATGGATTTACTTTGAATTCAAATTTGTGCTATTGTCATGATGCTGGTTTGTCCATTCTTTATTTACTTATACGCATATATATGACAATTGATATTTCTTCTGAACGTCATCCTAGAGGTGCAAGAAAAAACCGATTAACCGAACCGACTCGATTTGTAACCGGTAACCGAAACCGGTTAATAACCGGAATAGTAAAAACCGATTATAGGTTACCAGAAACCGTCGATTACTAACCGGTTACTCTTTTTAAAACCAAAATCGATTATTAATTGGTTAACCTATAACCGCTTAATTATTCCAAATAATAATTGGTTAATCATATATTATATACATATTATATATATATATACATATATATATATATATAATATAATATAATATATATATATATATATATATATATATATATATATATCAATATCAATCATATTATATACATACACTGATATATAACGGAAAGATCGCACCATCAGATGATTTCGTAAGCTTTCAATATATCTATACTATATATAGATTAATGCTTCTTTCATCCGATCCAACATCAATTTTTGGTTGTTTTTGAGATTTGGGATGATGAATTTTGTTTTGTGTTTAGAAAATGATGTTTATTTGGAATATGGGTTTTTTTGGAATATGGGTTTCGCTTTTGGAATATGGGTTTTATTTGGAATATTGGGTTTTTTTTGGAATATGGGTTTTTTTTCAAAACCAAAACGATTATTAACCGGTTAACCTATAACCGGTTAATTATTCCAAATAATAACCGGTTAATCACATATTATATACATATTATATATATATATATATCAATATCAATCATATTATATACATACACTGATATATAACTGGAAAGATCGCACCATCAGATGATTTCGTAAGCTTTCAATATATCTATACTATATATAGATTAATGCTTCTTTCATCCGATCCAACATCAATTTTTGGTTGTTTTTGAGATTTGGGATGATGAATTTTGTTTTGTGTTTAGAAAATGATGTTTATTTGGAATATGGGTTTTTTTGGAATATGGGTTCGTCGCTCAGACTTGTCGGAAATGATTGTTTTTCCCCATTGGTCACCATTTTCTCAATATTATAATGGGCGGTTAAAAAAAACCGAATAGGTTAACCGGTATCGGTTAACCGATTATTATTAATCGAAATCGGTTAGATAGGTTCCAGTTTTAAAACCTAGAAACCGGTTATTAACCGGTACAAGTTAACCGTAATCGGTTATTACTGTTTCAAAAAATAACCGAAACCGATTATTAAATTTAATAACCGAAATCGGTTAACCGCTTCTTGCACCTCTACGTCATCCCAATTGTAACACTATACATGAAAATTCGATAGCCGGTCTATTAATATTGGCTCTCATTAACTGATTCCATGGCTCGATTAAAGCTCGTAAATCAGTAACACTATAAACAGGGGCGGTATTACATGGGGGCAAAGGGGGCCAATGCCCCCTCCAAATTTAGATTTTTTGTCATGTATATTTTCAAAAAATTTATGAATTTTTCTGGTACCGCTACTATAAAATAGACATAAGGTGAGATTTGACCCTGTTGACCACCCCTCTAAGGCTCTAACACATTATACAAACATGCATGTATATCTTAATTATGCATGTTAGTACATATGAAAGACTACATAATTAAACTATGTTTTTGTAGGCATTAGTTTTGTTTTTTTTTTTATGTTTCCGTGATCAGTTTATTGTTTAAGATATAAAAGTATCCGGATTATCCTGTAAGTAACATGTTAGATGCATGTGTGGGTATACCAAGTATGGAAATGTGCAAGAAATACATGGTATTTGGATGGTTTTTGTTTCAGGTGTTATTGGACCCACTTATAATAATATGAAAAAAAAATAAATCATATATATTAGTTTTTAGTTTGCGTGATTGACGTTGAGATGTAGTGAAGAATTTAATATGGTTTCCCAAAATCTACCCGAATCTTACTAACTACTCCTCCAACATCACACACTTTAACACTTATATTCAAATTCATATATAATGATAATGATATATGAGAATGATTTATTTTGATAATTATAAATGTTATATGTTTCAATCAAAACTACTTCTAAAGTCTTCACCACAACTCCAAACATGACCCACTTTTGTTCCCCCCTCTCTCCCTTGAATTCCTTTTTTATGTTTTTCAAACTTCACTGTTTTGAGTAACCCACCATGAAAGATCATTTAAGTCACTTACTTGGCTTTTTATGTAAATGAAGTTAAAATCGTAAGCAAAAAAAATGTGGTTAGCGTTTGAACACACGACCCTTGCTTTTGTGTTACATCGTCAGAAGATTCAAACATATTTATAAAAAAAGCAGACGATATTTTTGAATTGGGGATAGGCCGGTTTTAAGGAGACTCACCAATAGAAATTATATACCAACCTTTTCTAGTTCTCAATATAAGCTAAGGTAACTCAATTGTTCCTAAATCAAAGACATCATAGATAAAACGTTTTTTTTTTTATATATCTATATTATATTTTGTATATATATATATATATATATATATATATATATATATATATATATATATATATATATATATATATATATATATATATATATATATATATATATATATATATATATATATATATATATATATATATATATATATATATATATATATATATATATATATATATATATATATATATATATATATATATATATATATATATATATATATATATATATATATATATATATATATATATATATATATATATATATATATATATATATATATATATATATATATATATATATATATATATATATATATATATATATATATATATATATATATATATATATATATATATATATATATATATATATATATATATATATATATATATATATATATATATATATATATATATATATATATATATATATATATATATATATATATATATATATATATATATATATATATATATATATATATATATATATATATATATATATATATATATATATATATATATATATATATATATATATATATATATATATATATATATATATATATATATATATATATATATATATATATATATATATATATATATATATATATATATATATATATATATATATATATATATATATATATATATATATATATATATATATATATATATATATATATATATATATATATATATATATATATATATATATATATATATATATATATATATATATATATATATATATATATATATATATATATATATATATATATATATATATATATATATATATATATATATATATATATATATATATATATATATATATATATATATATATATATATATATATATATATATATATATATATATATATATATATATATATATATATATATATATATATATATATATATATATATATATATATATATATATATATATATATATATATATATATATATATATATATATATATATATATATATATATATATATATATATATATATATATATATATATATATATATATATATATATATATATATATATATATATATATATATATATATATATATATATATATATATATATATATATATATATATATATATATATATATATATATATATATATATATATATATATATATATATATATATATATATATATATATATATATATATATATATATATATATATATATATATATATATATATATATATATATATATATATATATATATATATATATATATATATATATATATATATATATATATATATATATATATATATATATATATATATATATATATATATATAATCATCTATGAACATGATATGAAATAAATTAACTTTAGTTTAACAACTTTTTAGAAAATAATTAGTGAGGGTAATTTTGAAATATATAGCAATTATATATAATATGCCTCTATGAGGAATTCAAATCAAGTTTCCTTTTTTGATGTGTTGTCTTCGTGGTTCCATTTCATATACTCACCTTTCAACAAGTCAAAATCTGGCTACCTGGTTACAGTAGATCCACTTTCGTTT
This sequence comes from Erigeron breviscapus, assembly GCA_034093135.1. Lineage (NCBI taxonomy): Eukaryota > Viridiplantae > Streptophyta > Magnoliopsida > Asterales > Asteraceae > Erigeron > Erigeron breviscapus. The sequence goes on along the minus strand of CM067170.1, from coordinate 62,464,796 downwards.
GATTACTAATAGTACGTGCAAATGTTTATTGCTATAAACATGATAAATACAAACATATATATATATCCATAATTTTAACATTGTAAACCAATCCTTATGTTTGAGTAAATTAAGTTGCTACAAATGTACCAATTCGTTTACATTATCATATTCACGTAAGGGATTTTTTTTAATTTGTGTTCTAAAAACATACATAAGTGTGTAATTAATTCAAAATCGTTATATATCATGAAAATATTTTTTATACTTGTGCTCTATGCATTTTTATATATCAATTTTATTACTATAAGTTAATCATTAGATCTTATCTTATTATTTTATTTTAATACATGTTTTACAATAACCAGTCAATACATCAATATTATTTTTTTGAATAATTAATAAGTAGTTATATAAAAAAAATCTCAATACACTACAAATAATGTTGCATTTGTTCACACTTTTAGTTAGCGTGAACAAATTAAAAATTTTGTCACGCTTTTATGTGTGTAAAAATATGTAGAAATAAAAGTGTGTAGAAATTTCTTCACACTTAAAAATGTGTAGAATTAAAAGTTCACACTTTTTAGTGTGGACTTTCATAATTATTTTGTACATCATTTCTCCACGGTAACTAAAAAGTTAGCGTGGACAAATGAGGTGTTACAAAATAATTATGAAAGTTCACACTAAAAAGTGTGAACTTTTAGTTCTACACACTTTTTAGTGTGGAGAAATTTCTACACACTTTTATTTCTAAATATTTTTACACACATAAAAGCGTGACAAAATTTTTAATTTGTTCACACTAACTAAAAGTGTGAAAAAATGCAACATTGTTTGTAGTGATAATTTCTTGTTTCTCAAGAAAAATGTTGGTGCGCCCTTTCATGATACAAATTAAAAACATCTCTGGATGTAATTATATGCTATGTATGGGTAACTCGTAAAGGGCTAACAAAGGATATATAGGATTATTTGAACCTAGTTAAAAGATTATTACTTTTTTTAGTATATGAAAACAATCTTTATTTTCTTTTTTAATGGTTACTAATTCTGGTCGTAATTAATTCTAAACAAATTCAATAAACTTTCCATATAAACCATTTACAAAATCAATGATGTCTAGCCTATCTGGTCAGATGTACTTCTGGATTTTTTCAAGGTCTTGAGTTCAATCCTTATGGATGACAAACCTTAAGGTTTTTCCCTCTGAATACTTGTAACGGCCCATAGTCAATATCTCATTGTCCAGGGTACGTGCAAGGCTTCACCATTATACGGTGAAGTTTTCCTGATGTCGTATACCGACCGAATGTTCAAAAATTAAACCATTTACAATCGGGCCGGGCTAATACTGGAATTAAAAAAAAAAATAGTGGTCAGAGAAACAATCATTAAAGTCTTTCAATTCGAAATGTATACCAACCAATTAAGTACCCATCCTACAAAACACTAGGAAGCTTTCCATATACCCACCACGTACACTCATCCTATAAAACGCTAGGAATTGAAGCTTTGTGACAATGCATCATTATAAAACGAGCATATACACAAACTTAATATAAGTTTAACAAAGTTCCACTTTTAAAACAATTTGTAATTAAAGTATAGTGCACAAACTTATTCAAATACCATTCAACTTCCAATGTGATTAACAAGATGTATGTCATCAGCACACTACAATATAAATTGTCACGCTGATGAGTGTGTTCAATGATTAGTTTTTGATAAGTGAAGATGCAACATCAATCGAAGATTAACTTGGAGAAACAAATTGATTTCTGTTGTGGAATCACCAATCAATCTAACAAATTAAGAAACATCACCAAATGGTCTAGTAGCAAAACAAAACTTGTTTCCTCACAAGAGATCTTAAGTTCGAGTTCTACCCTAGACATATTTAGGGTGACCACTGTTAGTATGTGATCACGTAAAATGAACGTATGACCGGAAAGTATAAGCCTACGGGGTCACACGTCTCGACTCAAATGTAATCATAATTGATTAATATATTATATATGGTATTGTGTAATTTATTAATTAATTTTTTAATTTAAAAAATAATAAAAAAAATATTTTTTTTTTTTTTACCCTAATTCCAAGTTTTGATCTTTAAGCATTATTATATGATAATTGCATGCGTTTATGATGTACCTTTTAATTATTTAATTGTTAAAAGAAGTAAAAATCATGAATTTTTCATGCAAATTATTCATGATTATTACTTAGATATATTGATATGAAATCTTGATCATTAGGGTTAATTATGCTAGATAATTGAATAAGCTAATTGTTTTTAATTATTCAATTCTCAAGGGTTTTCAAGAACCCTAAATATCTCTCTCTCTTCTCTTTTTCGGTTCATATAGCCGAAATCTAAACCCTTTAGGGTTCTTGGTGATTTCGATCAAAGCAAGAAGAAGGAGCAAGCCAATCGTTGCCGGTTCGTGATCAAGTACTAGCATACATACATTCTAGAGTCGTGTGTGCGATCGTAGAGAGGTTTTATTTTAAACCTTATTATAAAGTTTCTTGCTTTATCATCTTCAATTAAAGGTACATGCTTTCTTTCCTTGGTTAATTAATTAATTGCATAGTTTAATCTTCCGCTGCGTGCTTTGTGATTTGATTAAGATAATTGTTATATAACCCAACAGTGGTATCACGAGCCTACTATGTGATGATTAATTACCAAAAAGATCAAAATTTGAAGGGGGGTTAGGGTTTTATATTTTTTAGAATTTTATGTAATTCTTTTGATTATTTTATTAATTAATTTGTTTAATTGTAATAAAATAATGAAAAAAATATATATATAATTTTTTTTTATTTTCGAAATCAGATCTGAAATAAATAAATTTTTTTTTTTACCCTAATTCCAAGTTTTGATCTTTAAGCATTATTATATGATAATTGCATGCGTTTATGATGTACCTTTTAATTATTTAATTGTTGAAAAGAAGTAAAAATCATGAATTTTTCATGCAAATTATTCATGATTATTACTTAGATATATTGATATGAAATCTTGATCATTAGGGTTAATTATGCTAGATAATTGAATAATTAATTGTGTGACAATGTGATTATGTTTTGTGAAAATCCCTATTTGACACCAGTTCACTAAAAAAATCATAACTAATAAACCGTAAGGAGTTAGAAGCTGAAATCTTTACAGTAGATGCTTTACTCATAGGGCTACAACTTTTATGTTTTGTGCTAATCCCAGTTCGGCCTTCTTCAGGGCCAGATTTGGTCGTGAAGCTGCTGGATTTTCCAGATCAGCACCTTGTTATTTATGGTAGATAATTTGTTATAGAAATTTTGGCTTACGCAATCAAGGCAACTTGATGAATGTGGTATTTTTCCATATGAAAGAGGATCCAATCTTATACCATAGTGACCTAAATTAGGTTGATTACCTTAATTGTTAAGTTGTAAATTTAGTAAGTTTAATTTTGCCTTTTATGAAAATTGTGTGCAAAATTGTTTTTGGAAAAATAAACTTGACTAATAACTATCGAAATAAGATTTTGTTTATAAAATTGGTGCCCTAAAAATCAAAGGATACACCGGCTCACCCATTTGAACAAACTCTAAGAGAGGTATAAGTCGGAGTGCGTTAGCCTCCTAAAAGGCGGGTTTTTAATTGCGTTCATCGCAAACCTTTGCCCTTGCGCTTCTTTGTGCGTTCAAATGGAGCTACCAAGCTCTTTTGTATTTAAAGGCAATAAAAATGAGTTTTATAAACAAATTATGTTTAGGAGATATGCATGAATCTTCAAACATAACCTTTTGATCACACATCAAATTGATTGACCCAATAAACTTAAGTCATTGCCATCCAACTCGTAAAGGACACTTGTGGCTGTTGTTTTACTCACTGGTACACAGTGGTGGACAAATTTGCGCGTTCTTGGTTGGACGACTTAAAGCGAGTTAAGCGATGAGACCTTGACCCGTGGCAAAAGATGGGACAAAACATGACTACAAATCACTTGATGAATCAAGTGTCATTTGTAGGTCCCATTCTTACTAGGAATTGCACATGTGATGCAATTACTGCTCGTCACTTACCTTTTGAGTACAATCATTTCTAGCAGATCAACTGATGAAATGATTGTATGTCAATTGAATCCTAGCCTTAATGAAATTAATTGTTTATTTTATAAACATTGGGTAATTGATTTCTTAAGGGTTTATTATCGAAAATACTGATTTTTGAACTTAATCTGTTTTGTAGATGGCAATGAATCCTTCCACAAACACCAATGCTTTTCGGCAAATGTTTGAAAGAGAAAAGCTTAATGGATCAAATTTCAATGACTGGTATCGCCAACTGAGAATTGTTCTAAGAGTTGAAGAACGCATGGATGTCATTGAAAGGCAATGGCCAACCGAACCAGGTGCTGAATCAACAGCAACTGAAAAAGCTGAATATAGGATTCAGTACACTAGATTCAATGAAGTTTGTTGTTTGATGCTTGCGAGCATGTCTCCCGAGCTTCAAAAACAATTCGAGCTCTACACTCCATATGATATGATCACAGAACTTAAATCCTTGTATGAAAAACAAGCTGGAGTGGAACTGTTCGACTTAGTCGTGGAACTCCATGACATGAAACTTGAATCTGGAAAATCGGTTAGCAGTCATGTGCTCAAGATGAAGAGCATTTTTGACAAATTGGATTCGATGGAGTACGCTTATCATAAAGAGGTAAAAGTTGGCATGATTCTCAAATCCCTTACGAAGGAATATGAGGGTTTTGTGCAAAACTATACCATGCACTCTATGAAAAAAAAGCGTCAATGAACTTCATGCTATGCTCATTGAATATGAGAAGACGATTCCAAAGAAGGCCAATGACCCAAATGTCCTTATGATAAAAGGGGGTCGGATCCAGAAAGCTAAGAAATCGCACCAAGCTAAAGGCAAGTTTGATGGTAAAGGCAAGGGTAAGCAAGCTGCTAATCCCCCCAAACCAAAGAAAACCCCTCCGGCTAAGAAAGAGCATCCGGCTAAAGACCAGACCTGTCATCATTGTAATGAAGTCGGGCACTGGAAGAGGAACTGTCCCAAGTATCTTGCCGAGTTGAATGTGAAGAAGAAGCAAGCTAGCGTTGCTAGTACTTCAGGTATCTTCACTATTGAATTATTTTCCTTTACTAAGCGTAAATCATGGGTTTATGACACTGGCTGTGGAACTCATATCTGTAATGAATTACAGGCACTTAGGAAAAGGAGGAAGCTGAAGCCCGGAGCTTTGCAGCTGTTCGTGGGAAATGGTCTACCAGCACCTGTTGAAGCTATTGGAGAATATCATTTAGTTCTTCCTTCCGGTTTAATTATTGTTTTAGACAATTGTCATTATGCACCTTCTATTACTAGAGGTGTAGTTTCAGTTTCTTTGTTGAAAGACAACGGATTCATTAATGTTTTTAATGATTATGGTATTTCAGTTTCTAAAAATAATGTTCATTATTTTGATGTTATTGCTTATGATGGTATTTATGAAATTGATATGCGTGGTTGTGATTCAAATAATTCAATGTATAATGTTAGCAAAAGAGCCAAGACTAACTTGGACTCTACTTATCTGTGGCACTGTCGTCTTGGACACATTGGCAAAAATCGCATTGAAAGACTTCAACGTGAAGGGATTTTACAATTAAATGATGAATCATTTGATAAATGCGAGTCATGTGTTTCCGGCAAAATGACAAGAAAACCTTTTCTGAATAAACCAGAGAGGGCTAAAGATCTTCTTGGACTCATTCATACCAATGTTTGCGGCCCATTTAGACATGTGTCAAGAAAAGGAGCTAGCTACTTCATAACTTTTACGGATGATTTCAGTCGTTATGGTTATGTTTACTTGCTTAAACATAAACATGAAGTGTTTGAAACATTCAAAGAGTTTAAAAATGAAGTAGAAAATCAACTCGGCAAAACCATCAAGATTCTTCGTTCGGATCGAGGTGGTGAATACTTAAGCCAAGAGTTTAAGGATTATCTGAAAGCATGTGGAATTGTCCAACAGCTTACTCCTCCAAACACTCCTCAACATAATGGAGTGTCTGAAAGGAGAAATCGAACCTTGCTAGACATGGTGAGATCTATGATGACCCTTACGACTCTCCCATTTTCGTTTTGGGATTATGCTCTTGAGACTGCTGTACGCATTCTCAATATGGTTCTAACCAAGAAGGTTGACAAGACACCATATGAATTATGGCATGGAAATGTTCCTAATCTGTCTTACTTAAGAGTCTAGGGATGTGAGGCACTTGTGAAGCGCGATACGCCTGACAAACTTAAACCTAGAACTACTAAGTGCATCTTTGTCGGATACCCTAAGGAAACGATGGGTTACGACTTCTATGATCCCGTCAAAAACACTGTTCGTGTTGCTCGATATGCTGAATTCTTTGAAAAGAAATTAGTTCCAGAGAACAGTGGGAGGGTTGTAGAAATTGATGAGACTCAAGAAGAAGATGTGTCACCTTCTGAAGCTCCTAGCAATCATCAACTTGGGGGGGGGGGAAATGTTCAAAGTGATGAACCTCAAGTCGATGATGATGAAGCGATTCCACTTTGTAGGTCCGAAAGGACAAGACGTCCTACTGACAGATTATGTCTGATGGTAGAAGAAAACGTTTTAGGAGATCTCGATGAGCCTCCGAATTTCAAAGCTGCATTATCAGATCCGGAATCTGACAAATGGCTTGAAGCTATGAAGGTGGAAATGAAATCCATGAAAGACAATCAAGTCTGGAGCTTGGTTGATCTTCCACAAAATGCTCAAACTGTTGGGTGTAAGTGGATCTTCAAGAAGAAGACGGACATGGATGGAAATATACACACCTATAAAGCTCGTCTCGTGGCGAAAGGTTATACTCAACGTTTTGGTGTTGACTATGATGAGACCTTTTCTCCAGTTGCGGACATAAGAGCTATTAGGATTCTCTTAGCCATACCTGCGTACTATGACTTTGAGATATGGCAAATGGATGTTAAGACTGCCTTCTTAAATGGTTACTTGGATGAAGAAGTCTATATGGATCAACCTGAAGGTTTTATTGATCTAAAACATCCCAACAAAGTATGCAAGCTTTAAAGGTCCATTTATGGACTAAAGCAAGCATCAAGAAGTTGGAACAAGCGGTTTGATGAAGAAATCAAAAAGTTTGGTTTCGTTCAAAATTCCGATGAGCCATGTGTATATCGCAAAGCTAGTGGGAGTAATGTTACTTTCCTTGTCTTATATGTTGATGACATATTGATCATAGGAAAACACATTCCAATGCTGCAAGATGTTAAATCTCATCTTGGAAAGTGTTTTGCCATGAAAGATTTAGGAGAAGCGACATTTATTCTTGGAATCAAGATCTACCGAGATAGATCAAAGCGGTTAATTGGACTAAGCAAGCATCAAGAAGTTGGAACAAGCGGTTTGATGAAGAAATCAAAAAGTTTGGTTTCGTTCAAAATTCCGATGAGCCATGTGTATATCGCAAAGCTAGTGGGAGTAATGTTACTTTCCTTGTCTTATATGTTGATGACATATTGATCATAGGAAAACACATTCCAATGCTGCAAGATGTTAAATCTCATCTTGGAAAGTGTTTTGCCATGAAAGATTTAGGAGAAGCGGCATTTATTCGTCGTTTTTACAGTTTTATTTCCAACTTTCGATGCTTTGAGGTATGTTTAGTGTTTTCAGGTTGGAAAATGATTATGCGGATGAATTGGTCGATTTTGATGACTTATGGAGGACTCGGGAGAAGGATTCGGTTGAAATCAAGTGAAAGATGAAGAAGACGGATTCTGGAAGGCATAACGGCCGTCACAATGGTGACGGGCGTTATCTAGTAAATTTTGGTTCTTACTGTTACTGTCTCATTACGGCCGTAAAGGGACATGTGACGGCCGTCACAAGGGTGACGGCCGTTATGGTTGAAAATTCGCGAGTTACTGTAACGGGTTCCTTACGGCCGTATGCTTTTCAAAGGAGGTGTGACGGGCGTCACAAGGGTGACGGCCGTTATGGTTGAAAATTCGCGAGTTACTGTAACGGGTTCCTTACGGCCGTATGCTTTTCAAAGGAGGTGTGACGGGCGTCACAAGGGTGACGGCCGTTATGGTTGAAAATTCGCGAGTTACTGTAACGGGTTCCTTACGGCCGTATGCTTTTCAAAGGAGGTGTGACGGGCGTCACAAGGGTGACGGCCGTTATGGTTGAAAATTCGCGAGTTACTGTAACGGGTTCCTTACGGCCGTATGCTTTTCAAAGGAGGTGTGACGGGCGTCACAAGGGTGACGGCCGTTATGGTTGAAAATTCGCGAGTTACTGTAACGGGTTCCTTACGGCCGTATGCTTTTCAAAGGAGGTGTGACGGGCGTCACAAGGGTGACGGCCGTTATGGTTGAAAATTCGCGAGTTACTGTAACGGGTTCCTTACGGCCGTATGCTTTTCAAAGGAGGTGTGACGGGCGTCACAAGGGTGACGGCCGTTATGGTTGAAAATTCGCGAGTTACTGTAACGGGTTCCTTACGGCCGTATGCTTTTCAAAGGAGGTGTGACGGGCGTCACAAGGGTGACGGCCGTTATGGTTGAAAATTCGCGAGTTACTGTAACGGGTTCCTTACGGCCGTATGCTTTTCAAAGGAGGTGTGACGGGCGTCACAAGGGTGACGGCCGTTATGGTTGAAAATTCGCGAGTTACTGTAACGGGTTCCTTACGGCCGTATGCTTTTCAAAGGAGGTGTGACGGGCGTCACAAGGGTGACGGCCGTTATGGTTGAAAATTCGCGAGTTACTGTAACGGGTTCCTTACGGCCGTATGCTTTTCAAAGGAGGTGTGACGGGCGTCACAAGGGTGACGGCCGTTATGGTTGAAAATTCGCGAGTTACTGTAACGGGTTCCTTACGGCCGTATGCTTTTCAAAGGAGGTGTGACGGGCGTCACAAGGGTGACGGCCGTTATGGTTGAAAATTCGCGAGTTACTGTAACGGGTTCCTTACGGCCGTATGCTTTTCAAAGGAGGTGTGACGGGCGTCACAAGGGTGACGGCCGTTATGGTTGAAAATTCGCGAGTTACTGTAACGGGTTCCTTACGGCCGTATGCTTTTCAAAGGAGGTGTGACGGGCGTCACAAGGGTGACGGCCGTTATGGTTGAAAATTCGCGAGTTACTGTAACGGGTTCCTTACGGCCGTATGCTTTTCAAAGGAGGTGTGACGGGCGTCACAAGGGTGACGGCCGTTATGGTTGAAAATTCGCGAGTTACTGTAACGGGTTCCTTACGGCCGTATGCTTTTCAAAGGAGGTGTGACGGGCGTCACAAGGGTGACGGCCGTTATGTGTTTCGATGGTTCTCTCACGTTTATCGTGTCAACTCTTAACGAATTTGGTCTTAACTGAAAGCAATCATGTCTGAAGTCTAGCGGAGTCAAGGTGGATGATATTTACCATTATTGTTTGAGACTTACCTTTACTTATACGCATTTGTCTTTTAAAGTTATTGTCAGAGTGAGAATCAAAGTAACACCCTTTTTCCAAACCCCTTTACTAAACAATTAATTCAAACCAATCCCCGCGAACGAACCTGGACTTACCTTTTTACTATATTGCATACGATCGGGTCCACTGCCCGATAGTGTGTAGTAGTGAGTTTTTAGGTATTTCTTGTTTATAAATTTTAAACTCGATTTAGCACATCAAGTTTTTGGCGCCGCTGCCGGGGATTGTGCGCTGTTTTAGTTGTTAATTTAGTGGTTTGATCCTTCCTCACGCGTGAGGAAGTTATTTGCTTTAATAGTTTAGTTTTTCTTTTCTTATCTTATCACAGGTGCAGTTGACGTGTTTGGTTAGTTGTGTTTTGCAGGTCTACTTTTTAGTTGATGAACTTGAGGTCTTCTGGTTTACCACTTAATAGTCCGTTGAGAACACCATCTAGACGTAGATCTAACCTCACAACACCAACACCATTCTCACCCATTGCTAAGCCTACTCCTGATTCAGACGAGGAGGGGTTTAATTTGGACGAATTTTTTGATCTTGAAGTTAAGGTAGAGGAGAAAATGGCAGACGAAGACAGGGACCCAAATGATATACGGTATGGCGAAAGGGTTCGCACTATTCCTGCAAACCGGGGTAGTCCTATTAGACCTCCTCAAATTGCTCATGACTTCAACCTAAAGGGTAATCATCTTAAGAGCATTGAGGAACAACAATTTGATGGTAAGAGGAAGTGGGATCCGTATCAACATCTAGAAAGATTTGAGAAGTTGGCTAGGTTATACCAATACGGGCAGAATCAAATGAATGCCGTAAAACTCGAGACATTTCCAATGTCTATTACCGGCGATGCTCTTGATTGGTTCAATGACCTTCCGGAAAATTGCATTACGACTTGGGACCAACTTAAGCAAGCCTTTATTGGTGAGTTCTACTCACTTAGAACCCAAAGAAAGTTGGAAAACTTGATAAGGTCGTTTGCCCAAGACGAAGATGAAGATGTTGTTGATGCGTGGATCCGATTTAAAGAGATGTTGAGAAATTGCCCGGGTCATAATATGACTAGAGAGCAATATGTTGAACTATTCTTTGATGGGCTCGATAAGAAGTCCAAACGTGAGCTAGGTTATGCTTTTGGTGGTGGGTTCAATAAGATCACACCAAATGAGGGTTTCGAAATCTTAGAGTCCATGGCCAAGGATAATGCCAACATGGATGATGATCGGTTTTTAAAGAATGAAAGAAGGTTGAAGAAGGGTACTAGCCAAGGCCGAGTTGCGAAGGTCGAAGCTAGTCATGATTCGGGTATGATAGGAGAGATTAGAGCGCTATCGGAGCGCATGGAAAAGGGCTTTGCTATGCAAGAGAGTCGATTTGGGGCCATTGAAAGGGATGTGAAGGTTGTTGCCGATGGATGTGACTATTGTGGGAATATGCATTATTCGGAAGATTGTCCAAGTCGGGGACCCGAAGATGTTAACTACATCCAAAACCAACAACAAGGAAGCTACCAACGCAATACCGGTTACCAAAACCGTCCTTCAGGTAATCCCACTTATAACTCTTCTTTTCCTACTAACAACTCTCGTTTTTCAGGAAATCGATGGCAAAGGGACAATTTCCAAAGTCAACCTCAACAACAACCTCAACAAGGACAAGGATCCGGTTCTTCTTCCTCTAATGCCGATCCTAATGCCGAGTTGAGGGAAATGATGAAGCAATTGGTAAGTAATCAAGCCGAAACCAACAAGAGCATACAAATTATTCGGGATGATACCAAGGCGTTGAATGAGAGGTTAGATGCAATAAACGGGAAGGTTGAGATAAACATGAAAAATCAATGTGTGAACTTCAAGGATCTTGAGAGTAGGATGGCTGCCCTTTCTAGGCCACAAGGTACTTTACCTAGCACTACTCAACAGAATCCTAAGCCTCAATTTAGCATGGGACCGAATCAAGGACCCAATCAGGGGCAGAAGTACACACCGCCTCCAGCTCGCCATGAGGAGGCCAAAGCCATTACAACCCGTACAGGTAAGTCATATGACCCTCCTTCTATGCCTAATGTGGTTGTTTCGGATGTACATGATTCAGGTATTGATGATGATGAAGTAGATGAGGAGATTGAGATGGAGGAGAATCCGACCGTGAAGACTCCGGTCACTCCACCAAAACCGGTTGTGGAACCCGAGGTTAAGGCTTATAAACCAAAAGTGCCATTTCCACAACGGTTCAAGAAGGCTAAGCTAAAGGAACAATACAATAAGTTTGTTCAAATGATTTCTAATGTGCATATTAATGTTCCTTTAGTTGATTTGATACAGGGTATGCCTCACTATGCCAAGTTCATCAAGGAACTTGTGACGGATAAAAGGAAGTTGGAGGAGGCAAAAGCCATTACAACCCGTACAGGTAAATCTTATGACCCTCCTTCTATGCCTAATGTGGTTGTTTCGGATGTACATGATTCAGGTATTGATGATGATGAAGTAGATGAGGAGATTGAGATGGAGGAGAATCCGACCGTGAAGACTCCGGTCACTCCACCAAAACCGGTTGTGGAACCCGAGGTTAAGGCTTATAAACCAAAAGTGCCATTTCCACAACGGTTCAAGAAGGCTAAGCTAAAGGAACAATACAATAAGTTTGTTCAAATGATTTCTAATGTGCATATTAATGTTCCTTTAGTTGATTTGATACAGGGTATGCCTCACTATGCCAAGTTCATCAAGGAACTTGTGACGGATAAAAGGAAGTTGGAGGAAGCAAAAGCTACATTTCTAAATGCGGGTTTCGAAATCTTAGAGTCCATGGCCAAGGATAATGCCAACATGGATGATGATCGGTTTTTAAAGAATGAAAGAAGGTTGAAGAAGGGTACTAGCCAAGGCCGAGTTGCGAAGGTCGAAGCTAGTCATGATTCGGGTATGATAGGAGAGATTAGAGCGCTATCGGAGCGCATGGAAAAGGGCTTTGCTATGCAAGAGAGTCGATTTGGGGCCATTGAAAGGGATGTGAAGGTTGTTGCCGATGGATGTGACTATTGTGGGAATATGCATTATTCGGAAGATTGTCCAAGTCGGGGACCCGAAGATGTTAACTACATCCAAAACCAACAACAAGGAAGCTACCAACGCAATACCGGTTACCAAAACCGTCCTTCAGGTAATCCCACTTATAACTCTTCTTTTCCTACTAACAACTCTCGTTTTTCAGGAAATCGATGGCAAAGGGACAATTTCCAAAGTCAACCTCAACAACAACCTCAACAAGGACAAGGATCCGGTTCTTCTTCCTCTAATGCCGATCCTAATGCCGAGTTGAGGGAAATGATGAAGCAATTGGTAAGTAATCAAGCCGAAACCAACAAGAGCATACAAATTATTCGGGATGATACCAAGGCGTTGAATGAGAGGTTAGATGCAATAAACGGGAAGGTTGAGATAAACATGAAAAATCAATGTGTGAACTTCAAGGATCTTGAGAGTAGGATGGCTGCCCTTTCTAGGCCACAAGGTACTTTACCTAGCACTACTCAACAGAATCCTAAGCCTCAATTTAGCATGGGACCTAATCAGGGGCAGAAGTACACACCGCCTCCAGCTCGCCATGAGGAGGCCAAAGCCATTACAACCCGTACAGGTAAGTCATATGACCCTCCTTCTATGCCTAATGTGGTTGTTTCGGATGTACATGATTCAGGTATTGATGATGATGAAGTAGATGAGGAGATTGAGATGGAGGAGAATCCGACCGTGAAGACTCCGGTCACTCCACCAAAACCGGTTGTGGAACCCGAGGTTAAGGCTTATAAACCAAAAGTGCCATTTCCACAACGGTTCAAGAAGGCTAAGCTAAAGGAACAATACAATAAGTTTGTTCAAATGATTTCTAATGTGCATATTAATGTTCCTTTAGTTGATTTGATACAGGGTATGCCTCACTATGCCAAGTTCATCAAGGAACTTGTGACGGATAAAAGGAAGTTGGAGGAAGCAAAAGCTACATTTCTAAATGCGGAGTGTTCTGCTATCTTGCAGAACCGCATTCCTCCTAAACTTGAAGACCCAGGGAGTTTTCTAATCACTTGCTCTATTAGAACTATAATTTGTAAGGCTTTAGCTGATTTAGGTGCTAGTATCAATTTGATGCCTTATTCGGTTTGGAGTAAGTTGGCCTTAGGAATCCTTCGCCCGACTCGCATGAGTATTAGGCTAGCCGACCACTCATTTCAGTATCCCATGGGGATTGCTGAAAATATTAGAGTCAAAGTGGGTCATATTGTTTTCTTAGTGGACTTTGTTATTCTAGAGATGGAGGAGGATGCCCAGGTACCCCTTATTCTTGGTAGACCTTTCCTAAACACCGCGGATGCTATCATCCGTGTGAAGGACAAGGAGATTTCTTTGGGAGTGGGTACTGATAGGATTGTCTTTAATGTAGAACGGTCTATTAAGCATACTTATTCTAATGATGAGTCATGTTTCAGGATTGACGTGATAGATGATGCTTTGGACCAAGAATTTCAGGAGTTGATGGAGGCAGATATGGGAGATGAGGAGATTGCTTATCTAGGAGCTGGAGAAATTGATGATGATGAATAGATGAAGTTGCTTTTAGGAGCTGGAGAAATTGAGTTGATGGAGACAGATATGGGGGATGAGGAGATTGCTTATCTAGGAGCTGGAGAAATTGATGATGATGTAGTGGACTTTGTTATTCTAGAGATGGAGGAGGATGCCCAGGTACCCCTTATTCTTGGTAGACCTTTCCTAAACACCGCGGATGCTATCATCCGTGTGAAGGACAAGGAGATTTCTTTGGGAGTGGGTACTGATAGGATTGTCTTTAATGTAGAACGGTCTATTAAGCATACTTATTCTAATGATGAGTCATGTTTCAGGATTGACGTGATAGATGATGCTTTGGACCAAGAATTTCAGGAGTTGATGGAGGCAGATATGGGAGATGAGGAGATTGCTTATCTAGGAGCTGGAGAAATTGATGATGATGGGAGATGAGGAGATTGCTTATCTAGGAGCTGGAGAAATTGATGATGATGATTTGTTTGCTGAAGTTATGGCTTTTAGTTTGGATGAGACACCTCTAGTTGATGAGAGTTTTGAGGAGGTAGTCGCTGATGGAAGCTCATTGGTACCTAATTCAGTTGATGTACCACCTACAGACTTAGAGCTTAAGCCGCTGCCTGCCCATTTGGAGTATGCATACTTAGCAGGTGAATCATCCTTACCAGTTGTCATCTCGTCTTCACTCTCGGGTGACGAGAAAGGACTCCTTCTTGCTGTGCTTAGAGCCCATAAGCGGGCTTTTGCTTGGAAGACTACCGACATTCCAGGTATTAGTCCTAACTTTTGCCAACATAAGATTGATTTTGTAGATGATGTGAAGCCCGTTGTCCAACGACAAAGGCGGCTGAATCCAAATATGAAAGAAGTGGTAAAAAAGGAAGTAATTAAATTGTTAGATGCGGGAATTATTTTCCCTATAGCTGATAGTCCTTGGGTTAGCCCTGTCCATTGTGTACCCAAAAAGGGGGGTATGACTGTTATTGAAAATGAGAATAGGGAGCTTTTGGCTACTAGGACTGTTACGGGGTGGCGGGTGTGTATTGACTACCGTAAGCTAAATGATGCCACCCGTAAAGATCACTTTCCATTACCTTTCATTGATCAAATGTTAGAGAGATTGGCAGGAAATGAGTATTTTTGTTTCCTTGATGGGTTTTCCGGGTATTTCCAAATACCCATTGATCCAAAGGATCAAGAGAAGACCACTTTTACGTGCCCCTTTGGCACTTTTGCTTATCGGCGAATGCCGTTTGGTCTTTGTAATGCCCCAGGCACCTTTCAAAGGTGTATGATTGCTATATTCCAGGACATGCTTGAAACCTCCATGGAGGTTTTCATGGATGATTTCTCGGTATTTGGGGACTCATTTCGAACCTGTTTGCATAACTTAGATAAAATGTTGGAAAGATGTGAAAGAGCACAACTTGTGCTAAATTGGGAAAAGTGTCACTTCATGGTGACTGAGGGAATTGTGCTAGGCCACAAAGTGTCTAAGGCCGGGATAGAGGTTGATAGGGCTAAGATTGATGTGATAGCCAAACTACCCCCGCCTTCCAATGTGAAAGGGGTAAGGAGTTTTCTTGGGCATGCTGGATTTTATCGTAGGTTTATTAAAGACTTTTCCAAGATTACTCGTCCTATGACCCACTTGTTGGAGAAGGACACTCCTTTTATATTTGATGATGCTTGTGTAAGTGCTTTTCAGGTGTTGAAAGAGAAATTGACCAATTCACCCATTATGGTTGGGCCGGATTGGGAATTGCCCTTTGAGCTAATGTGTGATGCTAGTGATTTTGCTGTGGGAGCCGTACTTGGGCAAAGGGTTGAGAAACATTTCAAGCCCATATACTTTGCTAGCAAAACTTTGAACCCCGCTCAGCAAAATTACACCACTACTGAGAAAGAGTTGCTAGCTGTGGTTTTTGCTTTTGATAAATTTAGATCATATCTTGTTTTAAGTAAGACCATAGTTTTTACGGACCATTCAGCCCTAAAGTACTTGTTTTCCAAACAAGATGCTAAACCCAGACTTATCCGTTGGATCTTGTTGTTACAAGAATTTGATATTGAGATCAAGGATAAAAAAGGAAGTAATTAAATTGTTAGATGCGGGAATTATTTTCCCTATAGCTGATAGTCCTTGGGTTAGCCCTGTCCATTGTGTACCCAAAAAGGGGGGTATGACTGTTATTGAAAATGAGAATAGGGAGCTTTTGGCTACTAGGACTGTTACGGGGTGGCGGGTGTGTATTGACTACCGTAAGCTAAATGATGCCACCCGTAAAGATCACTTTCCATTACCTTTCATTGATCAAATGTTAGAGAGATTGGCAGGAAATGAGTATTTTTGTTTCCTTGATGGGTTTTCCGGGTATTTCCAAATACCCATTGATCCAAAGGATCAAGAGAAGACCACTTTTACGTGCCCCTTTGGCACTTTTGCTTATCGGCGAATGCCGTTTGGTCTTTGTAATGCCCCAGGCACCTTTCAAAGGTGTATGATTGCTATATTCCAGGACATGCTTGAAACCTCCATGGAGGTTTTCATGGATGATTTCTCGGTATTTGGGGACTCATTTCGAACCTGTTTGCATAACTTAGATAAAATGTTGGAAAGATGTGAAAGAGCACAACTTGTGCTAAATTGGGAAAAGTGTCACTTCATGGTGACTGAGGGAATTGTGCTAGGCCACAAAGTGTCTAAGGCCGGGATAGAGGTTGATAGGGCTAAGATTGATGTGATAGCCAAACTACCCCCGCCTTCCAATGTGAAAGGGGTAAGGAGTTTTCTTGGGCATGCTGGATTTTATCGTAGGTTTATTAAAGACTTTTCCAAGATTACTCGTCCTATGACCCACTTGTTGGAGAAGGACACTCCTTTTATATTTGATGATGCTTGTGTAAGTGCTTTTCAGGTGTTGAAAGAGAAATTGACCAATTCACCCATTATGGTTGGGCCGGATTGGGAATTGCCCTTTGAGCTAATGTGTGATGCTAGTGATTTTGCTGTGGGAGCCGTACTTGGGCAAAGGGTTGAGAAACATTTCAAGCCCATATACTTTGCTAGCAAAACTTTGAACCCCGCTCAGCAAAATTACACCACTACTGAGAAAGAGTTGCTAGCTGTGGTTTTTGCTTTTGATAAATTTAGATCATATCTTGTTTTAAGTAAGACCATAGTTTTTACGGACCATTCAGCCCTAAAGTACTTGTTTTCCAAACAAGATGCTAAACCCAGACTTATCCGTTGGATCTTGTTGTTACAAGAATTTGATATTGAGATCAAGGATAAGAAAGGGGCTGAAAACTTGGCTGCTGATCATTTGAGTAGATTGGAAGATCCTCACCGGGAGGAACTTCGTGATGGGGAGATCAATGATCACTTCCCTGATGAATGCTTAATGTTTATATCTAATTCTGATAATGTTCCTTGGTTTGCTGACATTGCAAACTATTTGGTTACAGGTGAGATTCCCAATGACTTCACGCATCAACAGAAGAAGAAGCTAATTTCAGATGCCAAACACTATTTTTGGGATAGCCCATATTTATTTCGAGTTTGTGCAGATGGGATGGTGAGAAGATGTGTGGCTGGAGCCGAGACTAGGGAGATTTTGGATGCTTGTCACTACGGTCCAACTGGAGGTCACTATGGTCCTTCGGTTACTGGTAAGAAAGTATTTGATGCAGGTTTCTATTGGCCCACCATTTTCAGGGAGGCTCAAACCTTAGTAGAAACTTGTGACATCTGTCAGAGACAAGGGAACATCACCAAGCGGGATGAGATGCCCCAACAAGGAATTCAGGTATGTGAAGTGTTTGACATTTGGGGTATAGACTTTATGGGACCATTCCCACCGTCTAACAAGTTCCTTTACATACTTGTTGCTGTTGATTACGTGTCTAAGTGGGCCGAAGCCAAGGCTTTGCCCACGAATGATGCTAGGGTGGTCATTGACTTTCTTAAACAGTTGTTTAGCCGTTTTGGTTGTCCTAGAGCTCTAATTAGTGACCGTGGTACCCATTTTGCCAATCACCAATTAGCTAAGGTTCTTAAAAGATATGGTGTTTGTCATTACTTTTCTACTTCCTATCATCCTCAGACCAGTGGTCAAGTGGAAAACACGAACAGGGCCTTGAAAAGGATTTTGGAAAAAACGGTCGGGGATAACCCCAAGGTTTGGTCTAAGAAGCTTGATGATGCCTTGTGGGCGTTTAGGACCGCCTTTAAGACACCGATTGGCACCACGCCATACCGGTTGCTCTATGGTAAGACTTGCCATTTACCCATTGAGATAGAGCATAAGGCTTATTGGGCGTTGAGAAATTTGAATCTTGATTTGATGGAAGCAAAGGAACTTAGATTGTTGCAATTGCATGAGTTGGATGAACTTCGTCTAGGTGCCTATGAGAACTCTAGACTTTACAAAGAGAGAACCAAGGTGTACCATGATAAGAGGATCCGTAGAAAGGACTTCAAGGTTGGAGCAAAGGTTTTGTTGTTCTTGTCAAAGTTTAAAATCAAGCAACCGAAGCTCACTTCTAGATGGATAGGTCCCTTTGTGATTAAGCATGTGTATCCTTCCGGTTATGTTGAGTTGTTCAAGAGAGATGGAAATGGTTCGTTTATTGTGAATGGACATAGGTTGAAGTTATATTTGGAGGAAGATCAAGAGGAGGGGATGATTGAGGAGATCCCCATTTTTGAGGCCGATACTTGAAAGGTTGTTCGAGTCTAGCTAATGACTCGGTAATAATCTTAGCGCTTCTCGGGAGGCAACCCGTGTCTTTTGTGAATTGTATTTTCTCTTCATTTGTTTTGGCATTTCATTTTCGTAAAATCTTAAAAATCCATAAAAATTTGAAAAACTTAGAAAACCCAAAAAGATTTTTGTTTATTTAGTTTTCTATTTTATGTTTATTTTGTTCGAATTCTCATGCTTTTATTGAGAAATTGCAGGTCCGAAGGTCGCCTCGAGTGTTAAGTTAAGTAATTCGGCAAAGGTAAGTGCAGGTGTCGTTAGTATGTGGTCATGATTGGTCCTGTCGTCTGTTAAGTATTGACGAGTCGTTAAGTAGTGACTTGTACTTGGCAGTGTAACGCCCGTCACCCTCCTAACGCCCGTTAGGAGGGGAATTTTGGTTCTTACTGTAACGTGCGCGTTACGGCCGTCATGCTCCATTTAGTTTTGTAACGCCCGTTATATGTGTTACGGCCGTTACGCTCTATGTTGATTGGTAACGCCCGTTGCCACTTGTGACGGCCGTTACGAGGAATTTTCTGTGGATAAGAGGGCCGAATTTTATGCAGATCTCACAAATCATATCTCAATCTCACACACATATCGGCAGGCAAAACAGAACTAGGGTATTGTTTTATTGTTTATTCTTCTCTTTTTCTTCCATTAATCACCACAGACCTACTTCAATCAGGTATGTTTCCTTCAATTTTTGCTTTTAACTTTTCCTTTTCTTTTAATTTTTGCTTATTTTCTAAATTGAAGGTTAGTTTTTGTTTAAGAACAGAATATGTGTGTAGGGTTTTGATTCAAGGTTCATGGGGTATGATTATTTGCTTGATGTTGATGTGTAGATACCATATGCTTATTTCATCTTTGTAGATGATGATTGTTTACCCCATAGTTTAGGTTAAGTATGGGGGAGGATTAAGTGTGTTTGATTTTTGAGAAGATGGTATGATTTTGTGAATTGATATGGATTTAATGAGTCAATTTGGACAATGTGGGTAGTATGTTAACTTTAATTGTGAAGTATTATGTTGTTGAGATTATTTGCGGCCTTATCAGTTATTTTTGATTTTGTAGATGGCCACCAAGAGACAACGTGAGATGAGAGCAAACAGGGCTGCTGTAGCTGAAGGTTCAGGTTCACAAGCAAGGCAACCTGAAGCCCCTATCATTCGCACTCCCGAGCAGGTACCTGCTGAATATCAACCTAAGGTTACCCGGGAAATGTTACGGACTAGACCGTTTGTAGCCAACCGTAGGTTAGATCTTGATAATTTGGAAGAATTGGGTTTGGATATTGATGAGTTGAATAGTTTGTTGACACCCCAATGGAGGGTTTTGTTTTTTTTTTTTTTTTTTTTTTTTTTTTTTTTTTTTTTTTTTTTTTTTTTTTTTTTTTTTTTTTTTTTTTTTTTTTTTTTTTTTTTTTTTTTTTTTTTTTTTTTTTTTTTTTTTTTTTTTTTTTTTTTTTTTTTTTTTTTTTTTTTTTTTTTTTTTTTTTTTTTTTTTTTTTTTTTTTTTTTTTTTTTTTTTTTTTTTTTTTTTTTTTTTTTTTTTTTTTTTTTTTTTTTTTTTTTTTTTTTTTTTTTTTTTTTTTTTTTTTTTTTTTTTTTTTTTTTTTTTTTTTTTTTTTTTTTTTTTTTTTTTTTTTTTTTTTTTTTTTTTTTTTTTTTTTTTTTTTTTTTTTTTTTTTTTTTTTTTTTTTTTTTTTTTTTTTTTTTTTTTTTTTTTTTTTTTTTTTTTTTTTTTTTTTTTTTTTTTTTTTTTTTTTTTTTTTTTTTTTTTTTTTTTTTTTTTTTTTTTTTTTTTTTTTTTTTTTTTTTTTTTTTTTTTTTTTTTTTTTTTTTTTTTTTTTTTTTTTTTTTTTTTTTTTTTTTTTTTTTTTTTTTTTTTTTTTTTTTTTTTTTTTTTTTTTTTTTTTTTTTTTTTTTTTTTTTTTTTTTTTTTTTTTTTTTTTTTTTTTTTTTTTTTTTTTTTTTTTTTTTTTTTTTTTTTTTTTTTTTTTTTTTTTTTTTTTTTTTTTTTTTTTTTTTTTTTTTTTTTTTTTTTTTTTTTTTTTTTTTTTTTTTTTTTTTTTTTTTTTTTTTTTTTTTTTTTTTTTTTTTTTTTTTTTTTTTTTTTTTTTTTTTTTTTTTTTTTTTTTTTTTTTTTTTTTTTTTTTTTTTTTTTTTTTTTTTTTTTTTTTTTTTTTTTTTTTTTTTTTTTTTTTTTTTTTTTTTTTTTTTTTTTTTTTTTTTTTTTTTTTTTTTTTTTTTTTTTTTTTTTTTTTTTTTTTTTTTTTTTTTTTTTTTTTTTTTTTTTTTTTTTTTTTTTTTTTTTTTTTTTTTTTTTTTTTTTTTTCCTTATGCCTTCTTTATATTTGTAGAAGATGATTGTTTACCCCATAGTTTAGGTTAAGTATGGGGGAGGATTAAGTGTGTTTGATTTTTGAGAAGATGGTATGATTTTGTGAATTGATATGGATTTAATGAGTCAATTTGGACAATGTGGGTAGTATGTTAACTTTAATTGTGAAGTATTATGTTGTTGAGATTATTTGCGGCCTTATCAGTTATTTTTGATTTTGTAGATGGCCACCAAGAGACAACGTGAGATGAGAGCAAACAGGGCTGCTGTAGCTGAAGGTTCAGGTTCACAAGCAAGGCAACCTGAAGCCCCTATCATTCGCACTCCCGAGCAGGTACCTGCTGAATATCAACCTAAGGTTACCCGGGAAATGTTACGGACTAGACCGTTTGTAGCCAACCGTAGGTTAGATCTTGATAATTTGGAAGAATTGGGTTTGGATATTGATGAGTTGAATAGTTTGTTGACACCCCAATGGAGGGTTTTGTTTTCCATCAATACTACTATTTGGAAGGAGTTGTGTATAGAGTTCTTTAGCTCTTTCAGGTTGAACACCGATGAGACTAGGTGTAAGGCCACAGTTATGACATTCACTTTGGGAGCTAGGGTTCACTCTATGTCATTTCAGGAGTTTGGGGTTGCATTGGGATTATATTCGGAGGAAGAGGTGAGAAGGACCTCATTTACCAAGGGCATTGTTCAGTGGCCTGCAGGTATGACTGCTGCTCAGTTTTGGAATTCTGAAGACTTGAGCGATCAAGCGTATCATAATACTATTAAGCAGTCTGCTGTGAGAAACCCTGTGTATAGATTGGTTCTGAGGATGATAGCCGAGACCATTTCGAATAGGAACAACTGTCCTAACAATGCCACCAACACAGATTTGTTTTTCTTCTACTGTATGTTGAAGAAAGTTCCTTGTAACCTGGCTAGGTGCATTGCTTATTACTTGTACGAGCGTGGACATGGTAAGGCTAGAGGGTTTATTGCTGGTGGGCACTTTGTTTGTCACTTGGCTAGGCGCATGGGGTTGATTCAGCCGGATCCATTTGGCCATATTCCGGGATTTCAGGGTGTTTGCCATAGTATGTTACTTGACAGGGCAGCTTTGATTCGGATGGGTATTCTGCTGCAGCATGTGAGTAGTAGTAGTGAGGAGGATGATGATATGGATGCTGATGATGAGGGTGCTGGGGAGCCAGTTAGAGAGACTCCTAGTGCTTCAGTACCTACTGGAGGAGTTGGTTCCAGTTCCTCTGTTTTTGACTTTTCAGGTCTAGGGCAGCGCGTGGATGAGATTTATCACAGTATGACAGGGTTGCACGATAGGATGGACCGTCAGGATGATTGGTCCCGTTTCATTGGCAGCCAGGTTAATCGCCTGGCCTATCAGCAGGAGTACTACCAGCCACACTTGCAGCGCTGGATAGATTCTACACCTCCTCCACCTGGTCCTTCTGATGTGCCTCAGCCACAGCAGCAGCAGTTTGCGCCACCACAGCTTTATCCGATCGGCCAAGCTGCATTTGATCACTATTATCCACAGCTGAGACAGCCGAGACCTTCAGGTGATGGTGCTAGCAGCTCGAGTCAGGTACCTGATAGCAGGGCGAGGTATTCTGGACCTGCTTTTGATTACTATGGTGCCGATTTGTTTAGTGAGAAGTATTATGGTGATAGCACCCCATCTGTTTTTCCACCCCCGGAGTGATTGGTTTGTTGATGTTGATGCCGTCAGTTGGTTGGTTTGATGGCTATGGTGAAACCCAAGTGCGGGGGGGAACCCGTTGGTTTGTTTAATTGTGGAATCGTGTTGGTAGCTTACTTTGATGTCATGTGCATATGCTGGCAGTAAGTTCAGCGCTATATTTTTGTGTGACATCTTTACTGACATGGTTTGTCCATCATCCGGTATGTGTTCTTATTTTTCCATTTTTGTCGCTTACCCCTATTTACCCTTTGGTTTGACCGAATATGGACATTGAGGGCATTGTCCATCTTAAGTGTGGGGGGGATGGCAAATAGGTTTAAGCTACCGGGTACATCACTTTTGTTGTTTTGCCATTGAGATTACTACCGGTTTTGTTGATGTGTCCCTCTCATGGGCCTTCGGATTTTATCCAAGGGTAGGAGTTTCTATTTTGAGCTCTTCACTGTGATGTGCATTTGATGGCTATGGTTTATGCTTGTTCGAACACTTTAATTTCCGTTCTTTTATTTCTTTTATAGTTTGGTTTGTAATCACCCTTGTGGGTGAAAGACTTAGTACTTTTTATTTTTCTTTTGTGCTTTAACAGTAGGAACTTTGATATGTGGGAATTCTTGTGGTTTGTTCTATGATACGATTTATGCAGGATTAGTGATGGCTATGGTGAAACCCAAGTGCGGGGGGGAACCCGTTGGTTTGTTTAATTGTGGAATCGTGTTGGTAGCTTACTTTGATGTCATGTGCATATGCTGGCAGTAAGTTCAGCGCTATATTTTTGTGTGACATCTTTACTGACATGGTTTGTCCATCATCCGGTATGTGTTCTTATTTTTCCATTTTTGTCGCTTACCCCTATTTACCCTTTGGTTTGACCGAATATGGACATTGAGGGCATTGTCCATCTTAAGTGTGGGGGGGATGGCAAATAGGTTTAAGCTACCGGGTACATCACTTTTGTTGTTTTGCCATTGAGATTACTACCGGTTTTGTTGATGTGTCCCTCTCATGGGCCTTCGGATTTTATCCAAGGGTAGGAGTTTCTATTTTGAGCTCTTCACTGTGATGTGCACGTTTGGAATCGGTGTTTTCAATCTGGTGGGACAATAGAAGTTGATATGGTTTTTAACTTGAGTTGAGCTTGTCCTTGTGGTAAGTTGCTTTTGGTCACTTAATTCATATCTTAATAAGCAATTTTACTACAAACTGTTTCCTTGGCAAAATTTTTAACCGGCGAAATGTGTTCTGAACGATTATTTGGCTAGTCCCTCGGGATTGATATCATTACTTGTGCACTCAAATATATCCCTAACACCAAATTGTGAGATTTCATCATTTTGTATAGTTGTGTTAGGTTTCGGTTTTGGTTTGATTGCCTTGTAAATACGTCCCTCTCTTAGGCTCTTGGATTTATTCGGGAGTAAGGGTTTTCATTTTGATGCCCTGCACTAAGATGTGCGTGTTTGAGGTTAATCCATTCCATTTCCGGGTTCTTCTCTTGATAAGAGTGTGCCGGTGATGTGTTGATTCTAGAACTTGGCCTGGTGATCGTGACTAAGTACATCGGATGACGAATTGGCATTTAGGTTTGACCATACTTTTTCTTTCTTTCTTTTCACTTTTCTTTTGTACATTTATACCTTACTATACACACCCTTATACAACCTTTATACATATATATATATACATTTTCACCTTTCTTTGTACACTTTTGATACACATATACATCCCATATAATTTAGCCTTCACTCTTGTATAAATTCACCCTTATATACTTCACCTCATTTTTCCGATAGTCTAATCTTGGTGGGCCGTTGATTGCTATTGGTTTGTTGGATGGTTTGGGGAGTTTAGGTGGATTGGCTAGCGGAAGTTTCTTGTCTATAAGAATACATAAATTGGTTGAGTTAAGGAGGAGTATCTTGGATTGTTCAAAGAAAGTGAAGTGAAATAGACTTGTTCATCATTGTAAGAGGGTACCTTCTAGTAGAGTAAAAGTGGTTCAGTAGAAAAAATATATAGAAAAAAGTGAAAAATTGAAAAACAGAAAAAAAAAAAAAAAAAAAAAAAAAAAAAAAAAAAAAAAAAAAAAGAAAATGACAAAATAAGAATAAAAAAAAAAAAAAAAAAAAAAAAAAAAAAAAAAAAAAAAAAAAAAAAAAAAAAAAAAAAAAAAAAAAAAAAAAAAAAAAAAAAAAAAAAAAAAAAAAAAAAAAAAAAAAAAAAAAAAAAAAAAAAAAAAAAAAAAAAAAAAAAAAAAAAAAAAAAAAAAAAAAAAAAAAAAAAAAAAAAAAAAAAAAAAAAAAAAAAAAAAAAAAAAAAAAAAAAAAAAAAAAAAAAAAAAAAAAAAAAAAAAAAAAAAAAAAAAAAAAAAAAAAAAAAAAAAAAAAAAAAAAAAAAAAAAAAAAAAAAAAAAAAAAAAAAAAAAAAAAAAAAAAAAAAAAAAAAAAAAAAAAAAAAAAAAAAAAAAAAAAAAAAAAAAAAAAAAAAAAAAAAAAAAAAAAAAAAAAAAAAAAAAAAAAAAAAAAAAAAAAAAAAAAAAAAAAAAAAAAAAAAAAACGAATATGGACATTGAGGGCATTGTCCATCTTAAGTGTGGGGGGGATGGCAAATAGGTTTAAGCTACCGGGTACATCACTTTTGTTGTTTTGCCATTGAGATTACTACCGGTTTTGTTGATGTGTCCCTCTCATGGGCCTTCGGATTTTATCCAAGGGTAGGAGTTTCTATTTTGAGCTCTTCACTGTGATGTGCACGTTTGGAATCGGTGTTTTCAATCTGGTGGGACAATAGAAGTTGATATGGTTTTTAACTTGAGTTGAGCTTGTCCTTGTGGTAAGTTGCTTTTGGTCACTTAATTCATATCTTAATAAGCAATTTTACTACAAACTGTTTCCTTGGCAAAATTTTTAACCGGCGAAATGTGTTCTGAACGATTATTTGGCTAGTCCCTCGGGATTGATATCATTACTTGTGCACTCAAATATATCCCTAACACCAAATTGTGAGATTTCATCATTTTGTATAGTTGTGTTAGGTTTCGGTTTTGGTTTGATTGCCTTGTAAATACGTCCCTCTCTTAGGCTCTTGGATTTATTCGGGAGTAAGGGTTTTCATTTTGATGCCCTGCACTAAGATGTGCGTGTTTGAGGTTAATCCATTCCATTTCCGGGTTCTTCTCTTGATAAGAGTGTGCCGGTGATGTGTTGATTCTAGAACTTGGCCTGGTGATCGTGACTAAGTACATCGGATGACGAATTGGCATTTAGGTTTGACCATACTTTTTCTTTCTTTCTTTTCACTTTTCTTTTGTACATTTATACCTTACTATACACACCCTTATACAACCTTTATACATATATATATATACATTTTCACCTTTCTTTGTACACTTTTGATACACATATACATCCCATATAATTTAGCCTTCACTCTTGTATAAATTCACCCTTATATACTTCACCTCATTTTTCCGATAGTCTAATCTTGGTGGGCCGTTGATTGCTATTGGTTTGTTGGATGGTTTGGGGAGTTTAGGTGGATTGGCTAGCGGAAGTTTCTTGTCTATAAGAATACATAAATTGGTTGAGTTAAGGAGGAGTATCTTGGATTGTTCAAAGAAAGTGAAGTGAAATAGACTTGTTCATCATTGTAAGAGGGTACCTTCTAGTAGAGTAAAAGTGGTTCAGTAGAAAAAATATATAGAAAAAAGTGAAAAATTGAAAAACAGAAAAAAAAAAAAAAAAAAAAAAAAAAAAAAAAAAAAAAAAAAAAAAAAAAAAAAAAAAAAGAAAAAAAAAAAAAAAAAAAAAAAAAAAAAAAAAAAAAAAAAAAAAAAAAAAAAAAAAAAAAAAAAAAAAAAAAAAAAAAAAAAAAAAAAAAAAAAAAAAAAAAAAAAAAAAAAAAAAAAAAAAAAAAAAAAAAAAAAAAAAAAAAAAAAAAAAAAAAAAAAAAAAAAAAAAAAAAAAAAAAAAAAAAAAAAAAAAAAAAAAAAAAAAAAAAAAAAAAAAAAAAAAAAAAAAAAAAAAAAAAAAAAAAAAAAAAAAAAAAAAAAAAAAAAAAAAAAAAAAAAAAAAAAAAAAAAAAAAAAAAAAAAAAAAAAAAAAAAAAAAAAAAAAAAAAAAAAAAAAAAAAAAAAAAAAAAAAAAAAAAAAAAAAAAAAAAAAAAAAAAAAAAAAAAAAAAAAAAAAAAAAAAAAAAAAAAAAAAAAAAAAAAAAAAAAAAAAAAAAAAAAAAAAAAAAAAAAAAAAAAAAAAAAAAAAAAAAAAAAAAAAAAAAAAAAAAAAAAAAAAAAAAAAAAAAAAAAAAAAAAAAAAAAAAAAAAAAAAAAAAAAAAAAAAAAAAAAAAAAAAAAAAAAAAAAAAAAAAAAAAAAAAAAAAAAAAAAAAAAAAAAAAAAAAAAAAAAAAAAAAAAAAAAAAAAAAAAAAAAAAAAAAAAAAAAAAAAAAAAAAAAAAAAAAAAAAAAAAAAAAAAAAAAAAAAAAAAAAAAAAAAAAAAAAAAAAAAAAAAAAAAAAAAAAAAAAAAAAAAAAAAAAAAAAAAAAAAAAAAAAAAAAAAAAAAAAAAAAAAAAAAAAAAAAAAAAAAAAAAAAAAAAAAAAAAAAAAAAAAAAAAAAAAAAAAAAAAAAAAAAAAAAAAAAAAAAAAAAAAAAAAAAAAAAAAAAAAAAAAAAAAAAAAAAAAAAAAAAAAAAAAAAAAAAAAAAAAAAAAAAAAAAAAAAAAAAAAAAAAAAAAAAAAAAAAAAAAAAAAAAAAAAAAAAAAAAAAAAAAAAAAAAAAAAAAAAAAAAAAAAAAAAAAAAAAAAAAAAAAAAAAAAAAAAAAAAAAAAAAAAAAAAAAAAAAAAAAAAAAAAAAAAAAAAAAAAAAAAAAAAAAAAAAAAAAAAAAAAAAAAAAAAAAAAAAAAAAAAAAAAAAAAAAAAAAAAAAAAAAAAAAAAAAAAAAAAAAAAAAAAAAAAAAAAAAAAAAAAAAAAAAAAAAAAAAAAAAAAAAAAAAAAAAAAAAAAAAAAAAAAAAAAAAAAAAAAAAAAAAAAAAAAAAAAAAAAAAAAAAAAAAAAAAAAAAAAAAAAAAAAAAAAAAAAAAAAAAAAAAAAAAAAAAAAAAAAAAAAAAAAAAAAAAAAAAAAAAAAAAAAAAAAAAAAAAAAAAAAAAAAAAAAAAAAAAAAAAAAAAAAAAAAAAAAAAAAAAAAAAAAAAAAAAAAAAAAAAAAAAAAAAAAAAAAAAAAAAAAAAAAAAAAAAAAAAAAAAAAAAAAAAAAAAAAAAAAAAAAAAAAAAAAAAAAAAAAAAAAAAAAAAAAAAAAAAAAAAAAAAAAAAAAAAAAAAAAAAAAAAAAAAAAAAAAAAAAAAAAAAAAAAAAAAAAAAAAAAAAAAAAAAAAAAAAAAAAAAAAAAAAAAAAAAAAAAAAAAAAAAAAAAAAAAAAAAAAAAAAAAAAAAAAAAAAAAAAAAAAAAAAAAAAAAAAAAAAAAAAAAAAAAAAAAAAAAAAAAAAAAAAAAAAAAAAAAAAAAAAAAAAAAAAAAAAAAAAAAAAAAAAAAAAAAAAAAAAAAAAAAAAAAAAAAAAAAAAAAAAAAAAAAAAAAAAAAAAAAAAAAAAAAAAAAAAAAAAAAAAAAAAAAAAAAAAAAAAAAAAAAAAAAAAAAAAAAAAAAAAAAAAAAAAAAAAAAAAAAAAAAAAAAAAAAAAAAAAAAAAAAAAAAAAAAAAAAAAAAAAAAAAAAAAAAAAAAAAAAAAAAAAAAAAAAAAAAAAAAAAAAAAAAAAAAAAAAAAAAAAAAAAAAAAAAAAAAAAAAAAAAAAAAAAAAAAAAAAAAAAAAAAAAAAAAAAAAAAAAAAAAAAAAAAAAAAAAAAAAAAAAAAAAAAAAAAAAAAAAAAAAAAAAAAAAAAAAAAAAAAAAAAAAAAAAAAAAAAAAAAAAAAAAAAAAAAAAAAAAAAAAAAAAAAAAAAAAAAAAAAAAAAAAAAAAAAAAAAAAAAAAAAAAAAAAAAAAAAAAAAAAAAAAAAAAAAAAAAAAAAAAAAAAAAAAAAAAAAAAAAAAAAAAAAAAAAAAAAAAAAAAAAAAAAAAAAAAAAAAAAAAAAAAAAAAAAAAAAAAAAAAAAAAAAAAAAAAAAAAAAAAAAAAAAAAAAAAAAAAAAAAAAAAAAAAAAAAAAAAAAAAAAAAAAAAAAAAAAAAAAAAAAAAAAAAAAAAAAAAAAAAAAAAAAAAAAAAAAAAAAAAAAAAAAAAAAAAAAAAAAAAAAAAAAAAAAAAAAAAAAAAAAAAAAAAAAAAAAAAAAAAAAAAAAAAAAAAAAAAAAAAAAAAAAAAAAAAAAAAAAAAAAAAAAAAAAAAAAAAAAAAAAAAAAAAAAAAAAAAAAAAAAAAAAAAAAAAAAAAAAAAAAAAAAAAAAAAAAAAAAAAAAAAAAAAAAAAAAAAAAAAAAAAAAAAAAAAAAAAAAAAAAAAAAAAAAAAAAAAAAAAAAAAAAAAAAAAAAAAAAAAAAAAAAAAAAAAAAAAAAAAAAAAAAAAAAAAAAAAAAAAAAAAAAAAAAAAAAAAAAAAAAAAAAAAAAAAAAAAAAAAAAAAAAAAAAAAAAAAAAAAAAAAAGTAAGTTTGTTGGAGTAGAATGATTTTGATAGGTTCGGTTGTTTCACTTGTGCTTGGTTGTGTTATCGTGGCTTGCGGATTGTTCAGGTATTGTCAAACATTTCGGGTTTTCATTTAAGATTAAAACTGCTTCACCCAACCTTTTTGTCATTTGACATACTTGGTGTGGCTTCTTTTTGATACTCGTCATTGTTTATTTTGCTCCATTGTCAAGGATTACTTTATGCTTTAATTCAGGATTTGCTTGAGGACAAGCAATGCTCAAGTGTGGGGGGATTTGATGTGTCATATTCTATACCATTTCCCACGTGAATTTAGAACCATTTATTCGTCGTTTTTACAGTTTTATTTCCAACTTTCGATGCTTTGAGGTATGTTTAGTGTTTTCAGGTTGGAAAATGATTATGCGGATGAATTGGTCGATTTTGATGACTTATGGAGGACTCGGGAGAAGGATTCGGTTGAAATCAAGTGAAAGATGAAGAAGACGGATTCTGGAAGGCATAACGGCCGTCACAATGGTGACGGCCGTTATGGTTGAAAATTCGCGAGTTACTGTAACGGGTTCCTTACGGCCGTATGCTTTTCAAAGGAGGTGTGACGGGCGTCACAAGGGTGACGGCCGTTATGGTTGAAAATTCGCGAGTTACTGTAACGGGTTCCTTACGGCCGTATGCTTTTCAAAGGAGGTGTGACGGGCGTCACAAGGGTGACGGCCGTTATGGTTGAAAATTCGCGAGTTACTGTAACGGGTTCCTTACGGCCGTATGCTTTTCAAAGGAGGTGTGACGGGCGTCACAAGGGTGACGGCCGTTATGGTTGAAAATTCGCGAGTTACTGTAACGGGTTCCTTACGGCCGTATGCTTTTCAAAGGAGGTGTGACGGGCGTCACAAGGGTGACGGCCGTTATGGTTGAAAATTCGCGAGTTACTGTAACGGGTTCCTTACGGCCGTATGCTTTTCAAAGGAGGTGTGACGGGCGTCACAAGGGTGACGGCCGTTATGGTTGAAAATTCGCGAGTTACTGTAACGGGTTCCTTACGGCCGTATGCTTTTCAAAGGAGGTGTGACGGGCGTCACAAGGGTGACGGCCGTTATGGTTGAAAATTCGCGAGTTACTGTAACGGGTTCCTTACGGCCGTATGCTTTTCAAAGGAGGTGTGACGGGCGTCACAAGGGTGACGGCCGTTATGGTTGAAAATTCGCGAGTTACTGTAACGGGTTCCTTACGGCCGTATGCTTTTCAAAGGAGGTGTGACGGGCGTCACAAGGGTGACGGCCGTTATGGTTGAAAATTCGCGAGTTACTGTAACGGGTTCCTTACGGCCGTATGCTTTTCAAAGGAGGTGTGACGGGCGTCACAAGGGTGACGGCCGTTATGGTTGAAAATTCGCGAGTTACTGTAACGGGTTCCTTACGGCCGTATGCTTTTCAAAGGAGGTGTGACGGGCGTCACAAGGGTGACGGCCGTTATGGTTGAAAATTCGCGAGTTACTGTAACGGGTTCCTTACGGCCGTATGCTTTTCAAAGGAGGTGTGACGGGCGTCACAAGGGTGACGGCCGTTATGGTTGAAAATTCGCGAGTTACTGTAACGGGTTCCTTACGGCCGTATGCTTTTCAAAGGAGGTGTGACGGGCGTCACAAGGGTGACGGCCGTTATGGTTGAAAATTCGCGAGTTACTGTAACGGGTTCCTTACGGCCGTATGCTTTTCAAAGGAGGTGTGACGGGCGTCACAAGGGTGACGGCCGTTATGGTTCGCAATTGGTACTTTATGTTCTTTCTTGATTCTTATTGTAATTTCAATTTGGTCATGAGTGGCTAATTCTTCTATTGTCCACCTTGATGAAACTAGACGAATGATGTGATTGCTTTATATTTTAATTCAAAGAGTTGATTTCAATTATCGTTGTGTCGTGATCTTGATGATTTAATTCCTTTATTTGTATTAATTTGATATTGGTGGCATGTGTGTTCTTCGTTAGTGGTACTAGTCGAATGCATATGTGATTTTCTAACGGTCGCTTGTCTATGAGCGATTATCACTAGTTCATGGTATGATAGTGAATGTCAAATTAATAAAAGGAGTCATTTTGTCAACGTGTTTAGAAACGGTTGGTGGTACCACGCGAGCATTTCATTCTCTCACGTTTATCGTGTCAACTCTTAACGAATTTGGTCTTAACTGAAAGCAATCATGTCTGAAGTCTAGCGGAGTCAAGGTGGATGATATTTACCATTATTGTTTGAGACTTACCTTTACTTATACGCATTTGTCTTTTAAAGTTATTGTCAGAGTGAGAATCAAAGTAACACCCTTTTTCCAAACCCCTTTACTAAACAATTAATTCAAACCAATCCCCGCGAACGAACCTGGACTTACCTTTTTACTATATTGCATACGATCGGGTCCACTGCCCGATAGTGTGTAGTAGTGAGTTTTTAGGTATTTCTTGTTTATAAATTTTAAACTCGATTTAGCACATCAAGTTTTTGGCGCCGCTGCCGGGGATTGTGCGCTGTTTTAGTTGTTAATTTAGTGGTTTGATCCTTCCTCACGCGTGAGGAAGTTATTTGCTTTCATAGTTTAGTTTTTCTTTTCTTATCTTATCACAGGTGCAGTTGACGTGTTTGGTTAGTTGTGTTTTGCAGGTCTACTTTTTAGTTGATGAACTTGAGGTCTTCTGGTTTACCACTTAATAGTCCGTTGAGAACACCATCTAGACGTAGATCTAACCTCACAACACCAACACCATTCTCACCCATTGCTAAGCCTACTCCTGATTCAGACGAGGAGGGGTTTAATTTGGACGAATTTTTTGATCTTGAAGTTAAGGTAGAGGAGGAAATGGCAGACGAAGACAGGGACCCAAATGATATACGGTATGGCGAAAGGGTTCGCACTATTCCTGCAAACCGGGGTAGTCCTATTAGACCTCCTCAAATTGCTCATGACTTCAACCTAAAGGGTAATCATCTTAAGAGCATTGAGGAACAACAATTTGATGGTAAGAGGAAGTGGGATCCGTATCAACATCTAGAAAGATTTGAAAAATTGGCTAGGTTATACCAATACGGGCAGAATCAAATGAATGCCGTAAAACTCGAGACATTTCCAATGTCTATTACCGGCGATGCTCTTGATTGGTTCAATGACCTTCCGGAAAATTGCATTACGACTTGGGACCAACTTAAGCAAGCCTTTATTGGTGAGTTCTACTCACTTAGAACCCAAAGAAAGTTGGAGAACTTGATAAGGTCGTTTGCACAAGACGAAGATGAAGATGTTGTTGATGCGTGGATCCGATTTAAAGAGATGTTGAGAAATTGCCCGGGTCATAATATGACTAGAGAGCAATATGTTGAACTATTCTTTGATGGGCTCGATAAGAAGTCCAAACGTGAGCTAGGTTATGCTTTTGGTGGTGGGTTTAACAAGATCACACCAAATGAGGGTTTCGAAATCTTAGAGTCCATGGCCAAGGATAATGCCAACATGGATGATGATCGGTTTTTAAAAAATGAAAGAAGGTTGAAGAAGGGTACTAGCCAAGGCCGAGTTGCGAAGGTCGAAGCTAGTCATGATTCGGGGATGATAGGAGAGATTAGAGCGCTATCGGAGCGCATGGAAAAGGGCTTTGCTATGCAAGAGAGTCGATTTGGGGCCATTGAAAGGGATGTGAAGGTTGTTGCCGATGGGTGTGACTATTGTGGGAATATGCATTATTCGGAAGATTGTCCAAGTCGGGGACCCGAAGATGTTAACTACATCCAAAACCAACAACAAGGAAGCTACCAACGCAATACCGGTTACCAAAACCGTCCTTCAGGTAACCACTTATAACTCTTCTTTTCCTACTAACAACTCTCGTTTTTCAGGAAATCGATGGCAAAGGGACAATTTCCAAAGTCAACCTCAACAACAACCTCAGCAAGGACAAGGATCCGGTTCTTCTTCCTCTAATGCCGATCCTAATGCCGAGTTGAGGGAAATGATGAAGCAATTG
Source organism: Erigeron breviscapus (assembly GCA_034093135.1). Lineage (NCBI taxonomy): Eukaryota > Viridiplantae > Streptophyta > Magnoliopsida > Asterales > Asteraceae > Erigeron > Erigeron breviscapus. The sequence continues at coordinate 62,431,320 of CM067170.1, read as the reverse complement.
GTAAGTAATCAAGCCGAAACCAACAAGAGCATACAAATTATTCGGGATGATAGGAGAGATTAGAGCGCTATCGGAGCGCATGGAAAAGGGCTTTGCTATGCAAGAGAGTCGATTTGGGGCCATTGAAAGGGATGTGAAGGTTGTTGCCGATGGATGTGACTATTGTGGGAATATGCATTATTCGGAAGATTGTCCAAGTCGGGGACCCGAAGATGTTAACTACATCCAAAACCAACAACAAGGAAGCTACCAACGCAATACCGGTTACCAAAACCGTCCTTCAGGTAATCCCACTTATAACTCTTCTTTTCCTACTAACAACTCTCGTTTTTCAGGAAATCGATGGCAAAGGGACAATTTCCAAAGTCAACCTCAACAACAACCTCAGCAAGGACAAGGATCCGGTTCTTCTTCCTCTAATGCCGATCCTAATGCCGAGTTGAGGGAAATGATGAAGCAATTGGTAAGTATCAAGCCGAAACCAACAAGAGCATACAAATTATTCGGGATGATACCAAGGCGTTGAATGAGAGGTTAGATGCAATAAACGGGAAGGTTGAGATAAACATGAAAAATCAATGTGTGAACTTCAAGGATCTTGAGAGTAGGATGGCTGCCCTTTCTAGGCCACAAGGTACTTTACCTAGCACTACTCAACAGAATCCTAAGCCTCAATTTAGCATGAGCAGATCGAACTAGGAGAAATCAAATTACTCAAAGTTCACACAGATTTTAACTTAGTTGATCCTTTCACAAAACTTTGTCTAGGCCCAAGCTTGAAAGGCACGCCGAGGGCATAGGACTGAAATTAGCTAGTTATTTCATGTAAATCTGTTGTTTCGGTATTTGGATAAGGGATGTTAAACAATTTATATTTTCTATAATGAAAAGTACTTGATATGTTTGATTTCATTTAATATTAATTGTGTCATATATTTGCATGTTTAATCCTTGAATATTTTATAATATTCTAAATTGTCCATTGTCGATTAACTATATGGGAGTATAGTTAAACTAAGACAAATCTGAGCGATTGGTTATATTCTTGGAATATATAATGGATGGTCCCACCAAACTCACATGATATCCATAGTTGATGCATATCGGACTACCCCACTAACGAATTTATTACTTTATGGATCGGCGTCATTAAGTAAAATTCGTAAATGGTTACTTTATTGATCCTTTGACTTGAGATACAAGCAGGTCAGCATGTATGGATTGCACTTACTTGATATAGTTCTAACTCTCCTGAATAAGGGAGTAAATAAAGGGCTATTTTCAGAAAGTGTAGTGAAGTATGATGACTGACACGTGTAGTCAATACAGGATTTGTTCCTACAACTAATAGTTGCAGAATGATACCATTGGTGCCCTCATTAGGACTAATTAAGATGTTTGCATGGCCGTGCCCAAATAAATCCAGATGGTTCTCGATTATATTTGGTAATCATTAATTAGTTATGGAATGAGAAACAGAATCATTAAATCATGAAATGACATTGATCCATATTCATGTTTAACATGGTATCTGAACAAAGGGATAATAAATGCCTTAACCATTTAAATATACTTTAAGAAACTATACTTAAATATTTCTAGGAGCATTGGCGTGTTGCTAGACGCTAACCAATGTTATTACCTTCATTATTACATGCTCAAGTGGGAGCTGTTAGTATGTGATCACGTAAAATGAACGTATGACCGGAAAGTATTTAAGCTTACGGGGTCACACGTCTCGACTCAAATGTAATCATAATTGATTAATATATTATATATGGTATTGTGTAATTTATTAATTAATTAGATCACGAAAAACTAACGGTCGTCCGTTAAGTGTTAAAGAGTTAACGGTACTTAACTAACAGAGTTAACGGAGGAGATAATTGTAATTTAAGAAACAATTAGGAAACCCTCTAGAATGTTCTCTAGAGGGGCCGGCCATCAAAGGGGGGAGGGTTTTTCAAAACCCTAAACTTGGTCATCAAGTTTTCCTACACCTATATAAGGAGGCCTAAGCTAATTGTTTTTAATTATTCAATTCTCAAGGGTTTTCAAGAACCCTAAATATCTCTCTCTCTTCTCTTTTTCGGTTCATATAGCCGAAATTCTAAACCCTTTAGGGTTCTTGGTGATTTCGATCAAAGCAAGAAGAAGGAGCAAGCCAATCGTTGCCGGTTCGTGATCAAGTACTAGCATACATACATTCTAGAGTCGTGTGTGCGATCGTAGAGAGGTTTTATTTTAAACCTTATTATAAAGTTTCTTGCTTTATCATCTTCAATTAAAGGTACATGCTTTCTTTCCTTGGTTAATTAATTAATTGCATAGTTTAATCTTCCGCTGCGTGCTTTGTGATTTAATTTGATAATTGTTATATAACCCAACAACCACATGTATTTATTCTTTATCTATGGTGGGCTTGAGCGAGTTTTTCCATCTAGATTTCTAGCACGAATCCAGTTATGACGGCGTATGTTAGACCTCCTGATATTCACGAATAATTCACATGTCAAAAGAAAATCTAACAAATTAAAAATTGATTGCAACTTGCAAGGGTTGAATAAACAAGTTTGACAAATAGCTTGCTAGCTTGTTTATTCCTTAAAACTTCAAAAGTACTATAAGAAGTATCCTCGTTTTTAAGTCAAAAGGAGTTGTGTAAGGATCTTACATAAACCGATTTTAGTTTATTTTAGAACCAAAATTGCTATGGTAAAAGTTGAACTTGTGAGAAGCATTAAAGTTTAATGTACTTGTCGATGAAATGCTACAAGCTAATTTCTTAAAGGATTTTTGGTACATTCATACCATTGTAATAATTGAAATGATTACTTTCAAATGGGTGATTAAATTATTAAGGAAATAATGTGTACAGGAGATGTGCTCTCACATTCATCTATATGTGATCAACAGTGCATATTATGTGCAGATAATAAGCCCTAAATTATAAATCTAATAAATTAAGGATGGGGATTCCCTCAAAATGTTACTTGTATCTTAATATGTAATATCTTTTAGCAATATTGCTAGTTATTTTTGCAGATCTAAAAAAGACACATATGATATATATGGACGTTTATTGAAAATTATGATGATTGATGACTCATAGTCTCTTTGGTGCAAATTTCCATAATTAGGTGAGAGATGGGATTTGTGGGACCAAGTAAGTAGCTAATGGCTCCTAGGGGACCTGAAATCATGGTTGTAAGATTTGAAGACATACATTAGGATTCTCCATAACACTTCATTTAAACCTAATTATCACCTTTCTTTAGCTTTTGCAATTGTTATTATTATTATACTTACATGTGGATCCAACGGTTTGTTTTTATTGACTAATAACTAAACAACATAAATTTAACGAGGAGCGTAAGCCCACCAGGCCAAAAAAGTCAAACCCCGACCAGGCAGCATTAGCGGCGACGTCGCCGCTAATACTGCGGGCCCCATGTCAGTAACGGCTAATCTGGCAGAATATTAGCGGGCCCCCCGTCAGTAACAGAGTATTAGCGGCGACCTCGCCGCTAATGCCCCTGGTCGGGTTAACCTTTTCCTGGTCGTGTTATCCTATGCCAAATTTAAAAAGGAATGGGCCACCATGACCAACTAATTTGGGTTTCAATGAAGTTGGTCTGACTCGTATAAACAAGCTTCTTGAAGTGACTTCTAGCTTTTTTTTTTTTTTTTTTTTTTTTTTTTTTTTTTTTTTTTTTTTTTTTTTTTTTTTTTTTTTTTTTTTTTTTTTTTTTTTTTTTTTTTTTTTTTTTTTTTTTTTTTTTTTTTTTTTTTTTTTTTTTTTTTTTTTTTTTTTTTTTTTTTTTTTTTTTTTTTTTTTTTTTTTTTTTTTTTTTTTTTTTTTTTTTTTTTTTTTTTTTTTTTTTTTTTTTTTTTTTTTTTTTTTTTTTTTTTTTTTTTTTTTTTTTTTTTTTTTTTTTTTTTTTTTTTTTTTTTTTTTTTTTTTTTTTTTTTTTTTTTTTTTTTTTTTTTTTTTTTTTTTTTTTTTTTTTTTTTTTTTTTTTTTTTTTTTTTTTTTTTTTTTTTTTTTTTTTTTTTTTTTTTTTTTTTTTTTTTTTTTTTTTTTTTTTTTTTTTTTTTTTTTTTTTTTTTTTTTTTTTTTTTTTTTTTTTTTTTTTTTTTTTTTTTTTTTTTTTTTTTTTTTTTTTTTTTTTTTTTTTTTTTTTTTTTTTTTTTTTTTTTTTTTTTTTTTTTTTTTTTTTTTTTTTTTTTTTTTTTTTTTTTTTTTTTTTTTTTTTTTTTTTTTTTTTTTTTTTTTTTTTTTTTTTTTTTTTTTTTTTTTTTTTTTTTTTTTTTTTTTTTTTTTTTTTTTTTTTTTTTTTTTTTTTTTTTTTTTTTTTTTTTTTTTTTTTTTTTTTTTTTTTTTTTTTTTTTTTTTTTTTTTTTTTTTTTTTTTTTTTTTTTTTTTTTTTTTTTTTTTTTTTTTTTTTTTTTTTTTTTTTTTTTTTTTTTTTTTTTTTTTTTTTTTTTTTTTTTTTTTTTTTTTTTTTTTTTTTTTTTTTTTTTTTTTTTTTTTTTTTTTTTTTTTTTTTTTTTTTTTTTTTTTTTTTTTTTTTTTTTTTTTTTTTTTTTTTTTTTTTTTTTTTTTTTTTTTTTTTTTTTTTTTTTTTTTTTTTTTTTTTTTTTTTTTTTTTTTTTTTTTTTTTTTTTTTTTTTTTTTTTTTTTTTTTTTTTTTTTTTTTTTTTTTTTTTTTTTTTTTTTTTTTTTTTTTTTTTTTTTTTTTTTTTTTTTTTTTTTTTTTTTTTTTTTTTTTTTTTTTTTTTTTTTTTTTTTTTTTTTTTTTTTTTTTTTTTTTTTTTTTTTTTTTTTTTTTTTTTTTTTTTTTTTTTTTTTTTTTTTTTTTTTTTTTTTTTTTTTTTTTTTTTTTTTTTTTTTTTTTTTTTTTTTTTTTTTTTTTTTTTTTTTTTTTTTTTTTTTTTTTTTTTTTTTTTTTTTTTTTTTTTTTTTTTTTTTTTTTTTTTTTTTTTTTTTTTTTTTTTTTTTTTTTTTTTTTTTTTTTTTTTTTTTTTTTTTTTTTTTTTTTTTTTTTTTTTTTTTTTTTTTTTTTTTTTTTTTTTTTTTTTTTTTTTTTTTTTTTTTTTTTTTTTTTTTTTTTTTTTTTTTTTTTTTTTTTTTTTTTTTTTTTTTTTTTTTTTTTTTTTTTTTTTTTTTTTTTTTTTTTTTTTTTTTTTTTTTTTTTTTTTTTTTTTTTTTTTTTTTTTTTTTTTTTTTTTTTTTTTTTTTTTTTTTTTTTTTTTTTCCTTTATCATTAGTCGAATGATTACAATGAATAAATCCGTTTACAATATATCTACGATGATTACGGATTACAATCAACGAGACGACTCTTGATAATCGAATAATATGGGCGGCATCTCGAGGAATAGATCTCTACCTCGAGAACCTAGTGAATGAAATCTGTTGCAACTAAAATCATTAACCAAAAACCGAAACCTAAGATCTCTATTTATAGGCTAGAAATGGGCTGGGCTTCAAACTCGTGGCTTCCACACGAGTTTGGTCTAAACTCGTGGCCTCCACACGAGTTTGGTCTAAACTCGTGGCCTCCACACGAGTTTGGTCTAAACTCGTGGCCTCCACACGAGTTTGGTCTAAACTCGTGGCCTCCACACGAGTTTGGTCTAAACTCGTGGCCTCCACACGAGTTTGGTCTAAACTCGTGGCCTCCACACGAGTTTGGTCTAAACTCGTGGCCTCCACACGAGTTTGGTCTAAACTCGTGGCCTCCACACGAGTTTGGTCTAAACTCGTGGCCTCCACACGAGTTTGGTCTAAACTCGTGGCCTCCACACGAGTTTGGTCTAAACTCGTGGCCTCCACACGAGTTTGGTCTAAACTCGTGGCCTCCACACGAGTTTGGTCTAAACTCGTGGCCTCCACACGAGTTTGGTCTAAACTCGTGGCCTCCACACGAGTTTGGTCTAAACTCGTGGCCTCCACACGAGTTTGGTCTAAACTCGTGGCCTCCACACGAGTTTGGTCTAAACTCGTGGCCTCCACACGAGTTTGGTCTAAACTCGTGGCCTCCACACGAGTTTGGTCTAAACTCGTGGCCTCCACACGAGTTTGGTCTAAACTCGTGGCCTCCACACGAGTTTGGTCTAAACTCGTGGCCTCCACACGAGTTTGGTCTAAACTCGTGGCCTCCACACGAGTTTGGTCTAAACTCGTGGCCTCCACACGAGTTTGGTCTAAACTCGTGGCCTCCACACGAGTTTGGTCTAAACTCGTGGCCTCCACACGAGTTTGGTCTAAACTCGTGGCCTCCACACGAGTTTGGTCTAAACTCGTGGCCTCCACACGAGTTTGGTCTAAACTCGTGGCCTCCACACGAGTTTGGTCTAAACTCGTGGCCTCCACACGAGTTTGGTCTAAACTCGTGGCCTCCACACGAGTTTGGTCTAAACTCGTGGCCTCCACACGAGTTTGGTCTAAACTCGTGGCCTCCACACGAGTTTGGTCTAAACTCGTGGCCTCCACACGAGTTTGGTCTAAACTCGTGGCCTCCACACGAGTTTGGTCTAAACTCGTGGCCTCCACACGAGTTTGGTCTAAACTCGTGGCCTCCACACGAGTTTGGTCTAAACTCGTGGCCTCCACACGAGTTTGGTCTAAACTCGTGGCCTCCACACGAGTTTGGTCTAAACTCGTGGCCTCCACACGAGTTTGGTCTAAACTCGTGGCCTCCACACGAGTTTGGTCTAAACTCGTGGCCTCCACACGAGTTTGGTCTAAACTCGTGGCCTCCACACGAGTTTGGTCTAAACTCGTGGCCTCCACACGAGTTTGGTCTAAACTCGTGGCCTCCACACGAGTTTGGTCTAAACTCGTGGCCTCCACACGAGTTTGGTCTAAACTCGTGGCCTCCACACGAGTTTGGTCTAAACTCGTGGCCTCCACACGAGTTTGGTCTAAACTCGTGGCCTCCACACGAGTTTGGTCTAAACTCGTGGCCTCCACACGAGTTTGGTCTAAACTCGTGGCCTCCACACGAGTTTGGTCTAAACTCGTGGCCTCCACACGAGTTTGGTCTAAACTCGTGGCCTCCACACGAGTTTGGTCTAAACTCGTGGCCTCCACACGAGTTTGGTCTAAACTCGTGGCCTCCACACGAGTTTGGTCTAAACTCGTGGCCTCCACACGAGTTTGGTCTAAACTCGTGGCCTCCACACGAGTTTGGTCTAAACTCGTGGCCTCCACACGAGTTTGGTCTAAACTCGTGGCCTCCACACGAGTTTGGTGTAAACTCGTGGCCTCCACATGAGTTTGGTCTAAACTCGTGGCCTCCACACGAGTTTGTCTCAACTCTTAGGACGATCCTCAGCTGACGATATCATTCATTGAAGTTGGTTCCAGAAAGCTTTTCTCTTTCTAGCATCGACCTGAAAGCCGATTGGTGTATGTTTTGTGAAGGATTTGTTGCCATCTATAAAACAGATTTAAGTTCAAAAATCAGTATTTTCGATAATAAATTCCTTAAGAAATATAATTACCCAATGTTAAATCAATTTAACAATTAATTTCATTAAGGCTAGGATCCAATTGACATACCATCATTTCATTCAGTTGATCTGCTAGAATTACGTATTCAAAAGGTAAGTGACGATCAGTAATTGCATTACATGTACAATTCCTAGATTTTATGGGACTTACAAATGACACTTGTATAGGGGAATCAAGTGCTTTGTAATCATGTTTTGTCCCATCTTATGCCACGGGTCAAGGTCTCACCGCTTAACTCGTTTTAAGTCGCCCAATTAAGAACTGTAAATAGTCTACCACCGTCTCACGATGAGTAGTAATTTACCTTGGGGTTGCAATTCACCTACGTCTCACGTAGAGCAAAAAACAATTGCAAGTGTTCTTATCAAATTGGGTGGCAAAGACTTAACTTTAATTGGGTAATGCAATTGATGTGAATCAAAAGTTATGTATGAAGATTCATGCACATCTTCATAACATAATGTTTAATAAAATCATTTTATTGTCTTAACAATACAAAAGAGCTCGGTAGCTCCATTCGAACGCACAAAGAAGCACAGATGTAAGGTTTGCGCAAAGCAATTAAGTACCCACTTCTCTAGGGAGTCAAGGCGTCCCGACTTATACCTCTCTTAGAGTTTGTTCAAATGGGTGAGCCGGTGTATCTTTTGATTGCAAGACACCAATTTTATTAAAACAAAATCATATTTCATATTTATTAGTCAAGTTTATTTTTTTTCTTAAAACAATTTTGCATCACCATTTACAATAATAGCAAAATAATAAACTGACTAACTATTAACACTTAATCATGCAACGATTAATGGTGGGCAACCTAAATCATGGTCTCTATGGATTAATGTACATGTTTCAGAATGGCTTCCCCTTCATACGGAAGAGGACCACATACATCAAGTTACCTTGATTGCGTATGTAACACCCCAAGCCGAGGCTCGGAATATCACGGAAATCACATAGCACCAGGTGGAATTACAATAGAACAAACTAGATGCAATTAGAGGATTCAGTGAATCCATACAGAACGATAAACAAGCAACAAAATACATAAGGCACAAGTCGTCAACAGGAATTACAAAAGAGCATCAACAGAAAGTTAACGGATCTAAGTACAATGCAAAAGAAGGCAAATGGATCCTTGATCCATATAAGTCCAAGTCCGGGTTCAACAGCAAGCAAAACAAATCAGTCAAACTCCATGCCTTGGAATAACTTGGATACCTGAAAAGTGCACTAAGCATAGTCAACACAAGGTTGGTGAGTTCGTAGTAATGGTTCGTAAAGAACCAACATCAATAATCGACATATAGGAATAGAGGCTAGACATGACTTACAGTGAGCCTCTACATAACACAACATCGCCCAACAACAAGATTACACAAGACAAGAAAATGTGTAATGAGAATGCACAAATGATATGCGTATCAATGTAAGTGCCAAATGTATGAATAAGCAAACATGCCTATCCTGAGCGTGACCTTCAATCACGTATGCAACGATACCCTTCTGCCATCGCAATGGACAAGGCTATATCTCAAAATCATCGAGATATATATGTCTATATACTCGGGGTCAAGACTACATCCAAAATGGGTGCATACATCTATGCACCAGGATGCCGAGGGTC
>CM067170.1:62162174-62417174 GCA_034093135.1 Erigeron breviscapus | reverse complement strand
ACTAACTAGTTTATATATATTTGTTACTAACTAGTTTATATATATTTGTTACTAACTAGTTTATATATATTTGTTACTAACTAGTTTATATATATTTGTTACTAACTAGTTTATATATATTTGTTACTAACTAGTTTATATATATTTGTTACTAACTAGTTTATATATATTTGTTACTAACTAGTTTATATATATTTGTTACTAACTAGTTTATATATATTTGTTACTAACTAGTTTATATATATTTGTTACTAACTAGTTTATATATATTTGTTACTAACTAGTTTATATATATTTGTTACTAACTAGTTTATATATATTTGTTACTAACTAGTTTATATATATTTGTTACTAACTAGTTTATATATATTTGTTACTAACTAGTTTATATATATTTGTTACTAACTAGTTTATATATATTTGTTACTAACTAGTTTATATATATTTGTTACTAACTAGTTTATATATATTTGTTACTAACTAGTTTATATATATTTGTTACTAACTAGTTTATATATATTTGTTACTAACTAGTTTATATATATTTGTTACTAACTAGTTTATATATATTTGTTACTAACTAGTTTATATATATTTGTTACTAACTAGTTTATATATATTTGTTACTAACTAGTTTATATATATTTGTTACTAACTAGTTTATATATATTTGTTACTAACTAGTTTATATATATTTGTTACTAACTAGTTTATATATATTTGTTACTAACTAGTTTATATATATTTGTTACTAACTAGTTTATATATATTTGTTACTAACTAGTTTATATATATTTGTTACTAACTAGTTTATATATATTTGTTACTAACTAGTTTATATATATTTGTTACTAACTAGTTTATATATATTTGTTACTAACTAGTTTATATATATTTGTTACTAACTAGTTTATATATATTTGTTACTAACTAGTTTATATATATTTGTTACTAACTAGTTTATATATATTTGTTACTAACTAGTTTATATATATTTGTTACTAACTAGTTTATATATATTTGTTACTAACTAGTTTATATATATTTGTTACTAACTAGTTTATATATATTTGTTACTAACTAGTTTATATATATTTGTTACTAACTAGTTTATATATATTTGTTACTAACTAGTTTATATATATTTGTTACTAACTAGTTTATATATATTTGTTACTAACTAGTTTATATATATTTGTTACTAACTAGTTTATATATATTTGTTACTAACTAGTTTATATATATTTGTTACTAACTAGTTTATATATATTTGTTACTAACTAGTTTATATATATTTGTTACTAACTAGTTTATATATATTTGTTACTAACTAGTTTATATATATTTGTTACTAACTAGTTTATATATATTTGTTACTAACTAGTTTATATATATTTGTTACTAACTAGTTTATATATATTTGTTACTAACTAGTTTATATATATTTGTTACTAACTAGTTTATATATATTTGTTACTAACTAGTTTATATATATTTGTTACTAACTAGTTTATATATATTTGTTACTAACTAGTTTATATATATTTGTTACTAACTAGTTTATATATATTTGTTACTAACTAGTTTATATATATTTGTTACTAACTAGTTTATATATATTTGTTACTAACTAGTTTATATATATTTGTTACTAACTAGTTTATATATATTTGTTACTAACTAGTTTATATATATTTGTTACTAACTAGTTTATATATATTTGTTACTAACTAGTTTATATATATTTGTTACTAACTAGTTTATATATATTTGTTACTAACTAGTTTATATATATTTGTTACTAACTAGTTTATATATATTTGTTACTAACTAGTTTATATATATTTGTTACTAACTAGTTTATATATATTTGTTACTAACTAGTTTATATATATTTGTTACTAACTAGTTTATATATATTTGTTACTAACTAGTTTATATATATTTGTTACTAACTAGTTTATATATATTTGTTACTAACTAGTTTATATATATTTGTTACTAACTAGTTTATATATATTTGTTACTAACTAGTTTATATATATTTGTTACTAACTAGTTTATATATATTTGTTACTAACTAGTTTATATATATTTGTTACTAACTAGTTTATATATATTTGTTACTAACTAGTTTATATATATTTGTTACTAACTAGTTTATATATATTTGTTACTAACTAGTTTATATATATTTGTTACTAACTAGTTTATATATATTTGTTACTAACTAGTTTATATATATTTGTTACTAACTAGTTTATATATATTTGTTACTAACTAGTTTATATATATTTGTTACTAACTAGTTTATATATATTTGTTACTAACTAGTTTATATATATTTGTTACTAACTAGTTTATATATATTTGTTACTAACTAGTTTATATATATTTGTTACTAACTAGTTTATATATATTTGTTACTAACTAGTTTATATATATTTGTTACTAACTAGTTTATATATATTTGTTACTAACTAGTTTATATATATTTGTTACTAACTAGTTTATATATATTTGTTACTAACTAGTTTATATATATTTGTTACTAACTAGTTTATATATATTTGTTACTAACTAGTTTATATATATTTGTTACTAACTAGTTTATATATATTTGTTACTAACTAGTTTATATATATTTGTTACTAACTAGTTTATATATATTTGTTACTAACTAGTTTATATATATTTGTTACTAACTAGTTTATATATATTTGTTACTAACTAGTTTATATATATTTGTTACTAACTAGTTTATATATATTTGTTACTAACTAGTTTATATATATTTGTTACTAACTAGTTTATATATATTTGTTACTAACTAGTTTATATATATTTGTTACTAACTAGTTTATATATATTTGTTACTAACTAGTTTATATATATTTGTTACTAACTAGTTTATATATATTTGTTACTAACTAGTTTATATATATTTGTTACTAACTAGTTTATATATATTTGTTACTAACTAGTTTATATATATTTGTTACTAACTAGTTTATATATATTTGTTACTAACTAGTTTATATATATTTGTTACTAACTAGTTTATATATATTTGTTACTAACTAGTTTATATATATTTGTTACTAACTAGTTTATATATATTTGTTACTAACTAGTTTATATATATTTGTTACTAACTAGTTTATATATATTTGTTACTAACTAGTTTATATATATTTGTTACTAACTAGTTTATATATATTTGTTACTAACTAGTTTATATATATTTGTTACTAACTAGTTTATATATATTTGTTACTAACTAGTTTATATATATTTGTTACTAACTAGTTTATATATATTTGTTACTAACTAGTTTATATATATTTGTTACTAACTAGTTTATATATATTTGTTACTAACTAGTTTATATATATTTGTTACTAACTAGTTTATATATATTTGTTACTAACTAGTTTATATATATTTGTTACTAACTAGTTTATATATATTTGTTACTAACTAGTTTATATATATTTGTTACTAACTAGTTTATATATATTTGTTACTAACTAGTTTATATATATTTGTTACTAACTAGTTTATATATATTTGTTACTAACTAGTTTATATATATTTGTTACTAACTAGTTTATATATATTTGTTACTAACTAGTTTATATATATTTGTTACTAACTAGTTTATATATATTTGTTACTAACTAGTTTATATATATTTGTTACTAACTAGTTTATATATATTTGTTACTAACTAGTTTATATATATTTGTTACTAACTAGTTTATATATATTTGTTACTAACTAGTTTATATATATTTGTTACTAACTAGTTTATATATATTTGTTACTAACTAGTTTATATATATTTGTTACTAACTAGTTTATATATATTTGTTACTAACTAGTTTATATATATTTGTTACTAACTAGTTTATATATATTTGTTACTAACTAGTTTATATATATTTGTTACTAACTAGTTTATATATATTTGTTACTAACTAGTTTATATATATTTGTTACTAACTAGTTTATATATATTTGTTACTAACTAGTTTATATATATTTGTTACTAACTAGTTTATATATATTTGTTACTAACTAGTTTATATATATTTGTTACTAACTAGTTTATATATATTTGTTACTAACTAGTTTATATATATTTGTTACTAACTAGTTTATATATATTTGTTACTAACTAGTTTATATATATTTGTTACTAACTAGTTTATATATATTTGTTACTAACTAGTTTATATATATTTGTTACTAACTAGTTTATATATATTTGTTACTAACTAGTTTATATATATTTGTTACTAACTAGTTTATATATATTTGTTACTAACTAGTTTATATATATTTGTTACTAACTAGTTTATATATATTTGTTACTAACTAGTTTATATATATTTGTTACTAACTAGTTTATATATATTTGTTACTAACTAGTTTATATATATTTGTTACTAACTAGTTTATATATATTTGTTACTAACTAGTTTATATATATTTGTTACTAACTAGTTTATATATATTTGTTACTAACTAGTTTATATATATTTGTTACTAACTAGTTTATATATATTTGTTACTAACTAGTTTATATATATTTGTTACTAACTAGTTTATATATATTTGTTACTAACTAGTTTATATATATTTGTTACTAACTAGTTTATATATATTTGTTACTAACTAGTTTATATATATTTGTTACTAACTAGTTTATATATATTTGTTACTAACTAGTTTATATATATTTGTTACTAACTAGTTTATATATATTTGTTACTAACTAGTTTATATATATTTGTTACTAACTAGTTTATATATATTTGTTACTAACTAGTTTAGATGTCTTTGTGAGTTTGATTGACAATGACAAAAGATAAAGAAATAACATTCTAACAACTAGATGAGTTGTTCGGTAATTTGCAATTTAAATCTTTTCGCCATGACTATATATAAGATCGTACATCCAAGTTATAATCAATTATATAAATTTGTTCTCAATCGAAAAAAAGTGAGACTAACTGTTTATAGGAATCTTTTTAGACTCGAAGTTCAGTTTGTGACAACTTTTGATTGTTTCAACTAATATAGACGTATCGTCTTTTATTAACAACAATCAGCTGTCAATTAAAACGAAATGACTAATTGGCATATAGTCACCATGCATGCAATATGCATGAATGACAGATTTGAAAGGTATTATAAATAAGGAAAATGATAATTCAACCTAATAAATCAACTTAATAATCAACCTAACAACATGATTATGCCAAGTGTTATCATCAGAGGAAGAGATTGAGAGAGATAATGAGTGGAATACACTTGCCATATCATGAAGGCTTTAGGTTGATTTTTAGATTGATTTGTTAGGCTGATATATCATTTTCCAATAAATAATTGTGAAAGTTAAATGAAAGTCGGAAAAAAAGGACTAACTTCAGCTAGATTAAGGAAAGAAATGTCTCTTAACCCTCGATTAATGATCCACTCTATTATTGTATTTTAAAACAAATGATCCACTGTATTATTGTATTTTAAAACAAATGAAAAAAGGATCCCACTAAAACTGAAAGGCAAGTTCTACAGAGTGGCGATTAGACCGGCTATGTTATACGGGTCAGAATGTTGGCCGATGAAGAAAGCCCAAGCGGCTCGAGTAGAGGTGGCTGAGATGAGGATGCTAAGGTGGTCTTGCGGGAAGACCCTATCAGACAGGATCCCCACGGGAGTTTTTAGAGCCGAACTTGAAGTAGGGAGCATCATTAACAAGCTAAGAGAAGGGCGCTTGAGATGGTTTGGCCACGTTAGGAGAAGGGATCTGACGGCACCACTAAGGAGAGCGGAGGCTATTCACGTTGACGGCATACGAAGAAGGGGAAGGCCTAAGATGAGGTGGGAGGATCGAGTAACGAAGGACCTATTAGAGCTTGGCTTGTCGGAGAACATGATGTCAGATAGGACGGCTTGGAGGACTAGGATTAGAGCAGAGGATTAGGTTAGGGTAGGACTTTTTGATCGACTTTTTTACCCATATTGCCTTGCCTAAGGCTGCTATTGATGGGTGGCTTGGAGTATTGGGCCCAAGGTGACTCAACGCTACAGGGGACTTAGACCTGATAGGAGAAGAGGTAGGTCGAGCGGAGGATCTGAACAAGGAAGGCAAGGCATATGGGAATAGGTTTTTAAGTAGACTTTTTAGTTTAGACTTTGGTTCTCTATAACCTCAGTAGGGGTTTTTGGCCTTGAGTCTCGATAGGCCTAAACCGAGGGGGGAGGTTACTCTAGTGTTTCGTCTGTAGGAGGACTTGACCAATGATAGGTTGTCTATAGGACTAGGGTTTAGGCTTACTTTAGGGGTTTTGTAAGTTTCGTGGCGGACTAGGAGTTTAGTTTTCTTAGGCGGCGCTAGTTCCCTACTTCGTAGGTGGAGCAGGAATCTTTTACTCTCTTGGAATTTCTTAGTCATTTTCCTTTTTGTTTATATGTTTTGTTTGTCTTTCGGTGTTAAGGTTTTTTGCTAGGTTGCATGTTTGCCACTCTCCCCTACTCTCAAGGTGGTCGGCCCCAACAGACCCAGGTATGTCTTGCTAAGCATTTTCGTTGTCAGTCAGGTATGGTACTTCTAAACCCTTTACTCTTCCCGACTTTTACCGCTTTCGTGGCCGGAGGTCCTTATGGAAGCAGTCTCTCTACCTTTGGGTAGAGGCAAGACTGTCTACAGTTTCACCTCCCCCATACCCCGCACAGGGATTGGGTACTGTTGTTGTTGTTGTTGTTGTTCTATGGCTATCAATTAGTCGATCCAGATTAACTCGAGTGGGGTCATCAATTGAAGATATCTCATACTAACACAATCTATTAAAAGTTTCAGGTCACAAATTCCAACCCTAACCTGACTCCGGTCGAGCTAATTAATATTAAGGGTGGCAAAAAAAAACTGTACCCGTTGAAAAATCCAAAAACCGGCATTTTTGGGTTGGGTCCTGGACCGTATTTGCGGTTTAGGTCCGGGTACGGGGATGATTTTTATCTTTTTTGCAGCTTCGGAACTGAGACGGTTTTAAATGAAAACCTGCATGCCCGAGCCGTAAACTTGAAATTTGCCCTGAAGCATAAACTCGATCCGAATGTATTCCATTACATAATAATATTTTTATTTCCACTACGTACTACGGAGTAAAAAATATGAAATGGTAATCGAAGTGACACGTGTTAGTTATAAAGAAAAACACAAATATTTGGTAAATGAATTTTAGAAAATTAAAATAAAATAAAAGATAAAGAATGCCTGATTATCCTTATGAAAACCCACTACCTAAAAGTTAATAAACGAAATAACGATGCTAATTTTTTCTTAAAAACACCTTAACGATAACTTTACAGAAAATGAGTTGATATTCGTACCACCACTTTTAATTAACTTACCACAAACATGTTTTATTGACTTGTACAGTATGTCTTAATAATTGTATTATGTAGTAAATATATCAAATTTTGTGGTACGAATATCAATTCTCTCACAGAAAAGCTAGTAGTGTAAGTTTCTTATAATAAGCTACACAAACACCTCCTAACATCAAACACAAGTATGAGGAGGCCAAAGGAATCACACGGTTTCAGCAAATATTCAGCCCATTGATGAAGGAAAACACATGTGAATTGTGGCATCATCTTGAAAGGTAGGGACCACTTGTATAGCATATTGGTCATCCAGGGAACCCACAAATGGTATAGGACCCACATGAACTAACCTCCCAGTTTGGAATTTTAAGTAGGGAGGTGATTAATTAGCATTTTGTCCAATCAACGTTTCCCAATTCATCAACACTTGTCTATAAACAATAGATCATTAGATTGTAATGGCTTCCACCCCATATTTGATAAGAAATTATCAAATACTATTAAACACTTTTAAAGGCCATTAATCATGCTTACTTTGTGGATGTGATTGAAATTGATGCCTATATTATCACTTTAAGATTGCCCAAATCTCCATGTCCCCCACCAAGTTGTTCTTTGTCAAAGCCAAGAATCAGCCAATCAAAATCATAATTAAACTCAATTAATATTTATAAGGAAAATGATTAATCAACCTAATAGATCAACCTAACAACGTGATGATGATATTTGGCATAATCAAAAGAAGAGATTTGGAGAGAGAATGAGTAGATTACACATGTTAAGTGATAAAAGCATTAGGTTGATTATTAGGTTGATATATCATTACTCTATTTATAATCGTAACTTTTGTTGTGTAAAACATAATAGATAATTAGACAAATACCTTAAATATCATTTAATGATAATAATGTAAATGAACCTAATGAACACAAACTATGCGTGAAAATATTCATTCTCTTAATTTACTTTTAATTAATTAGTAGATTAGTTCACAAACAAATATCTTAACACAGAATGTGTACACATTTGTTTGTTTGTGTTCATTTATGTCAATAGCAAGCATAAACAAATTACATAACATAAGACCGAAAACTTTACTATATAAATTAAAGTATTAAACATGATAGAAAACATACACAATATCCTAATTCTTTACGACGGTTACAAATAGTTTTAGAAAGAAAAAAAAAGTCTAGATGTGATATAAATATAAATGCAAGTATATAAGCAAACAAACTAATGAATGTTCACGAATAAATATCGAACGTTTACAAACATAAATTAATGAGCGAACAAGAGTCATGTTTGTTCGTTTAAGAACTATTCATAAGCGATTCCTCGAACATTGACTTCGCTTGAGCCCTATTTAATAGTAAAACAATACAACAATATAATTAGACAATAGCAAGATCACATGTAAATATTAGGTGTTTTAGTTAAGAGTTTCGGAATAAGTGGATGAAAATGAAAGCGATAATTGTGTTTATTCATGAAATTTATGTAATCTTTACGATTAATTAAAGAGGTATATATAAAACAATTCTATATAATACCAAAGCTTATACTAATGGTAATTTCTAACCACTACCTTAAGATGGAAAAGAAAATATTATTCTGTTGTTTTATTTGAAAGATTAATTGGTGCTTGGTGGAAACTCATTGAAAACTTTATGTTTGACTAAAGTTTAAATCAAAAACTAATTATGCATCATGCCTTGATTGAAATATTATAATTTACAAAATCAAAATGATATCCCACATCATGATACAACTCCATTAACTTTTTTAAACAATCTTTTTGGTAACCAATTACTTTGTAAGATCGTCCAAAAAGGATAAACACTCCAAATATGTGAGACTTAGTTTTCAAGTTGTAATCTCCCTTTTCGGATATGTCTAAAGCATTTCTTTTCACAAAGTATTCCAAACAATGTGGGTATGACTCAATAAGTCCTTCCATGTACTCCAAGTGACACCACCTACTTCTCTCCTTGCAACAAAATTATTTATCTAATAAGACACACACACACACACACACACACACATTCATATTCATATGTGGGTATAAAAGGTGGATGAACTATAAAGAGGAGTTAACTTTAAGCCATGTGAACTATGAAATTCTTTCCTCCCTGTTCTTTTTGTCATATTTGAAGAATAAAAGAAAGCCGTAACTTTTTGATCAAAAGAAGAAAATAAATTTGTTGAAAAAATACTACAAGAACTAAAATATAGTAGTAATTCGAGTTATTAATTTGTCCACATATTTCATTAGTTTTGTGAAAACGTAGTATCAAATTAATTAGATACATATCAATGATTTAAGAGATCGACTGGCTTGTATGTATAAATTTGACCTTAAAATACTTAAATAAATAAATTATACATTATTTTATTATATATACTAAAAACCTATATGAATTTACAAGTTCTTTATGCATGAAATGCACAAGTTTTTATAGCATATGATAATTTTACCAATTTTCATTTTAACCCTTTAAAGTTTTATTTTTAACTTTTGTCCCACATCAAAATTTTCATTTTCATTTCTTGACATTTAACTTTTGGGTTATCATGTTTTCATCAAACAACTTTCACACGATTACGGTTTTACTTTTAAACATTTGGTTTTGAATATTTTCATTCGTCTTTTTATACATATAACGTTTTTAATATATACTTCATCCGTCTCAATTTATTTGTCCAAATTTGACTTGTTGAGTCTTCTTCTCTAACTTTGACCGTAAATATTTTTGTTTGTATTATATAATACCTAATGAAAGTTATATCAATGAAAAGTACATATAAAGCTCAATCTATTCATATATTTTACATCAATTATCGTATAACACACACGAAACAATTTACGGTCAAAGTTGCGATAGAAAGACTTCGAAAGTCAAAATAGGACATTTAAATTGGGACGGAGGGAGTAATAACTTTCATCATCTTTACGTCTTACCATGTAACATTTAAAACATTCATATTGCTATTGTTAATGTTTTTATACATCTTACTATTATTTTACATTTTTTGTTATAGTTGTAAGTTCTTTATGCATGAATACAAGTTTTTATAGCACATAATAAATTTAATCAATTTTTATTTTAACCCTAAAGAATCTTTTAACATTTGTCCCACATCAAAGTTTTCGTTTTCATTTTCTTGACGCTTAACTTTTGGGTTCTCATGTTTTCATCAAACAACTTTCACACAGTTACGGTTTACTTTTAAACATTTGGTTTTGATTATTTTCATCCGTCTTTTTATATATATAACGTTTTTAATATATAATAACTTTCATCATCGTTACGTCTTACGTTCATGTAACATTTAAAGCATTAATATAGTTATTGTTTATATTTTTATACATCTTATTTTTTTATTTTTTTATTGTTATTGCTACATTTTTAGTTGTCTTTATTAAAATTTGGGTCCGAATATTTGACATAAATTTGGGTCCAAAATATTGTCGTGTAAAGAGCGTATTTCGCAGAAACACGCGGGTACAAGTACTAGTACTATTTCGATTTAATGTATACAAATGGAAAATAAGAAAAGTTTATTTACAATACTTAAGCCCCGACAAGTAAAAACAAAAACAATATGAACTATCAGAGGCAAATGTATAGTGCGAAAACTTACATTTTGGCAAGTTTTGGCAAATTTCTAAAACCAATGAGCTTTCAACACGTGACATCTCTTATACTTGGCAAAAAAAAAGCCAAAAATATATGATGTAGTGCCAAATTTTGCAAAAAAGTGCAACAAAAAACTTACCAAATAAACCTTATACTTTATAAAAACTAAAAATTGCATTAAATTTAAATAACACAATACAAATAAATTTATAAAACAACAATCCTAAAACATAAATACTAACACAACACTACTAGACCAATCCATCGTGAGGCCATCCGTATTTGTGGCGATGTCACGTTTTCGTTGCAAGACTATGCCACACATGGGTTCGGTCAAATGATCGAGAGGTTGCACAAAAATTTGGATGTCTTGATTAAGGATGAGCATATGACCCTAACACCCGCGACCCGACCCAGACCCGCCCGAACCCGACCCAATAGGATAACGGGTCGGGTCACAGGTTTGATTTTGTTTCTTCGTCGGGTTTCGGGCCGGGTCAGGCGGGTTTTGATAAGTGAAAAACAAATGTCACTTAAACCCGAAAAACGACCCGAACCAACCCGCCCGAAGGGATAACGGGCCGGATTACGGGTTCAATTTTGTTGCTTTGCCGGGTCACAGGTCGGGCCGGGTTTTGTCCCGTGCACATGCCTAGTCTTGATCCATCACCTTTTGTTGTTGTCACTCGAGTTGAGAATGTAGCAAATCCCGCACAAGCTTCTCACGTTCATGATATGGTTAGATCGGCCTAAGCAAAAAGAAAGAAGCTGGAAAGAAATTAAGAGAGGAGAATTGGGGCAATTTTCTGAATAATCCATTCCAAACAAAACAAATCCCTTATAAAGGGTACAATGAAACTCCTTCACTACACTACTACCCTACTAAATTGGAAAACATGTAAACATGAGAAACCAGGCATAACCCACGATCCCCCTTTATTCTCCCACAACTAATTAACTTGAAAAAGTAAAACAAGACCAAGTAAACAAATAAATAATCCCACGTGCAGTAACAATTAATTTGGTTTTCACTTGCATCAGGCCTGCCCATTGGGCTGCTCGGCTATGGGTCCATTGGACTGCTTGGTTGTAAGTCCATCGGGCCCATAACAATCCACCCCGCTGGAACTCACCTTGTCCTCAAGGTGGAAGTCCGGATAGGCCTTGGCGAACCTCCACTTTGTCTCCCATGTAGCATCCTCTTTCTCGAGACCCACCCATTTAACCAGTATCTCTGTTCGTGGACGATATTTCCCTTTTTAGATCACCCGCACATCAAGAACACATTCAGGTTGGACTGGTGGAGGGGTGAGAACTGGGTCTTTCATAGCAATTGGACTTGGTTTTGTGACCTCCCCTACACATTTCCGCAAGAGGCTGACATGGAACACATCATGGATTAGTGATCCCCGCGGTAACTGAAGTTGATAAGCAACTTGGCCAACCCGTTTTAAAATTTTGTATGGCCCAAAAAACTTTGGAGAAAGCTTATTAGACAACCGATTGGCCACCGTAACCTGCCGATACGGTTGAAGCTTTACATAGACAAGATCCCCTTCCTGGAACCCAACTTCTCGACGCTTCAAATCTGCTTGTACCTTCATTCTGTTCTGGGCGATGACCAAATTGGCCCGAAGTTGGCGAAGGAGCTCCTCGCGATTACGTAGATACTCATCAACAGCTTGAACATTTGTGGTACCCGGAACGTACGGAATCAGTTTAGGAGGTGGGCGACCATAGACCACCTGAAACGGAATCATCTTAGTGGACGTATGAACGGATGTATTGTAACTATATTCAGCCCATGGAAGCCAGTCCACCCATTTTTTTGGTTGATCCCCAACAAAACATCTTAAATATTGCTCCACTGTTCGATTCACCACCTCGGTCTGCCCATCCGTTTGTGGATGGTAGCTGGAGCTCATGCAAATATTAGTGCCCTGTAACTTGAATAAGGAATGCCAAAAAGAGCTAGTGAATACCTTATCACGATCACTAACCACTGTTGCGGGCATACCATGAAGCTTGACTATGTGCACTACAAATTCTTTGGCTACGGTAGCAGCGGTAATGGGTGTTTCATAGGAACAAAATGAGCATATTTTGAGAGCCTATCGACTACCACCATGATCACAGTAAACCCATTTGAATTTGGAAGCCCTTCAACAAAATCCATACTTATATCTTCCCAAATCCGTTCCGGAATCGGAAGAGGTTGCAACAACCCCGACGGTAACATGCTATCCGATTTAAAACGTTGGCAGATTTGACACTTTTTGATAAAAAGCTTAACACGTTCTTTGAGTCCAACCCACCAAAATGTATGTTTAACCCTGTACAAAGTCTTATGGAACCCAAAATGACCACCTTCTGGAGAAGCATGGCAAAGATTATGTAACACCCCAACATGGCGGAATCATGGGGTATCACTTAGAAAATCACAGCACGACATGGGAATTATGTAGAGTCAACTATATGAAAACATAGGATTGAAACAATCCTTAAACTTGTACAAACGTATACAATCATCAACATTCATTGAAATACATGTTCAATCAATAATAAAAGGCAATTTAATTGATAGTAGTTGATCCTAAAAGTAACCCATAAAAGGGAAGTAAGGATCATGGATCTAGAAAGTCCAAAGCTAGTCCAATCCTAGCAAGCAAGCATGCAATCATCCATTTTGTCTCTAATTAACTTGATTACCTGAAAAGTATACTAAAGAGCGTCAACATAAAGTTGGTGAGTTCGTAGGGACAAGTAACAAGGAATAACCGTATCGGATACAACCGTTAACAATAAGTGAGGATTAGGAGAACTAATCACATCCAAGGAAAACCTATAAGGTTTCACATTATCACAATTCAATACAAGTCAACGTTCAACAACGTTCCATAACGATCAATAACGTTCAACAACGTTCCATAACGATCAATAACGTTCAACAACGTTCCATAACGATCAATAACGTTCAACAACGGTGCGGCTTACATAGTTAATAATTAACAATGCGCTAACGGTGCGACTTATATAATAAGTAATGCGCTAACGGTGCGACTTATATAATAAGTAATGTAACGACACAACTCGATTTATGAGAAAAATAAGGATTTTTTTTTTTTATATATCCCACTGCGGCGCAGTGGGGCTGAATCCTCCCACTGCGGCGCAGTGGGAAACTTCTGTCCAGAATTCACAAAACCCACTTTGACATTTCAAAAGACTTGCAAACTTTTAACAATCATATTCAGACCTTAAATCCCTTTACCAAACTTCAAAATGAGTTAAAGACACATCATTCAAAATTCCGAAAGCTTTCATTTGACCAAGTGTAGCATTTACAACGAAACGGGTCATTTTACCCAAGTTGACACATTACAAAAGACGACGTACAAAATTAGAAATTTCGGCATGACCCGTTCGTAAAATCGTCATCCAAACCTGTTACGGATTATTAGATTTTCCAAAACACATTTAATTGTGATCAATACGTCACTACTACAAAACGACCCATTAAAATGACCAAAACTCGAGTCTAACACTAGACATCATAATAACTTTACAAAAATGACATAACAAGAGTACAATGAGCCGATAGTTCCAAAGGGGTCACTAAGGGTCCTATTACCAATACCATTATCCGCATATAGCTAAAACAATCAATATCCATAAAGCATCTTCAACTTCAAACTTTATATTACTTAACTTTCTTCCGCATCCGGGACAACCTATAAAAAGGTAAACAACTAAAAGGATAAGCTAAACGCTTAGTGAATGCATACACATACAATCATAAACAAGTTACCATACAAAAGTGCATCAATGATAGCCTATCATTTGATAGTCATTTCATCCATATCAATCATAATGCTAGTAGGACTTTACCCACCTACTAGTCTTAATCAACGATTTGGCTAGTAGGAATTTACCCACCTACTAGCTCTCACAAATAATTTGGCTAGTAGGAATTTACCCACCTACTAGTTCACACAATCAATTTGGCTAGTAGAAATTTACCCACCTACTAGCTCACACAATCATTTTCAACATGGCCATGGAAATTGGCTAGTAGGAATTTACCCACCTACTAGCTCTTACAACAAATTGGTTAGTAGGAATTTACCCACCTACTAACTCTTACAACAAATTGGTTAGTAGGAATTTACCCACCTACTAACTCTTAATCACAATTTGGCTAATAGGAATTTACCCACCTACTAGCTCTTACAACAAATTGGTTAGTAGGAATTTACCCACCTACTAACTCTTAATCACAATTTGGTTAGTAGGAAATTTACCCACCTACTAACTCTAAATCACAATTTGGCTAGTAGGAATTTACCCACCTACTAGCTCTCACAACCATCAAATGGGTCATAGGAATTTACCCACCTATGACCCCTAATAACAAGAACATGATCAAATGCATATACACTCACCTTATTTGCGACCACAATTGCAAGATGACCATAAAACAACGTATTTGCAATCAACCTATCAATTCACATTAAGAACACACATATGGTCATTCATCACGTATAAGGTCACCTAGCCATAATCACTAGCATTTCAACACCCAACCCATCATTTACAATCTTATATTAATCTTGAGTTGGTTCACATAACATGTATCTCTTATATCATTTTCAATTGGCCAAGAGTTACTTTCATATCAAAATCGTCATTTTCATATTTGACCTAGCAGACTTCAAACAAGCATAACTTGAGTTCTACACAATATTTTGACCTCATTCCAGTGGCCACTTCTTTTTAACACATTTTATCACATTTTATCTTCAGTGACCAACACAAGATTTGACTCATATACGTGAGTTTTACTCGTTTTAAAAACTGACACAGAATCATTTTTGCTGAAAGATCAGCATGACGCTACTGAATTCAAAAATTCATAACTGGAGTTCTACTTCGTATTTTCAACCCATTCCAGTGGCAAAATTTGCTTAACACAATAACCTACATTTTCTTTTTAGGACTCAACAAGTGAAAACTCTGACATGGGGGTGTTTTACACGTTGCAAGGTCAGGGACAGAATCTGTCCAGTTTTTGTTCACAAGTATTCATCAAAGTCTTCATGCAACCCAACTAAAACCCTAAATTTGATTAATTTACAAGAACCCTAACTTGCATAGAATCAATTTAACTCAATTCAATAAAACCCCCAATTTCCCAAATACAATTGATTGCATGAACCCTAATTTCTAAGGGAAAATAAAATTAGGTTAAAGAATTAATACCTTCAAGATTAAGAATTGGAATTAAGATGAACATCACAATTGTTGCTAGTAGGAATTTACCCACCTACTAACTCTTAATCACAATTTGGCTAGTAGGAATTTACCCACCTACTAGCTCTTAATCACAATTTGGTTAGTAGGAATTTACCCACCTACTAACTCTTAATCACAATTTGGTTAGTAGGAATTTACCCACCTACTAACTCTTAATCACAATTTGGCTAGTAGGAATTTACCCACCTACTAACTCTTAATCACAATTTGGCTAGTAGGAATTTACCCACCTACTAGCTCTTAATCACAATTTGGTTAGTAGGAATTTACCCACCTACTAACTCTTAATCACAATTTGGTTAGTAGGAATTTACCCACCTACTAACTCTTAATCACAATTTGGTTAGTAGGAATTTACCCACCTACTAACTCTTAATCACAATTTGGCTAGTAGGAATTTACCCACCTACTAACTCTTAATCACAATTTGGCTAGTAGGAATTTACCCACCTACTAGCTCTCACAATCAATAACAAATGGGTCATAGGAATTTACCCACCTACTAACTCTTAATCACAATTTGGCTAGTAGGAATTTACCCACCTACTAACTCTTAATCACAAATTGGTTAGTAGGAATTTACCCACCTACTAACTCTTAATCACAATTTGGCTAGTAGGAATTTACCCACCTACTAACTCTTAATCACAATTTGGCTAGTAGGAATTTACCCACCTACTAACTCTTAATCACAATTTGGTTAGTAGGAATTTACCCACCTACTAACTCTTAATCACAAATTGGTTAGTAGGAATTTACCCACCTACTAACTCTTAATCACAATTTGGCTAGTAGGAATTTACCCACCTACTAACTCTTAATCACAATTTGGTTAGTAGGAATTTACCCACCTACTAACTCTTAATCACAATTTGGCTAGTAGGAATTTACCCACCTACTAACTCTTAATCACAATTTGGCTAGTAGGAATTTACCCACCTACTAACTCTTAATCACAATTTGGTTAGTAGGAATTTACCCACCTACTAACTCTTAATCACAATTTGGCTAGTAGGAATTTACCCACCTACTAACTCTTAATCACAATTTGGTTAGTAGGAATTTACCCACCTACTAACTCTTAATCACAATTTGGCTAGTAGGAATTTACCCACCTACTAACTCTTAATCACAATTTGGTTAGTAGGAATTTACCCACCTACTAACTCTTAATCACAATTTGGCTAGTAGGAATTTACCCACCTACTAACTCTTAATCACAATTTGGTTAGTAGGAATTTACCCACCTACTAACTCTTAATCACAATTTGGCTAGTAGGAATTTACCCACCTACTAACTCTTAATCACAATTTGGTTAGTAGGAATTTACCCACCTACTAACTCTTAATCACAATTTGGCTAGTAGGAATTTACCCACCTACTAACTCTTAATCACAATTTGGTTAGTAGGAATTTACCCACCTACTAACTCTTAATCACAATTTGGTTAGTAGGAATTTACCCACCTACTAACTCTTAATCACAATTTGGTTAGTAGGAATTTACCCACCTACTAACTCTTAATCACAATTTGGTTAGTAGGAATTTACCCACCTACTAACTCTTAATCACAATTTGGCTAGTAGGAATTTACCCACCTACTAACTCTTAATCACAATTTGGTTAGTAGGAATTTACCCACCTACTAACTCTTAATCACAATTTGGTTAGTAGGAATTTACCCACCTACTAACTCTTAATCACAATTTGGTTAGTAGGAATTTACCCACCTACTAACTCTTAATCACAATTTGGTTAGTAGGAATTTACCCACCTACTAACTCTTAATCACAATTTGGCTAGTAGGAATTTACCCACCTACTAACTCTTAATCACAATTTGGTTAGTAGGAATTTACCCACCTACTAACTCTTAATCACAATTTGGTTAGTAGGAATTTACCCACCTACTAACTCTTATAACAAATTGGTTAGTAGGAATTTACCCACCTACTAACTCTTAATACAATTTGTCAAATGTCCAAAGTATAAGGACGAAAAATGATACCTTTGAAACTGTAGGGTAAAAATGTAACTTTCCGTATGTAATACGTATCCATAGGATATATAAAGTATTCCTCTGATATTTCTAAATCCTTTTGAAGTATTTTTAAATAATAGGATTAATACGAAGAATGTATTAATCTTGTAACGAATAGATGTTTTCAATAGCAGAGATATGAAAAGATACCTTGAATGGTATGTATTATAATCAATACAAAATGTATTGATTACAATTGAAGAAATACCTTAAATGGCAGGAAAAACCAGCATTTTATTTCCAAGTTGTGTTAGGGTTGGCCTTGGGTCGTGGAGAATACCGGGGCGAATTAAGTTGCTTAGTGAATGCTTATGCAAACTTTTCGCGAACTACCTTCCATTCCTCCGGTATAAGCCAAAGAGGCCCAAGGTGCAATCACTTTCGGAAACATTGCGCGGTTAAAAGCGTATCAAGGATATATTCTATCCATAAATCAAACAATTCGAAAATACGAAATAATTCACAGATGGTGAATAGTAATTATATGAATTAGGATAGTTAGGTATATAACTATGCCCTTGTTTATATACCATAATAAGTATTTAAAATGATTTAATAAAAGTTTTACGATTTCTCGTACTTTCGCTAATAATTCATTTTCGCAATAGTAACAATATTTCAATATTCATATATAAAAGCGATAGTTACCGTATTTAAATGCAATTATGTATCAATTGAGTATAAAATTAAGTTGACAAGCATTTCAATACATAACATATAGTTATATAATCATAAAGCAAAGTATAGTAAGGTTTCATAGAAACACTTACAAGTATGGAGATATTATGAGTTCTAAGATCAAAGTAACGATATAGGGATGAGCTCCAAAGAAGATCTTGAGAGAATCGACTATAACTTGGATTTGTAAACTTGATGAATATGGAATAATCCTAACTCCATGTGGCCATTATAACTAGGCTTTGATAAGTTCTTGAAAGAATTCGCAATAACAACGTCGTGTTTACAATTTCGAAACCAACGAATTCAAAACAACTTTGGTTGAATCGAAAGCTTGGGATGATGAAAGGTTGTGTAAGATATGCTTGAACTTGAACAAGTATGGATCTCGGAATGATAGGGATTTAAGAAGAGAAGTGTTGAGAGTGTGAATTAGCAATTAGAAATGAAAACCTTAGCTTGTATTTATAGGTAGTAATTTACCATGGTTACTAGTTTAGTTTGTTGGTAACTATGGTTAAGTTAAGGAATACCATGGGCTAGTTTGATGGTTTTGCAATACCATGGGCTAGTTAACTAACCTTGGTTAACTAACCTTAGTTAACTAACCTTAGTTAACTAATCCTAGTTAATTATGTCTTAACTTGGATTAGATGTAAGGTTGCGAGTGTTTCGGGTTCGTTTCCTTAATGAAACAGATCATCCAGATAGCAGATATTACAATATCTCACTAGTCCGACACACATATATATATATGCACCAAAAATACCCAAAGTTTTCTTATATTCATAAAGTTTGCCATTATCATATATAACAAGTAATGGACTAAAATGGCAAATGTTACATTATTCCCCCGTTAAAGGAATTTCGCCCTCGAAATCTAGATTGTATCGAATAAAATTATACTTAACTTGATTTTCGTTTTATCTCAATGATAGTAAATCGATATTAGAGGACATGGCATCTAAGTCTCTATTCTACATTAGACAATCACACATAATTAACAGAAAGATACAAGGCGTATCCCTAATTGATGCCTTCTATTCTCAACAGAGTAAAATGAACTCGTATGATTCTAAATAGAATCCTTCTACTCTCAACAGAGTAGGATGATCTTGCACACAATCCTAAACACGATTAGCATTTATAATTAGCATGTATAACATCCTACAACTTGTACTTATGAAGAAATCAATAGTTTGTACACATATAGTATAGACTACTTACACATCTATGGTATAGATGATCTGTCCGTACACAGGTAAGTCTGACTAAAACACTATACAAAACTTCAAATTCACTTTATCTTCCGTATTTGACCGTTAGAAACGGCTCCTTCTTAGACTATATAATAATACCTTAGCATACTTTTCTCCATGCCATATCAACTTAACATTTTCCTTTCTTCAGAATCTAACCTAAACCCGAAACCTTATATCAAAAATGTTCCCTTTCCTAATCATGATATACATTATTATCATAGCGTGGTTAATTACTGTGGCTCAACTTCCATTGAATGAG
Organism: Erigeron breviscapus; assembly: GCA_034093135.1. NCBI lineage: Eukaryota > Viridiplantae > Streptophyta > Magnoliopsida > Asterales > Asteraceae > Erigeron > Erigeron breviscapus. The sequence continues at coordinate 62,396,582 of CM067170.1, read as the reverse complement.
GCTATTCAGTGGTTAGTAGCGTTTGTTCTTGGCGTGGTTCCCTTACTGTTTGTCACCACCTGGGTTTCTTTGTATGATTTTTAAATATGCTGTATCCCTAATTGTTGTATTTCCGCTTAAATAACGTAACAAGTTTCACTTGTATTGTACGAATAATGAAATACAACTTTCTTCGATCTCTTTTGGGGATTGTTGTCGATTAGGGAAATTCCCCAGTTAAAAGAATCTCCCATATTTGTCTTGATAGATTTTTATACCAAGTTCATTTGTGTATTTTAATCGTTGATTGCCCATCATAATTTTAGTCTTTCAAATAATTCTTATTTTCAAATTTGAAGTTCTTTTACCAAGACACTACTGTTATCCAGTTGGAAAAGTTGACATATTTTTGTTGATAACATTTGTCTCATTTTCTTAAATTCAATCATTAAAGGCGATCCACGGGTCAAAGAAACAAATATTATCTTTAGAAAAAAAAATAATAATAATTCGGTAATTACTAATTACCGTAGCAATGATTAAAAATTACTGTAGTTTATGCACACCTGTCCGTTATTCCAGGTCACATTTCCCTTTTCATCCTCTATAATAGAAACGCGTTTTCTTAAGGAAGAATGCACACTAAATCTTCTTTCTCTATCTCTTTTATTTACTTAGTTCTTCATCTGCCAATTTGTTTTTAGCTATTCCGTTCACAGTCAGCTTGTTTTCTAACAAATCTCCGACTTTCTCTTTGGTAAGCTACATTTTTGTGCTCTTTCTTTCTCATCTTGGATAATATACTATCTATTTATATGTTTATATAAAACTTTTATCTTTTAATTCATGTTCGCTTAATTAACAATATTGTTCCACCGATTTATCATAAGATAATGAAAAATTTCGGTGCCTCTTCGAGCAATCCAAAAGGCAAAAGGCCAATGGCTCAAGAGGATCTTGAAGATCTTGAAACAAATAGGGTCAAAAGGATTAAGCAGGAGGCCGTGATGTTAGGTATTTCCTTTGAAGATTACAAGGCGATGGTAGACGAAGATGTCCACCTGTTTGAGAAACAAACTTCTGAAGATGAAAAGTTAGTAAAACTTTTATCTTTTAATTCATGTTCGCTTAATTAACAATATTGTTCCACCGATTTATCATAAGATAATGAAAAATTTCGGTGCCTCTTCGAGCAATCCAAAAGGCAAAAGGCCAATGGCTCAAGAGGATCTTGAAGATCTTGAAACAAAGTTCATTTGTGTATTTTAATCGTTGATTGCCCATCATAATTTTAGTCTTTCAAATAATTCTTATTTTCAAATTTGAAGTTCTTTTACCAAGACACTACTGTTATCCAGTTGGAAAAGTTGACATATTTTTGTTGATAACATTTGTCTCATTTTCTTAAATTCAATCATTAAAGGCGATCCACGGGTCAAAGAAACAAATATTATCTTTAGAAAAAAAAATAATAATAATTCGGTAATTACTAATTACCGTAGCAATGATTAAAAATTACTGTAGTTTATGCACACCTGTCCGTTATTCCAGGTCACATTTCCCTTTTCATCCTCTATAATAGAAACGCGTTTTCTTAAGGAAGAATGCACACTAAATCTTCTTTCTCTATCTCTTTTATTTACTTAGTTCTTCATCTGCCAATTTGTTTTTAGCTATTCCGTTCACAGTCAGCTTGTTTTCTAACAAATCTCCGACTTTCTCTTTGGTAAGCTACATTTTTGTGCTCTTTCTTTCTCATCTTGGATAATATACTATCTATTTATATGTTTATATAAAACTTTTATCTTTTAATTCATGTTCGCTTAATTAACAATATTGTTCCACCGATTTATCATAAGATAATGAAAAATTTCGGTGCCTCTTCGAGCAATCCAAAAGGCAAAAGGCCAATGGCTCAAGAGGATCTTGAAGATCTTGAAACAAATAGGGTCAAAAGGATTAAGCAGGAGGCCGTGATGTTAGGTATTTCCTTTGAAGATTACAAGGCGATGGTAGACGAAGATGTCCACCTGTTTGAGAAACAAACTTCTGAAGATGAAAAGTTAGTAAAACTTTTATCTAAATTTTTAGAAGAGGAGGAATCTATCCTTGTGAAGCGTCAAATAAAAGAAGATGAAAAGTTTGCAAGAGCCCTAGCTCAGCAAGAAGAAGATAATCTTTCTCAAAGAGAGAAGTCCATTTTCGCCATGTCATCTGAAGAAGAAGAAGAAAATCCCAATATTCCACCTCATAAGAGAAGAAAAAGAAATGCTGCTGGGGGAAGCAACATGTCAGGGTCGAGTTCTGACAGAACTCCTAATTCTTGAAATCAAGAGGGATTTTATAGAAATATTTGGAATCTGTTATAAATTTTTATAAATCAGATCTTAAGTTGTCCAGAATGTGTTTTTAAATCAGAATAATATTGTTGATAATGTTTCTTATGTATTTGTTATGTCAATTGTCTGGCCAAAACTTATTGTAGATAAGAAGAACTCAATATAATCATGGACGCATGACAAAACCAGATGATTGGTACTAGTGAATGGGGAACATCAATCGATGATTTTTGCCAAGACTGGCTTCTCCAAAATACAGTACCAACATCACAGCTAGAACCCCCAACAGAAAATGTCAGTGCATCGTTCCCAACTCTTGTTGATGCAGTACCTCATGGAGTTTCATCTCCAATCCCAATGAACCCTTTATATCAAAACTTCTCTCTCGATACACCAGAAGCAACATTCCAGTTGAAATCAACATTCCAACCGGAACCATCATTCCAACCAGAATCTTCCGAGGAGGGTAACAGGGCACCAGGCAAACGTCCAATGTCAGACTCGCCCACACTATACCCCAATTCAATTAGTGACACATATTATGGGGTCTCAACCTCGAGGATGACCTGGAATAAGAAGTGGATCCCAGGTTTTTTGAGTAGGGCAATCCCTTTCGCTGCAAGGTTATCTTATCTTCCACCAGCCGAGCCATGCCAATAGCCTCCGATAAGGTGTGCGGCTTCTTAATCTTAACCTCAAGACGAATCTCGTCCTTCAACCCACCAATAAAACATCCCAGAAGAAAAACATCTGGCAAACCATCTACGCGATGAGAGAGACGCTCAAAGACTTCTACATACGCCGCAACCGTAGTGGTTTGTTTGTGTCTAGAAAGAGCTTCCGACGGGTCTTCAAAATCTGTGGGCCCAAAACGTTGGAGCAGAGCTGTAGTGAACTCCGTCCAGGATAAAGGTCCTCGCGATTTGGTATACCACTTGTGCCACTGGAAGGCGATTCCATCCAGGTGAAGGGAGGCTAAGTGTGTGTGCTCATCCTCAGGAACTTTTTGGAAATCAAAATATTGCTCTGCTTGGTACAACCAGCAAGTTGGATCGTCACCGCTGAAACACGAAAAATGTAGCTTCAGGTAAGGTTTGGATTTGTGACCAACGATAAGAGCGGATCCGCTGCTGAACCCGAGGAGTGTGTTGGTGTCTTTTGTTGCAAATGATGAACGGTTGCCTGGAGAGCTTGATGCTCCCCCATGAATTTCTCGAACAAGGCATTGAGTTTTTTTATGGCATCATGAGTTTCCTGTTGGAATTGTTCGTTGGATTTTTGGCGAGTTTCCATTGAGATCACCACCGCTCTGATACCACTGATGTGGTTAGATCGGCCTAAGCAAAAAGAAAGAAGCTGGAAAGAAATTGGAAAGAAATTAAGAGAGGAGAATTGGGGCAATTTTCTGAATAATCCATTCCAAACAAAACAAATCCCTTATAAAGGGTACAATGAAACTCCTTCACTACACTACTACCCTACTAAATTGGAAAACATGTTAACATGAGAAACCAGGCATAACCCACGATCCCCTTTATTCTCCCACAACTAATTAACTTGAAAAAGTAAAACAAGACCAAGTAAACAAATAAATAATCCCACGTGCAGTAACAATTAATTTGGTTTTCACTTGCATCAGGCCTGCCCATTGGGCTGCTCGGCTATGGGTCCATTGGACTGCTTGGTTGTAAGTCCATCGGGTCCATAACAGTTCATTGATGGCGGCCACCCTCGTCCTCGCTCTTGCCCCCTTACATCCCTGCGCCTGTCACGCTGCCCTCGTCACCTCTCGGTCCCGCCCTTGTCTCCTTACGCCTCCTCGCTGCCCCCTCACCGCACGCCACTTTACCAAGTATAAATTAGAACATGTTTTATAATATGAAAAATGATAATAACATTTTTTAGTTTGTTTCACAACTCAACGCGCTCTATTTCCTTTTTCAATCCTTTTCTCATAATAGTTTTTTCAAATCCCAAAGGGTACACTTTAGTAGAGAATCATGTTTAACAAAGCAGATAAGACATGAGTTCCAACATAAAGAATTGCCACATGTTAACAAATAATACCGCATTTTCAAGACATAATTTAAAGCCAAATTTAACCAAGATAAATCTAAAACATTACATTACAAATTAAAATAGTATATAGCAATCCTATACATAGATATATATCTATATAATATTCTTTTTGCGAACTCAGCTTTAAGAAATCATCCTAATCAAGTTCCACATACATGCACGTTCTTGCATTATGTCTTTCCTAGGTTTTTATAAAGGGTTTTATGATAAAATAATCCTACAGGTTTTGGAGGCATGTGTCCCATAAAGAATCTAAAGTAGATGGAGGTGATCTTTAAGGCATAAGATCCAAAGACTTTTTTGTGCAAATTCTAACATTAGTCAATACGGGTTCTTAGTTCTTACTCATAAAAGAATAATAACGTATAGTTTAAGACACTTGTGTGTCGACATTAAGTCACCTTGTGTACTTTTTAAATTGAAATATATTTATGCTTCAAATTTGGATCTAATTGATATATATTATTTGTTAATATCTTATGCATAATCAATGTCTATAGATAACCTAAGATGACACTTTCTTTTAGATTAGTTTAGTTACAAGTTGTTGTCCATTGACCAAATTTTATATTCTTAACGGGTGTTTGGTTCGTGGATTTTGTAATATTTCATGAGATTTGGAATTAAAATACCATGAAATATTATGTTTGGTTGGATAAAATTATAAAAATGATGACTTTAAATCCTTGAAATTACATGAAATCCCTTAGTTGTGAGATTTTAAAAATGATCAAGGATTTTGTCGATTCATGATTTTGTTCCTCTTATTACATCGGGGTTTCTCTATTAGTTTCGATTGAAAAGGCTACTAAACTGCAAGTAAGAAAAAAAAAAGAACTATAATACCGAGAGCAAAAAACAAAGAATAACTTCATCATCTGTTAATTTTTCGAAAGAAAGATTTGAACTGACCTTTTCTCTTTTAGCGAACAAAATGCAACATATAATCTCAATCTCATGGGATTTCATATCTACCCCGTAAGAATATTTTTGTTTTTCACACTAGACTATACAGTGGCGGATCTAGAATGAAAATCACGTGTGTCAAATTTAGTTTAGCAAAAAAAAGTTTTTTTCCCGTATTCAATAACGGGCCGGTTCGGGTTCTCACAAAACATCATATGTATTAAATCGAAATCTTATTCAATAATTGGTATGTAGTCTGACTACGTACCAATAATTTTATTATGCGCTTGTAATTAGACGCTTTTAGATTGTTCATATAAGAATTGGGATGCATTGTGATCTCTAAAGAATTCATTGAATTTGAAAAACTTTGTACGACAATAAGCTTCTATTTGAATGGCACTCACTTGTTTAGGAGATTGCCAAGGTTTCATGGAACGACATTTGTTGTCGTTTGCCAAATGCCAATACCCTGGAAGGTCTTGATGGGCCTAGCAAGTTCTTTATTCGAGGCCTTAAAAAAAGATAAATTTTAGAAATTACTTCTAATCTTTTTAACAAATATTTTCTGTGATTAAATTCATATATTCCCTATTGACATTATTTAAATTTATCTTTCCCCAAAAATATTAAAAGTTATGTTTATTATAAAGAGAAATGACCATATGTTGATAAAATTTATTAATAATTAGTTGAAAGGCTTAAAGCAATAAACACTTTCGAATAACAAAGTTAGAAGATAAAGTTTATAATTTGCAGAATTCAAGTTATTATTATCTTAGACTTCAAACTTGGACATGCTTGTGAGTATTTTAATTGCATTTAAAGATGGAAATTCCTTAATATCCCAAAACTTGACCATTGATTTCATTGTTATGACGAGAGTAAAAGGGCAAGTATATTGTTCTTTGTGAAACTATCAATTTCCAATATTCTTTTATAAAGTATTACTCGTATAAAGTAACGTCTAGACTAACTTTTGACGAAACAAGAAACATTTTTGACAATGTTAGACATATTACATATGTTATACATATCAATTTTTGAGGCTTTAAAAATATTTATCATATATAAGTCGGCGCCGTAACTCCGGCAGACCTTGCCATTGCTCATGAGGTGCTACGAACTACCCACCCCCGAAGATGAGGCTTTTTGATGCCATGGTGAAAACCACTATATGAAAGCACGAATAAATCAAGTGAACCTTTATGTATTCAACTGTGGGTGTATCAAATATAAAATCTGTACACCATTCTTTTTCATTTATGTACACGTTTAGATTATTTATATACACATTGTTAAAGTTGATCCAACTTTACCTATAAAGTTGAACCAACTTTAGAGGATCTCAATCCCTTGTAGATATGGACCTAGAAAGTTGTCATTTCATCATGGGTCTGACTAAAGCGTGTGTAAAAAGTATTTATTAGGATCTGAATTCCTTAAAATTAATAATTTTACTAAATTTTGACTATGCATTTTAAGGGGTAAAAATCGTGATTATACACATCACACTAAAGGTTAGTTTGATTTTTAAAATATTTTTGAAAGAATTAAAATTTGATGTATTAATATTTGACTGAATTATAATCTGTTTGTAGTTGGAAATCATGTAATCGAAATGAAATTTATAACCTTTATATTGCACTATCGACTCTTCTAAGATAAAATACATAGAAAAAAGATCTTTAAAGTCTTATTAAAGATGTCCAAATCACTATCATCATTAGAAACTGTGTAACATTTTCATAATAAATTATCAAGAAAAGTAAAACTAAGAGTAATACCTGGGAAAAGTTGACAATAATTACGATTTTTATAATATAAATTCTAGTCAGCTACCACTAAAATCTGGGATTTTAATGAAGTGATATCCACAAATAACCTCTTCTTTTTGGAGTCAAATTATTTGAGTCAACTACGCCTCTTGCAACTTTTGGATATATATAATTAACTAACAACTACGAGTACTATCGTATTACAATATTTTTCATTTTATATTTTCCCCATTTGAATGGCATTATTTAGTTAACAAAGATATTGATTGTAGATCAATAAAAAAGAATACCAAAATCTAATAGCCAATAAAGAGAAACATATGAACTTGGACCGGGCCTAATTCTATTAAATGGACCAAGATTGGTATCCAAAAATACGTACTAGAGAAGTTCGGATATATGCAATTCTCGCAACAGATTGGTAACAAAAAAGGTGTGGAAATCGGAAGGGATTTTGAAACCACCACCCTGAGTGGGTTTAAAATAAAATTAGATTTCGGTTTAATTCATGATTTGTAAGGTTTGATTCATGATTTGTAATTCCAAATCAATGAACCAATTACTTTCAATAGAATGAAAGTGATTCCTTCATTCCAATTCTCATAAAACAAACACACCAACAATCAATCCTTTCACTAAAAAATAATCAATTAATATGACATATTGAGTGTACTAAAAGATCCAAATAATCTGTGTTTAAACAATATTGAATTCTAATTAACAAGAAGCCATTATGAACATGAATAAAACCTCTATGTAAAGGAAAAAAACCATGAATTAGGACAACCAAAGAAGATTCAACAAATATAAGAGTTATGTAACGGACCGAAGCACAGGTTTTTGAACCCACAAAGGAGGTGATTAAGTGTTACTTTTTATCAGATGAACCTTTGAGGTTAAGATTGAACCATTTCTTCTTGGATTTGGCATCAGAGGTTCCTTCTTCATTTGGACTGTTGCTGGTTTCACCTTCACTGCCAGGAACTTTGACATGGCCTCCTCCATTACTAACTTGAGAATTACTCCCACTACCTACCACCACTGACCTGCCTACAGTGAACGATGATTGGATACTATCTCTTTGTTTTAGAAGTTCTTCAACCTGTAAGAAATAGGACAAGGACCACCTTCAGTTTTCCAAGTAAATGCAAACATAATTAAGTGGAGGTGGTGATTTTGACTCATGTTATGCTCATTTCCAACAAGTAAAATAAATTAATTAATTAAAGGTTATATGAAAACGGATCAAATAGGTCAAAAAGATCATAATAATTGACACACTAGTTGTTCACAATCAAAATTATGAATTTGGACAAACATGGTTCCAGGTCAACCTGCCCAGGATGTTTTCTTCGACTCCAAAAGTTACTTGTCTGGCCAGAACCCATTTTTACTAGTAAACAACCTGACCATTTTGCAACCTCTAAAAATAACTATTTGCAAATTATTAAGGAATAGGTTGATTAACAAAAGACAAAAACAAACTGCTATTGTTTCAACTTTGAAAAACAATGGAGGTTCAACAGCCTGGAAAATGTTCGTTTGACAATGGACCAAGGAAACATATTAATACTAGTACTTATCTATTATACGAAAATGCTTATGTGTATCATCTGGCAATTTCAGATTTTTGGCCAATTTATTAACTAAATCATTCATTTGACAATCGACATGAATTTTTTTTTTCTCCACATTATTTCAAGCTACGTCTTTTAGTAATTAACTCTGTAATAAACATGTGCACTTACATTCTGCTTTTCCAGGCTGTATCTGTCGGTCACTTCTTTGAATCGCGCTAAAGCCTGCAAAGATCAAAAGAGAAATGTTTGTAACATCACTATATTAGCAAATTACAAAAGAATTTCACCTAGCTCATGTGTTTATAAGTTTTTCTTTCTTGCAAATTGAACCTATGCATGCTAATTGGTGCAATTTAGACACAAAAAAAGAGAGTTATAACCTATAGAAGGAATGTCAGAATATCATTATAGCATTCTTTTAGCACGTCAATAAGTAGATCACAAATGCCTGAGAAGATAAGATACCTGTCGGTATTCTGTCTCAAATTGACGTAACTCGGTTCTCTTTCTCAAAATCTGCTGCTCAATATCCTTGAGTTTATGGGTTGTATCCTCATATGTGGTGGCACAAACAGCTTCTATTGTATACGATGCTGTTTTGAAAAAATTATCTCCTGCAAGCAAACAAGGAGATCAAAATTTGCACAAACACAACATGCTAAAAATCAAAAAAGAATGGATAAGAGTTCCCACCATAGACCGCAAATATGTGAGTGCCAGATTTTAGTTCAGAGACCTCGCACGGTTGAAGACCTTCTAACCTTTTAAAGAATGCAGCTTCAGGGTCCTTAGCCATTGCTAACTGCATGATGATCATAAGTGCACTTTCATTGTTAAATTAATTACACCCAACATGATGTGATAAAGGGGGATGTATTTAAATTTTGAAGGAGGCTTACGGCATTAACAGTTGAATCCATTCTGTATACTTGAAAATGCAAGAAATACATCCCTGCAGAAGTCATCTTACCGGTTTTCTCACTATCTTCCTGCAAAAGATGAAGTCATAAATGATAATTTGGTGCAATCATTCTACATAACTTACTAGTATCATACCATCATCTCTTTCATTTTCCCTTTGTAATGCCCAAAACCCACCAAATAAAAATAAATAAAACCCTAATCATATTAACTCCTAAACCCTAGTTTAAAAAAAATCATTCTACATAACTTTACAAAATCCCTCATTGCAGAACATGGTTACATATGCAGAAATTGTACCAAAATAACAGCCATCAAGGGTTTTTTTTTCAGCTCAAAAATAAAAAAACCAAGTACGTCAAACAAGACTAGCCCACATTATATCATAAACATTGTGTCTTGTGCTTTCTACTCCTTTCCCGATCCTGAAAAAAATTCAGTAAATGCTTCGGGTTCTAATATGTGTAAGATTAACACTTGGACCATAGGTAAATTTGCTAAGATTTAGTTCACAACCATCTGAAATCAGTACCACAATGTTGTTAGGAGATACCGAGATAGACTTAACTAGTTTATGTTTGATTAACCTAGTTTGGCAGGTTTAGCTTATGATTCCTGATCAGCATATCTGACTTATTTTAATATTTTCAGCCTGTTAATTACAAACCTACTCACTATGAACCTATTATGGTATCAGATCCTGAAGGTTATATATCAGTAATGATAATTTGTCGAATTTAAATATCACGAGCCCACTAACACATCTCACCTGCTCAAACCCTATCTTTACACAAACCCTAGCCGAGTTATTGCTGGTTTACGACATCAGTATACAAAACTGTTCCAGAGAGCTCTAATTAGGACGGTTTCATGTTTTGTGACCTCACAGGTCTCCAGGTTATGTTCATTTAGCTGTCAGTTTGGGATTTGGGTTTTTGCTTGTGATTTCTCCCCTTGTTCTTTGTGGCCTGATGTGTCCTAGTGGAACCTCAGATAAGTTGGTCTCAACTTTAGAATCAAATGAAACTATAGCAGATCCATTTGCTTGATTCTCTAGTATATCTGACTGGTGATTCTAGCTTCCTATTTAAGTATATTTAGTATAAATGATAAACTCATCCTCAACTATTTTACCAACTTGCAGGTTCAGTCTGTTGAGAACTTAGTATGCTATCTTGGTCCAGTAGACTATTCTGTTTCAATATCTCCCTGTCCATCACAAGATTCTCAATTGCATCTTTTCATTAATATCCCTACTGCAATTGACAGGTCTTTCAGTAAAGATGATACATCTTGAATGACAAAAATATAAGGTGCGTTCAGCACAATCAAGGTATGTCTGCTTGTTTCCTACATGCCCGTCATCACCATCTCCAGGTTCACTTTTTCCAGCACTCTACTGAATTACTGATGCACCTATTATACCGACTGATATACATCTTGAACCCCCAATAAAACCTCCTATCATTCACCCTAGCACAAATCAACCACCTATTCTACAGCCCAATACACAGCCTGAACCCACACCAGTTGGTAGTAACCAAAATGATGCCGTCCCCATGGACCCCATCACCTTGCAAATGGCCAAATGGGAAGTTGTAGTTGTACCTGGAACCCCATTTGAAATTACCCAACCTAAGCTCTAATATATTAGAAACCATGTGCCTTGACATGTGTCATTTATAGTCATTGTAGCCCCAACAATGTACACCATCCAAGACTGTTGGCTGGTACACGAGGTGCAAAATTGATAGAGATGTGCTTTTATGGGTGTAAACCTTGTTTCGGGAAAAACATGAAGCGGCAAAATAAGTTCTAACAATCTGCGATAATTTGGGAATAATCAATACATATGATCCAGCTTTGGAGTGATAGGAAAGGCATGATAGTTCATAACTCTTCAGTGTTCATCTGTCATTAATGTTTGTTATGAGCTATAACTATAAGTCTACTTAATGTGGTGTTCACTCTGATAATGAAACGGGTTTTTAGATCAATATATTAACTACTAAGAAAATTTAATAATACAACACGTCACCCATGAAGGTAATCGAACACTTTGGGATAATACTAGAGTATTCCACAGCTAGCTAAAGCTTGTAGGTGCTTTGGATACCTCCTTCAAGAATGCTTATCTACTTAACGTCTTATCCTATAAGTCGAGGAATGACATCTAAAGCACCAAGATGGTGAAACACTTAAAGTGAATAGGCCATACACATAATTCTCCATAAACCTAAATTTGGAAGCACATCATTTGTATATCAAGAAATAGAACAAGAGATTTTGACACTAATGATGTAAAGAGTTGTTCATTCGAAAATACCAACAAAAAACTATTAGATCCCACACTACATCCAGATTAGAATGAAATGTAAGAGAGCAACAACTTCCCACCCATCTACCTTATAGTAGTAATAGAACTTGGATCAAATACCAATTCTGGTTTTAAATTTCTATTTGCATCTGGCACGCTTAGGCTTTGATGATCGACAAACAGTCCCTGCATACTAATGAGCTTGTAGTTCAAGTGTTTACGACTATTAGATTATTCACCTGAGCAAAGTAGGAAGTTTACAGCCAGTCGTTAGATTTTGCGATCAGACCTTGGAAGGTGTGTCAAAAAGACGACACAGTTTGAAGCTTTAATTAAGGACAAGTTGAGGATCACTCATATGTCATTATAAACACGAAAGTTCAAGTGATCTCGAGTTCCTCGTGGAACATTATTTGCAAACAGATAGTAAAAAATATTTTACAAAGTAAATTACTTCAGACAGAAAATTTTAAAGTAGCCCAGGTGACAACCATGGACGCAGCGTATGGTCGAAAAGTCGTATTTTTCTTTGAACAACTATTTATCTCAAGGCAAAGAGAATATTAATACGAATATCAGTGGAAGGATTAGTAAGCTGGCAAGCTTTTCTCTTACTATCAAACCCCGGTGTTGGGTTATTTACATAAAGTCTTTGATAGAACTTTGGAATATAGATTTGGCAATTGACATTCATTTGTTGACATTAGTTGGATAAGTTCAGAATACCTTGTTCAAGTATTTAACGATTGCTAGTGAGTTAATGGTCATCGGATCTTCTAGATAAGCTACCCCTTATCGTACATGATTATTGTCATCCAATGAATCAATAGCAGGTAGGTACATAAGAGTTGAGTGAAAGGTCACTTAATTGTTTCCTACTCTACCATCAAGGAGCATCAGTTTTGTAGTTGATAAGCCTCTTGAAGTAAATCAAGGATGTAAATGTAATACAAAGTCCTAACCACTCTAAATCATGAATTTTCTTTCTCAGTTACTCTATATTTCCGTCTGACATGCATCATGTTTTTGAGAGTACTTAATTTGCTATCAAACTTCGCAACTGAAAAACCGACAAAAACTGTAAATGGTGTTTTACAAACCTATTCGAAACCCTTCTAATTTTCACCGGTAGAACTACAATGAAGAAACATTATCTAACATTCCAAGAAAGTAAGAGTGAAAACGGCATTGATCTGTCCCGAAAACACTTCTAAACAGCCTCCAAGGTTTATGGACTTCAACACACCCTACCACATGCAATTATGCAAATGGTGCTGGTGAGGAACACATAAAATAGCAACAATGGTCACCAAAAAGATCAAAATTATAAGCGACCTAAGTCGTAGCAGAAAAAGAAGCACTGAATGACTTCATCTCATTGCTTTATTACTCTTCAATTTTTAACTTCAAAGGTAACTCTTGAGTATACAGCTATATGTAAATTTGAGATGCTAAACATAATCTGCAAGTTAGATAGCCTCTATTCAGGAATAACACTTACTTGGACATTATTAAACAATGAGAAGAACACAGTACATATAAACTAGAATTATAGATGGATACAAAGAACTATAATATGTGAAGACTAACATTGTTCTTCATTCCTAAGGGTTTTAAAGCACATGGATTTGAATATTTGATGTCATTGATGGTTTCTTCACAAACTAAAATTCAGGAAGGTACTAATACTACAACTTTAGTTGTTTTATAGCATCAATCTCTGCATTTTTCTTATATTTTCCTCGTGGTGCCACTTGTAGTTGCAGCAAAAGATCACTAAACACTATGATCCTATCACAATGTTACTTAAAAAACCTAAAACAAAATATAACAGAATTGGAAGTACCTGTAGTGCCAGACTATAGCCCCCACCATTGTCTTGCTCAAAATAAAGTAGCTGCACGTTAGATTAATAAACAGATCAATATTCTATCAAACAATATGATAAAACACATTAACTTTGAAGAAAACTCTGAAACTTTATAGCACCTTAAATTTGCTTTGTGCAGCTGAAGTAACTCTAACAACGATCCCTGATTGAGCTTGTTCCTCACTTATCGTAACACCAAAAAAATGAGCACATTGTTTCTCTACCTGCAATTCAACTTAGTTAAGGTACCCAAATGCCAACTGTAAAAAGAAGCTGTAATCTTCTAACACTAAGATAAATACTAACCTTTCCACTAACTGATGCTCCTATTGGAAGGGGCCTGACTGTGACTGTTCCATTTAATGCTTCCTCAAGAACATTCGCTGATATTGTTGTCTTGATAGGAACTCCGAGCTTACTTAAAAAGACAAAAGGGTATAGCAAAGAATGACTTGGCGGGACAGATAACTGGAGATACGTGAATTTTCTTTTATATAAAAATACCTGAATAATGCTGCAAACATAGTATTCACGGTTCCGAGGTTTGATAAATCAATCTCCATGTCCAAACCTTCAGCATCAAGTGCCTATTCGATTGATAAAAAGTCAATATTAATACTACTACTCTAAATCAAGCAACTCCATTGCGACACAAGTCCATTCAAAGCCTTTTCCCCCCCAAAAAAGAGGAAAGTCCAGTAAGAGCCTTTAACATGCATTGAGGTGAGTAGTACATGTATTTATAAAACTAAATACATATCTTATTGATGATAATGCAAATGGATGATCACAAATGCCTATGTTATGTATCTATTGTTTGTAAGTGTATATGGGAGCATCAAGTTTCAGAGCCGTGGATCTTATCCACATGGGAACATTAACCATTACACATACCAGGCGCTGTGGTTCATGTTCAGTCACGTTCTTGTTAAGAGAACTATATATTTTTATTTCTTTTTATCTAGAGTAGCGCAGGTTAGATGTGTTTTAAAGTAGAGCTTCATGTGTGGTGGAGAACTTGTGTTTTTTTATGTCGGTGCTAACAATGTGTCATGCAATATCAAGTAGCAAGATTTCTCGTCCTAGAAATTATATTCTGCAACTGTATATGCTTACAGAAGATGCTATAGACCAAACCTCTACAAAAAAAAAGAGCTTCCAGGCTATTTTGAACACTTGTATATTGATAATCAAACAACCATAATAAGCATAATTACATTATTGCACATATTTATAGCTCTCCAATTTCCGAACGACCGGACCCTATATATTTCAATTTTATCATGTAATAGACCGGAGAAACTGTGTTCAGTATACGCAACACTCACTTATCTTATAAATAAGTGCATTTCTTCCTTAAAATATGCTAAAAAGCATCTAATAGCCAAACACTTCAAACTGCGTTTAGGCTTTCTAAAAACGTAATAGACTATTATATGCACTTATCACCCCCTAAATAACATGATGATAGCTATAGTAGCAGCGCATATGTTCACAGGAGGCATAGAAATTTCCGAATGATGGAAAAGTACCTCAAAGCCTGAATTATCATACTGTCTTCTTTTTTCGGGGTCAGATAGAATGCTGTATGAATAAGCAACTTCCTTGAATAGTTCCGAGGCTTCAGGATTACTAGCATTTTTGTCAGGATGATACCTGTATATATACACATGCAACCAACCAACATTAACGATCTTTGACCGGTTATCCATTTTAATTCATTTTATAAAATTAGGTCACCAAAAATGAAAACTATGATAACTGAATATAAGCTTCCATATGGATAACGTCGCTATTTCCATAAAAATAAAAAAGTAAATAATCCATTTTTCTCCCGAACAGCAATCACACTCGTCAAAATTACAACACAAACTGAGAAAGCGAGCAAATAGGACCCAAACATTTCACTAGACAACAGATTTTTCACCTATACACACCATAAACATAACATAAAACACGAATAGAATTACCGCACGGAATATTTAACAAAATATTCGCATTCTGTAAACCGTAAATGACATATATACTTGTATGTATATGTATGTAAGCATATCTAGCATCAAGTACTAAATTACCGTAACAAATCACATTAGCTACAATAACATCATCATCATAAATACATGTATTAATTATAATTATAATAATTACAACAACAATTAAATAGAATCAATAAATGAAGTAGTCATATATATATACAAACAAATACAGTAATAAAATTCTAAAATCTAGTAACAATAAAGGAAGTAATGAAACTAACTTGAGAGCAAGTTTTCTGTAAGAAGATTTGATATCTTGATCAGAAGCATCTCTTGAAACATTCAAAACTTCATATGGATCTCTTCTGTTTTGAATTGCAGCTGCTCCTGATATATTCTTATTATTATTATTATCATTGGTTGCTGATGCTGATGCTGATGCTGATGCTGATGACGTTGATGTTGATGCTCCACCTTCTACTTTTGAGCCACCTTTCATTTTTTATTTTTTATTTACCGATTTCTTTGAACAGTAATTTCTTTTATTAAATCAGCTGAAAATCTGTGTGTGAAAAACTGTGTGTGTGTAGTAATGAAATTCACCCAGGTGGAGGTGATGAATTGAATTTATATATATTTATTACAAAAGAGAAAAGGAATATATTTATTACAAAAGAGAAAAAGGGAATTCAATTAATAATATCAATTGAAGAAGAAGAAGAAGGTGGATTGAGGTGCAGAGCGTAATTACTAACGCCAAGATCCGATATCAATAACCAACCGATTTTATATTTTTTTTGTTTTGAACTTTTTCGTTTAGGGTAAAAAAATAATTTTTTTAATTTTTAGTTTTTTAAATAACCAGAGAGGTAAAAGGTGAGTTTCGTGTTGACTGGTTGCTTTTTTTATTTGGTTAAACAAGATAAGAAGGGCGGGCCAATCAACATAAGGGGATGGGTACTTCGTGACTATTTTTAATGATTATGATTAAATGTTAAAAGGAATAATATGATTGAATTGTTAAAATAATCTCTCTATATAATTAAGCAAGAATATATTTTTTCCTTTGTGACATTTTTAGTTTTTTGTTATATTTTTAATGGATTAGGATCCTCTAAAGTTATGACAACTTTATAGGTAAAGTTGAGAGGATCCTAACCTTTGAATTAAAATCAAAGGTCAAGATTCAAACTTGATTTTTGAATCTTAACCCTTGATTTCAATCCAAAGGTTGAGATCCTCACAACTTTACCTATAAAGTTATCATAACTTTAGAGGATCTTAATCCATTTTTAATGGGGTGTCATTTTTCATTCAAATTGTTATATCTATATTATCATATATATATTATCATCAATTATTATCTTAATCATTAATCATAATCCTAAATATTAATATATTTTTTTTATTTTCTATATGAATATAAAGATGTTTATATACATTATACTATTTTTTTTATTAATTCAATGATAATTATCTTTTTTCAAATGAGATTGTTTATTATATTATGTTTATTTTTTTGAAAAGTATTTATTATATTATATTTAAAAAATATATATCATATAAAATATTTTAATGATTTATAAATATTTATGTTTCATTAGTCATGCTTTAACATATTTGACGTGTATCATATATTATAAAGTATAATTTTATTGTTTGCATCAGTCGTAATCTTAAAGTTTTCTATATCATAAATTATGAATAATAATGTAACTATCAGTTATTGTATTTTATTTATGTTTTCCGTCAGTCGTGCACAATATGTGGGTTTAATCTAGTATATATTAATATAAATTAAGTCAATTAGATTGTTTCGTATTTATTGGGTAAAAAAAGCATTATTTATTGCTTTAAATGATTAAATATGACACTTAATCCAGATAATACTTAGTGGGAAAAAAACAAACAAACTTTGTTTGTTTTTTCTTTTTTTGAACAGACCGTGATTAAAGATACTTTGTTTTATGGTGGGCTAGACTTACATATTCAGATTTTCTATTTCGTTTCTTAAGATTATATTCATCTAGTTTTATTATTCTGAGGATGAACAAGATAACTATTTTATGTTAAAATAAATATATCAAATACCAAAAATAGCCAAATTTCTTAAATACCAAACCATAGTAAAATAACGCTACAAAAATATCTGGACCGGTTTTTTAGTATGGTATCGTATAAAACCAAATTTCTAAATCTATGAAATGTTACACATATTTGACTCATTTTCAATTCGGTACTACATAGACTTGATGGTTTTTTCTTACAGTATTCATGTTCCGTACGAAACCAAAACTGAAACAGCCACAAAGCAAGAGCCGAAACCGAATTCTTATAGGTTCGGCTTTTGATACCAGTACTAGTTCGGTTTTGGTGCCAATGTAGGGTTAGCCCACTTGGTTGAGGCTCTTGCCTTTTGAGGTAAAGACCAAGGTTCAATTCTTGTCCATGGGGTAGTTTAGTATTAATTGGTGTAATTTAGTAGAATAGATATTTACCGTTCAAAGAAAAAAAAAGGTCGGTTTTGGTTTTTCGAAAATTTTGCTCACGAGTCATGCCTTTCTGTGGAAGACTGGAAGTTGAGGATATTAAGCGCATAAGTCCAATGAAGCCCATCTAGACACTTATTGCATATAGTCCATTGGACTTGACTGGAAAGAAACTAACCGATTATCCGGGACACTTGGATTTCCTTTTCTAATGATATAAAAGGTCCTAAAAGGTATTTGCATAAAAGCCCGTTATTACACATTTTTGATAAAAAGTGATGTAAATACCAAAAATCACACACCAAGGGAAAAAAGGTTTTGATCCTACCTCATGATATTTGTGACACATTATGGATCGTAACTACACAAATTAAGTTAAAGCAACAAGAGTAACTCATAACATTAAAATTGGTCTCAAATGTTTATATCATGTGTAGTAGTCACACCATTTCTACTAGCCAAAAAGCCCTTACATTATGCTTTTATTTGTTTAGTTAGTTTGTATAATAACAAGATTGCATAACTCGTTTGAAATCACACAAGTCTATCAAAAATGTTTATCAAAACCAACGTAAAACAATTGAAACAAGAGTTGAGCCAAGGCTACATCCATGTAGCCTCGACCATAATCATGTGTGTGGTCATGGCGGTTATCGTGTTTGTTCTAGGCACATTTGTCACCAGCCATTACAAAACAATCCTAGTTCCAAGAGACATGTATTTTCCTCAATTTACTACAATTACGCGAACCCACTCTTCTTCAGTCTACTTATGTCGCAGATCATCACCTTCTTCATTAACTCATGGTGTGGAATATATCGATACCACTGGTATTGTGGATCTTTCCCACTCATTGAGCGACGATGAGCTCATAAAAAAAGCCATGAAAGTACCAAGTGTTGTGGAATATCCAAAGAAAGTGGCCTTCATGTTCTTGGCAAGGGGGCATTTGCCCTTGGGTTTATTTTGGGAAAAATTCTTCAAAGGAAATGAAGGTCTTTACTCAATCTATTTACACACATCTCCCGATTTCGTCTATGAACCACCAAGCTCTTCGGTGTTTTATAAAAGAAGGATACCAAGCAAGGTTTGATTTGCATAATCTTTAATCTAGTAGTATTAGTCTATCAAACAAGCACAAAGGTTGAACATGCTACAAAGAAAAATATGTTATCTTATAAAATGTACAATAATTTATATAGTTTCTCTCATATTAGTCATTGTTCGTTTTTTTTCTTCTTTTCCAACAGCCTGTTCAATGGGGGAAACCATCTATGATTGATGCCGAGAGACGACTACTAGCAAATGCACTACTTGACTTCTCTAATCAAAGATTTATATTGCTATCGGAAACATGTATTCCTCTATTCAATTTCAAAACGGTCTATAACTACCTTATGAATGCCAACCAAAGTTTTCTTAGCTCTTTTGACGATCCAAGGAAAATGGGCCGGGGAAGATACAACAAGCGTATGGGCCCCACGATAACGTTGCACGATTGGCGTAAAGGCTCCCAATGGTTTGAAGTTAACAGGGAGCTTGCAGTTGAAATAATTTCTGACAACATCTATTATAATGTGTTTCAATACCATTGCTTACCACCTTGTTATATGGATGAACATTATTTACCTACACTTGTAACTAAGGTTCGTCCTGATTTAACTACAAATACAACCGTGACATGGACCGATTGGTCTGGCGGTGGCTCTCATCCGACGACGTTTATGAGAAAAGATATCACGGAAGCGTTTCTAAATCGAATTAGATACGAGTCAAATTGTACCTATAATGGTGTTAGTAGCTCGATTTGCTTCTTGTTTGCTAGGAAGTTTCATCCAAGCACTTTAGAGCCATTGTTGAAGATGGCTCCAAAGTTGTTCGGGTTTTAGACTTTTAGCCCATAGAGTTCAATACATGCTTGTATTATTTTTAACGACCATAGTATATATATGTCACCTTTTCTAGTATTATGTTTATACTCCTAAATAATAAATATCATCATTGTAAAATGAATGGTGCACGCTCATGTATTACGCTTTATATATTTTACTAATCAAAAAGCATGTAAATGATAATTATCAAATATTATGAGTGTAAGTCCCAAAGTGATGGGTTATCCGAAGATACCTCTATATCAATAACAATGACTGGCAAGCAATTCTGATCTGGAAGGAACCAGTTCAGAATGACGATCCAGATTAGGGTGAACAAGTAAATGTAAATAGCAGAAAGTAAATGCAAGAAAACTAAAGTGCTGAAACTATATAAATAATATATATAAGTCAAGTATGTAGCATTGAGACATAATGTACTTTTCAATGTATTTTATTTATTATGATAAACAAAATACAAAGGTTGTTGCGGAACAAAGATAAACACCCAAGTGTAATATCTAAACAACCTTGAAATACAAATGACACAAATAACTTGGAAATACTCGTAAGATTACTTAGAGTATAACTCACAAGTTGCAATGCCAAAGTTTCAAGCACTTTGCAAGTTGTGAGAAGCCTTGTATTTATAAGCAAAGTCCATGCTGATGTGGACCAGGCCGTACAAATACGGTTGGGAGCATTTAAGGAATTGAAAGCAATTCCTTAACATGCGTATTTTTAAGGTTAAGTGTGAAAGTCATTTGATGTGACAATTCACACTTTATTCCCAACCTTTTACTCAACTTTGTACTTTACCAGAGATAATGTTATTATTCGGGTAAAGGTTGGTAAAGTCAAAAGGCTTCCTCGTAATCAGTGTAAAAGTGTTGTAAGTACTTTTACACTGAGATGCTTCAGTCTTCGATCAGGTAGAATCTTCTCTTGCTCTGCTACTGAGATGATTCTCTTTCTTCAGTCTTTAGTCTTTGACTTCAGACGAATGCTTTCAGTTGAGGCTGATTTGAACTGAAGTGAAGCTCAGTGAATATTCTGAAACTGAAATGTTTTAGAATCCTGTACAAGTATTCTTCATTGATCTTCAACTATTTCCTGGACAAATTATACTTGGTCGATTTCGACCCAACAAATTCCCCCTATTTGTCCTGAAATAATGCATGCATCTCAGACTTCTATCTATACATGTTTGTAAGTCTGAAATGCAAGTTTTGTTTAAGTTGTAAAAATTTTCTAAGGACATCTTATAGATCATTGATGCCTCGGAATTTTTCTTGTTGTTTTTCTAACTTAAACTTATCATCTACTTATTGGCTACAACTTGTAACATATATATACAAGACTGAAATGTTTGTTACACATGTAAATAAAATTACAAGTAAATGATAATCTGAATGAAGAAGCTACTTCTTTGAAGGCCTTGAGCCAGAAGGACTTTTAGTAGCCTTCCTCTTCAGTGGTGAATGATCCTTCCCAAACAATCTGTTCTCCATCTCTACCTTGGCTTGCATCTTTTGTTTTATTCTTGACATCCATACACTAATGAGATGAGATTTTGGCTTAGCCTTCAGAATGGGGATCATTTCTCTATGTTCAGAAATGCCAAATTCATGAACTGAGACCTGATTGTACTCAGCTGTTGCCCTTCCTTCTCTGGTAACCACCAGATCAAATAACTTCAATCCATTTTCCTTTACAACTTATATATCAATAATTTTGGAAGGATAGGATCAATGTTTCAGATAGTGATCATACTGAGCTTGTTCAGCTTTTCTTTGAGCTTCAGCAACACTTTCTGAGATAGGCTTGAAGGTAGAGAGATCAGCATCTCGAGTATTTTTCCTTGTGGATCTAGGTCCAGTCACTTTGCTTTTCAATGGTGGCCTTGTCTTTTCCCTCTCCACCTTGGCAACTTCAGCTAGAATAGACTTCTTTTTAATTTCCATCTCTTTGTTTCTGTTTTTCACCAAGTCCTCAACGGACAATTTA
Source organism: Erigeron breviscapus (assembly GCA_034093135.1). Taxonomy (NCBI): domain Eukaryota; kingdom Viridiplantae; phylum Streptophyta; class Magnoliopsida; order Asterales; family Asteraceae; genus Erigeron; species Erigeron breviscapus. The sequence goes on along the minus strand of CM067170.1, from coordinate 62,374,470 downwards.
AATGTGAGATGGTCCAGCTTCTGTTCCAAGGGAGAATACTTCACCCCATATTCATAGTCTCCCATTTCATCCAAAGCCTTCTGCACTCTGGGATCTTCTTTGATCTTTTGATATCTTTCTAATGAAAGACCCAAAGCTGCAGCATCAATGTGGTCAAGGGTCCCCATCGAGAGATGTTGTGCCCTTTCCCTTTGCTTATTTGCTCTATAGGCAATGAACTGATTGGAGACTTTCCTCTGCAATTCCTTCAGTTTAGCTTCATCTGCAATCAAGTCATGCAGAGGATAACCATGTTCATCAACGTTTTCAACAACCACAAGTCCAGAACCTTTAGAACCTTTGGACTTGGGTTCTTCAACAACTGGGGCTTTGCCCTTATCTTTCCTTGCAGGCTCAGAAACTTGTGCTTCAGATGCACGTTGTTCCCCCTGAACTGAAGCACCACTGGTTTGTGTCTCAGATTGTTTCTTTGTTGCTTGAATAATTTCTTGAGTACTAGCCAGCAAACCAATGGGCACCTGATCTTTTCCCCCTTTGGGGACCTCTGATGGCAATTTTGCAAATTCTTCAATTGCCATTTGCATATGCTTCAGAGGTTCCCAACTTTGTTGTTTCAGACAATCAGCAATACCCCTAGACAAAGTAGCAAACTGAGACCTCAATCTGAAATTGGAATTAAGGTTCAGTGCTTCTTTATTAACAATTTCAGCAAGCTGCTTTCGATCATCTTCAGTAAAAGAAGCAGCAGGGGGAGGAGTAACAACTTGTTCTTTCTTCAGCAGGGTCAGAATTTCATCAAGTTTCTTGGACTGGTCTTTGACAGTCACATCAAGAGTAGATATTGATTTTTGCACATCTTCAACAGCCTTATCAACTCTCTTTGTAGTGTCCTTTGTGAGTTCAACGACCATCCTTCTGACCCTCTCTTCAACCTTTTCAGCCACTGAAGTTGAAATATGAGCAACAAGTTCCTGAGATAGCTCAGACTTCATCTTCTCAAAAAACTCAACACTTATAGAAGACCTGATGGTTGTTTTTGTTTTAGTGTTTAAATTTATAAAAATGTTGTACAAGTTATTATCTCAAAAACACACACACCTTAACGGACAGGGGACCGATCAGATGTAGTATAGTTTAGTGATAAGAACAGGATCATTCGCAGGGACGCGTTGCTTTACCTAATCTAGTAATATGTGTAATTCTAGCGGTTATGGGGTTGTCACGATTTCCTATTAAACTAATTAAAATACTGAAAAGTAAATAGAAGCCGCAACCGCTTATTCAGCGAAAGGCTCAGTCTGAAAATAGTTTGAAAAAGCAAATAACAGTAATTAAATTAAAATACTTGTTTGGCATCTCAGATCTCATGGTACGACCAAATATTATTCTACCTACTTGCTAGACTGTTGGAAACTTAATCACGGCTCAGATTCTCATTAGATTCACTTTGCCTAATTAACTAGTGTTGTCGCTAGACTCACACTACCCTATAAACAAATTCTCGTTAGATTCATTGTTTAAGCATTAATGACCTAAAGTTCGTGTTACTAGTTCATCTTTTAGTTACCCGGCTCTTAAGCCATGACCAGATAGTAATTATCTCCGGTGACCACAGTGCTCGTTTCCAAGTCAAAGGATCGCGTTTGACATTGTTAAGCATCATGTTCTATTCATCCTAATTACTATGGTTCTGGATCCCTCGGTTACAAGTGAATCACCTTTTACAACTACTTAAAGACCGGCTAGTATTTTCCATCCTTATGTATTAATCCTAGTGTATGATTATAGACCGATCATCAGAATTAAACTAATTAAAATACTGAAAAGTAAATAGAAGCCGCAACCGCTTATTCAGCGAAAGGCTCAGTCTGAAAATAGTTTGAAAAAGCAAATAACAGTAATTAAATTAAAATACTTGTTTGGCATCTCAGATCTCATGGTACGACCAAATATTATTCTACCTACTTGCTAGACTGTTGGAAACTTAATCACGGCTCAGATTCTCATTAGATTCACTTTGCCTAATTAACTAGTGTTGTCGCTAGACTCACACTACCCTATAAACAAATTCTCGTTAGATTCATTGTTTAAGCATTAATGACCTAAAGTTCGTGTTACTAGTTCATCTTTTAGTTACCCGGCTCTTAAGCCATGACCAGATAGTAATTATCTCCGGTGACCACAGTGCTCGTTTCCAAGTCAAAGGATCGCGTTGACATTGTTAAGCATCATGTTCTATTCATCCTAATTACTATGGTTCTGGATCCCTCGGTTACAAGTGAATCACCTTTTACAACTACTTAAAGACCGGCTAGTATTTTCCATCCTTATGTATTAATCCTAGTGTATGATTATAGACCGATCATCAGAATTAAACTAATACATGCAGATATAGACCGATCATCAGAATTAAACTAATACATGCAGATATAGAACCGATAATAATATGAAGAACTAGTAAAACATGGATCTACGATAAACAGTAAAACACACTCCAACAGATTCTAACAAATAAAGTAAAATAGATAAATGTCTACATGATCACATCAATCCAAACAAGTATTCAGCCTACTAGCCTGACATTATTAAATGAATAACAAAGTCTGAAAAGATGAAAGACATTGTTTACCAACTGAAAGTAAAGTAAAGAGTAGATCTAGGGTGAGGATGAAGATCAGAAGGTGTTAGAAGCTCCAAAACCTCCTTGGAATCTGCAAAGTCGACCTAGGGTTGAATATGGGCGGCTAGGGCTGCTGAATCGACTCTCTCTTAGGGTTTTGAGGGTTACTTCGACTTAAATAGGAGCTGAAGTCGGTTTCTGGTCTGGGCCGCCCAGCGGCGCTGGATGGGCTCCAGCGGCGCTGGGCTTGGGCCAACGGCGCTGGCATGGGCCAGCGGCGCTGGCAGCTGCTGCTGCTTCTCGTACTTTTTCGTCCGGCTCCCGAATCACCTCCTTGTGTCTTGTAACTTCATAGGCCTTCATCTTGAGTTACTTGATGCCATTTACCCTCACTCGCATCTTCCGTGAACCTGCGTAAACATACGACTCATTAAGTACCGATAGTTCCGGAATATTAACTCATTTAAGACATAGAAATGAGGCCTTTCGATAGGGGTTTTTATCACAAAATGGACGGTCATCATATACCCCCACACTTAAGTCTTTGCTTGTCCTCAAGCAAATAGTCCAAGAAAATAAAACAATGATGAGCGGATAGCTTAAGTGTTAAAGTTATTCTACTTCATTAAAACATTTGAAAGATTAGTCATGCAAATGATTTGAGAAAAGCTTTAGACAAAATCAGTAAGCTATAGCTAGATGCAAGATAATTAGTCAACCAAAACTAAAAGCTAACTTTTTAATCGTGTTAATACCTCTAAAACAGTTCTATACTTCCACATGTCTTACAACTCAATCTTACTTCTTTCTGCTGACTAGTTAGGCACATAATTAAGGTTTGTATAGCAATCAGAACTACTAGCTACTAGCAAGGCATTTTTATTCATTCATTTGTGTACTTGTGAGTCACTACTTAGAGATACTCCTACACTACAGTCATGCTCGCTAGCTAAACACTAAAGCAGTTATACGATATTATCATCTTTAATAGTTGAGACAGCGGTGACAGGTCGGTGGTTCCCCACTCGCAGAACGACATAACTCAACTAATGGTTAGAGTTTATACCTTTCATCAAGACAGCGGTGACAGGTCGGTGGTTCCCCACGCGCAAAGCGACATAACTTGATGCGTATAGATTTTACTCGTTATTAGTTCTTTGAACTCTTTTTATTTAATCTACTTATTGCCTTTCTTAAGGTACTACATTAATAGACATTATCAGAGACCCCAGGTGACTCATACGCTACTCCGCATGCAACTAGTTCACATTATATGGTGTAAGAATTAAGGCGAACCATACGTCTAAACTAGTTCCTACACAAGCACGTATATCATTAAGTCCAATTAATACACCTATACTAATGACTAGAAAGCTCTAATTGCTAGGCATATTAAAGTCCGGTTAAATGTGCTATGGCAAACATCATCGCATACAGTTTCAGTCTAAGCTCTAATCTAGTTGGAAGTATGAACAACCACAAATCTATAGTCAAGCTAACAGTTCTAACTAACCGTTCATCTACCAAAGCTAATATTGCTTAGTTATCGTCATCTTTTGCCTACTTGCAAAGCTTATATTCTCAAAATGATTTTCTGACACAAGAAAAACTTGAATTTTGCATGAATTAAGTAGTAGAAAACTTATGATAAATCAAGCAATTAAACCACGAGTTTTTCCTATTCCATCCCCCCACACTTAAATTGTACAACGTCCTCGTTGTACTATGCAGAACATATAGGGTAATAGGAAAAACACATAAAAGATAAAGGATTAACGAAACTTCCCTTGCTTATGTTGCATGATTGTTGTTGAAGATGGCATTTGTGGAGCGACTTGAATGATGTTGAACTTCAAAAACTTGAGTCGTCTCCATTTGATGGCGATCCATTGATGCGTCTCCACCTTCTTTTCTTTTTGGTATTTTTTGATTTTTTATTTTTTTGGATTTTTGGGTTTTTCTGATTTTTTTTGGATTTTTCGCGATCTGGTGTGCAGACTGGAGCTCCGAGCGGCGCTGGCAAGCTGGTGAGCGGCGCTGGACACACACGAGCGGCACTGGGACTGCTTGAGCGGCGCTGGATCTGCACAGGTGGCGCTGGGAGGTGTTGAGCGGCGCTGGGAATCCCATGTGGCTTTCCCAGCGGCGCTGGAGGTCTCCTAGCGGTGCTTTTGACTCCTGTACGTGTTTTAACGTCTGATTTCTTCAACGATTTGCTTCTTGAACTCCCCCACACTTAGCTTTTGGCCAAATGCTTGGTTTCCTTCAGACTACAAAGCAAAATACTCCTGCACACTTCAATCATAATATCAAAATGGAAAATAACAAGCTAAAACATAAAAATAAAAATAAAAATAAAAACGAAATACGATTGCAATAAGTTACTTGTCTCCTTGATCCATTGAAAGCTTGCATCTGTGATTCTGAAGACATACTCATAAAAAGATCACAAATGATAAATTTAAAACAATCACTCAATTGCAATTAGTCACATATTCCTAAAAATAAAAATAAAAATAAAAATAAAAATAAAAATAAAATACGGCTTGGGTTGCCTCCCAAGAAGCGCTAAGTTTAACGAGTCTTCAGCCGGACTCAGCCTAGGAACTAGGTTGAGGAAGAGTACGGGGTAGGCCGGGGGCCGGTTCCCGTTGGGTTATATCGAATAAAAATGTCAGAACTATCCTCCAAATATGACTCGATATTCATCCTTTCTCCTTGTCCTTGGCAAAGCTTAGTCTTACAGTCAAAACCATAGGGATTATCTTTACTTATATCCTTCTTATTAAACTTCAATATATTAATCCCTGACTGTAACATCAATTCTCCTAACTTGACATTTATATCAGCACATGCGATTCTTAAAAATGGTTGACCTAAAATCACATTATTCCTAGTGATCGCGTTTTCTTTTACCATAAAGAATTCTGTCGAGAATTTCAGTCCGTCAATATGAATCACTACATTCTTAACAAATCCTCGGACTCTAATCTTTACATTTTTAAAAAGATAGACCATTTTATCTTCCCATTCCACTTTCCCTAGGTCTCTACTAGCATATCTTGTCTGATAATCTAGGGGAAGTATGTTTATTGTTGCCCTTGCGTCTATAAAAGCTTCACATCCTAAATTTCCTCGGATTCCACTTCGAACTTTAAAGATTGTAGGGTCTCCTAGGGCAGAGGTTGACAGATAAGGGTTATACTTAGTTAAGGCTTGATCCTTAATATCATTCCATCCTAAGTTATATAGGAATTTGTTTACCCTAACTAGTATCCTGTCACCTTTTTCTACACTTCTCTCAGTCTTTTCTAGGATCTTTTCTAACTCATCAATTTTAGTTTTCCTATGTAATTTACTCAACCCTTTCCCATACCTAGTACTCAAATCTAAGCCTTCACCATACCAAAAACGACTTAAACTTCTAAGGCAATAATAGGCATCTAAAGGTTCCTCATCACACTCATTCTCAATATTAAATCACATGTTATCATAGTCGACATCCCTAGAGTTCATAACATGCAATTTGACTCTAACTTGACCATTTGATAAAGATATTTCACGTTTACGAACATGGATGATAGCATCCGCAGCATGAAAAAATGGTCGTCCTAAAATTAGGGGTATCACTACTTCACTTACCGAATCAAGCACAACAAACTCAGTCCAAAATTCTAAATCCTTAACCCTGACATGGACTTGTTCGACAATCCCCTTGGGTTGTCGGTAAGTCTGATCGGCTAACTGAATGCTCATGTTAACGGGTTTTAGCAAACAAAGGGTAAGTTTCTTATAAATCACAGTAGGCATAACATTAATACTTGACCCTAAATCATCTAATGTACTCGAAAAATACTCATTATTAATAGTGCAAGGGATAAGAAAACTTCTTGGATCTTCAGATGCTTGCGGTAGCTGTGTCCCGTCATCCGGTGCTTTCGGATCTTGAACTTCATCCTTACTGTCCGAGTCGTCCCCATCCTTGATTTTGCATTTTGAGGCGAATTGGGTCTCGACATCTCCCTGAAAAACTGCTGAAAACGAAGTTTCGAGCGAATCTGGGTTGACGGAGCCTGGAGCGGCGCTGGGAGGGTGGTAGCGGCGCTGGGGCTCACCTGGGTGACATCCAACGGTGCTGGTTTGCACCTGAAGGTCTTCCAGTGGCGCTGGGGTCTTCATAGCGGCGCTGGGCTTCACCTGGAGGGTTACCAGCGGCGCTGGGCAGTGCAGCCAGCGGCGCTGGTGGTGTCTGGGCAGATTCCAGATTTGCGTTTTTGCTTGTTTCCTCTTCGTTTTGCTCCCGTACGACCTGTACCTGATTGGACGCTTCACAAGAATCATTAGAAAGCTCAGTAGAGTCATTACCTTCGGTGAACACGACGTTCACATTCTCGTTTCGTCCGATTGGTGGTTGGTACTTTTGACTCGTGCTAGGGTTTGAGCTTGGACCGCCTTGGATGATTTGCCTTGGAGTGGGGCTGCTCTCCTTTCTTGCATTCTGTTCAATCCATCTATCTATCCTCCTCTCCAGGTCCTTGATTGCGGCTTGTTGATTTCTTGCTCCCTCGTCAACCTTTTGATTGAGATTGCTTATTTTCTCATTGAGCGACTTTGTATAGCTTGCTAAGGAGTCGTGTCTCTTTTCATTCATTTCAATGTACTTCTCCATCATGTTGGTGAGCTTGACAATCGGATCCTCCTTGACTTCATTCTCCACTTTTGGTTGCTCGGGTTGACCATTACTCATTTGCCACCTATTTTGAAAAGAACCAATGTTATTTCTAGCATAACTAGAATTAAAAGTAGAATTACCGGGGTTTATTTGGAATAGTCCTCGTTGAAAGCTTCCTCGGTATTGGTTCTGAACATAATTGACTTGCTCGGTAGCCTCCTCTTCACAATCCTTGATATAGTGCATTCCTCCGCAATTATTGCACCCGTGTGCAATCACCTTGAGGTCTTTGTCCATAATGTCCAACCTATCTTCAAAAGTAGAAAAACGGTTAGATAAAGCTTTAAGTTCATCAATTACCTCATTGTTGGAGCTGCTCTCGATGCTAGCCACGGTTCTCCTCATCCTCCTATCTCGATCCTTATCATCCATATCTCGAGCTAAGCTAGCTTGCACCATATCCTCCATCATTTTGTACGCGTCATTGGTAGACTTGTACAAAAAGTTACCACCGCCGGTTAGGTCTAAATCCTTTTGGGAACTCTTGGTTAAACCATAGAAGAAAATCTCCATGATCTCGTCCTTGTTCAGTCCATTCCCGTGACAGTTTCTGATCATTTCCCTAAGCCTTTTCCATGCATCAACTAGTGATTCTCCTTCGTCTTGCTTGAAAGCCTTGATCTCTCGAATCATTTTCCTAGCTAAACTCGGGGGAAAGAATCGCGAGACGAACTGTTCGCGAAGTTGATTCCATGTAGTGATGGTACCTTCATCGAGCTCATCGAACCAAGCACGTGCCTCTCCCGTGAGAGACGACGGAAATAAGCTAAGCTTCACATCGTCATCGGTGACGTCTCCTCCATATTTGAACATTTTGCACAAACTTGTGAACTTGCTTACATGCTTATGGGGGTCGGATTTGGCTCGGCCATCATATTGGTTGTCTTGGATTAACTTAAGGTGGTGTCCTTTGACTGAAAACGAATCTCCTAAGTTCGGTGGGACTATAGCCGATCCCGGTGTCGGTGCAACGGCTCTCGTCCTTTCCATCATAGGTCGGTCAAATTCATCCATTTCGGATCTAGGTGAATTCGGTTGGGACATAGTGTCGGATGAGGTGTCGGATGATCCTAAGGGGTTATCTACGTTAAAAAGGTTTTCTAGGTTAAATACGGGTGGTGGAATTGGTGTGTTACTTTTCCTTCTACGTTTGAGTTTACCTAAGCTTGTAGAGAAACGCTTTACAACCGTTCCCGATCTTAAACGCATCAACTACCTAAATAATCCTGCAAAACTCAAGAAAAAGATCAAACGCACCAATATAAAAATGAAAAGAAAAATTAAACTACCTAAACTAAAAATGAAATGAAAATACTACTAAACCCTAATTTACCTAAAAACCTAATTTTGACCTAATTTGACTTCTAACCCTAATATGACTTAAACCTAAGTACTGAAAGTAACTACTCCGTGCCGAAACACAAAGTAGGGTCGAACTACACTACTAAACTAAGAATGCGTCGCGTCCCCGGCAGCGGCGCCAAAACACTTGATGGTTGTTTTTGTTTTAGTGTTTAAATTTATAAAAATGTTGTACAAGTTATTATCTCAAAAACACACACACCTTAACGGACAGGGGACCCGATCAGATGTAGTATAGTTTAGTGATAAGAACAGGATCATTCGCAGGGACGCGTTGCTTTACCTAATCTAGTAATATGTGTAATTCTAGCGGTTGTGGGGTTGTTACGATTTCCTATTAAACTAATTAAAATACTGAAAAGTAAATAGAAGCCGCAACCGCTTATTCAGCGAGAGGCTCAGTCTGAAAATAGTTTGAAAAAGCAAATAACAGTAATTAAATTAAAATACTTGTTTGGCATCTCAGATCTCATGGTACGGCCAAATATTATTCTACCTACTTGCTAGACTGTTGGAAACTTAATCACGGCTCAGATTCTCGTTAGATTCACTTTGCCTAATTAACTAGTGATGTCGCTAGACTCACACTACCCTATAAACAAATTCTCGTTAAATTCATTGTTTAAGCATTAATGACCTAAAGTTCGTGTTACTAGTTCATCTTTTAGTTACCCGACTCTTAAGCCATGACCAGATAGTAATTATCTCCGGTGACCATAGTGCTCGTTTCCAAGTCAAAGGATCGCGTCTGACATTGTTAAGCATCATGTTTTATTCATCCTAATTACTATGGTTCTGGATCCCTCGGTTACAAGTGAATCACCTTTTACAACTAGTTAAAGACCGACTAGTGTTTTCGATCCTTATGTATTAATCCTAGTGTATGATTATAGACCAATCATCAGAATTAAACTAATACATGCAGATATAGAACCGATAATAATATGAAGAACTAGTAAAACATGGATCTACGATAAACAGTAAAACACACTCCAACAGATTCTAACAAATAAAATAAAATAGATAAACGTCTACATGATCACATCGATCCAAACAAGTATTCAGCCTACTAGCCTGACATTATTAAAGGAATAACAAAGTCAGAAAAGATGAAAGACATTGTTTACCAACTGAAAGTAAAGTAAAGAGTAGATCTAGGTTAAGGATGAAGATCGGAAGGTGTTAAAAGCTCCAAAACCTCCTTGGAATATGCAAAGTCGACCTAGGGTTGAATTTGGGCGGCTATAGCTGCTGAATCGGCTCTCTCTTAGGGTTTTGAGGGTTACTTCGACTTAAATAGGAGCTGAAGTCGGTTTCTGGTCTGGGCCGCCCAGCGGCGCTGGATGGGCTCCAGCGGCGCTGGGCTTGGGCCAACGGCGCTGGCATGCTGCCAGCGGCGCTGGCAGCTGCTGCTGCTTCTCGTACTTCTTCGTTCGGCTCCCGAATCACCTCCTTGTGTCTTGTAACTTCATAGGCCTTCATCTTGAGTTACTTGATGCCATTTACCCTCACTCGCATCTTCCGTGAACCTGCGTAAACATACAACTCATTAAGTACTGATAGTTCCAGAATATTAACTCATTTAAGACATAGAAATAAGGCCTTTCGATAGGGGTTTTTATCACAAAATGGACGCTCATAAAGACCCAAGTTCCTTCGCATTAACACTGGGCTTCTTTACCAATTCATTAACTTCTTTTCCAACTGACATGACTTCTCTTTTCATTAATTCAACTGAAGAAGTCAAATTAGCCACCACTGAGGTTTGAACCTCCCTTTTTGTCAGTCGGAAGGCCTCCTTTATAGCAGAACTGATTCTATTACAAGCAAGAACTAAGTCATTTAGCTTCCCAGTGACCAAGCCCTCATTTGTAGCAACCCTTGTCATTTCAGTGCCAAGAAAGACTTGCACACCCTTCATATCAGTGAGGGACTTGGTATTGGCAGTTAGAGATTTAGATAAGTCCTCCACCCTGAGAAGTAGGTTTTGGACTTCGGCATTTGATTTCTCTAACTGTGCTTCCACACTCAAAGAAGGAGGTGGTTGTGTAGAAGCAGAAGCAATGAAGGGGATATTTCTAAGCCCATCTAGTGCCTTTTCTATCTGCATGTCAGTTGGACTCGCAGTTTCAGTTTCAGAGTCCAACTCCTTTTCAACTGGATCATCATAATTAATGGGCCTTGGAACGGTTTGAAGTTGTGGATGAATATGTTGAAAGTTGTGGTTGAAAACGTGGTGAAGTGATAGATGCGGGTGTTGAGCCTGGTGGAAAGTAAGGATGTTCGTGACTTATTGGTGGTGGGCGATATGGTTGTTCAAGATTTTGGATTTCTGGGGGAGGTGGAACGTTTGCGAGATCGAAGGCTGGCTCAGAATCAGACGACTGATTCTCCTCTAATAAGTTCTCGTCAAACTCAAAGTCAGCAAGGGAATCAAGATTCCCCTGAGGTGGCTCATCTTCATCCCAGAAAGCAGTCAAGACTGCAGTCTAATCAGATATGCCCTGGTTCAGATCCAGAGAACCTGAACCAGCTTCTGGTTCAACAACTGTTGCTGCAGATGCATCATTACCAGATTCAGAAATGTTTGGCTCAGCCAAAGCTTCACTGCCAGAGATAGCAGACACAGGGGTTGCCTCAGTGATCCTCGTGCCATCGTCAAGAACCACTTCATTGGCCGTAGAGTCTGGAACCTCAGTTTCCAATGGTGTCACCTCAGAAACTTCATCAGTTCGTGCATCAGAAGAGTGTAAGATATGTGAAGTTACAGGGGGTGCACGTGTAGACTCGGACTCTATTATGTGTTGGGCTGACACACTTATATTTTCTTCACCATCCCCTCCTAAAGAAATTTTGGGGATGACTGCTTGTGGGTTTCCCTTTTGACCTTCTTCTGGATCTTGTTGGGAAGATCCAGAAGGGCGAGCTTCGGTACTAACATCCTTGGGCTGTGAGGATGATTTCTTATATTTTCGATGTTTCAATAAGCCCTTTGGAGATCCTGAGGGACCTTTTGGGAGGTCCTCAGGTTGGTCAGTGGATGAGGATGATGGTGGTTGGGTAGATGAAGTTGTTGGGGTTTTGAACAACTTCAACATTTTACCACCAGATGCACCAATGGGTCCCACATTCTTTTGTGGCCTGCTCAGTGATCTTGCTGAACCAGCCGGTCGTGCTGAGACAGTTTTAGAAATTACCGGAGTCATTGCAGCAGAGAGTGCAGGTTCATCTTCTAAAGTGGACACATTTGTGAAGTCCCGACTGAACCCTGGTGTTGAAGACTCAAGCTCCTCATTGTTGTACGCATCTCCAAGAATGTTCATGAAGCAGATGCTCAGAAACCTGACAAATGAGATGTGAGGACTTCTTTTGCCCTTTAACTTGGTTATCAACTGAGAGAAGAGTATCTCAGCGAAGTCAACCTCAATCCCATGCCATAAATAATACCCCATCTCAACTTGAGGTAATGAAATCTGGTCCAAACCACCATGATTTCCGCCCAGGCACTCAACAATTTGAGTCCAAAAGTACCTCCAGCAGTTGCCAAAGCCAGATAAAAATATGTGGCCAGAGGTCTTCAGTTCGCCATTTGCATCAACCATGTCATCATGTCCCATGGCCTGCAAAACCACCCTGAAATTTATTCCTTTCAATCTATGGGCATAGACTGAGGGAGGTCGAAGGTAGTTCAGACGAAGAGCTTCTCTGAACCCTTCAAGAGTGATGATACACTGCTTTGTACCTTCGTTTAGAGTGAAAGCAATTTATTTTTCGTCCTTGCTAACGACAACAGTGTACCAGAATTCAAGTAAGTATCTATGATACATTACTTGTGGATTGGCAGTCAGGGCATAATGGAGAGGAGACTCTTCATAGAACTTGTTTATTCTCCCCATTAATGTTGCCGTATGAATATTTAGAGTGGCAACAAAATTGTTCATATTAAACCTAAGGGTTGAAGGATTAAAACCCTTTGACCATGCCGAACTAGGTTTGACTGCCTCAGATGGATTATACTCAAACTCAATGAGAGATTTAGCTTGAGATGTTGATGATTTTGCCATTTCTACAAGGGAAAACTGAAATTGATTGAATGTATTTAGGGTTTTGAAGATTTTGGAAGAGAGGAAATGAAGAGAGAGATTGATGATTGGGAGTAAATGAAAAAAGAAGTAAATGAAGGAATGAGAATGAAAATGGTATTTATTGTGGAAGACAGAAGGTTTTCCAAATAAATAAAGTTAAAATAATTTTGAATTTCAAACCCCAAAACAAGTAAAATATATTTTATGTGAAAGTAATTTTGATCGGGTTTGAAATCCGAAAATAATTTCGGGTTTACGTCCGCATTTAATGCAAAGACGGTTGGAGACCCCACATTTTCTAAAAACTTTTCCATTCTTTAATAAAAAGTACTCATTACTTTTCCATTTACGGCGCAACTTGTGTGACACGTCAGCATGACAAATAATATTTTAACCGTTACACAGTAAAAGTAACGTGTACACACAACTGACCAAGTATCAAAAGAACATTGAAAGGACCAATGGATTTCAGTGATGACTAAAAAAAATCTGAGCATGATCAGTTTTAAGAAATCTGAACCATCTCAGTTTAAAAAACTCAACTGAAATCAATTGGTGATCTGAGACATTTCAGTCAAAATATTTTTCTGGAAACAAAGTTCCCCCTCAGAAAAAGAGTTTATTTAAATACAAAAATATTTGACACTTCCCCCTGAAATGATGATCCATGAATCAATTAGTGCCAAGATAGTATCACAAAGGCGTTCGATAGCAAGGCGATCAAAGATTACATGGATCTCTTTAACTGGTGAACTTCATCAGTGTCACTGATGCGTTCATAATAAAGTTACCAGTTTAAGGATTTAACATACCTAACTCACTGATAAGATGTTTAAAAGTTTTGACATCTAAAGGTTTTGTAAAAACATCATCAAGTTGTTTATCAGTGGGGATAAAATGAAGTTCAATATCACCTTTCATAATGTGATCACGAATGAAATGATACCTGAGATCAATATGCTTGGTTTTGGAGTGCATGACAGGATTGCGAGATATGGCAATTTGTAACGTCCCAAAAATTAAAATCGATTTTTTTAATAAAAGGTACATTTATATTATATAAAATAAAACATCTTACAATACAATTCATTATTATTTTTTTATTAGAAATATTTCAACTTTCATATATCTTTCATACATCAAAATGACCATTAAATAAAACTCGTTGACATACTTGTACAATTGTACTAAATGCCAAGTTTGTTACAAAACGACAACCCACAAAAATTATAAATTTCGGCATGACCTTTTCGTAAAAATCTAGTATACATGCTTATTGCTAAGCATCAAAACCTGTTACGGAAAATAAATATTCAAAAATACATTTGTCCATACTCATTGAATTACTATTACAAAGTGACCCATTAAAAATATGGACGACATATTAAGAGCAAATGTACAAGAGACAACTTGTACCCTAACTACGAAACGGTACAAGTTTCTACCTTTCTAATGACTTTACTTCTCAAGCTCTAATCCTTGTATATGTACCTTTCATCGAGATTCACCTATAAAATATAAATAAACAACTAACGAGTAAGCGAAACGCTTAGTGAGTACAACTAACATATAACCATAACATTCTAGCATATGCTACAAAGGTTGGACACGTTTTTCCAACCATTTGAAGCCTTTCATTCATTTATGCATTCATTCATTCAACATTCATTCATACATCATTCATTCATCATTCATTCATACATCATTCATACATTCATTCATTCATTCATCATTCATTCATACATCATTCATACATTCATTCATTCATTCATGAGTTAATTTCACGGATCGTCTTTGTGGTTTGTCCAAAAATGCAGGTTTCGTCCTTAACTTTTCGAAGTGACATTGGCAATCCTTTACATGAGGATAATGGTCAGGTTTCGTCCTTTAAGATAACAAAAGTTTAATGAAATCGTTAAGTGTCCTCATGTGCAATCCACATGAGGGTATTTAGGTCTTTTTCAACTCTAAAGGACCACCAATGATGACTTTCTTTTTTCTTTTCTGCAAATATATCAATACTTTCAACCAAAACTTAAAAATTAAAAATCAAAACCCAAATGTTCATCTAAATCAAAGCTTCATGACATTTCAGATCTAGTATATTTTATAAAGCTTTTAAACCATTCCTTCATCCATCTATATTAATCTATATCAATATCTATTCTACTTCTATAGCATACGTATCTATATGTATATTTTCTCCATCCTTGTGAAACATATTATTCCATTCAACTCCATCCTTGTGAAACATTGATAAAGCAAAAGGGACGGTCTTCGATTTAGTTTTACACAATATTAATCTTGCTCTCCCTATTTAATCCAACATTTTGTTTACACAAAATTAATCCAACCTGACATAAATCAAACCTATATAGAGATAGATATAGAGATATAGGTATACAAATATATATTATATAGAAATAGAATAGAGAGTGGATTTGGTGGTGGTAAGATATGGGGTGAGCAGGATTTGAACTAGAGCATACTATTCATGTTTTTCAACATCCATTAATCGATCAATCTCTAAAATGATCACTATTTCCACCCTTAAATCCTTCGATCCACAGTAGAGGTGAGAGGGGAGAGTGAAGAAATGGTAATGGTCGGAGTGCTTGGTGGTGTGGGCGACCGCCGGCAGTGGTAGTGGTGGTGGTGCACGGTGGTGTTTGGTGGGTGAACGGACGATGACCGGAGCTAATTCGGATTCTTTTTATGTTGGTTTCGGTTGAAATCATAGTGCAGGTGTGTTTGTAAGATTAGTAGATTACAGATCCATTTTGCTGTTTATTATTGTTATAAGATCTAAATATACATATATGTACACCAGATTTGTATACATGTTTTGATTGAATTTTTCAAATTGTTAAATATAAGATTTTGATTTTGATTTTGAATTTAATTTTGATTAGAAAGATATAGGTATATAGATATATAACTGCAGACCAAGGTACAAGATGATGTATGAATTTATGTGTAAAAAATATATCAACATTAATCCTTTAGGTTTAAAATGATATAATCTGCCCTCATGTGTAATGCACGTGAGGGCACTTAATGGTTTCATTAAACGTCTGTTATCTTAAAGGACGAAATCTGACCATTATCCTCCTGTAAAGGATTGCCAATGTCATTTCGAAAATTTAAGGACGAAACCTGCATTTTTGGACAAACCACAAGGACGATCCATGAAATTAACTCTTCATTCATTCATTCATCATTCGTAAAAAGCATACACATAAGTAAATTGTACTCACCTTGCTGACGACAACTCATGCTAATAAACTTTGGTCCATCTCTATTATGGCTCTTGAAATCTAAAACATTAAACATACAATATGATCATTACAATGTCTTTAGTATTAATTCTTTACCCAACTAATACTTAACTTATTTAATGGTATATACTTTTGTCCATTATCTTCTTTACATACTTTGAATACTTAAAATGATACATGTGATAACCTATATATCTCTTTATCATTCATTATTTGACAATTTAATAATTCAACACCTTCAAATTTCATTTTATAATTCTGGACCAGCTGTAGTATTCTAAATATTTGAGCAATAAAACCTTGGATTCATGATATAAGACCATAGTAATAGAAAAATATACCCATAGACCTTTCAAATGACAGCTTATATGTCTCCTACGGACTTATGGTTGATTTATTATGATTTCCCGAACACAACTCAGTTTTGTATAACACTTTCTGGACAGCCTGTAGAACTTCAAAGATTTGATTGTCTTCTGATCAAAATTAATTTATGAAACTAATTTTGTTAAAACTAGACTCACACACCTTTCCAACGATAGCTCATACGTCTCCTAACTATTTACGGTTGATTTTCTATGATTTTTCGAAACAACAAATTTTCTGCACTTAGTGCAGCCATACTTACGGGTTTTACCTATAATCACCAACACTCAACATAAACCAATTTTTAACAATTCTATTAGTTAACCTCAACTCAATAACACTTTTAGGTACTGATTTGAATATGTTTCATGATCCATCAATATTATTTTTATCACTAAAATTTATCATTTTCTCAACCAAATACTAGACAAGTACTTCATTCTAACATCATGATAATACAAATACTTCTATATCTTTACATAATATTTGATATGCAATAATTATTGTTGACATTATTTTATAAAACCCTTGAAATAATAACCAATGTTTAATCCATTTTTATTACTTGGATCAAAATCCCCTATTTCATATATATTATAAACCCTAACTAGAAAAATAACAAATATGGTAATCATACCTTCAATTGATGATGTAAAACATCTAGTAATCCAAACATGCAAGCCTAGAATTGATTCCTTTTCACCTTTTCTTCATAAAATTCGGCTATCACCATATCACCACCATAAAAGTGGGTTTTCTTCAAGAATTATTGTTATCTTTATGATTATATTATATAAATTTGATGTGTTTTCTTCTATTTTTTTCTTTGATTTTCGGATTCAACATTTCACACACACATAGTTGAAAGTTCAAGAATAATGGAGAAAAATGATTAAGGGAGTTAGGCTGGGATTTTTATCAAGTTTCCCAAAATTTGTAACCTAGGTCCCCATATTTTTGCTTAATGACAACTTTTACCCAATCCATAGCTTTTCTCATTTCAAGTCCTTTTTATCATTACAAAATACATCCCTTTTTTTTAAACTAATATTTCATTGATATATTATTTATTCTAACTTATAATTGTATAAATAATACTTTTTAGATATTGAGGTGTTACACAATTGCACTGGTATTATCACAAAAGATTGGAATCTTTGTGTAAGTAACACCATAGTCAGTCAGCTGGTTCTTCATCCACATAATCTGAGCACAACAACTTGCTGCAGAAATGTATTCAGCTTCAGCTGTGGAGAGTGACACTGCAGTTTGTTTCTTACTGGTCCAACTCACTAATTTGCCACCTAGAAAATGACAACCACCTGTGGTACTTTTCCTATCTATCTTACAACCTGCATGATCAGAATCTGAATAACCCAATAGATCTAGACTTGAGCCTTTGGGATACCAAAGACCAAGTCTGGGGACACCTTTAAGGTATCTGAAAATTCTTTTCACAGCATTTAAGTGTGCTTCTCTGGGATCAGACTGAAATCGAGCACAAAGGCATGTTGCAAACATTATGTCTGGCCTACTTGCAGTTAGGTACATCAGTGAACCCACCATACCACGATATTTTGTGGGGTCCACTGGTTTTCCATTTGGATCAGAATCCAAAGTTAAAGGAGCTGAAATAGGAGTATCTTTTGATGAGACTGAATCAAATTGATATTTTCTTTAATAAATTTCTGACATATTTTTCTTGATTTATGAAAATACCATCACAGTTGAAAGTTCAAGAATAATGGAGAAAAATGATTAAGGGAGTTAGGCTGGGATTTTTATCAAGTTTCCCAAAATTTGTAACCTAGGTCCCCATATTTTTGCTTAATGACAACTTTTACCCAATCCATAGCTTTTCTCATTTCAAGTCCTTTTTATCATTACAAAATACATCCCTTTTTTTTAAACTAATATTTCATTGATATATTATTTATTCTAACTTATAATTGTATAAATAATACTTTTTAGATATTGAGGTGTTACACAATTGCACTGGTATTATCACAAAAGATTGGAATCTTTGTGTAAGTAACACCATAGTCAGTCAGCTGGTTCTTCATCCACATAATCTGAGCACAACAACTTGCTGCAGAAATGTATTCAGCTTCAGCTGTGGAGAGTGACACTGCAGTTTGTTTCTTACTGGTCCAACTCACTAATTTGCCACCTAGAAAATGACAACCACCTGTGGTACTTTTCCTATCTATCTTACAACCTGCATGATCAGAATCTGAATAACCCAATAGATCTAGACTTGAGCCTTTGGGATACCAAAGACCAAGTCTGGGGACACCTTTAAGGTATCTGAAAATTCTTTTCACAGCATTTAAGTGTGCTTCTCTGGGATCAGACTGAAATCGAGCACAAAGGCATGTTGCAAACATTATGTCTGGCCTACTTGCAGTTAGGTACATCAGTGAACCCACCATACCACGATATTTTGTGGGGTCCACTGGTTTTCCATTTGGATCAGAATTCAAAGTTAAAGGAGCTGAAATAGGAGTATCTTTTGATGAGACTGAATCAAATTGATATTTTTTTAATAAATCTCTGACATATTTTTCTTGATTTATAAAAATACCATCTTTGGTTTGTTTTACTTGAAGACCCAAGAAATATGTCAGTTCACCCATCATACTCATTTCATACTCAGAAGACATGAGTTCAGAAAATTTTTCATACATCTTTTCATTTGTAGAGCCAAACACAATATCATCAACATAAATTTGTACAAGTAATAGATTTCCTTTATCATGTAAAATGAACAAAGTACTATCTATTGCACCCCTTTTAAAACCATTTTTCAGAAGATGTTTAGTTAGAGTATCATACCAGGCTCTAGGTGCTTGTCTCAGACCATATAAGGCTTTGTTCAGTCTGTACACCCAGTGAGGTTTTTCTTCATTGACGAACCCAGGTGGTTGATAAACATAAACAACTTCTTCCAACTCTTCATTCAGGAAAGCACTTTTGACATCCATTTGATAGACTTTGAATTCATGATGAGCTGCAAAAGCTTAGAAAATTCTGATAGCTTCTAGTCTAGCAACTGGTGCAAATGTTTCATCAAAATCAATCCCTTCTTCTTGAGCATACCCTTTAGCAACAAGTCTTGCCTTGTTTCTGATGACATGACCATCTTCAACCATCTTATTTCTGAAGACCCATCTTGTTCCAATTGGTTCTTTCTTCAGATTGTTGGGACAAGGAACAAGTTCCCAAACATCATTCCTTTTAAACTGGTTAAGCTCATCTTGCAAGGCTTCAACCCAGCTTGGGTCTTTCATAGCCTCGTCAATCTTCTTCGGTTCTATCAGTGATAAGAAGCTGACATTTAAGCATTGATCGTTTGTGGCTCTTCTAGTCTGAACCCCTCTATTGGAATCTCCAATAATTTGATCAATTGGATGTGCCTTTGTCCATTTAGAGTATTGACCAGGATGAACAATGATATCAGTGCAAGAATTCCTCTGATTTACTTCAGGAGCAGCTTCAGAGAAGACTATTTCAGTCTCTTCATCTTCTTCCTGCAGATCATGACTTGCATCATGAAATTCTCCAGATTGGGGTAAATCAGTGGAAGCTGGTATCTGATCTGAAGCAGCACGCACATCAGATCCAATAGTCAGTTCAGAAGGTAGCTTAAAATTGACTGAAGGATAGAATGGTATGTTGCTATCTGAACAGAGATGATCAAAAGCAGGTTAAGGTGACTGATCTGGTTGATTAATGGGATCAGATTCACCAAAACTGATTCGACTTTCTGAGGGTGGTACAGGAGTTGGTTTATTGAAGATTGCAGAATTTGATTCATCAAAGGTAACATGAATTGACTCATCAACCTTGTCAAGTCTCTTGTTATAGACTCTGAAGGCTTTGCGATTTACTGAATATCCTAAGAAGTAACCTTCATCAGCTTTTGCATCAAACTTTCCAAGCTGACTGGAGTCGTTCAGAATGTAAACTGGACATCCAAAAACATGGAAATATCCAATATTTGGCTTTCTATTTCTAAGGACTTCATAGGCTGTCTTCTTGTGTCTTTTAACATAAACAGATCTATTCTGAGTGTAGCAAGCAGTTGCAACAGCTTTAGCCCAGAAATTTTTTAGGAAGACCAGATTCAGTGAGCATACTTCTAGCAGCTTCAATCAGCGTTCGATTCTTTCTTTCTACAACACCATTCTGCTCTGGTGTGTGAGCTGAAGAGAAGTTCTGAGATATGCCAGTTTCAGTGCAGAATGACTCCAGTGTGGCATTTCTGAATTCAGTGCCATGCCACTTTTGAGCTGACAAACTTTTCGCTTGTGTTTGAGTTCAAGTTGTTTGATGAGGGCAATAATTTCAGCAGCAGTTTCACTCTTTGTTCTGAGGAAAACAACCCAACAATATTTTGAGAACTCGTCTACCACAACAAGGGTGTACCTCTTTCCTGCTCTTGTCTGAACGTTCACATGACCAAAAAGATCCATGTGTAGCATGTGAAGTGGTTCAGTGATGCTGGAATTTTGCTTGGTCTTGAATGTTGCTCTTTTCTGCTTTCCCATTTCACAACCTGGACATGGCTTGTCTTTATTGAAAGACACTGGAGGTATCCCTTCTGCAAGTTGTTTTCTTGACAACTTATTGATGTTTTTGAAGTTCAGATGGGATAACCTCTTGTGCCACAACCAGTTTGTGTCCTCATCTGCCTTTGTATAGAAACATTGTTCACTGGGTGAACTTTCCATATCAATGATATAGATATTTCCTTTTCTTGGAGCAACCAACACTACCTTCCAATCCCTGTTGATTATGGTGCCTTGACAAATATCAAATAAAACCTAGAATCTATCATCACACAGTTGACTGACACTGATCAGGTTATATTTTAAACTGTTAGGTTCAGGTTTAGTCCAGATTTACTGGACTCGCTCCAGACGCGACTACTGGAGCCTCACTGAAGATCTGTCCAGAAACGTGTTCTACTGGACCTACTCCAGACTTGGAATCTGGAATCCCTCTGAAGATTTGTCCATAAATAATGGAAGACCAGTGAGCAAATACTTGTATAGGAAATCTGGAGTATTCTCCAGATGAGCTCACTGGACTTCACCCCAGTCCAGATCTACTCTACTGAAGACATTCTGACTGAAGTCTGAAGAAAGAAGACTTAACAAATGGCGGAGTCCACTGGAAAGTCTTACCAGATCTGTACACTGGAGGATTGTCAGTGTTCTAGATCCTACAAGTCTGAACACTGATATCAAGGATTGACTTTTCCCTTCACACACTTTCCAAAGAACAATCCACTTGTTCTTTACCAAAGTATACGTGTGTAAAGGTGGTTGGATAAAAGGATACACTTGCATTTGATGTGACTTTATCCTTATTCCTTATCCAATACATTTAATGTTCTTGTCGGATCATTAAATGTATGCAACCATATTTGTACGGCACAAAATTCACTGGTGAATTTTGTTGCCTATAAATACAAATTCATTTCCTTGACATAAATACTTTTAAGCATTCATTTTGCATTGAAGTGAATTTGTCCAAATACTCTCGATCTTAAACTGGGATACTCCACAACTTTAAGTATCTCGATTCTAAAGAGTTATTTGACAAATATAGATCATTTGTAACTCATAGGTTGTTAGGATACATACTTAATTGTATTATCTTGATTCCGCAACAACCTTGTGTTTTATTTAACATCATAAATAAAATACCCATGAAAAATACATAATGTTCCACTTTATTTGTTTATTGCTTTAAGTCTTGTATTACTTTATTTATATACTTGCATTTATATTAAAGTAATACTAGTCCATTCTAGTGCTTATTAGACTTGTTGTATTTTGCACTTTCCTGGTTTAACCATCGAACTTAAGGGACTCACATAAACCATTCACATATGCAACACGTATGAATTTGACTTGTCCATTATTCAGAACACCATATCCCTCAGTTTGTCCATTTACATTATTTCCAAAAGTTATTGAGGGCCCCTCTTGCACCCTATATTCCTCCAGCAGGGTTTGATTACCAGTCATGGTTCTGCCAGCTGCGCTGTCAAGATACCATATATACTTCTTTCGGTCTCTGATGAGCGTTCATTTTGTGATAAAACCCCCTATCGAAAGGCTTCATTTCAATGTCTAAATGAGTTAATATTCCGGAACTATCGATACTTAATGAATTCCATGTTTACGCAGGTTCACGGAAGATGCGAGTGAGGGTAAATGGTATCATGTGACTCAAGATGAAGGCCTATGAAGTCACAAGACACAAGAAGGTGATTCGAGAGCCGAACGAAGCGAAACGAGAAGCAGCAGGACCTGTCAGCGCCGCTGGAGCCCATCCAGCGCCGCTGGGAAGCCCAGTTCAGCAAACTGACTCAAATCACTATTTAAGCCAAAGCAGCCCTCAAATCCCTAAGAGAGAGCCGATTCAGCAGCCCTAGCCACCCACATCAAACCCTAGGTCGACTTTGCAGATTCCAAGGAGGTTTTGGAGCTTCTAACACCTTCCGATCTTCATCCTCAACCTAGATCTACTCTTTTAGTTTACTTTCAGTTGGTAAAAAATGTCTTTAATCTTTTCAGACTTTGTTATTCCCTTAATAATGGTAGGCTAATAGGCTGAATACTTGTTTGGATCGATGTGATCGTGTAGACGTTTATTTATTTTACTTTATTTGTTAGATCTGTTGGAGTGTGTTTTACTATTTATCATAGATCCATGTTTTACTAGTTCTTCATATTATTATCGGTTCTATATCTGCATGTATTGATTTAATTCTGATGATCGGTCTATAATCATACATAAGGATTAATACATAAGGATGGAAAACACTAGTCGGTCTTTAACTAGATGTAAAAGGTGATTCACTTATAACTGAGGGATCCAGAATCATTGTAATTAGGATGAATAGAACATGATGCTTAACAATGTCAGACGCGATCCAGTGACATGGAAACGTGCACTGTGGTCACCGGAGGGAATTATTATCTGGTCATGGCTTAAGAGCCGGGTAACTTAAAGATGAATTAGTAACATAAACTTTAGGTCATTAATGCTTAAACAATGAATCTAACGAGAATTTGTTTATAGAGTAGTGTGAGTCTAGGGACAACACTAGTTACTTAGGCAAAGTGAATCTAACGAGAATCTAAGCCGTGATTAAGTTTCCAACAGTCTAACAAGTAGGTAGAGTAATATCCGGTCGTGTCATGAGATCTGAGATGCCAAACAAGTATTTTAATTTAATTACTATTATTTGCTTTTTCAAACTATTTTCAGACTAAGCCTCTCACTGAATAAGCGGTTGCGGCTTCTGATGTGTGAAATCGAGTAATAAAATTTATAAACACGAACTACCAAAAGACTGACTACAACACACTCACAGGCAGTGAACCCGTTCGTATGCAGTATAGTTAGCTTGGTAAATCCGAGGTCGATCACAAGGACTAAGTAGAGCAATTGAAAAAATAAAGCAGTTCAAGTAGAAATAAGGGGGGTTTTGTGACCGAATTGTCACTTTGCAGTTAGTTAGTAAAATCAGTTAGTAATCCCTCGGGGTTAATCGAAAGGAGAGTTTTTTGTTTAAAACAATAATTTAAAAGGCATCTGATGTGACTAACTTATACCCATTGCCCACATTGTTTTTGGCCTTTATATTATATGTTTTTTGTCGAATTTGTGTGCATTTGGCGCGTTTATGTGTTTGTTAGTGTTTCAGGTTCTAAACAAGTACGCGTTCATTTTGTGCAAATTCGGATGATTATTGCCAGAAGTCATTTGTGAAGTCGAGAGTCGTTTCGAGTGGAAGAGATAGCGAGTGTCGGGATCGTAAGATGAAGGTTGTACATCAAGTATTTGACTGCGCCGCAGTGGAGATGTACGTGGTCCACTGCGCCGCAGCCAATATCCACGGCATTGTTCGTTCAAACCCCCACTGCGCCGCAGTGGGGATGGTTTGATGGTTACTGCGCCGCAGTCAGATATAGGAAAAGAAAGACGTGGAAATGTACTGCGACGCAGTGGTGGTGAACTGGACCACTGCGCCGCAGTGGGCACCAGTCAGTCAACCAGTTGGTCAACCAGTGGAGGGACTGCGACGCAGTGGGGTCCTTACACGCCCACTGCGCCGCAGTGAGTACACGGTACTGAAGGGTCTTAGCAGTTTTCTGCATCAGAATTAGAGGAGTATAAATAGAAAAATAACCTATTATTCTAATCTATCAAAATATCTTTCTAGGAGCTGCACTTCAGGGAATACTTCAAGGGTCAATTCAAGATCTAATCGTCTTCGATTCATTGGAGATTCACGTGCACCCATCTAGATCGTATCTACTTATTTGTCTTGCAATTTCGTTTCTTCAAACAATTGGTACTTTATGTTCTTTCTTGATTCTTATTGTAATTTCAATATAATCATGAGTGGCTAATTCTTCTATTGTCCACCTTGATGAAACTAGACGAATGATGTGATTGCTTTATATTTTAATTCAAAGAGTTGATTTCAATTATCGTTGTGTCGTGATCTTGATGATTTAATTCCTTTATTTGTATTAATTTGATATTGGTGGCATGTGTGTTCTTCGTTAGTGGTACTAGTCGAATGCATATGTGATTTTCTAACGGTCGCTTGTCTATGAGCGATTATCACTAGTTCATGGTATGATAGTGAATGTCAAATTAATAAAAGGAGTCATTTTGTCAACGTGTTTAGAAACGGTTGGTGGTACCACGTTTTAATTCACATAGGCGCAATTGGTAATTTGGTAATCAAACAAGCTAAGTGTTGGTAAGATTGTCTAGGCATTGGTGGTACCGGCTTGGGTAATTAAACTAGCAGTTAGGTGTTTGGGTGACTTGTGAGCGGTTGGTGGTACCACGTTTTAATTCACATAGGCGCAATTGGTAATTTGGTAATCAAACAAGCTAAGTGTTGGTAAGATTGTCTAGGCATTGGTGGTACCGGCTTGGGTAATTAAACTAGCAGTTAGGTGTTTGGGTGACTTGTGAGCGGTTGGTGGTACCACGCGAGCATTTCATTCTCTCACGTTTATCGTGTCAACTCTTAACGAATTTGGTCTTAACTGAAAGCAATCATGTTTGAAGTCTAGCGGAGTCAAGGTGGATGATATTTACCATTATTGTTTGAGACTTACCTTTACTTAAACGCATTTGTCCTTTAAAGTTATTGTCAGAGTGAGAATCGAAGTAACACCCTTTTTTCCAAACCCCTTTACTAAACAATTAATTCAAACCAATCCCCGTGAACGAACCTGGACTTACCTCTTAACTATATTGCATACGATCGGGTCCACTGCCCGATAGTGTGTAGTAGTGAGTTTTTAGGTATTTCTTGTTTATAAATTTTAAACTCGATTTAGCACATCAGCATCCATCTTGAATCTGTTCAACAACATGTTCAGATTGCACATAAATGAAGTTCAAATTCAATTTAAGTTGATTAAATAACCGAGACTCAAACAAAGCACCAACCCCGTACCCGTCAAGTTAATAACTTTATTCAACTCTCTTGTTTAAACTAGTTTCATTACAAAGACCGGTACCCCAAGACATCTTTTATAACTTCCCTAATTAAACAATTGTTTTGGTTATTAAAATAACAATTATATCTATCGATTGTACCCAACCGTTAACACATTAATTCCTATTATCATTGAATGATTATCTACCGTACCCGTCATAGATCCAATCATTTGTACCCAAATAATCAAAATGACATATATGTAATCAGTAATTACCATTAAAGACACACATACACCACCAATCAATTCAAGATAAATTAAAATGAAGAAATACGTTAAGATCTCGATATAACGTTAAATGAAATCAACATTGAATTATAAAAATTGTGCAATCCTTACATATTGTCTCACTTCATCAA
The DNA here is from genome assembly GCA_034093135.1 of Erigeron breviscapus. Lineage (NCBI taxonomy): Eukaryota > Viridiplantae > Streptophyta > Magnoliopsida > Asterales > Asteraceae > Erigeron > Erigeron breviscapus. Next base: position 62,348,120 of record CM067170.1, on the reverse strand, counting down.
GATGGATGATAAAGTGATTAGCCACTCATGATGAAGAAATTAAAACAATCAAGAAACAATAAAAACATAATGTACCGATTGAAGAAATAAATCCAAAGAGTGCTAGAATCGTTAATGAATTGAAGAAATAAATCCCGATGTTTCTATGATCTTGAGAGGTGTTTGATCTGATGAAAATAGCCTCCAAAAACCCTAAAAACCTCTGGAAAGTCGAGAATAGAGGCTAGGGTTGACTAATGCTTCGTATTTATAGGTGTAGCAAAATTCCTTTTTTGGTCGTACAGGGATCTCGACGAGGGCAAGAATCCCCTCGGCGAGATCAGTTGTTTCCCTTTTCCTTCTATTCCATTCTGCCATTCAATCTCGACGAGGGCAAGGATCCCCTCGGCTAGATCATGTTCCAGATTCTTGAAAAGACTCGTTTCCTCCTCCAAACTTCCTTGCAATCAACCGTGAGCCTAAATGGACTACAAAAACATCGTTTCACGCCGATTTTATGTAATGTACCTGTTATAAACCTGAAAGCACTAGCACATACCATAAAGAACCAAATACATGCATAAAACGACTCTAAATAAGCTCAAAACGTACAAATATGATGTGGGAAATATGTATAAAATGAGTCATATCAAATCCCCCCACACTTAAGCTTTGCTTGTCCTCAAGCAATTCCAAGCTTTAAAACTTAAATTACCTTGGTACATGCAGGGGAATAACATGTCAGTAAATGTCAGTAATCAAAAAGAAGGTCAACCATAAATGAAAATGAAAAGAGATGGTTAGGCAGTTTTAATCTTAAATAAAAATTGGAATGTTTGACAATACTTGACTGATACACAAGCCTCAATAACACGACTAAGCACTGAACAATCGAATCAATGATATCTCATATATCCTACTCCAACTAACTTACTTTTGGGGTTGAATATTTGAATAATCACTCCAGGCCTAGTCGTGATGCATAATCTTTTACCATAGGCTTGTACTAGAATCCTTCTTTCACCGCCATGGCGCAAGCACCATAACGTCTATCAGAAGAGGTCTTTAATGGGTTGTAATGAACTCTGAGGCTAAACAGGATATTTAAAAGGGTATGGAAATTTGGGATAACAATTGGTGTTAAAAAGAAATAACACAACAGTTAACAAATTTTTCACATAATAGTCTAATCCATTAATCCCATGTCATTAGTTGCCAACGGTCCAAAACCCGAAAAGTTGTCCCGACAATACCCCCAATAGAACGATTAAAAACCGACACCATTGTGGTGTATGACAATCAACAACTCAATCAACCAAGACTAACCATGTTGGCTTAAACGAACTTGCCAACCAAAATATGAACTAAAAAGTATAACATTATAATCCTTTTGTTGGTTATAAAGATGTACCAACTCAACTCGAAAATTGAAGTAACAATGAAGCTTTTGTTGGTGTAATTGATGAACCAACTAATAAAAATGATTTGACCAAAAATGAGAAATACCAACTGACAGCCCAAGCTCTTTTTTCATTTTTTTTCTATTTTTTTTCTTTTTCTGTTTTTCAATTCTTTTATTCTTTTTTTTTTTTGTGAGCTACTTTTACTCTGACTAATTGGTATTCTCTAAATAATATTGAAACAGTGACAAATCATGTAATAGAATGCTAAAATGAACAATCCAGACCTTATCCAATAATCATGACAAAATCAACCATCCTCAATAACCGAGAATATCCTAACCCGACATAAAAGGACAACCCCAAACCATCCACTAGCATAGGCAACCAATGACCCACCAGGACTTCGACTATCGATATGGCAAGGGAAGGTGTAAATTTAGGGTGGATTTAATAACAAAGAACAGGCTAATGACAACATGTTTTCTATTGTTTCTTGCACTAAAAATGAGTGCATCATTAGGGTTTTAACAGGTGGTTCACTAACCAGTGTAGTTAGCTACTAAGCACATTAACAAAACATGCACATAACAAATGTTTACAAAACAAGGGGTGAACATACAAAGAACAAAGGGTTTAATCCTAAATTTGCCTCTTCCTCATCTAATTACACGGAACGATCAACCAGGACAAGTTCTAGAATCAACGCAATCACCGGCACACTCATAACAAATGAAAATAACCCGAAAATGGAAAAACCAACCTCAAACTTGCACATCATAGTTCAGAGTTCTAAGTCGAACCCTTACTCTTGAATAAATTCAAAAGCCTATGAGAGGGACAAATTTACAAGGCCAATAAATCCAAACCCGTAAACACCTAGCAAATCTAGAAATGAATCAAGAATCTCACAAATTTGGTGTTTTGGTGCTATAAGCGTGCTAGTCATGTTATTAATCCAGAAGGGATTGCCTAATTAATCAATCAAGACACATTCCACCAATTAATTTTGTACCAAGGGTGTAGTCAAATTTGCTCATTAATATCTATAATTAGGTGACAAAAGCAATTAACTACAAGGACAAGCATGCAAAAGTTTAAAAATCTTCTAAAATACCCGACTTTTTCCTATTTACCCCCCCCCCCCACTTGAGTTGGACAATGCCCTCAATGTCCAATGAACTAAGGCAAACTATGGGAAATAGGGGAAAGTAAACAAAAAACAAAATAAGAACAAGAAAAACTTGCCGGGTATGACGGGTGTTCCATGCTTGAATGATGCCAACAAGAATATTGCGCTGAACTTACTGCCAGCATATGCATATGACATCACTTGCTATCAAGCATAAACAAAAATATCAACACATACCAATAATGTCAATCAACGCAACCAAAATAATCCAAAGTGTGTCCAACATAGGGAGGACCACCAGTATATGAAACAAACGATGACATACTGCCGCCACCATCACTGCCAGAACTAGAGGTTCCTACACCAACTAAGGAAGATGTCCCTGCACCACCTATTTTTTTGGTAAAGGGCCCCTCGTCGAGATCAAATTTCCCCTCGTCGAGATCAAAAAGCAGACCCAAACATCGCTTTGTGGACATCAGACTCCCTCGCCGAGATCAAATTACAGAAGCAAAAAAAAATTCTTGTTGAACCCAACAGCTATCTCGACGAGGCCCCAAAACCCCCTCGGCGAGATTGGATGACAGATCACCCCCACACTTAAATCTTACCTCATGTCGAACCGACTTATCATATTACCTCGGGAACATCCCAAACCTGCAAAACTCAACTACAAACTATAAAATACGGAAATTAAAGCCAAGTGAAAAATTAAAAATGAAAGTAAAACACACGAGTTGCCTCCCGCGAAGCGCTTAATTTATTTACGAGTCGTTAGCTAGACTCCTACCCCAAACAATTACCATGGTGGGGTCTCTGACGCCCCCACACTTAAAGTGTTGGGCGGTCTACCCTTAAACGGTGAAAAACAATTACCTTTCACCTTTGTTAAAATCCAATCATTTGCTCGCCCAGAAGTATCAACAACCATCATTAACTCCTCTTTCTCATTTGTTGATAAATTCGAGCACAACTCTTCAGATAACTTTACATTACCATGAGACACAGCAGACTTCAAACGACTATAGAGTTTACAGATTTTAGCACATGGGCCATCCGTTGGTTTAGAAACATGCACTGCTGTTGATTTTAACTCATCCTCTTTTTCCTCTAACTTCTTGTCCAACCATTCATCAATCTGTACATCCAAAGAACTAACACTAGCAGTTTCAACAGAGTTAGCAACATTAGGTAAAGAAATAGAACAAGTGTTCGAAAATGTCACTGACTCATTCCCTGCTCTCAATGTAGGCTTGCCACGACCAACCTCGAGTTTAGCATCGGTCGTAGCAAGGAACGGTCTTCCTAGAATGAGTGGCACATTCAATGCTTCATCTGCATCGATAATTACAAAATCTACAGGATAAACCAAACCGCCCACCTTGACTAACACATCTTCTAAGATCCCCATAGGTCTTATTTCAGATTTATCGGCCAAATGGATTTTCATGTTAATCGGTTTCGGTTCTCCTAAGTTCAGCTTAGAATATATAGATGAAGGCATTAAGTTAATACTTGCACCTGAATCTGTTAATGAACGTTTTACAGATAAATTACCAATTTTACAAGGGATAGTAAAACTACCTGGATCCTTACGTCTCTCGGGTAATTTACCTGTCACTGCTGCTGAACAAACATCCTCAAGCACTGTAGTTGCCACCTTCACCAGATTTTTCTTATTCATCAAAATTTACCTCAAACACTTCGCATAACCTGGCATCTGCATAATTGCATCTAAAAATGGTATATTAATATGCAACTTACTTAGATGACTTACAAATTTCTCCATTTGCTCCTTCATCTTATCTTTCACCAATCGCTGAGGAAATGGGATCTTAGGCTTGTAAGGCTTCACTTCCGGTTTTTTAGCCGGTTTGGATGGAACCACCGGAGTCTGCACGGCTGGGTTCGGCTCCATCTCAATCTCGTCATCAACCACCTCCTGTCTTCATGTACCTGCACAACTGGGGTAACATCATCAGGTAAAGGATTAGCTGAGTTATACGTATTACCTGCTCGAGTTGTGATGGCATTAACATGCTCATTTCTAGCATTAGGAGGGGTGTATTTCTGCCCTTGCCCTTGGTTGTTGATTGAGCCTTCGGGTTCTGTTGAGTGTTACTCGGTAAAGTACCGGGTGGTCTATGAGAGTTCCCGAGCCTTTCAATCCTTCCTTCCAAGTCCTTTATTGTGGCTTGATGGTTCTTTATTCCTTGATCCAACTTGTACCCAAGTCCATCTAACCGAGTAGTCAAAACATCCAATGCAACATTCATCTTCTTTGATTCTTCTGCAACTTGTTCATTGGTTTCTCTCTGGGCACTAATGAATACCTTCATGATCTCTCTTAGTTCTGAATTAGAACCTTGTTGATTGCTGAACCTGCTGAACCTGTTACCACCAAAACCAGAATTGTTAGTATTATAAGAAGATGATGAGGGATAAGAATTACCTGACTGCCGGTTTTGATAACCGGTGTTTTGGTTGAAATTTCCCTGTTGTTGGTTCTGAACGTAGTTAACATCTTGAACTGGTTTATCCGGGCAATCCTCGGTATAATGCAAATCTCCGCAGGTATCACATCCGTCAGCCATAACCTTCACATCCCTTTCAAGGCTCTTGAACCTGCTTTCTTGGCCATCAAACCTCTCATCCATTCGCTTAGAGAGAGCCTTGACCTCAGCAACAAGCTTCGAATCTTCGCTACTTTCAACCTTAGCGACCGTGTTAATCCCGAATCTCTTGGTTCGGTCCTCATCTCGGGTCGAATTCTCCTTGGCCATATCTTCAAGAATCTTGTATCCTTCATTCGGGGAAATGTTGTTTAAACTACCCCCAAATGCATAACCGAGCTCCCTCTTAGACCTTCTATCCAGTCCATCATAGAAAATCTCAAATATCACTTCAATACCCATATTGTGTCCAGGGCAATTCCTTAGCATCTCCTTGAATCTCTTCCAAGCATCTACAACATCCTCACCACTGTCTTGAGTAAAGGCCCTGATTTGATTCTCCAGCTGCCTTTGAGTTCTTACAGAATAAAACTCATCAATAAATCCTTCCCTGAGTTCAGCCCAAGTTGAGAATGAATTATCCGGTAACTCCTTAAACCATGCAGATGCCTCTCCAACAAGAGTCAATGGAAAGAGCTCTAGTTTCACAGCTTCAGCTTGCCCTTGCCCATACTGATACAATCGGCAAATCTTTTCAAATCTCTCAAGATGGGCGTAAGGGTCATTTCTTCTAATCCCGTCAAACTTATCCTCCTCGACACTCTTGAGATGATTACCTTTTAAAGAAAAGTCTACCGAAATTGCAGGAGGGCGGATAGCTGTGCCCCGGTTAGCTGGGATAGTTCTTCTTCGTTCCCCGTAAGGAACGTTGTTCAAATCTCTCGGCTGTTCGTCACCCATTCCATTTACCCTCGGTTGTTGAATTTGAATTCTATTGATCTGAGGGAATAAAATGTTATTCGGTTTAGGTGTTTGAACTTTTTCTTCGGTGTCCGAGGCTTCTCCTGTTCGAAAGATCCAAGCTGCGTCTTTCGAGCTATTAATGGTTTGATCTTCTGATGTTGAACCTTTCTTGGTATAGTGTTCGTCTAAGGCAACGTCCTGTTGGACTTGGACTGTGGTTTCTGGATCTATTTTGTCTGATGTGGATGGTTCTGGGTTGTTTATCTGCACTAATCAACGTCTGACTTTCCTCGGATTAGATAAAGGACTAAGTAAAGGTCGGCCAGAAGCTCCTGTGTTCATCAACTAGCAAGAACCTGCACAATCACCACAAGCAAACCGTCAACCGCACCTGGTACAAATGAAATAAAAATGAAAAATAAAATAAAATCTAATTAATGAAGCAATAACTTTCTCACAAATAAATGTGAGAAAGGATCGAACTACAAAATTAAACAACTACTAAACAAAAGTCCCCGGCAGCGGCGCCAAAAACTTGATGTGTGAAATCGAGTAACAAAATTTATAAACACGAACTACCAAAAGACTGACTACAACACACTCACAGGCAGTGAACCCGTTCGTATGCAGTATAGTTAGCTTGGTAAATCCGAGGTCGGTCACAAGGACTAAGTAGAGCAATTGTTAAAATAAAGCAGTTCAAGTAGAAATAAGGAGGGTTTTGTGACCGAATTGTCACTTTGCAATTAGTTAGTAAAATCAGTTAGTAATCCTCGAAAGGAGAGTTTTTTGTTTAAAACAATAATTTAAAAGGCATCCATCTTGAATCTGTTCAACAACATGTTCAGATTGCACATAAATGAAGTTCAAATTCAATTTAAGTTGATTAAATAACCGAGACTCAAACAAAGCACCAACCCCGTACCCGTCAAGTTAATAACTTTATTCAACTCTCTTGTTTAAACTAGTTTCATTACAAAGACCGGTACCCCAAGACATCTTTTATAACTTCCCTAATTAAACAATTGTTTTGGTTATTAAAATAACAATTATATCTATCAATTGTACCCAACCGTTAACACATTAATTCCTATTATCATTGAATGATTATCTACCGTACCCGTCATAGATCCAATCATTTGTACCCAAATAATCAAAATGACATATATGTAATCAGTAATTACCATTAAAGACACACATACACCACCAATCAATTCAAGATAAATTAAAATGAAGAAATACGCTAAGATCTCGATATAACGTTAAATGAAATCAACATTGAATTATAAAAATTGTGCAATCCTTACATATTGGCTCACTTCATCAAGATGGATGATAAAGTGATTAGCCACTCATGATGAAGAAATTAAAACAATCGAGAAACAATAAAAACATAATGTACCGATTGAAGAAATAAATCCAAAGAGTGCTAGAATCATTAATGAATTGAAGAAATAAATCCCGATGTTTCTATGATCTTGAGAGGTGTTTGATCTGATGAAAATAGCCTCCAAAAACCCTAAAAACCTCTGGAAAGTCGAGAATAGAGGCTAGGGTTGACTAATGCTTCGTATTTATAGGTGTAGCAAAATTCCTTTTCTGGTCGTACAGGGATCTCGACGAGGGCAAGAATCCCCTCGGCGAGATCAGTTGTTTCCCTTTTCCTTCTATTCCATTCTGCCATTCAATCTCGACGAGGGCAAGGATCCCCTCGGCTAGATCATGTTCCAGATTCTTGAAAAGACTCGTTTCCTCCTCCAAACTTCCTTGCAATCAACCGTGAGCCTAAATGGACTACAAAAACATCGTTTCACGCCGATTTTATGTAATGTACCTGTTATAAACCTGAAAGCACTAGCACATACCATAAAGAACCAAATACATGCATAAAACGACTCTAAATAAGCTCAAAACGTACAAATATGATGTGGGAAATATGTATAAAATGAGTCATATCAAATCCCCCCACACTTAAGCTTTGCTTGTCCTCAAGCAATTCCAAGCTTTAAAACTTAAATTACCTTGGTACATGCAGGGGAATAACATGTCAGTAAATGTCAGTAATCAAAAAGAAGGTCAACCATAAATGAAAATGAAAAGAGATGGTTAGGCAGTTTTAATCTTAAATGAAAACTGGAATGTTTGACAATACTTGACTGATACACAAGCCTCAATAACACGACTAAGCACTGAACAATCGAATCAATGATATCTCATATATCCTACTCCAACTAACTTACTTTTGGGGTTGAATATTTGAATAATCACTCCAGGCCTAGTCGTGATGCATAATCTTTTACCATAGGCTTGTACTAGAATCCTTCTTTCACCGCCATGGCGCAAGCACCATAACGTCTATCAGAAGAGGTCTTTAATGGGTTGTAATGAACTCTGAGGCTAAACAGGATATTTAAAAGGGTATGGAAATTTGGGATAACAATTGGTGTTAAAAAGAAATAACACAACAGTTAACAAATTTTTCACATAATAGTCTAATCCATTAAATCCCATGTCATTAGTTGCCAACGGTCCAAAACCCGAAAAGTTGTCCCGACAATACCCCCAATAGAACGATTAAAAACCGACACCATTGTGGTGTCTGACAATCAACAACTCAATCAACCAAGACTAACCATGTTGGCTTAAACGAACTTGCCAACCCAAATATGAAAACTGAAAAGTATAACATTATAATCCTTTTGTTGGTTATAAAGATGTACCAACTCAACTCGATAAATTGAAGTAACAATGAAGCTTTTGCTGGTGTAATTGATGAACCAACTAATAAAAATGATTTGACCAAAAATGAGAAATACCAACTGACAGCCCAAGCTCTTTTTTCATTTTTTTTCTATTTTTTTTTCTTTTTCTGTTTTTCAATTCTTTTATTCTTTTTTTTTTTGTGAGCTACTTTTACTCTGACTAATTGGTATTCTCTAAATAATATTGAAACAGTGACAAATCATGTAAAACTATGCTATAAGGAATAATCCAGACTTATCCAATAATCATGACAAAATCAACCATCCTCAATAACCGAGAATATCCTAACCCGACATAAAAGGACAACCCCAAACCATCCACTAGCATAGGCAACCAATGACCCACCAGGACTTCGACTATCGATATGGCAAGGGAAAGGTGTAAATTTAGGGTGGATTTAATAACAAAGAACAGGCTAATGACAACATGTTTTCTATTGTTTCTTGCACTAAAAGTGAGTGCAACATAAGGGTTTTAACAGGTGGTTCACTAACCAGTGTAGTTAGCTACTAAGCACATTAACAAAACATGCACATAACAATTTTTACGAAACAAGGGGTGAACATACAAAGAACAAAGGGTTTAATCCTAAATTTGCCTCTTCCTCATCTAATTACACGGAACGATCAACCAGGACAAGTTCTAGAATCAACGCAATCACCGGCACACTCATAGCAAATGAAAATAACCCGAAAATGGAAAAACCAACCTCAAACTTGCACATCATAGTTCAGAGTTCTAAGTCGAACCCTTACTCTTGAATAAATTCAAAAGCCTATGAGAGGGACAAATTTACAAGGCCATAATCCAAACCCGTAAACACCTAGCATATCTAGAAATGAATCAAGAATCTCACAAATTTGGTGTTTTGGTGCTATAAGCGTGCTAGTCATGTTATTAATCCAGAAGGGGTTGCCTAATTAATCAATCAAGACACATTCCACCAATTAAATTTTGTACCAAGGGTGTAGTCAAATTGCTCATTAATATCTATAATTAGGTGACAAAAGCAATTAACTACAAGGACAAGCATGCAAAAGTTTAAAAATTCCTCTAAAATACCCGACTTTTTCCTATTTACCCCCCCCCCCCACACTTGAGTTGGACAATGCCCTCAATGTCCAATGAACTAAGGCAAACTATGGGAAATAGGGGAAAGTAAACAAAAAACAAATTCAAGAACAAGAAAAACTTCCGGGTATGACGGGTGTTCCATGCTTGAATGATGTCAACAAGATATGTCGCTACTGCCAGCATATGCATATGACAACCAACTTGATGTCAAGCATAAACAAAAATATCGACACATACCAATAATGTCAATCAACGCAACCAAAATAATCCAAAGTGTGTCCAACATAGGGAGGACCACCAGTATATGAAACAAACGATGACATACTGCCGCCACCATCACTGCCAGAACTAGAGGTTCCTACACCAACTAAGGAAGATGTCCCTGCACCACCTATTTTTTTGGTAAAGGGCCCCTCGTCGAGATCAAATTTCCCCTCGTCGAGATCAAAAAGCAGACCCAAACATCGCTTTGTGGACATCAGACTCCCTCGCCGAGATCAAATTACAGAAGCAAAAAAAAATTCTTGTTGAACCCAACAGCTATCTCGACGAGGCCCCAAAACCCCCTCGGCGAGATTGGATGACAGATCACCCCCACACTTAAATCTTACCTCATGTCGAACCGACTTATCATATTACCTCGGGAACATCCCAAACCTGCAAAACTCAACTACAAACTATAAAATACGGAAATTAAAGCCAAGTGAAAAATTAAAAATGAAAGTAAAACACACGAGTTGCCTCCCGCGAAGCGCTTAATTTATTTACGAGTCGTTAGCTAGACTCCTACCCCAAACAATTACCATGGTGAGGTCTCTGACGCCCCCACACTTAAAGTGTTGGGCGGTCTACCCTTAAACGGTGAAAAACAATTACCTTTCACCTTTGTTAAAATCCAATCATTTGCTCGCCCAGAAGTATCAACAACCATCATTAACTCCTCTTTCTCATTTGTTGATAAATTCGAGCACAACTCTTCAGATAACTTTACATTACCATGAGACACAGCAGACTTCAAACGACTATAGAGTTTACAGATTTTAGCACATGGGCCATCCGTTGGTTTAGAAACATGCACTGCTGTTGATTTTAACTCATCCTCTTTTTCCTCTAACTTCTTGTCCAACCATTCATCAATCTGTACATCCAAAGAACTAACACTAGCAGTTTCAACAGAGTTAGCAACATTAGGTAAAGAAATAGAACAAGTGTTCGAAAATGTCACTGACTCATTCCCTGCTCTCAATGTAGGCTTGCCACGACCAACCTCGAGTTTAGCATCGGTCGTAGCAAGGAACGGTCTTCCTAGAATGAGTGGCACATTCAATGCTTCATCTGCATCGATAATTACAAAATCTACAGGATAAACCAAACCGCCCACCTTGACTAACACATCTTCTAAGATCCCCATAGGTCTTATTTCAGATTTATCGGCCAAATGGATTTTCATGTTAATCGGTTTCGGTTCTCCTAAGTTCAGCTTAGAATAAATAGATGAAGGCATTAAGTTAATACTTGCACCTGAATCTGTTAATGAACGTTTTACAGATAAATTACCAATTTTACAAGGGATAGTAAAACTACCTGGATCCTTACGTCTCTCGGGTAATTTACCTGTCACTGCTGCTGAACAAACATCCTCAAGCACTGTAGTTGCCACCTTCACCAGATTTTTCTTATTCATCAAAATTTACCTCAAACACTTCGCATAACCTGGCATCTGCATAATTGCATCTAAAAATGGTATATTAATATGCAACTTACTTAGATGACTTACAAATTTCTCCATTTGCTCCTTCATCTTATCTTTCACCAATCGCTGAGGAAATGGGATCTTAGGCTTGTAAGGCTTCACTTCCGGTTTTTTAGCCGGTTTGGATGGAACCACCGGAGTCTGCACGGCTGGGTTCGGCTCCATCTCAATCTCGTCATCAACCACCTCCTTGTCTTCATGTACCTGCACAACTGGGGTAACATCATCAGGTAAAGGATTAGCTGAGTTATACGTATTACCTGCTCGAGTTGTGATGGCATTAACATGCTCATTTCTAGCATTAGGAGGGGTGTATTTCTGCCCTTGCCCTTGGTTGTTCGATTGAGCCTTCGGGTTCTGTTGAGTGTTACTCGGTAAAGTACCGGGTGGTCTATGAGAGTTCCCGAGCCTTTCAATCCTTCCTTCCAAGTCCTTTATTGTGGCTTGATGGTTCTTTATTCCTTGATCCAACTTGTACCCAAGTCCATCTAACCGAGTAGTCAAAACATCCAATGCAACATTCATCTTCTTTGATTCTTCTGCAACTTGTTCATTGGTTTCTCTCTGGGCACTAATGAATACCTTCATGATCTCTCTTAGTTCTGAATTAGAACCTTGTTGATTGCTGAACCTGCTGAACCTGTTACCACCAAAACCAGAATTGTTAGTATTATAAGAAGATGATGAGGGATAAGAATTACCTGACTGCCGGTTTTGATAACCGGTGTTTTGGTTGAAATTTCCCTGTTGTTGGTTCTGAACGTAGTTAACATCTTGAACTGGTTTATCCGGGCAATCCTCGGTATAATGCAAATCTCCGCAGGTATCACATCCGTCAGCCATAACCTTCACATCCCTTTCAAGGCTCTTGAACCTGCTTTCTTGGCAATCAAACCTCTCATCCATTCGCTTAGAGAGAGCCTTGACCTCAGCAACAAGCTTCGAATCTTCGCTACTTTCAACCTTAGCGACCGTGTTAATCCCGAATCTCTTGGTTCGGTCCTCATCTCGGGTCGAATTCTCCTTGGCCATATCTTCAAGAATCTTGTATCCTTCATTCGGGGAAATGTTGTTTAAACTACCCCCAAATGCATAACCGAGCTCCCTCTTAGACCTTCTATCCAGTCCATCATAGAAAATCTCAAATATCACTTCAATACCCATATTGTGTCCAGGGCAATTCCTTAGCATCTCCTTGAATCTCTTCCAAGCATCTACAACATCCTCACCACTGTCTTGAGTAAAGGCCCTGATTTGATTCTCCAGCTGCCTTTGAGTTCTTACAGAATAAAACTCATCAATAAATCCTTCCCTGAGTTCAGCCCAAGTAGAGAATGAATTATCCGGTAACTCCTTAAACCATGCAGATGCCTCTCCAACAAGAGTCAATGGAAAGAGCTCTAGTTTCACAGCTTCAGCTTGCCCTTGCCCATACTGATACAATCGGAAAATCTTTTCAAATCTCTCAAGATGGGCGTAAGGGTCATTTCTTCTAATCCCGTCAAACTTATCCTCCTCGACACTCTTGAGATGATTACCTTTTAAAGAAAAGTCTACCGAAATTGCAGGAGGGCGGATAGCTGTGCCCCGGTTAGCTGGGATAGTTCTTCTTCGTTCCCCGTAAGGAACGTTGTTCAAATCTCTCGGCTGTTCGTCACCCATTCCATTTACCCTCGGTTGTTGAATTTGAATTCTATTGATCTGAGGGAATAAAATGTTATTCGGTTTAGGTGTTTGAACTTTTTCTTCGGTGTCCGAGGCTTCTCCTGTTCGAAAGATCCAAGCTGCGTCTTTCGAGCTATTAATGGTTTGATCTTCTGATGTTGAACCTTTCTTGGTATAGTGTTCGTCTAAGGCAACGTCCTGTTGGACTTGGACTGTGGTTTCTGGATCTATTTTGTCTGATGTGGATGGTTCTGGGTTGTTTATCTGCACTAATCAACGTCTGACTTTCCTCGGATTAGATAAAGGACTAAGTAAAGGTCGGCCAGAAGCTCCTGTGTTCATCAACTAGCAAGAACCTGCACAATCACCACAAGCAAACCGTCAACCGCACCTGGTACAAATGAAATAAAAATGAAAAATAAAATAAAATCTAATTAATGAAGCAATAACTTTCTCACAAATAAATGTGAGAAAGGATCGAACTACAAAATTAAACAACTACTAAACAAAAGTCCCCGGCAGCGGCGCCAAAAACTTGATGTGTGAAATCGAGTAACAAAATTTATAAACACGAACTACCAAAAGACTGACTACAACACACTCACAGGCAGTGAACCCGTTCGTATGCAGTATAGTTAGCTTGGTAAATCCGAGGTCGGTCACAAGGACTAAGTAGAGCAATTGTTAAAATAAAGCAGTTCAAGTAGAAATAAGGAGGGTTTTGTGACCGAATTGTCACTTTGCAATTAGTTAGTAAAATCAGTTAGTAATCCCTCAGGATTAATCGAAAGGAGAGTTTTTTGTTTAAAACAATAATTTAAAAGGCATCCATCTTGAATCTGTTCAACAACATGTTCAGATTGCACATAAATGAAGTTCAAATTCAATTTAAGTTGATTAAATAACCGAGACTCAAACAAAGCACCAACCCCGTACCCGTCAAGTTAATAACTTTATTCAACTCTCTTGTTTAAACTAGTTTCATTACAAAGACCGGTACCCCAAGACATCTTTTATAACTTCCCTAATTAAACAATTGTTTTGGTTATTAAAATAACAATTATATCTATCAATTGTACCCAACCGTTAACACATTAATTCCTATTATCATTGAATGATTATCTACCGTACCCGTCATAGATCCAATCATTTGTACCCAAATAATCAAAATGACATATATGTAATCAGTAATTACCATTAAAGACACACATACACCACCAATCAATTCAAGATAAATTAAAATGAAGAAATACGCTAAGATCTCGATATAACGTTAAATGAAATCAACATTGAATTATAAAAATTGTGCAATCCTTACATATTGGCTCACTTCATCAAGATGGATGATAAAGTGATTAGCCACTCATGATGAAGAAATTAAAACAATCGAGAAACAATAAAAACATAATGTACCGATTGAAGAAATAAATCCAAAGAGTGCTAGAATCATTAATGAATTGAAGAAATAAATCCCGATGTTTCTATGATCTTGAGAGGTGTTTGATCTGATGAAAATAGCCTCCAAAAACCCTAAAAACCTCTGGAAAGTCGAGAATAGAGGCTAGGGTTGACTAATGCTTCGTATTTATAGGTGTAGCAAAATTCCTTTTCTGGTCGTACAGGGATCTTGACGAGGGCAAGAATCCCCTCGGCGAGATCAGTTGTTTCCCTTTTCCTTCTATTCCATTCTGCCATTCAATCTCGACGAGGGCAAGGATCCCCTCGGCTAGATCATGTTCCAGATTCTTGAAAAGACTCGTTTCCTCCTCCAAACTTCCTTGCAATCAACCGTGAGCCTAAATGGACTACAAAAGCATCGTTTCACGCCGATTTTATGTAATGTACCTGTTATAAACCTGAAAGCACTAGCACATACCATAAAGAACCAAATACATGCATAAAATGACTCTAAATAAGCTCAAAACGTACAAATATGATGTGGGAAATATGTATAAAATGAGTCATATCAGCTTCTATTTACTTTTCAGTTTTTAATTAGTTTAATAGAAAATCGTGACAACCCCCAACCGCTAGAATTACACATTTTACTAGATTAGGTAGTGAAAGCATCCCTGCGAACGATCCTGTACTTATCACTTACTACACTACATTTGATCGGGTTCTCTGCCCGTAATTGTGTGTTTAGTTTGAGGTAATTACTTGTACAACTTTTATAAATTGTAAATACAACGAAAACGACACATCAGTCTCCCTGCACATACACAAAGATTAGTTCGATTTGGAAACCCATCTTTTGATGGGTTCACTAGACTCTCCCTTAGACGTCTCAGATTTCTTTGGTTTTGGAGGGACTGAAGGATCAAAAGGGATCTCAGTCATGATTTCAGATGACACAAAAACAGTTGGTTTGATGGGGCTTTCAACCTTTTTCTTTTCAGATTTTTGCTTAATTTGCTTGGAAAAAGGTTTTGGATTTTGTTTAGGTTGAAGAGGAGTTCCTTCAACATTTTCCAAACGTGCATTACAACTTTGCACTTGGCTTGATGACATTTGAAACTGATTTTCTAACCTTAACAAGATTGATTCTTTTTTAGACACCTGAGCCTTACCTGAATCTGAGGTAGATGGCTCAGTGGGGGAGACATTTTTCTTCTTCTTTTGGCCTTTTGTTGCCTTAGATGAAGACTGAGGGGCTGGCTTTTTAAATTTAGCCTTCTTTTCTGAAATAGTGGTCTGAGCTGTTTCAGATTTTCCCTCAGATTGTTCCTGGGCCACTTCAGTCACAGTTTTCTGATTACCAACTTCTTTAAAAATTATTTCTGGTTTCATTTCTTTTGGAAGCGCATCTATATCAGTGATAATAGATGCTAAATGAAGATCACCAGATTCATATGCCTTTCTTTGATCAGAAAAGGATTTTTTAATTGCAGCATCTGGATTTGGTGATTTCATCCATGATTTGATTATTTTCTGTTCTTTTTCAAGGATGTTTTTTAATTCTTCTTTTTCCAATTCAAGAGTGGCAACCATAGACTGATAACCTTTAAGAGCCAAATGAACATCTTTCAATTCTTTCAGCCTGGCCTGACTGGCGTTCAGTTCAGAAGCATTATTTTCAAACATTTTTAAGCTTTCTGAACGCACAGTCTCGACATACGAAATGTCAGCCTCTAAAAGAACCAGAAGATCCAGTTTGTGTTCTTGATGACTTTCATACCCAAATTCACTAACCTTTTTCATGATTATATCCACCCATCGACCAGATTCGACATCAGATTTGACCAAATGACTTTGATCTTCACGAGCCATGAAACACATGTCCCTAACTTCTTCATCATCAGATGATTCACCAGAGTCTTCCCATTTTTCGGTTTTGGCAATCATACAACCATTCTGACTTGAGTTGTCTTGTTTCATGAGAGCTATATGGGCTTTAAACTTTTTATACTTAGCCTTATAACTCTCATCAGATTTCTGAAAAATAGAATGATTAGGACCAGATTGTGATGAGGAGGGTTGACTAGATCTGCATTCCTTCATGAAATGTCATTTCTTGCCACACTTAAAGCATTCAAGATTAGACTTATCAATAGAAGCGCTGGAAGCAAATGGTTTTCCAGATCGATTAGATTTAGCCTTAAAACGATTAAACGTTTTAGCCAGCATGGCAACCAGATCATCATTGCCATCTTCATCACAACCATGTGAGACATCATTAGTAATACCAGTACTTAATAAATCAGAAACTATCTTCTTCATTGAGTCAGAATTATTACTCTCAGAAGATAGTAGTGCAGTCCCATGTGGCTCATAATACTGAACCACGACTGAACTGGTAGAAGCATGATTTTTGGCATCTTGCTCAGCCACAGCTCTCTCTGCTTTGTTCTCTTCAGTATATCTGAAGGCTCCATATAAGGATGCAAGAGTGTGACTGTGCAAGGTTTTTCCTTGTCTTAGAACCAAGATCGGATTTTCCCATTTAGAAGGTAAAATATCACAAAAAATTTCTAACAAAATTTCTTTGTCCTTCTCCATACCCAAGGCTTTCAGTTGGTTCACCAGATTAGTAAATCTGATGTAAGTTTAAGTTAAAGTTTCACCAGGGAATGCAAAGAAAAACTCATATTTCTTATTTAAAGCAACTTTTCTTGTGACAATTGTTTCAGAAGTGCCTTCAAACTGTGTCATAAGTTCCTCCCACATTAATTTAGAATTTTCAAGTAAGACAAGAGTGGGCATGAGGGTTTCAGGAACTGCAAACAAGATCATATTCTGAAGCTTAGTATCAAGATCTACCAGCCTATGATCTTCCTTAGCCCAATGATCCTTCTCCTTAGGTGTCATCCTAGGAGTCTCATCAGTATTTCTAACAACAGTTGAAGCATTCATGGAAACAAATGGTCCTTCTTTTAAAATGGTGGTCAGATGTCTTTCTACACCAGCAATATACTTAAGCATGCAAGCTTTCCATGTAATAAAGTTGTCATTGTTCCCATCAAACTTAAGAACATGATTATTTGGAAAATGTACATGGACGTTGTGCAAAGGTATATTGTTGTTGATAACAGGGGGTGGGTTATTTGCATTAGAATTAGGGTTAGGTCCTTCATTGTTTTCAGGGTTAGCCATCACAGCAGATCTAGGTTAAGGAATATAATATTCAAACCTTCTGCTCTGATACCAAATGTAAGTCCCAAAGTGATGAGTTACCCGAAGATACCTCTATATCAATAACAATGACTGGCAAGCAATTCTGATCTGGAATGAACCAGTTCAGAATGACGATCCAGATTAGGGTGAACAAGTAAATGTAAATAGCAGAAAGTAAATGCAAGAAACTAAAGTGTTGAAACTATATAAATAATATATATAAGTCAAGTATGTAGCATTGAGACATAATGTACTTTTCAATGTATTTTATTTATTTTGATAAACAAAATACAAAGGTTGTTGCGGGACAAAGATAAACACCCAAGTGTAATATCTAAACAACCTTGAAATACAAATGACACAAATAACTTGGAAATACTCGTAAGATTACTTAGAGTATAACTCACAAGTTGCAATGCCAAAGTTTCAAGCACTTTGCAAGTTGTGAGAAGCCTTGTATTTATAAGCAAAGTCCATGCTGATGTGGACCAGGCCGTACAAATACGGTTGGGAGCATTTAAGGAATTGAAAGCAATTCCTTAACATGCGTATTTTTAAGGTCAAGTGTGAAAGTCATTTGATGTGACATTTCACACTTTATTCCCAACCTTTTACTCAACTTTGTACTTTACCAGAGATAATGTTATTATCCGGGTAAAGGTTGGTAAAGTCAAAAGGCTTCCTCGTAATCAGTGTAAAAGTGTTGTAAGTACTTTTACACTGAGATGCTTCAGTCTTCGATCAAGTAGAATCTTCTCTTGCTCTGCTACTGAGATGATTCTCTTTCTTCAGTCTTCAGTTTTTGACTTCAGACGAATGCTTTCAGTTGAGGCTGATCTGAACTGAAGTGAAGCTCAGTGAATATTCTGAAACTGAAATGTTTCAGAATCTTGTACAAGTATTCTTCACTGATCTTCAACTATTTCCTGGACAAATTATACTTGGTCGATTTCGACCCAACAATCAGTGTTACAATGAAATGGTTATAATTATCAAAGGGTTAAGTCACTGGATGAACAATGTACTTTCCCTCTTTTACATGGTTGCCCATTGAACTGAATTATTGATGTGTATCATCCATATACTTTGCAATTTTTTTACATAGTTGACCAACTGTTGACCTGATGACCTGCTATAACAGGTTAAATATTGTTTTCTTATTTTTTTTTCTCCAAAAATTCATCTGTTATATTTCCAATAATAATCATTTGTTCAGATACTATTATATGTATGTATGTGTTATATATACAAACACACACATGAAATATTATTTGAAGAAGGTGACGTCATTGCTAGAAGAAGGTGACGATATTTGACCGGTGAAAACGCCTTTGATCTTATCGCCGGCGCCTTTGATTTTATTCGTCCATGATTGATTTAAATGAATTGCTGCTGATTACTGCCATTTTTTCACATATTATTAATATTTGAATTGAATGAATTTTAGGGTTTATTGTGTCACCAAAGTAATTTTGCCTAAAACCCTTCCAAAACATATTGTCGGGTCAGGTACATTTCGTGTGTTCGGTAATTATGTTTGACCGTATATAAAAACTGGATAATAAAACAAAAAAGTGTAAAGTTGACAATTATGATGATTAGGGGCAAGGGTGTAGTGCCACAAATTGGCTCTTGGCAAGTTTTGGCTTATTTTTAACCAATAGCAAGCCTCCATGTGTACATGCCAAAAACTTGCCAATTCCTTGCCAAATTGTATGGTGTAGTGCCATTTTTTGCCAATTCTTGCCAAACAAAATATTACCAAATACACCCTAAAGTTTCATTAAAGTTAAAAAACACAATACAAATTGTAAGTCCCAACTTAATAGATGGCACTACCTGAAGATACCTCTATGTCGATGGTGGAGTTACTTTGCAATATATGCACTGAACTGGAGACGACCAGTTGCAGTGTGTATATACCAAGTTCTAGATAGATTACTTATATAAATGACAATAAGTAAAGAACAATGCAATAATACAAAATACTTGTAAGATAACTTGATGAGACAATATGTAATTTTCAATGTGTAATTTATTTATTGATGTTAAATAAATTACAAGGTTGATGCGGAACCAAGATAATACAAGAATGTAAATATCCTATCAACCTATGAAATACAATTGATCTACACTCGGAATTTCTCAAGACAATCGAAACACTTAAAGTTGTGAAATGTTCCTTTTAGCTATTGAGAGAATATTGCACAAGTTCACCAAGAATATTGCAGGTTTGCAAAGTGTGAAGTGTTGTATGTTTTTCACTTGTTATTCTTGTTGTGCAATGACTTGTATTTATAGGCAAAGTTAACATTTGGGATGTTAACTTTAGCCGTACAAATGTGGTTGAGATCATTTAAGGAATAACATTTAATTCCTTAAAAAGTAGTGTAAAGTCGCATGATAAAGCAACTTTACTCAACCACCTTTATGTACCTTTTATTACTTAAATAATAAGATAAGGCTTATTATCCGGGTAAAGGTACATAAAGCATATAAGTCAATTCCTCGTAATCAGTGTAAAGCTTTGTAAGAGCTTTCCACTGATGGTCTCCAGTTTGTAACTGACTAGAACGTCAACTGGGCTTCGCTGCCATTGCCATTCTCTATCTTCCATTTGTTGTCTTCGACTTCAACTGGAATGATTCTTCAATTGGTCAGTTCTCAACTGGAGGAAGTCTTCAGTTGCGTTGACTGTACGGTGCAACTGGACTTCAATATATTTCTCGACAAATCATCTAGGTCTCCAGTTTCACTGGGTCTCCAGGTGCAACTGGAGACTGGCCAGTTTACCAGGTGAACTGGTCCTAACAAATTCCCCCTATTTGTCTAGAAATATTGCCAAGTCTTTTTCTAGTTCTTGTATCTATACAAGTGTGAACTGAAGAGACTTGTTCGATTTAAATCTATCTAAGTTTCCAAGGCATTTTTATAAATCAATAAATGCCTTAGGTTTTTCTTTTAGGTTTGTTAGATTTTAATCTATTATCTACCTTGTGGTTACAAACTGGTAACTTCATTTATACAAGGAAATGAAATTTATACAAGTTACAGAATGTAAAACAAAATACAAGTAGATAACTGAAAAGAAAGAACTTAATTAGATGGCCCTTCGCCAGTTCTTCTTCTCTTGGTCACCAAAGAAATAGATGTGAGTCTTCAGGGTCAATATTCAGCTTTTGCTCCAGGTTTTCTTTATGTTGAATCTTGCCCCTTAAGAAGTTCACCCATGCTTTCTCAAACCTATTCTTTTGTGCCTTTGCATCCAACACATTCACCATCTCCACCCATTCGCTGAACCCATATTGCATAGCACCAGGATTGTCAGTTTTAACCAGTGGCCCTCTGGTATAACTAACTTCAACTTGAAAACTTTGGTGCCTGGCTTGATTGTTACATTGCCACCATTGATAGTACCACTATGTCTTCTGGTTGACATGATCTGGGAGTAATAGCTTCTTGCTTCAGATTCATTTGTTATTTTTATACTCCCAGCACCAGCAGCCAGTACAGCGGACTTGATGTCTTCATTGGATACCTCGCCAGTTGGTTCAACAAATGTGCTAAGGTCAGCATCTCTAGACAGTGGTCTTTTTGGTTGTGGAATCCTTCTTAGTGGATTCAAAACCTTCTTCACAACCTTCTTAACATTTGCAATTCGTTTAAGAATCCCACTGGCCCTATTCTCCTTAGCCTTCTCCACTGAAATGTTCAAACTCTTGGCATCAAATTCAGCTTCATCCTCAGGATAGTGTCTGTCCAGTTCTACATCCAGCATTTCTTTCAACTGGTCAACTATCCTGGGATCATTCTTGATCCTGACATACTCCTCCTTAGTGATACCCAAAAGATTGGCATCACTCATATCAAGCAACTTGATCTGTGCAAGATGTGCCCTGGCTTCAGCTTGGTTTCTTTGTTTTATCTTCTTTCTTTCTTTAATATCATTACCAAGTCTGGCCAGTCTTCTGCTATCACTATCTGAAACTGGAGGAAGTATATCAGCATTGCCAGTTTCTAACATTACATCAGTGGCCGGCTGGGCAGATGCATCACCAGCTAAACCTTTTCCCTTATCCAACACATTCCCCCTATCACCTTGCTCACCAGCTTCAGTACTGGTAGCTACAACCATTTCCAAACCAGCTTGTCTTCCAGATGAAGATCTTCCAGGTGCAACTGGTGGAAGGACTGCACTTCTTTCCCCTTGGCAGCATCTAGACCTGCCCTAATTCCTTCCCATTCAGAGGGGTGAGATGGCAACCGGTCAAGAGGCTGCCATGTTTGCATGTCCTTACACTCTTTGAAAATCCCACACATCATCCTGAAAGACCTCCATAAATGGTTGGTCTCCTTTGACTGGGTCAAAACATTTGCAGTGACTTGTTCTTGACCAGTTTTCAATTCATTTAGAATCTTGGAGTCTTCATCCAAACCGGAGACAACCTTTTCCTTCACTTCATCATCCTTATTCTTCAAATTCTCTACTTCAGTTGTCAGTTTATCTAAAGATTGAGCATGTAGAGATATTTGGGTGTTCAAATTCTCAATGTTGCCTCTCAACTGGTTGATCTCACTGGTGAGTGGGGCCAGATCAACCTGAGGAGTGGCCAGCTTGGTGATCTCAGACATCACCCTTTCAACCAATTGTGCTTCTCTAGCACCCAGCGTATCCTCTATCTTCTGACCAACTAAAGTCATCAACTGCTCTCCAAGTTCAGTTACATTTAGGCCAGGTTTTTCAATCAATTCTTTTACCTGCCTTTCAATTTCCCTCAAATCAACTTCTGAAGTTTTCACAGTGTTTCCCAGCAAGTTGGAGATTGAGGTTGTAACCTTGGAGTGAGTGAGGTCAAAGGCTTCCTTTAAAGTACCAGCCAGATTGTTGCAGCCAGTGACCAACTCATTCAGCTTTTTAAACACCAAGTCTTCATTTGATGAAAACTTGTTTATCCCCAGATCAACCACCTTAATATTTGTCAAGTGATCTTTGTGGTATCTGGAGAAGGACTTGATGATTTTGTCAAGTGTCTTCTGAATCTCCTCCACCCTGGTTAGAAGGTTTTGGAGATCGGCTTGTAATGAGATAACTTGACTGTCCAGTGACGAAGGAGAAGGTGTCACTGGACCAGCAGCAGTTACTACTGGAGCAACTGGAGGAGGCAAACTTAAAGAAGTCTCCCAAGTTGTCATGCCAGCAGTTGAAGATATAATAGGAGTGGTGGATGAAGAAAGGACTGGAAAATCAAAGTGTTGTTCATGCTGAGAATGTTCAGGTGTGAACAACGGCGTCGGTGGGGGTGGCATTTCTCGAGCAAATGAGAATTTCCCAGTTGGTGAAGGAGCGGTATAAGTTTGGAAAGATATATCAGTATGCACATTTAGTTGGGGTGGTGAAAGTGAAATTGATGCGTCTGGAAGTGAGACTGGAGATGAAGGGTTTTGATCTGGTACAGCAGAATCAAAAGTCTCCAGGTCTGTTTCAGTACCTTCAGAATCCGAAGATTCTATAAGGATTTCCTCGTCATTAACATTCATGTCCAGATCCATGAATGTAACTGAGGGCTGACCAGAAGGGTCAGTCTCCAGATGACCTTCCCTAGTTTCCTGGATGGGTGCATCTGTTGGAGGATCAGATACCGAAGTATCTTCACCAGGGATAGATGTAATTGGGGTTGCTTCAGTTATGGTTGCTCTATCCTCAACCACAACATTAGACGAACTGGAGGGTCCCTCATTATTTTGAGGCCTGCCCAGTTGCCTTTCTGACTCACCTTCAATAGGTGCATCAGTTGAAGCGAATGCCAGTTGCATTCGTTCTGGAATTTCGACCTCTCCAGCTTCAGATACCAGAGAGTCTAAATTCCTTAACATATCTGGAGCAGTGTACGGTGAATCTGTACTTAAATATGCTTCTCTGCCCAGAATATGTTTAAATCAGAGAGAGAGGAACCTTGAAAAGGGGATACACACACCCCTAGTGCCCTTCAGCTTTTGGACTAGGCTTCTATACAAGATATCTGTAAAGTCCACTCTCAATCTGTTCCACAAGCAGTAAGCCATCTCTGCTTGTGAGGAGTTAATCTGGTCAAGTCCACCAGAACTCCCACCCATACTCTCCACCAGGTGGATGAAAAAATACCTCCATGAAGGTGTAAGACCCTTCATGGTCATCGCACCTTTAGTCTTCAACACCCCATTCTCCAAACACTCCTTGTGTCCCATTTCAAGAAGGACTTGGCGAAAATTTATATTTAGGGGTAAGACGACTGGAGATTCACCCTCTCTCCAGTAATTGAGGCGTAAGGCATCCCTCAATACGTCAGTGGACAAGGTACACTGGATTGTTCCATCCTTTAATGTGAAACTGATGGAGGAACAATCGGAAGAAAGACTGGCAGTGTACCAAAACTCACACAAGTAGTTGTGAAACAACTTGCGTGGGTTTAGAGAGAATGAGGGTCCTATTGGAGAATCCTTCAAAAACTTTTGGATTCTACCAATAAGGGTATTGGACCCTTGTGATCCTTGTAAGCTTGTCATCGGATTATTAGGATTTAGTTTGATGACTGAAGCATTACTAGGAGCACCAGATGCCGGTTTGACATCTGGTGAAGGAGCATATGGAACAGTCAAGAGATTTACATCTCTTGAATGAGATGATCTAGGTGCCATTGAAAATGAAATTGAAAATTTGGGAATTAGGGTTCTTGATTTGTGAAGCAGGGAGAGAAATGAAGCAATTTTGATGATTGGAAGTAAATGAAAGACTGTAGAAGAGAAGTAAATGAGTTCGGAGTAAATAAGGGTATTTATAATGGATTCAAGATCCCAATGAAATACCCAAAACTATATTTTATTAAACAAAATCCTTTTTGTAGATATTTTCACAAATTGAGTTTGAATTTTGAAACAAAATAATAATTTGCCATGTCAACATTAAATGCTACGACGGCTTATCTTACCACGCGCCCACTCACTTTTTATTTTCCCAATACAAACAGTTGTCAAGTACTAAAATGGCTTGAAACACGTCAGATCACGATATCAAGTGGTTTAAAACACTCGAGTACCATCACGTGTCACAAATATTGACCAAGTATTTCTAACGTTATAAAAATTAAGACAAGACTGAACCTGGTAACTGGAGGATCAGTCCAGTACCAGTTTCCAACTGGAGAGTTCTCCAGTTGCATTTTCAAACAAAAAACGAATTTTAGTCAGAAAATTATTTTGAGTCTTTCCCCCTAAAATGATGATCCAGAAATCGATTAGTGCCAGGATAGTATCACAACGGCGTTCGATAGCCTGGCGAGCAAGGATTATCTGGACCTCCTCAACTGGAGAACTTCATCAGTATCACTGACGCGTTCAATAACAAAGAAAGCTCCAGTTTTAAAGATTTAACATTCCCAGTTCGCTGATGAGATGTTTAAAGGTTTTCTCATCGAGAGGTTTTGTAAAAACATCAGCTAACTGTTTGTCAGTGGGGATGAAATGAATTTCAATGTCTCCTTTCATAACATGATCACGAATGAAATGATACCTGATGTCAATATGTTTTGTCTTGGAGTGCATCACTGGGTTGTGAGATATAGCAATTGCACTGGTGTTGTCACAAAAGATTGGGGTCCTTGTATACTTTTGACCATAATCTAGTAACTGGTTCTTGATCCAGAGAATCTGGGCACAGCAACTGGCCGCAGAAATGTACTCTGCCTTAGCAGTGGACATAGAGACTGAAGTCTGCTTCTTGCTGGTCCAACTTACCAATTTTCCTCCAAGGAAATGACAACCACCAGTTGTTGATTTTCTATCTATCTTACAACCTGCATGATCAGAATCTGAATAACCCATTAGATCTAATCCTGAGCCTTTGGGGTACCAAAGACCAAGATTAGGACACCCTTTCAGGTATCTAAAGATACGCTTTACAGCGTGCAAATGTGATTCTTTAGGGTTAGCCTGAAACCAGGCACATAAACATGTTGCAAACATTATATCTGGTCGACTGGCAGTTAAGTACATCAGTGAACCAACCATACCTCTATAGTCAGTTATGTTAACTGGTTTGCCAGTTGGGTCAGAGTCCAAATTCAATGGTGCTGCAATAGGTGTGTTTTTCGATGGGATTGAATCATATTTGTATTTTCTTAACAAATCTCTAACATATTTTCCTTGGTTTATGAAAATTCCATTTTCAGTTTGCTTAATCTGAAGACCTAAGAAAAATGTTAATTCACCCATTAAACTCATCTCATACTCAGATGACATGATTTTAGAAAACTTTTTACACATTGCATCATCAGTTGAACCAAAAATAATGTCATCAACATACATTTGTACCAATAAGATATTACCTCTTTCTTTCAAGATAAACAAGGTATTATCTATTGCACCTCTTTGAAAGCCATTTTTAAGAAGATGTTTAGTTAGAGTATCATACCAGGCTCTGGGGGCTTGTCTTAGACCATACAATGCTTTGTTCAATCTATAAACCCAATGAGGATGCTTCTCATCGATGAAACCTGGAGTCTGCTTAACATAAACTTCTTCTTCCAATGTTCCATTTAGGAACGCACTTTTGACATCCATCTAGAAGACCTTGAACTGCAGATGGGCTGCATAAGCCAGAAATATTCTGATGGCTTCAAGTCTTGCAACTGGAGCAAAAGTTTCATCAAAGTCAACGCCTTCTGCTTGACAATAACCCTGGGCAACTAGTCTGGCCTTGTTTCTTACAACATGGCCATCTTCATCCATTTTGTTTCGGTAGACCCATCTGGTACCAATGGGTTCTTTCTTTAACCCTGGTGGACAAGGAACAAGCTCCCAAACATTGTTCCTTTCAAACTGGACGAGCTCTTCTTGCATAGCTTCCGCCCAGCTTGGGTCTGCCATAGCCTCGTCAATCTTCTTTGGTTCAATTAAAGATAAGAAGGTGACGTTTAAGCATTGCTCACTGGTGGCTCTTCTAGTCTGAACCCCACTATTTGGATCATCCACAATTTGTTCAATTGGATGGGCTCGAGTCCATCTAGTGTATTGACTAGCTGGTGAACTACAATATCAGTGCAAGTCACCTGGCGATCTTCTTCAGTTGCAATAGCTTCTGGAGAAGGATCAGTCCAAACTACTTCTATATCCTCATCAGAGTCAATGAGGTCACGAGTTGCATCATGAAATTCTTCATTCAAAGGCATTTCTTGAAGAACTGGAGAAGTTGGAGTTCGAACTGGTGCTGATATTGGAGTGGCACGTACATTAGATCCAATCACCAATTCTTGTGGTAAGTTAAAATTGATAGAGGGATAGAATGATGTGTCACTGGTGGTGTTCTTCTTCTTAACTGGTTCCAATTTGTTATAACTGGAAACATCTTTTGGTGACGCAACTGACGGATGAACTTGGTCAGTTTCACCAAAATTAATTGGAACGACTGGAGTAATATCAAGGCTTGGTCTCTTGTTGATTGCTTCAGTTGATTCATCGAATGTGACATGAATTGTCTCATGAACCTTTTGGAGTCTATAATTATAAACTCTAAAGGCCTTTCGAACATCTGAATAACCTAGAAATACCCCTTCATCAGCTTTTGCATCAAACTTTCCAAGCTGACTGGAATCGTTTAAGATATAAACTGGACAACCAAATACATGAAAGTATCCAATATTTGGTTTACGATTCCTGAGTACTTCATAGGCAGTCTTCTTATGTCTCTTGATGTAGACTGACCGGTTTTTGGTGTGACAAGCAGTTGCAACTGCCTCAGCCCAAAAACTGGTGGGAAGACCAGATTCAGATAGCATACTTCTGGCCGCTTCTATCAGTGTGCGATTCTTTCTTTCCACAACTCCATTTTTCTCTGGAGAGTGAACTGATGAGAAGTTTTGAGAGATGCCAGTGTCATTGCAAAATGTTTCAAGTACCTTATTTTGGAATTCAGTACCATTATCACTTCGCAACTGACAAACTTTTCGAGTGTACGTGAGCTCAATTCTCTTGATGAGAGAGATGATTTCAGCAGGTGCATCACTTTTGGATCTGAGGAATACCACCCAGCAATATCTGGTGAATTCATCAATCATAACTAGAGTGTACTTTTTTCCAGCTCTAGTTTGAACATTCACTGGACCAAAGAGATCCATATGTAGCATGTGAAGAGGTTCAGTGATGCTAAAATTTTGCCTAGTTTTGAAACTGGCTCTTTTTTGCTTGCCCATCTCACACCCTGGACATGGCTTTTCTTTATTGAAAGAAATTTGAGGTATCCCATTAACCAGTTGTTTGCGAGACAACTTGTTGATATTCTTAAAATTAAGATGGGATAATCTTTTATGCCATAGCCAGTTGGTGTCCTCATCAGCTTTGGTATAGAAACATTACTCTTTTGGAGCTGGTTCCATATCCATGATGTACACATTGCCTTTTCTTGGTGCAACCATCACCACTTTCCAATCCTTGTTAAATATGGTGCCTTGTGCAATATCGAACAAAACTCTGAAGCCATCATCACAAAGTTGGCTGACACTGATCATGTTGTATTTCAAACCATTCACAAATGCAACTCTTTTGAATTCGACTTGTCCATTATTAAGCACACCATATCCTTCAGTCTTTCCAGATTGATCATTACCAAACGTCACTGTCGGTCCATCTTGGACAGTGAACTCTTCAAGCAGGGGCTTACATCCGGTCATAGTCCGGCCAGCTGCGCTGTCCAGATACCAGATATTCTTCTTTCGATCGCCCTGCATAACCACAAAAATCATCAGTTATTTTTGTGAACCCATCTTTTCTTGATGGGTTCACTGGACTTCTCTACAGAAGTCACAGTAGATTGTTGTGGTGTTGAACCAGAGGCTGCATCTGGAGCTCTTTCACCAGCTCCAGGTGCAGGAGTAAAAACGATTGGTTCATGATACTTACTCCCCTTATTTTTACCAGATTTTGTTCCAGATGGAACATTCTTTTGATTAGGTTTTGAAGGGAGTGGTTTAATATTTTGTTTGAAAACTGGAGGTAATGAACCTCCTTCCAGATTGTTAATCCGGGCAGTACAACTCTGAACCTGTCGAGACAAAAGTTGGAGTTGACTTTCCAGTTTAACCAAAATATTATTTTCATCAGGCAACTGAACCTTGGACCTTGGTTCAGCTGGAGTTTTAGTCTGTCGGGTCTTGGGCACCTTAGACTTATGAGGTAAAGGCTTGTTACCAGTGGCCTTTTTGACTGGAGCTTTAGCCTGTTTGGCTCCAGTTTTAACCTCAATGGGGGTGGTCTCAAAGGTTTCAGTTTCAACAGCTTCAGGTTGATCATAAGGTGTTTCAACCCTGAGAGCTGGAGGCAATGCATGTAGATCTGGTATGAGAGCTGCTATCTCCAGATCTCCAGATTTCCATGCATTCTTCTGGGCATCGATAGTTCTTAAAAATGCATCATAGTTTTTACCAGATGCTTTTACCCATGACTTGATAATCTTTTGTTTTTTTTCAAGATCAGAAAATAGTTTTTGATTATCAAGTTCCAAAGCCTCAATCTTTAAAACTGACTCCTTGAGAGCCAACTGGACACTTTGTAAATCATTCAGTTGTGGTTTAACATTGTTCAGTTCAATTAAGATAGTGTCAAGATATCTTTCACTATCAGCTCTTACAGTTTCCACATAAGCTAAATCACCACTCAATGATTCAGCCAGGTCCAGTTTCAGTTCAGGGTCAATCTGGTGATCATAATCACATACCTTTTTCAAGATAATGTCCACCCAACTTCCAGTGATGACATCTTCTTTTGCCACATGTTGCTGTTGGTCTTCCAAGGCCATGAAACACATGTCCCTTTCCTCTTCTTCATCAGCTGATGAGTCATCAGAGTACTCCCATTTTCCCTCAGTTTGTGCCATTAAGCACTGATCCTTTTCCTTTTCCATGGACAGGAGGGCAATCTGGGCCTTAAGCTTCTTGTATTTAGCTTTGTAGCTATCATCAGGCCGATTGAAATTAGGGACAGAGGGGCCAGTTTGGTTGTTCAACTGACTAGATCTGCATTCCTTCATAAAGTGACCTTTCTTGCCACACTTATAACATGTAAGATTGGTTTTATCCAGAGAGCTGGAGCTGGAAGCATTGTTGGGGCCATTAAATCTTTTAGATTTATGCTTAAACCTGTTAAAGGTTTTAGCAATCATGGCGACCAGATCATCATCGTCAGTTTCATTACAACCATCACTGTTTTCAGTGGTCAGGCCAGAGTTCAAGAAACTGTTTAACATCTCCTTCATTGAGTGTGCCTGGACACTCTCTGCAGACATTAAGGCAGCACAAGGTCGCTCAGGTACACTAGCAACCTTGGAACTCTGGGCATGGTTCATGGCATCTTGCTCAGCCACCAGTCTTGTAGCATTATTATCTTCAGTGAATCTGAAGGCTCCATAGAGCAATGCAAGAGTATGGTTGTGCAAGGTTTTACCTTGTCTCAAGACAAGAACCATGTTTTCCCATTTGGAAGGAAGAATATCACAAAACTTCTCAAGAAGAATATCCTTATCCTTCTCTACACCCAAGCCTCTCAGCTGATTAATAAGGCTAGAAAATCTGGTGTATGTACCAGTTAGACTTTCATTGGGCAAGGCAAAGAAGGATTCATACTTCTTGTTCAAGGCAACTTTTCTGGTGACAATAGTGTCATCACCTCCTTCAAACTGAATGACTAATTCGTCCCACATTGATTTTGCACTGGGGAACAGCACAAGTGTTGGAATTAGATCTTCAGGAACAGCCCCAAGGATCATGTTCTTGAGTCTGGTATCCAGATCAACAAGTCTACGATCCTCATCAGACCAATGGTCTTCAGGCTTTTCTCTTGAACCTCTTCTTCAAGTTGGATCTAGAAGAGGACTCACCACAAGAGACATGGGTATATATGGTCCATCCTTAAGGATTTTCAACATATACCTCTCAATACCACCAAAATGCAAAAGCATTATAGCCTTCCATGTACCAAAAGTCTCACTGTTTCCATCGAATTTGGGAACAGGAGTGTTAGAGTAATGTACATGGACGTGGTTTGGGGTAGTAGGAGGAGGAGGGTTAGTATTAACATTTTGAAAAGGTTGGGCATTATTATTCAAAGGGATTTCACCTTGACCAGAACCATCTCCACCTTCAGTAGTGTTCATCTTAGCAGATCTAGGCAAGTTTATTAGCCTTCTGCTCTGATACCACTTGTAAGTCCCAACTTAATAGATGGCACTACCTGAAGACACCTCTATGTCGATGGTGGAGTTACTTTGCAATATATGCACTGAACTGGAGACGACCAGTTGCAGTGTGTATATACCAAGTTCTAGATAGATTACTTATATAAATGACAATAAGTAAAGAACAATGCAATAATACAAAATACTTGTAAGATAACTTGATGAGACAATATGTAATTTTCAATGTGTAATTTATTTATTGATGTTAAATAAATTACAAGGTTGATGCGGAACCAAGATAATACAAGAATGTAAATATCCTATCAACCTATGAAATACAATTGATCTACACTCGGAATTTCTCAAGACAATCGAAACACTTAAAGTTGTGAAATGTTCCTTTTAGCGATTGAGAGAATATTGCACAAGTTCACCAAGAATATTGCAGGTTTGCAAAGTGTGAAGTGTTGTATGTTTTTCACTTGTTATTCTTGTTGT
The DNA here is from genome assembly GCA_034093135.1 of Erigeron breviscapus. Lineage (NCBI taxonomy): Eukaryota > Viridiplantae > Streptophyta > Magnoliopsida > Asterales > Asteraceae > Erigeron > Erigeron breviscapus. The sequence goes on along the minus strand of CM067170.1, from coordinate 62,316,628 downwards.
GCAATGACTTGTATTTATAGGCAAAGTTAACATTTGGGATGTTAACTTTAGCCGTACAAATGTGGTTGAGATCATTTAAGGAATAACATTTAATTCCTTAAAAAGTAGTGTAAAGTCGCATGATAAAGCAACTTTACACAACCACCTTTATGTACCTTTTATTACTTAAATAATAAGATAAGACTTATTATCCGGGTAAAGGTACATAAAGCATATAAGTCAATTCCTCGTAATCAGTGTAAAGCTTTGTAAGAGCTTTCCACTGATGGTCTCCAGTTTGTAACTGACTAGAACGTCAACTGGGCTTCGCTGCCATTGCCATTCTCTATCTTCCATTTGTTGTCTTCGACTTCAACTGGAATGATTCTTCAACTGGTCAGTTCTCAACTGGAGGAAGTCTTCAGTTGCGTTGACTGTACGGTGCAACTGGATTTCAATATATTTCTCGACAAATCATCTAGGTCTCCAGTTTCACTGGACAGTTTCACTGGGTCTCCAGGTGCAACTGGAGACTGGCCAGTTTACCAGGTGAACTGGTCCTAACACAAATACAAATTAAAAACATTACAACTAGGAATAAAAAAACAATACAACTAGAAAATAAATAACAAACTAAATCAACCCGTCATGAGGCCACCCGTATTTGTCGGCGATTTCGCGTTTGCGTTGCAAAACTATGCTACGCACGGGATTGACCAAATGATCGCGAGGTTGCGAAAAGATATGGATGTCTTGATTCAAATCGGGAACTCGAGTGTAGTGGCTCGACTCATCGGTTCGAACCCCTTTTCTCACTCCCGCTAGTATCTTCGGTGCGAGGAGTGGTGGCCGTAGGAGTATTTAGGCTCGGTCGAAGTACCACCAAAACCACTCGCCGGTGGAACATACGAGAACTTATCATGTTCCTTCACAACTTTCCAAGCTTTAAGATGTTTGAATCCCTTGTTCTTGTGTCGTCTCGACCACTCTTCCAAACTTTGTGTCAAGATATACGCCTCATCGGCACCGCTAGCCCATCGATGTTTCTATAAACACATAAAAACAACATATATATTTATATATAAAACAACATATAAATATATAATATAATATATATATATATATATATAAAACGTATATATATATAATATATATATATATAATATATATATATATATATATATATATATATAACCGTAAAAAACATATATTTATATATATATATATAAACGTAAACATATATATATATAAAACCGTAAAAAAACATATATTTATATATATATAAGAAAGAAAATTAACCATCGTATTGTAGATGCCGGTAAACTCGTTCAATAGCGGTTGCATTTTCTTCCACTTTGTGTTGACTTGATGGTACGTTCGTTGATGATTTTTTTGTTGCTTATTGTAGTGTTCATGAATCCTATTCCAAAAGGATTCGTATCTTTGTTGATCGGCGGTGGCGGGATCCGTAGAGATATGAAAATAAGATCGGGCCAACAATTCTTCATCATCGCCACTCCAAGCGATCGGGGGTGTTCTTGTGGTGGTTTTTTTCGCCTTCCCACGACCGGGTGGAGGTGGCGCCTCCACCTCCTCGCTAGAGGTGTCTCGCACATCGTCATATGCCTCGTCGGGTTGCACTTGGTCATCATCATCATCAAGAAACGTGATCGTGGGTTCGGTATTAGGAAGCTGAAAGCGGTACGTGTCGACTTCCACGGGGAAATCCGTGGTCAACAATTGAGAGATGTCGTCAATGACGTTTTGACTTGAAGAACCGCCGAAATCGTATTGTGGTTCGACGGTTCTAGGAAGTTGAAATGGGAGTTGATTTCTTGGTGCTCGGTATTTTTTGGATGTTTTTTTAGTAGGAATCATTTTGAAGAATATATATGAAAGAGATAAGTAAGAAATATATTAGAGAAGATGTGAGTATTTTTTAGAAGTGAGAAGAAATGAAAGATTAAAAGGTATATATAGGTAATAAGGAGAGGGGTAAATTTGTAAATTTTTTAAAAATCAAACGGTCAAAAAGGAAAAAGACAAAAAAAAAAAAACGGTCACAATAGACGCTCTCAACGTTCACTAGCATCGGCCAAAACTAGCCGATCCAACTTGCCGATTGACTTGCCAAAACTTGCCGATGCAAATGCTATAATCTTGCCAAAGAGCCGATGCTAGCCGATCTTACTTGCCGATAAAATAAGCCAACTACACCCTTGCCCCTTATTATTGGAAATATAGCAGATGAATTTTTGGAAAAAAAAATAAGAAAATAATATTTAACCTGTTATAGCAGGTCAGCAGTTGGTCAACTATGTAAAAAATTGAAAAGTATATCGGTGATACACATCAATAATTCAGTTCAATGGGCAACCATGTAAATGAGGGAAAATACATTGTTCATCAAGTGACTTAACCCTATCTTAAACTATGTCATTATATATATCCTAAAAATCATGAATCGTTTTGCGTGCCAACTTTTTATTTTTCTTTTCTTCCTTCAACTATTTATGAATACAACAAAAGTCTCTATGTTCTAATACTCTTACAATAATGGTCCTCTTCAGCTAACCACCATTAAGTTCTGTTGGGGTGTTTAACGGGAGTTACAAAAATTGTTGCAAATCAGGTTCTTTTCTCTAACAGGGAGTTATGTCCTTTTTTCTAACGGGTCTTAACGATTGTTAAATACTTATTTGAGTTTCTAAATAGACAGATTGACTTATGTTACATTTTTGTAACTAACATCAAACATTACTTCTAACTTAACAAAGTTTACTTACAATATGTCTGACCCGCAGCGAATTACTGCGTCGATTGTATTTAGTGCCAACATTTTTTATATTTTTTAAAATCTTTTTTTGTTTTTATTTCTTTCTTCCTTTTATCTTATTTTTTTTTATCTTTTTATTTTTTTGGTTATCTTTCCTTCTATTTTCTTATTATTTCTTTTTTAATAACAACCATCTTCTACCGAACTTACGTATCTATATGACGATAAAATTATTGATACAAATGAGTTTTACGTATATGTAGTTCATGTTATTGACCTTTTTCGTATAGATGTTTTTAAAGAATATATAAACTCGAATATATTGTTTTGGTTTTTTAAATTTTACGTATTATGTTGTCAGATTTTGGGTTTTATAGCCGACTTCTTCCACTTTTATGTTGTATGACAACTACAATTCAATGACAAATCAGTAGCATTTTTGTAATCCCCATGACATTTAAATTATGTATAAAATGATTCTGAAAACACGTTATAAATCTTACATATTATCGCACACAATAAATGTCTAAAAAATCCTATTAATTAATATCCTACCGTATACATGAACGTAATGTCTCCCGGGGCAACGCCGGGTGACATATCTCGTTTTTGTTCTAAAACAGTATAATTTTGAGACGCGCGGTGAGAATTTTATTGGAGATTTTATGTAATTATACTACTATCCTATCTATACGTTGGGACGAAGACGAATATTTCATAGTGTTTTGGTTAAAATTTGTTGATTTGATAATAACATATACTGTAAAATATTGGATTATGATCCTCATAAGGTCGAAAAGATAATGGTTCATGTAATAATATGAGATGTTTTTCATTGTGAGCTTGGTTTCTTTTTTATAGTTTATTTTCACTTAAAAAAGTTCAACATGACATATCATTTTTGTTTTGAACTTAGGAACAATCTTAATCCAAAAAATTATATGTATATCAAAAAAATGATTAAACTTTTTGTTTCTTTGTCAGTATTTCATATACGGATTCCCGGAACACCTAGAAAAATACTATACTATTTTTTTATTTATTAATATCACATGATATCGTAGTATTTTTATAAAATTAGAACTAACTCTGTCACTATTAAAATTTAAAGTTAAAATATGTTTAAAAACACTAGAAGTAGTATCAACACTAGTGCAATTTCAGATTTTGCAAACCTAAAACCTTAATTAAATTATAAATGTTACTTAATTAAAATATTTATGTTATGTATTGTATGAATGCTATATGTTAACTGAAGTCTTGGATTCAAGTTTTAATGTGAGTCAAATGCTCCCAAAAATAAAGACATGAGTTTCTAAAATGGATTTTTCCTGAAATTGAAATTGAGTATACAAAGAGACATGTCGTTGAGTCTAAAATTGTCATTCAGGGAAAATAAAAGAAAACTTATATATCAAAAAATTGTTAGTCTAATCATATGTCTATACGAAAGTAAGGACTATTTTCACTTTAAAACAAATATGGTGGATTTGTTTTTCATAGTATGGGTACTATATACATTTGGACATAAAAAAGGTATAAAGGCAGTGTCTTAATAATTGTAAAGATGGTTAATTATGGAGTGCCACTAAAGGATACGATGGAGAATGGAGAATGTGGTTGGATGGAAAATAAGTGGAAAGGGGGGTTGGATGGAATAAGTGGCGGAGATATAAAATGAGATTCAACTTGATCACAAAAATTAGAATGTGAGATGAGAAGATTCTTAGGGAGTATGATTGAAGAAAAATCATTATCATAGGATACTTGATACTTCATTTATAAAAATAAAAATTTACTTCAAGAACTAGTTAGATAAAACCATTTATATTATAAGAAAAAGAACATGTGTATATCCACACTAGTAAGTAAGTTACATCTAAATTTTCCATCAAAATTGAACAAGCATGATAAATATAACTAAATAACTTGTAGCATTATTTTTCTTTTGAAAGGAACTAGCTTGTAGCATTATTTGAACTTACCAAAAGATGTGCAATAAAATTTTGAACTTTTTTTAAAGAACCAATCACCAACTTCACTAAATCCACTTCCTTGTCTATGTATTTGGATTTACTATTCTGTTTCTCCATAAAACAAATCATTTTTATAATTTTTTTTTTAATTGTGAGTGTCCTACTCATTTTACAAACGCATTAACATTCATGGAATTTCATCATTTTAGAGTCACATGTCCTACCAATGGATCACCACCCTAATGGTTAAAAAAATTAATTATTTTCGAAACAAAAAGATTGAACCTTTATGCTTTTATCTTTTGAAAGACAAAATAACACTACTAACAATTAATAACAATAAATTTAATTATAAAATTAATATAAGGTTAAACATAATATGGTAGAAATTCTTTTTTATTTAATACTTAATTATCAAATCCAACTGAAAATGAAATATTTTACATTAAATAATGTATATGTATAAAAATATCATCGCGTTTAATAAACAATTAAACAATTTTCAATATGTACTCTTCAATATGTTACTCTTACTAAAATCTAATCTAAATGTCTAATACGGGATATATCTAATACTTATGACTTATGAAGAGCTAATAATTAAATTAATCTTAGAAAAAAGCATGGCTTGTCATATGTGTATTTATCCTGTAACTAAAAAAAAGTTAAAGGTACACTTGGCACCCTTTAAAATCCTTGAAATTATATTTTCTTTCATCTCTCTCCTACTCCCTTTTTATCTTTTTTTTTTCTTTTCTATTTCCATCTTTAATTTTTTTAAAAATAAACTTTATTATTAACAAATTATCTAAAGTCACATCTATTACATTTTATAATCATTTAAACTATTTTTTCTATCGCATAGTTTTTTTTATATCCGTAAAATTACTATTAATATTATTTTGTATAAATCGTATAAGGTTTTTTTCAAGATGATAATTTATTTATCGATCTGATATGTTTATGTAGTATAAACAAAACTGATATTTTAGTTATCTATGTGATTTTGATTTAACATTTGTTTTTAGCTAGAAGTTCAAATTATGCTCTATACTTATGTTTTTTTATATACACATATACTGTTTGATTAAAGGTAATTTTTACATACGTATAATTTATATTTTACCAAAGTTTTTCTTTATATTATTCATTGATTATATTTTGTTTGATTTATTTTTTTATGTTTTTTTAATAATAGCTAATCTTTTTTTCATCATTGTATGGTGATATTGAATATTTTTAAACATGCTATTATATAATTGTTTATATATTATCAATTTATTTAGTTAGGTGAAAATCTATAATTTTTCATATAATCCCAGAACATATTGAAACGAAATATACAAGACATATGTTTTGAATCTACCCGTAGTATAAATATAAATATAACATCCATTTTCGAATCTATTAATGGAATTGTCATAGGGTATGAAGAAACTATGATTGTCAATTACTAACTTATTTTGAAGGTTTGAGTTTTTTTTTCCCCGACATAAAGTGCTTGATTTAAGCTTCCCTTTAAATTAAATAGTAATTCATTTTATAGTGCAAATAAAATAATCTGACCATGTCTTCATTGAGACATGTTTTATCGTATTTATCGGACCGGCGCATATGCATATTATCGAACCTTCGCGGGCATATCTGGCCCACCAAAAGTTTGAACCTGGGCGGCAAACCATAGCCACGTAATCATTTAACTGCTTTCGTATCCTCCATGTTCACGATTAGATTTACAACTAGGTGAAACAGTTTCGTGAATTGTTTTTGTTGTTTTCAGCATATATATTATATCTATTATACTCGTTTCTAGATTTATAAAAAGTCGTTATCTATAAGTTAAACTAGATTTTGATGTTTCACGATATTTAAATTTATCTTATTATAATTATTTATTTTTTTATAGCCTAGACATCATTAACTAACATATTTGATAATAAATAGTCGCCTAGTAGAAATTAAACTAGCGGCTAAATTGGTGTGGTTTTCCCTCCCTGTGGTTCCCTGACTTCGTGGATCGGTCGCTAGTGACTGCCTGCCCAATTGGATGTAACGGCTAGCCGTCCCGTGACACGAACGTTAAAAAAAAAAATAGGTCAAGATACACTGAATAATGCCTTACAAAAAAGGAAAGGAAATAGACTTAATACCATCACCAAATGACATTTGTATTGTATATATACGAGTTTTTTTCACCAACAAGAAATAACTATACTTGGTTATTGTCAATTTGTCTTAAAATGTACGTCTAGTTGAATTTAGAATGTAGAGACCGTTGTTTCACTACTAAGTTACTGAGTTGAATTACATAAGAATAATTCAACTAGAAAGCTATATAACTTTAAATTATACTAGAAGGGTATTCGCGCGTTGCGGCAGAATTTTATAACCACTCTTTTTGGATGATTACATTGGCAAATGTCAAAAATATATATGTAAATATTAATTTACACACGTGAAACAAAAATGCATAAGCTACTCTTGTCGTAAGTTGTTTATATTTAATTATTAGTTAGAAAAATTGTGAACACACACAAAAAGAATTCCAAATAGTATAGAACCCTTTGTGTAATGCCTGAAATAATCTAAATTCATAAACATAATCTGGAGCAATATAACAATGTTCCATCGCTAAATCTTCTACTTTCTCCCATGTAAACCTCGTCCTGTTTTGAGTACACTAAAAAAATATCAGATATACCCTTGCAAGTTTCAAATATGATTGCCAAGAAAAAGGAGAAGCTATTCCCAAATATGAGTTGTTGTTTTAGGTAATCGGTGACAAGGGGGACACATGCTTCATAAGCAGGCTCTCCATTGATAATGATAAACTGATTTCACATTAGTGTAAAAGCTTTTAATTGACGATGATTGCTGCCATTCACCTTGCTTCGACTGGCGTCAACCGTTCTTAGTTTTTCTATAAGCAATCGACCATGCTTGGTGTCTGCACTTCTTGTTAGCCTAACCAAAATGGATAAACGAAACTTTATTTTTGTTTATTTACTACAATTTGCCATCTCTCGTATCAAATAACAACAACGTAGGAAAATCAAAGGTTAACCTGTGTAACTTGAAAGTATTGGCCATGGAACGATGAGTTGTATCTTTATCCAAATCTTTTGGTAAATTAATGATCTCTTTTGCATCAAAAGTGTAGTTTTGCATTAACAAAGCAAATAATATTATGTTCAAGTAGCAATCCTGTTGACATGGAACTCAACATGGAAAATATCACATGGTACACGAATCTTAACACATGTACCACACCCTATGCAAAGCTCCTCGGACATATATGCCATCTTGGATGCAAAAGTAACCTCGATACATAGCTTACCTGCGAAACAAAATTTAAAAAAACTGAGTCTATAATAACTAAAAAAGTCTCCGATACCCTAATAAAAGTTTCTTTCTTTTGTCACAATTTAACTAACCAATGATCTTACAGACTTTTTATCCCAATGCCGCAATATTATAGCAACAATCTCCAGCCTCCTAAATATGATAATCATACTACTACAAATTTAAGTATCAACTTCTGGGCTTCTGGCTACACAAAGTAAATTTCCAAACTACCATAAAACCTTATTTCAAAACTACATAAAGCATTGGGCAAAGAAACAAACCATTATTAACTCATTTCCAATAAATTAGCTACCAATTATCCTTTCAATCGTTTAGAGTTGCAAACTTTTCTCAATATTATGATAACCCACAAATAATCTTCACTATTTATTACAATAAAATTCATTAAACTCCATTAAATAATATCGCAATTCTTATTTCACAACAAATTATCGCAATTTCATATAGGAAAAAAAAATTAGCCAATCAATCATAATCAATAACAAATCATAAAAATCAAATCTTTAAGATCATAAATACAGAAACAATAATAATAAAAATAATAATGGGTTGCAAACCTAGGGAGGAGGAACGACGTTTGGAGGGTATGCAACGCGGTGATGTATGAAACGGCGGTGATGGAGGAAAAACTAATGTGTTATGATGTAAAATCTGCAAAAGATCTGATCTTTTAATGGAGGCGGTGATTATTTAAAATATGGGTCATAATTTTTATTTCTGTAAAATATGGGTCATAATCTTTATCTATGCGATGGTGATGCCAGCGGTGTTGTTGGCGATTAACGTCGATGGTGTTGATGATTTGATGGCGGCGGTGATGTGGATGGTGGTGCTGATTGACGTCGAAGATTTGGGGATTTAGAGGGGGCGATGGTTTTGGGATTTATGGCAGAGGTATGTGTGATTGTGTGTGTGTTGGCAGAGGAGAAGATAGGGAAATGAGGAGCGTGTATTTTTTGTGTCTCAGTATTGGTGAGGGTAGTTTAGTCCAACCGGGTGGATATGGGAGTATAGATGTAGTAAGTTGAAGGGCATTTTAGTCACATCAGGTTCTTAATACTTAATCTCAGTTCCCTTTATAAGGGAGTATAGATATATATATATATATATATATATAAGGATTTTACTAACAAAGGGTCGCCATTAGCGTAAAACAAGGTTACTTTGAATTTTATGATAAAATATACACCTTTTTATGTATGTTAATGACAATTTATAAAAGTGTCGCTAATTATAAAAATGCACAAACACTCAAACAAAACATAATTAGCGAATTCGTTTTATGTCGAAAAATATTTCAAAAGTCTACTTTAAATGGCCCTACACATTGTTCCTAAATTAATATATACGAGCATGGTACCCGCGCAATGCGGCGGCGGTGGCGGGGACGACGGTCTAGTGGTGTCGGTGACGGTATTATTGGTGGTGGTGGCGGTGTCAAGTGTGTAGGTTGATGTAAAGGTGATAGTGGAATATTTTAAAAAGATAAGGGCTTAAAGTGTTAATTATTAAAATAAGGGTTTAGAGTGTAAACTAATTCATTAAGGGCAAATTTGGTAATTTATAAAACTTTTCCCATAGTGGGTGTTTATTAAGGGCAGTTTGGTAATTTCGCATGTAACTTTCTTGTAACACTTTCCATTATTGGGGGTGGATAATTTTTAATAAAGAGTATAGATTATAATTTTACGAAAACAATGCTTTTGAAAAGCAACGGCCTTTTTATTTAAATAAACACGTTTCTTTTCTCACCTTTTTAAATTTTTATTTCACCATTTTTCAATCTGGAGTAGCCTTTGTCTGTTCATTTGTCCATAATGCACATCCTTCTCATCACCATGATATGAAAAAGCAATTAATTATATTTGTTTATATGCATTATTCTTTGTATTTTACTGTTTACAAGTAGCCCCAATTTGTTTGTTTATCTGTCCATATCTCGCTGCTTCATAAAATACATGAAATATAACTAATCTAATGTAACATATTTATTTTTCATTTATTTATTCTTAGCGCACAACTGAAAATCAGTGTAGCTAAACTAACCAAATTTTAGTTAAATAACAAGATAATAAAAACACTATATTAGTTTATTCACATATAAGTTGTTATATTTAGTTGAAACTATAAAATTAATTAGTCGGTAGATTTAGTTTTCGAAATCCCAATTAATGTTAATCAATGTAGACATATAAAAATCTGTCAATACCGGCTGCTGGCAAGCCGAGTAGAAAGCTGTATATATTATATATAAAAAAATCCCATTTATGAAAAACAAATTTAAAAATAAAATAATAGACGTTAGTATTGACCTTTGACTTTTTGAATCATTCTCACCGCCAATTGCATAAATTCCCCATACACACACTTTAACCCCATTAGCCAATTTTCATTTCATTTCTCTCCCAATCAAGTTCTCTCTAGATTTCATTTTCAAGAAAAAACAGAAAAAAATGAAGAACAATTACAACAACAATAACCATAACCAAAATATGATCTCATTGTTCAAAATGTTCAATGCACCATTACATTTATCAAATCTATTATCTCTAGTACTTTTTTTCGCCTTCGGTTTATGTTTTGGTGTCATTTTAACGTTCCAACTAAAAAACGTGTCGTTTAATCTCCAATTCACTCAATTTTCTCTCTCCACCAGCACTACGACTACAAACAACACTGCATCCAATACAACGCTGGATACAGTATCACCACCGTCGCCACCAGCCAAAATTGGATTGTCGAGTTACCTGACACCACCTCAACCCATGCACGATATGACCGATGAAGAGTTATTATGGCGAGCATCCATGGTTCCTAAAGTGAAAGACTATCCATTCAATAGAACAATTAAGGTGGCTTTCATGTTTTTGACTAGAGGCCCGGTCGTGTTGTCGCCTTTATGGGAGCGGTTTTTTAAAGGTTATGAAGGTCTTTACACCATTTATGTACATGGCTCGGATCGAAATTCTACAGTGACTGAGCAAGAGGATTCTGTTTTTTATGGCCGGAGGGTTCCTAGCAAGGTACGTATATAAATCACACATACACTCTTTGTATATGTTTTTTGATTTGATACTTTACGTACTCGTTTGATTATTCCTTTGCTTATATATATATATAATATATATATATATATATATATATATATATATATATATATATATATAGGGGTGAGATAAATTGAGTCCAGCTTAATTTGAGTCCAAAAAGGGTCCATGTAACTTACACATGTGTAAGTTAACTTACACATGTGTAACCAATGGGCTTGTAGCCCAGTGGTACCTGTCTCCGCACACACGTGGGACCCTTGGGGAGACCTATTGAATACATGGTCGCGGGTTCGAATCTCATTCGCTCCCAATAACCAGTGGGTTATCACGAACAGGAGTTTCACCCGGTAGTGACCCCTTACAGGGTGGGGAAGCTAGGTACAAAGTACCAAGGACTAGCGTGTTCCTTCCAAAATACACGTTTTTGAACTTACACATGTGTAAGTCGTGGTGGCGGTGGTCGCCGTCGCCGGAAAATCATGGTGGTGGTCGGAGATGATGGTGGTGGTGGTAGGAGGTGGTTGGAATTTAAGGAGATGGAAGAAAATCAATGGACTCAAATTGGACTCAAAATAAGCTGGACTCATTTTATCTTTTCCATATATATATATAAAACTATAGAATCTTAGAATTTAAATATTATTTTGGTTTGAAACATAATTTAAATTGTTACTAGCTAACAACATTTAAAGTAAACAGACAGCATTTTACAGCCTTGTATGTATATCATTTTTTCTATTTTCTATTTGGATTGTTGTTTGTTACTCGTATAATACAATGGAATGATGGGAAGTTTGCTTAGTCAACACGACCAACTAAATCTTCATTAATCATTTCAAATCATTTTAGTTTGCCTTAATGACCAAGCAATTTTTTTTAATGTGTTTGAAATATATGTCAAATGAATTATATATAACGGAAAACTTAAACGATAATCCATATCATTACAATGATAGATAAGTTGGTAACATTTTTTTTTCCTGAAAATATATATATATAGGTTTTAGGTAAAATAAAATAAGTATTAAAGTAAAACAAATAAAACAATAGGTTTCTCTTCACTGAAAATCACCGTGCATCATGAAAATCATCGTGCATCAATTGCTTCGTGAATCTTCGTGCATCAATTAAACCATGATCTAAGGGTCAAGATCTTGTCATATTTGTTTTACTTTAATACTTGTTTTACAATACCCAATCAGTGTTTTAAAGAAAACTATATGGTATTTTAGATTATACTCCAAAGTAAAAAAATGAAAAGAAGCCAAATAGCTAGTGTGACTTGCTAACATGAATAAATATTAAATACTCGTATAACTAATCTAGTTGGTTTAAATATATAACAAAATCTGGTATCAATATACGAAAGTTAGAAATGATCCACTTAAATTGTCACATCATTTTATAAATATTTATTTGTAAGGTAGACAAATTTATGCAAACTTAGTCGACATGTAATCACAGCCATAAATCTGTATATGTGGAATCCTAGCTGGAGGAGAATGGTGCCGGCCTTCTTTTCCAAATCTTTTCCATTTAAAAATATTACTTTTCTTTTTCAAAGTTATATACGGAGTAATAATATAATATTGGGAACATTGATTCATTTGGGTCTGAATTCAATTCTATTTTATTATACGGGCATGTGGGTTTAATTATTGAGGCCAAATTTTACAACCCATGTTTTTACTTATAGAATTAGTATTAATTTTGATAAAACTGCTTTTATAAAAAATAATTAGTCCACATTTTACTTGATAACCAGCATGTCTCTGTTCGCTAGTAATTTTTGTTCTTGTGTAAATAATTGTGTAAATGAGACAGAAGTTTCAATTTATTATATTGACCGTACTAGAGTTTGATATAGTCCACAACTTTTCTAACAAATTTTGGTTATATATATTTGCAGTATGTCGAATGGGGAAAAGTTAACATGATAGAAGCCGAGCGTCGACTACTAGCAAACGCCCTTCTCGATTTCTCAAACCAACGATTTGTCCTTCTCTCGGAATCTTGCATTCCCTTGTTTAATTTCTCAACGGTTTACTCTTACCTCACAAACTCAAACCATAACTTTGTTGAGTCCTATGATTTGGAAGGGCCCGTTGGTCGTGGGAGATATAGTCAATATATGGCCCCAACAGTTGATATTGAGGAATGGCGCAAAGGGTCACAATGGTTCGAGATGGACCGTGACCTAGCCATTGAGGTTATATCAGATAAGAAGTATTTTTCAGTTTTCCATGACTTTTGTGATGGCCAATGTTATGCGGACGAGCATTACCTGCCAACATTTGTTACCAAAATATTTGGGGAAACGAATTCCAACAGGACTTTGACTTTCGTTGACTGGGCGAGAGGAGGGCCCCACCCGACCAAGTATACAAGAAACGATGTGACCGAAGAGTTTTTGGAGAAGCTAAGAAATGATAGGAGTTGTGAATATAATGGACAGAAAAACCATATTTGTCACTTGTTTGCAAGGAAGTTCACATCTCATGCTTTGGATAGATTATTAAGAATTGCACCAAAGCTTATGCAATTCAACTTATAGCTTTGAAAATATTAATTTTCATTTTTTTGGGTTTTTTTCTTGAAATTATTTTATTCTTATATACATATTGAACAATTGAGTTCAAAAATTGGAAAGCTATAGCTATATTTTCTTAATACATATATTCTAATGTATTTGCTTTTTCAGACCAGTTGATGAATTACGAGCGATTATAGTATAAAAATATCGTAAAGTTATCGATATATTTTTATGGACAGTCAAAATAAAGTTGAAAATGTGATGCTAATGAGTCATAGCTTTGCTTCAACTAGCCGAAGGAAGTTGTTGAGCAAGACGTTTTCAACTTAGGTTACCCAATATTTGGAAGAAGTTGTTGAGCAGGACGTTTTCAATAAAATGTGTTATAGTTGTGCCAACCATAAGTTTCCAAATGACCCGGTCATAATCTACTTATAATTCCGTTGTTCCTTGATCCCCACTTAATTAACACATTCATCATTTTTTCCCCCAAAAAGTTTCACTTAACTATCAAGGCAAAAATCAAATTTACTCGAGGAAAAATTTGACCCATTTTAAACCAAACGAAACCAATCAGAATATGTCTGCGTGGTACTTGGCAAAAATGATGCTAATGTGACGAAATGAGGTTAAGTTATGGTAAATTTGTGCAATGTTTTTCACCAAATGAGAGATACTTTTGTTAAAGTTATAAAAAAATAACGGGTGTGTTACATTTACATAAGAACAAGGAAAGTGATGGATTTAGTGTCCAACCATGAGTGTTGACAGCTCGAAATGGCATGATGAATTGGTCTTAGTGTATGTATGTATCTTTGAGGCACCATGTGCATCCAGATTCCCTAACAGAATATAAAGGTTTATCTCCAACTGGCAGTTGGTTGTTAAATTCAAAGTATAATGGAACTGACACCCAAAACTCCAAAAAGTGTAATCTGGTTTTTTGAGAGATTAAATAAGCCTGAAGTTAAGCCCATCATCATGGGCATAAATTTTATACATTATTGGGCTAATAGTATCTATCTACAATTCTAATAAAACAGATCCTATACTTCAATTAAGTTTTTAAAAAGATACCAGTGGCAACAACTTCCATTCCCAAAATAAATAATCTGAAAAAACAAAGTTAAGAAGATTCTGGTGTACATATTTGAATTCAACAATATAAGGTTGGGGTGTGTATAAGGGCGGCTCAAAGTTTTTGGTACCCTCAAACGAGATCAAAATTTGAAAGGCTAGTTCATTACCATACTAATTAAAATATAACTAAAAAAAAGTATCTAACTTATGTTGTTGAACTACTAATAAAAAAAGTGTAGAGGTTGATGCATAAACCAATAAGAATGTTACTGAAATGAAAATTATATAATGATACTTAGCCCATATTCAAACACTAAGCCTACTATACAAAAAAATTGAGATCTTAGATTTTTGGAGTCTAAAACATTGCTTATCTATCTATATCTATACTATATTATAAAACAAATCTACTTTTCAACTTTCAACATTCAACAATGTACATCTATACTATATTATAAAGCAAATCTACTTTTAACTTTCAACTTTTCAACATTCAACAATGTACACCATATCAATATAACTTACACTATACTCGCCGCCACCACCACCACCAATCGCCACCGCCACCCGTCACCACCGCCACCACCGCCGTTGTCATTACATCGCCACCCGTCACCACCACCTCCGCCGCCACCCGTCGCTACTAAACCGCTGCATCGCGCGGGTACTTTGCCTCGTTTCTTAATAACTATAGAGCCGGCTATGTTTATATAACTAGAATTTAACCCTGCGCGTTGCTGCGGGCTTCCACATAGCTACTCGCCCGCATTATGTATACATGCCATAATACATGGACTTGTAACACAAATGGGTAAACTTAGGAGGATTTGCAGAAAGAACCCCCCATCTTCAACTCTTTGCATTGTTATGTGTCTTATATCTTGTAGTAAAAACATCACTATATGTTAGAACAATAAAATTTACTAAATGACTACATGTATAATGCATAGTAAGGAGTATATAACATATACATCACTAACAATCAGATGCAATATGCAAATGACTACACATTAGCAGACGTCGACTATTTGGATCCTAAAAGAACCTCTTGACACCAACTTGCATATTTAAATTCCGCGAATTTGAATGCTCTTCAACACAGGTTAATGACCTTTTTTTTTGAACTGCACACAGTTTAATGACCTATATAGCTGTCAAGTACTGGCCACCATTTTTTGCGATATGAAGAAAAGATTAGGAAGATCACACCTACAAGTACAAAACCAAATAAGGAGATTGAAATATTGCTTTTTTATAAAGTTTAAACTAACCACTTCGTATATCATTTTTACAATGTACATATTAAGTTCATATATTGTCTCATATATCACGTAAAGTTAAAGCCTGTCCACTAACCTTAGATGCAAATGCAATACCTTCAGAATTGAACTTGACCTCTGGCTTCATTTACATGCTTGATACCTTTTCTTTTTCGGTTGTTCCTAATTTGTGTATTTATGGACTAAAGGTGGGAATTGGTGTTTTGGACCAAGTGTGAAGACTGAAAAGAACTTTAAGTCAAATTTGTAATGTTCTAAGTGGATCGAAACTGGTCCTCTCGAGATATCAAATATTATTTAACCGATTTCTTTTAACGTTTTCAGATAAGTAACGTTGTAAATATGATTTCAATGGTTTAACAGGTTAAAAACTAAGGTTTAACAGGTTAATAACTAAGTTTTATTCTATAAAGGTAGAGTAAAATATTACTTAATTTGACAGTAATGGTGTAGCAGGTTAAACACGTTTGAAAACACTTTGGGTGATGTCCAAGCATAATGCCATTTCAGATGAGGTTCACATGAGACGGCTTGATATCCAGTGTGATTACACAAAAACTCTCAGAAATCATAACCTTTTAAAAGAGATTCTCAACCAGATAAAACCATGCAAGTGTACAAAGTAACAGCAGTGCTCTTTAATCAACTAAGGCTAACTACTATCAAATTTCAGTCAAAAACAGACTAAATAAGTTGATAAAGGCTTCATGATGGCATTACTTTGCATTGACTTTCAAATATTCATCATGGAATTAATCTCACTTAGTGTAATGCAAAATTCGATTTAGAGGGGGTCCTTTTCATCATATGAAAACTAATTTTTTAGAGTAACATATGCATCTCTAATTCTACACAGGGAATAAAGCTGAATTTTATGTACCTTGCTAAAAATCGCTTTTTCAGCAGTATTCAGTAATAAGAACATTCAATCTTTTTCAATAATGTTATTGTCCGTCAAAGGATATATCTGGTTGTTAACCTTTGCCAATCCCTTCCTGTATATCAGCTGACACTCTTGAAGTTAGGATACCTTTAAAATTTTATAAGAATAGTATGAGCTCAAATGCAAGCCGAAACAAATTGACAAACATTAAACACATATTACTTACCCATAAGTCACATATGGCTCCACTTCCTGTAGAATTTTCAATATCCTCTCGTTTGCCTTGACAAAAACACCACTAAAGAATCGGCTCAGTCTAGTTTTACAAAAAGAATCGGAGAACATAAGTAGCACACAAAACATACATTAGACGTGAAGAAGAACAATCTTTGATGACAGATCCTTGTATACGCATGACGAATAGAAGCTATAATTGGAAAACTTGGATGCTTTAATAGTTCAATCAGACGTTTTGCCAAATATGTCATCTTAATGAGATCGAGTTCCTGGAATTGAGACATAAATAATCATAGTAATATTAGTAAACAGAGATTCGTCCATCAAGTATAAGTTGAGTATGAGAAAAACGTTCACTTTATCACGAAATTCTCTGATAAACTGTTTGGGTTTCTTGAATCTTGATAATGAATATATCAACCAACTGCCTCAATGATATCCTTTAATAAAAGCATGTAATTTAGCATGTATCCGCCAGTATACCAACCATTAAATAATACATTACTTTATATAATGACTAATGAGTTAAATATGCCCATAATAGATTCATAGAACATAAAATACATAACTGATACCTGATAGAGAAAAAAAAATGAAATCCTTGCAAGGGGTTTCTCTGTCCTACATAACATTTTCCATCCGTTTGGCTTCCTTGCAATGAAAGAGTTATTTCGCTGATGAAAAAGTGTTCCACCTCTTTTGTAATTTGATGCATTTTTATTAGTTCATCAGACTTACAGTTCACTTAATTAGCTTCTGATCAAGGTTGTATCGTAGACTTTTCTCTAAACGGGTACAATCCAATTATAACTCTGTTTCTCATTTTGCAAAATGTACCTAAGGACTCTTAAAAAGAATACAGTTTTTCGCGTTAGGAGAATACCTTTAAAATTGAAATGAATTCAGGGGATATATGAAATGATAAAACCTGCGTTTAAGTATGTCATAGCTGGTAAAGTTAGAGTAATAGTGGGTATACTCTATGGTACCGCTATAAATGGCTTGAACTTGTGTTGTCGCTGGTATGAACTGCTGCCTCATATTGCAAAGTTTTGACATTGACCAATATTAGATAATGCTCATGTGACATAAACCCGAGAATCAATACTTACCAGCTCGTAGATAGCATTCACATAAAGAGTAGCTCGTGAGGAGGTCTAGCTGTCCATATATATGCAGAAAAAGAAGTTATTAGCGCCTTTTAGTTGGCCATTGTGCGAGTGGATAAAATCCTAACAAACCCCTTTAATACCCCAAACTAACTGATGCCCATAGGTCCAAAATGCCCAAAGACATACGCAAACGATGATCACTAAAGTAACAGAATGCTTAAACAAACCAAACATGGAGTTTTCACCAATCATAATAGTACTTGAAAGGTTTAGAGCTTTAAATATATATCACTTATCAATAAACTTTTTTAACTTCATTATCCAAACAAACATCTAAAAGTAAAGGGGCAAGCAAACGCACACATAAATACAAAGAGACCAAGGATTAACGAATAAAGAATGTACACCTTCTTTTGATAGACCAGCTAACGTTGTTCACGTCTATGTTGGATATGGGATAAACGGCAAAAGTGTTAGAGCCACTCTTCACAATGTTTGCACCTGAATTAAATGATCTCACAATCTATCATGTGCTGCATATGTATCAAGAATGGATTATACCAGTCTAATATAAAGTTTACTTGCTTGGCTCCGTTTAAAATTAAGCTTACCTGTTTGCATTGGACAGCAAGTAGTTAAGCTTTATATTTTTTATCTGGATACGATCAAACATTCAAACTGATGCAAAATAATCAACTTAGAGATAATTAGTGATAAGAAATAACCAAAAAGAGATTAAGGTAGAATGACCGTTGATTAATCTGTTAGAACCATAAGTGGGATCATACCTTTTCAAATTACCAATGTGGCTGCAATAGTTTCAATTTTCAAATTATATGCTTTGTAGTCTTGAATATATCCTCATCACTTCTACAGCATAAATGGAAGAAATATAGGGTTATTGGATTTCAAACCATTCACAATAAAATGATAACTATTAAAATTAAAAAAAAAAAAGAAATTAGAAATAAAAGGTAAAAATCTAACTCTGAAAAGTGTGGGTGATTAGCAAATATTAGATATTTAACACTTAATTTTATTACCGGTAATGAAGATTCAGGAAAAAGAAGACCTGTTGACGAACTGAGCGGCCAAAATTTAAGGTTGGTGACAGAGAAGTTGTTATTCGGCCGGTTATGGAGCGGCTTTGATGAAGAAGAGAGAGTATTGGATCCCGAATGTGTTAGAAGATAGTAAAAGGGTATTGAACCCAAATTGTTATATATATATAGTAAAAAATTACATTAAATTCAACAATATAAAAGACAATCTATGTAGCTGGAAATCTTTAGTACGACAGTATAGCATATGCGAATTTCCTGTTTTACACCATATGAAAACCAGATTCACTTGTGACCAGTTTGAAAATTTCTAGCTACTAATCCTTACAAGTTACAAAGAAGAGATCGAGAACTTACGTATGATATACAGTAGTAAATCAACAAGGCGATGATTTAATCAAACATACACACTTACATTATCCCACATTATAACCAAAAAAAAACAACTCCTAGCTGTCATCATCAAGAACACTTGGTAGCTAGTCGATCGATCAGATAACTGGAGGCGAATTAGAAATCGAGTTAACCATTTCACGACTTGCTGGTGACATCTGATCCCTCAATCTCATGTATCATTTTTGCAACATGGCTCATTACAGGACGTTGCTCAGGTGCACTCGAGGTACACGATATAGCAATATGTAACAACCCGGCCATCTCTTCTTCTATATCTTTGTAACTCATGAGCTCCAAATCAAACACTTCAGCAGTCCATTCTTCTCTAACCACGGATTGAACCCATCGTGGCAAGTCAACTATGCCACCATTATCCATCATAGAAGCAGGGCATTTGCCCGTAAGAAGCTCCATCAATAAGACTCCAAAAGAGTAAACATCGGATTTTTGAGATGTTTTATTACGGGTGTTGGATGGTGATGATAATTCGGGTGCATTGTAGCCTGTGGACCGTTGGATGGCTGATGGAGGAGTAAAAGGGGACAAACCGACATCTGAGAGGCAAGCGTTGCCGGATTGGTCTAGTAGGATGTTTGTGGATTTGAGGTTGCCATGGGTGAGTTTGGTTGAGAAGTTGTGAATGTAGGCTACACCTCTTGATGCTCCTGCTGCTATCTTTAGCCTTGTTGGCCAGTCCAATGGTGTCCTTCCTGGTCCTCTATTTCCTGATGATTACCAAACAAAGATATAAATGAATTTGTAAATGTTGAGTTTCTTAGATAAAATATATTAGAGTAGAAAGATATGTAAGACAAAACAGTATTAATCGCTTAGCAATATTGACCTTAGCATCAACTAAGAGGGATTGCACATATACTTAAGAATAATGGGGTGTTTTAATCAAACTGGTCGGTCTCAAAAAATAGTTTAACCGAACCGATTGCTTGAACCAAGTGTAGTAGTAAACTTATATCTTCGTATAAATGCTACAAGCTTGTTACAATCTAACAAATATATATTTAAAAATCTACTTAAAATAATATCAATTAGTAATAAAAATAATAATATATATATGAGGTTTAAACTAATACTTCTCTTCTATGTAATGAATATTGTTCTAATTAACTCGGGTTGGAAGATAGAGAAAAAAAAAGGGAACATTTTTTTTAGAAGATATATATATTAAAATAAAGATATATAGCAAAGCACTAGAAGCCAACATACATATAAACGAGTACCCCAATTACAAAAACATTATCTAGTAACAAAATCAACGATCAATTCATAGATATTTCTTAAGACTTGAACTGCAAAAATTGTAATAAAAGTATAAAAAAAGGAACATTGTTAGTGCTTACTAATTTCTTGTTGTCACTAATATAATACAACACATTTTGTTTGAATTTTACAACAAAAAAAAATGCATATATAGATATATACTCCGTAACATTCTATTAAGAAACATCAAATAAATATTCAATATTTTGCTGTAGTCTTTCTATTAATCAGATGCAAGAAAAGTGTAAAGTAAAATGAATATTGGCTTACGTAATACAAAAGAAGGTGGGTGGGGATAAAAAGAAAGATAAATTGAGGGAGAGAGAAAGAATAAAGCAAAAAGATGGGGGACTTTTCTGATACTAGCATATAGTCACAAAAAGATTTTCCAATAATGGTCGCTTAAAACTTTAAGCTAATAGTAATAGTCCATCACTAGTCACCATGCAAAATTTACAATTCTAAGACTAGTATCAAGTATGATAGACCTTAAAACTGCTGAAAACTTAATGTTGATACATGAAGAAATCATCACTAGGTTCTAGATAAAATAAAATAAGTATTAAAGTAAAACAAATAAAACAATAAGTTATTTTTCACAAAAAAATCATCGTGCATCATGAAAATCATAATGCATCAATATATATACTTATCCTTTGTGAATTTTCGTGCATCATTTTTAACATGATCTAAGAGTCAAGATCTTGTCTTATTTATTTTACTCTAATACATGTTTTATAATAATCAACCTCATCATCATTAACATTTATTATGAAATGAAATAAAAAAAATAAAGATTTTATGCACTTTTTCCCCCTAAACTTTAGTATTGATCTTCTACATTGTTTCTTTTATGATCGATATAAAATTGTTTGAAGTCATATATGAACTAGAATAAGCAATGTATGTGAACTCTATTATAAAAAATAGAAAAGTGTATTTTTCTGTTTAAATTTTATTTTTTAAAAGGGAAATGATAAATCCTCCTAAACTAATACAGTAACTTTAAAATTCTCCTAACTATTAGATGATGACGTGTGAAAAAATCAGGGGCAAAATTAGGAAAGAGAATTAGTGGATACCACATGTCATTTTCTTATATTTTTAGGAAGATTTTTAGTCTAATTTTTAGAAAATTTATCTTCTTTTTTTTGACAATTATCAAGATCTTGTAATAAACAAAATTAATAGAAAAATGTTTTAAAAGAATATAACTTGACTCTGTATGATAGTGTACCTTGTGGAGTACTACTTGAGAAACAATATGTGATCATTAAACATAATGTTTATTGGTAAACTTCATTAATTTCTCAACCTACTTTAATTGAACCACTCTGGCTTTTTAGTTGGCCTTTTTACTCTTTTGACCATCCTTACACTTTGGACCATCTGATCTTTATTTTTGTCCTAAGCTTTTAATTTTAACCCAAACATACAAAATAGTTTAAAATTATATCAAGAATAAAAAAGTCCAATACTAATAAAATAAAAGTCATGCATCATTATAAACAACTAAGCAACAAATACTACCAAGCATCTCATTTTCAAGGCATACCTATATATCACAATATCCCTTTCATTATATATCAAGATATCCTTTTCTTTATACACAAATTGCTATACTATTAAAAGCTTACGTTACAATCACCTATTATTTATCATATATTTTGGATGTTTGTTACATAGAATTAGGTATATTTACTGTTGATCTGATTTAAATAAACCAAACAACATAATCATAATCATATATATGTCTAACACTTAAATAACTTTTGAATAAGGTCTCATGTTCGATTCATGCTACATTTAACAATAATTTTAATAGTAAAAATTAACGTACCGTGAAGAAGCCCAAACAAGTTGCCATTACTCATGTAATCATAAACTAACAACTTCTCATCTTTCGCGAAATAATAAGCCTTCAACTTAACGATGTTAGGATGTCGTAACCTTCCTAAAACCTCCATTCGATCTTCAAACTCCCTTTTACCACCGGCAATTACAATGTCCTTTAACCGCTTTACAACAACCATATTACCATCATCCAACATTGCCTTATATGTCGTCCCCAACCCGCCTTTCCCTAACATCTCCGCCGAAGCTTTCAACAAATCCTCTAGCTCAAACCTCCTTCCTCCATCCA
The DNA here is from genome assembly GCA_034093135.1 of Erigeron breviscapus. Lineage (NCBI taxonomy): Eukaryota > Viridiplantae > Streptophyta > Magnoliopsida > Asterales > Asteraceae > Erigeron > Erigeron breviscapus. The sequence goes on along the minus strand of CM067170.1, from coordinate 62,293,478 downwards.
AAAAGACCATTTTACCCTTATCAATTGAGTTTCTTAACCCCGGCTTCTCCATTTCCACCACATTCTTGTCCTCGGAATCCGAGTCTTTAGCAAAGTAACAATACAAAATAAATGACACCAATACTAATACAAAAACATCTCCAAATATAATCGCCACGATGGCTAGTGTAGTAATTCTTTTTCTGCCCCTTCTGTTGCGGTTACCTTTTGTTTTGGGAACCGCAGCAATAGAGGGCAGTGTAGTAGGTGAAGACGCTATTTTGGGTTTCGTGCATTCTAAAAGTGGACTACCACATAAAAACGGGTTATAAGAAAACACTACTTGAGGAAAACCCGAAATACTTTTCGGGATTTCCCCAGATAAATTATTTTTAGAAATATTGAAATCTTTTAAACTCGGCAAACTAAAAAAATCAATAGAACCTGAAAACTTATTTTCCTCTAGACGTAAAGTTAACAAACTAGTCATACGGTTGATAGTAACCGGGATACGTCCCGAAATATTGTTGTATGATAAATCGAGACGAAATAAAGAAGGTAACAATAAAGGAAAGTTTCCAGATAAATGGTTATGAGATAAGAAAATAAGTTTAAGAGATGTGAGGTTAGAAAGGCCAGGAATGGGACCGGTAAGTTGGTTATGTTTCAAAGAGAGGACACGAAGTTTAACAAGTGAGGTAAGTGAGTCGAACCGGCCTTGAAGGTTAAGGTTTTCGAGTACGAGTGAGGTGACTCGGTTGTGAAGACATGAGACTCCGAGGAAGGCACATGGGTTTGTTGTGTTTGTTGTTGTCCAAGTTGAGAGTTTGTTAGAAATGTCGGATGATGATTTGAATGCGAGTAACGGGGCGAGGTCCGGGTGGGTGGTGGCGGTTCGTGACGTTGTTACGTGGAGGAGGAGGAGGAAGAAGAGGAAGAAGGATAGAGTGGGATGGAGGTAAAGTGATGGTGGTGGTGAAGCCATTGTTTGTGTTTCGAATATTGGTAGTGATATAAGTGTCTTATATGTCACCTTGGGGCTTTTTATATGGTTTTTTTTTTTTAAATTGCTTCACAAGATGTTTTCGAATTTACATATAACTTGATTTTTAATGTTTTTTTTAAACGGTCACTCGAATAGAGATATTAGGGAACATCTCACCATATAACATCAAGCTCTGTCAATATCACTTTTTTTATAAGGTTCAAGAGATAAACATACATTTTAAAAAAAAACTCACAAACTTGTCATTCCAAATAATAGAATCCAAAACCTATGAGTAAAATCAAAGATGCATCAACCAGTTAATTAATTAAACTAGCATTATTTGCAACTTGAGTTTTAATGTATATATCTATTTTTTCAATAATGGATTATAAGAATTGAATGAGAAAGAATGATATATATCATGATTATATAATCGAAAGAAATTACAAATTAATTACTCCGTAATTGATTCAAATAAGAGTTCTTTTGTAATTTGAACCACCTTTTTCTTTTCCTTTCTTAAAAACGTATCTTGTCTCCATCTCCAAATGGCTTTGTTGAAATTAGAAATGTTTAATTTGATTTCTCTTTTATGAAGAAAAACAAACTTCAAGTTGACACTTCCACATTAGTCATTGCATGGCTTTCATCCATCTTTTGCTTTTAGGCTTTAGCACAAATTGGGTTTGTTGCATATGCATGTACCAATAATTTGAAATCATGGCTTAACCTGGAACTTTTTGACTCGTGTAATAAACCTTATTATACAAAAGCTACTTAATCGATTATATATATATATATATATATTGAAGTCCGCAATTTCATACAGATCAAGTAATTAATCAAACTATAGTTCGAATATATTATAATAGTCTAATACTCTAACCAGATATGAATAATGCATTGAGGGTAAAAAATTTAAAAAGAAATGATCGGTACTACACTTCTATGAACAAAAATCATTATTTTGTCTCTTATAAAGTTTATTAGATGGACACAATGAATCTCTAATTTGTGAGGACAACAACACCCATACGAATGTTGTTGTTCACCCAAATGTTAAAGCTTTAATTTTGGCTTGTAAGTTTTTAAGACCCTCAATTGTGTACATAAGCTTTTAAAATACTAGTTTAATCGAGGTTTTAATTTCATTTTTATGTTAGAAAAATAGACTTATATTATAAAGTCTTATATATGCAAAACTCGACACTCCATGGACCGTGTCACGAACCTATCTGAATCCCCTTTGCTACTCTATCTAATGGTATTTGGAACACTTTTTAGTTTTTATTTTTGTATATATACTTTAAAGATGTCATCGACGATTTTGTATCACATAAAGCTAGAAAAATTATTTTGATACGTAAAACAACAATGCTAGAATGTACAACTGTAGTTGATGATAAGGTCTCATTTTTAAAGTGTGTTTTAGGCCTTTAAAATTATTGGCACGCACAAAATCTAACAATAAGGCCAAAATGCCAAATGATGACTAATCTTATATACAACTTCTTTTTTCTTTATTTTAATTTGGACAAAAAGTTCATAGAAAAAAACAAACAAAAGATGTGCACGACAAAAAAGTTAATTACATAAAAACCAATTTTATATTTATCTTGCACATATGGTGGTGAGTAAGGCCCCGTTTTAATTTTAATTTAATAATTAAAAACTTAATCATTCAGTTAAAATTCATGTTCTTCGTTAACTTAATAAACAAAAATAACCGTCAGTTACTTATATTTTACTTAATATATACAGACATTATTTATGCATTCAGTTACTTAATATGTTCAACATTTAATGACTAAAAAAAAGAACAGACCTTAAATTAATGTGATGACAAGAGGTTTTATGTTTAAATCTTATTGGGTAACATCTTGACATAGTCAATTAAAGGGTTTAGGAAACGATTACAAAGATACATGTAAGGCCACATACATCAAGATTAAAGACTCGGCATTTCTGGATAACCTAAAGAAGGAAAAACCTTATCCATTATGTATACGAGGATTTTAACATGTCATTGTTTGGTAAAGGTAAAGTCTACCTACATCTTAACCTCCCTATATACCGTTAAGGTATTGGAGCCTAACCCCTGTAAAAGACGACACATAGTTCCTTTTCCTTTTTTTTTTTTATTGTTTGGGAAGGGAGTGAGACGGGGCTCATAGAACCAATCCTGCTGTCATGCTAAAACCAACAGCCACATGAGTAGCAGAATTACATAGGAGCCCATTTAATGTTTGTTTGGTTTAAAATGATAGATGAGCAGCTTTCATGGTTTCCTTGCTTTGGTGTCCAGTGTGGGGTTACAATCGGTATTAATTTTATGCTTCTTTGCCATGTGCTTTTGCAATGTGTTTACATCAATTCAAATATTTGCTACCTAATTCGTAAGTGTAACTTACAATTGTTACTAAATGGGAACAAATTCGAAAAATGAGCAATTAATTTATTTTTTCTTAATATAAAAGGTATGACCTTATTTTATGGACTGATATATGGTGGAGCCTGAGATTGGGAGATTTTAGGTTCAAATCCTGATGTGAGCAAAAATGCTCTCAAGAATGGAGACATGAGTTTTCTCAGCATAGCTTTCCTCGAATTGGAGTTGGGTATATGAGAAGATATGTCATTGAGCCCAAATTTAACGTTAAAAAAAATTGGTAACTACCAAGAAGTCATTAATCAATTTGAAACAAATAAGGAGATAAAATATTGTTCAAGCATAGTGGTGATATTGCATTTACCCATTTAAATGATTCAAATTAATAACTTCATATATTGTCGTAAAATTAAAATCACCACTCTTTAGTAAAAATAAAAATAAAAAGTAATTGTTTTTCTTTGGCCCATCAATATTATCCATGAATACTCATATCTATATTTTCTAAGGCAATGATAAGTTTTGTATACCCTATAACAGATACAATTGTCATTCGTCTTGTATAAAAAGGGTAATGGAGGGAACCCTAGCCCGGTACCACAATTGGATACCCATCGACTCACACTATAACTAGATTATTTTCCACAATTTATTTCTGTACTTCGCAACTCGTTTTCATTGCAACTAGTACCAGACACGATGGTGGCGCCAACAAGGTCAATTGCAAGGACTTTGTCCCTCAATGGCTAATATTGACGCATCTCAAACGATTTGACTTGGACCATGTAATCAATCTGAAGATACGAACCAATTTGAATGGTGCAAGATGATACTAACATTTGCATTTGGTTTGATACAAGTTCAAGTCAGAACCGACAGAATCCTCCAAATGATCATTAGACTATCATCTCACGTGTTTAGTCACGCCATATGTAAACACCATTCTCCCGGCACATCCCTAATCCATTTGTCACATGTAATAAACAGATGACACTATGAATATATAGTAGTTCACGTAGGCACTAGGTACCTCACTTTATCCGAATCCAATATATCTATCTGATCTAAAAGCAATTTATATTAAATGGATTGAGTGTAAGTACACAAAGCAATGTTGTTTCAATATAAGGGATACAGCATTGCAGAAATAAAAGTTGTAAGGTTATGCCATGAGCCCAGTAAGGAACAAAACTCTCGAAAATAAAAATAAAAATAGATACAAAATCCAAAATTAGTCGAATGAACCTGTAATATATTACACATGATGTTTCACGTTAGTACAATAAAATTTCATGGAATTAGTGGTGGTCGGGATCAAAATGGTCCCATCATTTGATAAAACTCATTATTAGTGATTTTTGCACTTGTAACAACCTATTAAATTTGGGAGCAATGAAAAAACCAAAGAATTTCTGGGTTTAAAAATGAATTTTATGGATTAAATTACTTTGATTCCACTAGGCCGTTTTCCTTCCATAGCATCTTTTTTATCACGGCAAGCAACACAAAGGAAAGGACCTTGCCATGGTTTTGAGCCCGTTGAGAAAATGGACCCGGCATGAACTGGTATACCTTCACTTGCAGCTAGGTCAACTTGACACACGGCACATGTGAAAAGTCCGGATGTCGATGAGCCAGCTATTTCATCATTTCCCAGTCTATATATTTAAAAACCAAAGAAAAATCACCACACATTTCAGTATAGCAGTTATTGCGTAATATGTAAATATGAATAATCTACTTCCGTTCAAGATACTTGAAAGACAAAGCAATCACCAATAGATAAACTGACCAAAACGCACATTATATTGAAAAAAGGATGAGACATCTTACTAAATGACAAGTCTTTCAAAGTAAGTTAAAGAATTAGTGTGTAGATTTGTTGCAGCTAGATGAAACTGATTAATAGAAACCTAAATGGTCGGATAATCAAAAGCAGAATCTGTATATCTAAACACTAACTGATTATTAAGACTTCAGGCAACAAAGAATAATCAGTTTCATAATGCAATTCCCAAAAAAAAAAACCTTAAAAATGAGTATCCCGCATGAAGGTTTCAAAGTAATGTGGAATCGAAGTGCAGAGTAAGACAAAACGAACCTTTCTGCAAGCATTGCAGAGCCTTCTTCAAAGAGCTCCTCTACGATGCCTACAGGAGACAGTTTCTTAGACAGTTTATTAGTGGAACAACGGAACTTGGCTTTATACAACAAGGATCTGAGCTTGCTATGGGTTTTCTGAGGAGGAGAAGGTGGCGGCAATGAGTTATCTGGCCGAACTATATCAACCACTACGCAGGTTGTATCATCTTTTAGCCCCCTTGTTCTTAATGCTTCCTGAATAAAAAATCCATCAGAAATGTGCTTTCAAGATTTGTCATAAATCCAAATGCATTATGAGTTGAACCTTGATTGTGTAAGCGTCAAATACTCAAAAAACATTCGTACAGACATGTAAGAAATTCTTTAGGCTAAAATCTGAACCATTGAATTATTTACAATGATGATAATGAATGTGTTCAAAAATAGAAAATCTTACAATTTCATGTGGAACATCACAGAACTAAAACGTCACAAACTTTACGAGACTAAAAAAAATCGCTAGCAGCTTATTTGATGAAGTCAATGCGACCTAGTTTACTATATTTACTGCATAGATTTGGTTGGAAATTTCTTTTAGGGTGTTTGAGAGTATTCTAGATGCTTATAGCTGATAGCGTTTTTTAAAACCAAAATGAAGTGTTAGATATATTAGGTAAAACACACTTATTATTAAGCTAGTGGAGCGGTGCTTCTTCTGAAAACACTTTTTAAGCCATAAGAACTTAAAAATATGAACTCCTAAACAACCCCACTAATGGGCATTACAGATATTGATAGAATGTCAAACTATCTGTTAAGTGTTGACTGAATAATATGTTAAGCATTGGAGACAATTATCGCAAACTGATGAATATGCCAAGCCTTTGAATACTATAAGTAACTTTAGTATAACTGTCGGTAAAAATAGAAATCGTTGACTGAACACTAATATACAATAGAACTTGTACCTATTACCAATAGTTTTATATACCAGAATTACTACAATATACTACCAAATACCATAAATAGAATATTACCTTCACTACTTGCCTAGCAGCAAGTTCAGAAGGCAGACGACGACAAGATTCAGCAGCATGTTCAGAGGACAACGCATCCCAAATGCCATCAGAGGCAATTATAAGCCTTCCACCACGATCTGAAAGCTATGTAAGCGAGAAAATAATATCACTTAGTTGTTAAACTGACAACTATTAACTACCAAAAATATATGATTCTAGCATAAACTCATTAGTTACCTTCACTTGCTTCACATATGGTATTGGAACGATAAATTCTCCAACATCCATATCACCAATAGATCTAGAAAGACACAACCCTCCGGGCCAGCAACGAAGAGGTCCAATCTGTCACAGTTTCACCAAAATCCATCACAAATGGATCTATGTTACCCATACATTAACCATTTATATTAACTTTATAAAAAATGTCAAACCTCAGGGCCACCGATAACATTAAGCCTCCCCACTTCCCCTCCACTGGCCGTTACACGTTCCCTTCTAAGATAACATTTTGAAATCAAACCCACATTCAAATCAAAAAGTACATCCTGGGATACCAAAAAGAAAGGTTCTACTTACTCCTCCGTGTTTTCTTCAAGCCTATGGTCAACAGTCAAAACCGATACAACTCCATCCGGAGTATCAAGAATGCAACGCGAGTCTCCAACTGAAGCAACTGTCACGGTCCATCTATCGACAATCACAAATGTAGCAGTTGTTCCCGACATTAAACCTGGTAAAAAGGTCAATAAGATTAGCCTTCACACAAGAAGCTTAAGTACTAAGAAGAGTATGGTGGGGGATAAGGTGCAAAACTATCATGCCTTTGCTTTGGAACTGCTTATCAGTCTTCACAAAACCAGCCACCATTGCTCTAGGTAAAGCCTGAAGCCACTCATCACGTTTAAGACCCCGAGGTATTGCATCCAATACATGATTTAAAAGATTATCTCGAGAATATATCGCTGCAGCATCACCATTATGACCATCAAAAATCTGAAAGTTTAAGTGAGACAAAGATTAAAGCTTTAATCTTTTCAAGTCTTTAAGCATTCAAATACCCTTTAAAACCATCCAATTCAATTATAGGAATCAAAAACCATAGGCTAAAAGCTAGTTATATGATCTAAGGTACCAAAACAACGATATTATATCACAACTTACGCCTAATATAATCGAACTCAGCATTTTCCGCTATAGCAATAATAACAATATCATAGATAATATCACATTCTACACTAACATATTATACTCAAATAACTGGAAAACTAAGAAAAACAGCATTACCCCAAAAACTGAAAAACTGGAAGAAGGATTCCCATGAATTCTCTGGCAATCTGTTTTCATCAAGAAATAATCTTCACCTTTTCGCGATTGAGCAGCACATCCATATCTCACAGATGGTTTCTCCATCTTTTCACTTCTTAATTCTCTACTCATCAATGCAGCTAATGGCACAAGATCATGATTATGATGTTGATGCCTCTCTACCCTTGATCCCATACTAACCCAAAAAACCTTCTTCCAAAATTTCAAATTACCAAAATATATAAATCAACTTCAAGATGTGCTTTTTTGATAAAATAAAATGCACATTCTGAACTAATAGATTAACCAACACACAAAAAAGTTTGACTTTTTAATACACAAAAACACAATAAAAAGAAATCCTAATTCAAGATTCAGTTTCTTGATCAACTAAGATGCACATTCTGAGCTCAATTTAACATGAAACACAAAAAGATTCAAACTTTAATCAACAAAAATCATTATTAGATCATACCCACATGCAAGAAACTTAAAATGAAAGAAATATGTGAGAAATATTGAAGTAAATAGCTAATTTGGAGTTGAAGAATCTTGAACATAAAACAGCAAAATGCTAATGAGCAACAAGAAAACAATATGCAGATCTGAAAACAACTGTAATAGAACAAACAAATGTACTGAAAGAGAAAAAAACAAAAAACAAAAAGAACATGAAAAATAGGAAAAATCAACGCGGTTATGTTTGGGTTGACAGCTATTAATTTAAAATCAATTCTGTCAATCATTTAAAATCTTATAATCATCAGCTGTATTTGATACTGAAATGTTTATTTATGGCATAGGGTAACGCGACCAGAAAAAGGTCAACCTCACCAGAGCATTAGCGGCGACATGCGGCCACCGACATTCACCGACATGCCTGCAATCATGACTGACAACGACTGATCCCGATGTGCCACGTCACAGGCATTAGCGGCGACGTCGCCACTAATGCTTGCCACGTGGCACCTCGGTATCATTTCTCCCAATCTTATGATCGCCTTCGTTAATGTTTGCCACGTACCACATCAGGATCATTTCTCCCAATCATATGATCGGACTTAAAGGTGCAAACTTTGTCCATGTCGGATAATGCTCTTCCATGGATAATTCTGCACAAATTTTGTTAATTAAATCATGTACAGATGGTTGTAATTCTACTACTTCACTGCTACTCTCCATTTCGATCATATATTAATAAATAAAAATGCACGAATTTGTAAAGGGTAAAATTTTGTTAATTAAATCATGTACAGATGTTTGTTTACTGGAGTTTTGCGAAAGGTAAGTAAAGTAACAGGCTGAGGGTCTTCGTCTTTATTTTATTTGAAAATGAAGCCGTTTTTGACTTTTTGTTTGAGTACAAACAATCTGGGCTTTACGGCCCATTAACTAGATACATGGATAAACCAAAATGCAAGTAGACTCTCCTTTCACTTACAATATTATAAGTTCAAAAAACATTTTCCTTTTCTTGTTTCCAAAATGCAAGTAAACATTTTTTTTTTCCATATTACGTTTTAAATTAGAACATTGTTCTAAAATTAAAATTATAAATTATATTTTGATATTAGTTTTAAAAGTGATTGTTTTGAAAGTGATTGTTTTTAGAACATTGTTTTAAAATAATATTTTACTTTTAGGGTTTTGTATTATAGATTTTATAGGTATATAGAAATTAAAGAATAAAAAAAATAAAGAAAAGCTACCAACAATACAAACATAAATAAAGAAGTTCATAAAAAATACAAACTAATCACTATCACTACCATCCCTATGTTGTCTATAATCCCAATCCCCCAAGCGCTGTGTGGGGAATCCCGACGTGCTAGACCCGGCCTGGTCCCAAGGGTTGACCGGGGGCCAAGGGTTGAAGAATTGATCCACGTAATCAGAGCCCGGCGACTGTGCTGCAGATGGGCCCGACGAAAGTGTCCAAAAATGCCTGCGTTGGCGGGGTGGGTTGGGCTGTTGGGAAAGTATCCGTTGGGATTCCTGAAGCTGGGCCTGTACCACATTAAATCATAAACAAAAAAATAAGTTAGCTATACTTAATAAAAATTTACAACAAATAGGAATTTAAGTGTTGTGCGAGAACTTACATGGAAGGGAAGAGCAGCTTCTTGCACTCTCCCATCGTGGTATGTGTGGGTCCGCAAAAAGAACTCAGCCGGGGGCTCCTCTCGTCCCTCATGACCAGTCTATATATACATTAATCAAAGTTATATATATGTGTGTGTGTGTGTGTGTGTGTGTGTGTGTGTGTGTGTGTGTGTGTGTGTGTGTGGATATAAATATGTACATATAACTTACAGCCCAAACATGTTGACGCTGAGCGTATGACTGGCGACCGTGAGTACTGACAAGACGTTGTTCTTGCCTGTTAGTCGCGTTTCGTTGGGCAACAATCATCCGGTCCTCCCTGGTCCAGAATCGCAGTAGATCCGTCCAGACTTCTTGAGGCATTGCATGTGGCGGAACATTTTGGATTTCGGCGAGTCTATCTAACCCACCCCTTTCGGTGAACCATTTCCCCTTGAATTTGGTTTTTTATCCCTGTAGTTCTTTAGGGCATCCGCCAGAATCATGCGTTCAACAGCGAGCCGTAACGCGTCAGTTGGATCGCGATGTAGATACGGGTCCAAGTTGAACCGTCTCTGCAATTTAGTAGTAATAGTTACCATCTACCATATTTTTTTATGACGTATTTAAATTGTAAAATAAAACTTTTTTACCTGGATCCAGGGAATAAGTCCGTCCCTGATAGGTTGGGGCACCTCTGTCCACGACTCGTAAGTATGCGGGACGGTAGCGACATATGAACCTAAATAGCTCTTGTACCATTTGGCGTTATCGCCGATAGCCTGCCACTTACTTTGATCGGCGTCAAGGTAAAGAGATAAACGTCCCTTCTTCTGAAACTCCCGCTCCATTTTCTGGTTAGCAGCGGCAGCTCTCCCTGAGCTCATCCCTGCAAAACAAAATTAAGAAACAAATATATATACATATCTATATATATATATATATATATTTGACATACATCTATATATACTTACCCGCGCTACGCCTACAGCCCCATTGCGGATTCCACCCCCAATTTCGGGGGGATAATGTAACATCCGTGAGTTTTGACCGTTTGACTTTACGTGCAATTTGACTAACAATTTGAGTTAATGAAGTATCTTGGTTCATTTCGTGATTAAATGATAATGTGGTATGTTCGTTGGGTCGATTGTATGACTTATTCGGTGATTAAATGTAAAACGACTTGTGAATTAGCTTGTAAAGGGAAACGGGTCGACCCATGGGTTACCCATGACCCATGAGCCTTCCAAGACCCAACCCTTTCCCTTATCTCTTTCATTCCACCACACAACCTAATCTCTTTCTTTTCTCTCTAACAAAAGCAAGAACACTCTCTTCCAATCTTTCTCTCTTGAACTCTTGAATTAATTGGTGTTGTGCAATTTGTTTAATGTAAGAATCATTATCATCTCCTTCTCATCTTCATCATACCTAAAGATTGAAGTTCATAGTGCAAGATTTTAACCCATTTTGACCTAATTTCGGGTTTGAGCTCAGGAGGAAGTTTTGGTAAGTCTAATTCATCCCATTTACTTCTATTTATGCTTGTTCATATGTTTCTAGTTGTTTTGATGTGATTCCAAGTCTTGAAAATGGTAAAATTGAAATTAGGGTTTAAATTAGGGTTTGAAGGATTTGGGAGTGATTTTGATGTTTTGGTCAAAATTATGGTTTGGATCATGTGTATTTGTGGTTAATGATGCTTAGTTATGCTTCAAAACAAGTTACAAGTCTTTACAAATCGTTTTGGTATGGTTTGGGTCGAAATTGGGGGTTTTGGTTCGTGTTTCCTGCATAAACTGCTGGTGCAGACTGCAGGGGGTGGCCACTGCGGCGCAGTGAACTCAACTCTTGCTCACTGCGGCGCAGTGCCCAGGTTCTGGTCTGGTTCAATTTAGCCCACTGCGGCGCAGTGAGCATGGCTCTGGCTCACTGCGGCGCAGTAGATAGGTTCTGTAAAATTTTGCGCGTCAACTTTCAAACGTTAATAACTTTTGATCCGTAACTCCAAACAAGTCTTATGACCTATCGTTGGAATCGTAAGAGAGTCTAGTTTCTAGTAGTAACACTCTTTTGTATGAATCTCTTCTCATTTCTAAAAAGGTCGAGTCGAATGCGTCTTGTTCCTACTCGTTAAAGTTGTAAAGGTGTTTAGGGTTGTGACTTGACTTAATTGTGCTAAACCAACTTGTTTATGATTGTAGAGTTGACATTACGATATTATGATGTATAATTATAGGTTGTGGACGTGTGGATCCTAATACTCGTTTGTAATCTTACTAGCTTCTTTGCCGGACAAGGTGAGTTTCGTAGCTCCCTACTCAATAGAGATTCGGGCTGAAAAGTGTACATATACGTGTTGTTTGTTTGTTTGGGTTGACTTGATTGCCTGTCTAGTTAATTTCGGATTGATTGTAGTTTGGTAGACAGTTTTGATTGATCGTGTGATGGTTTACGAAGGTGTTTGTGTTATTGTAACTCTTTAGGATAGAAGTACATACATGGAGGTCGGCTTTACTTTCAAAGGGTTTTGGTGTGGTGGGAAGGCTGCGGACGACCCTATACATAAGCATCTAGAACTTGATGAAAGTAAAATCCTCCGAAGTATATGTACGCGTTGTTTAGAGTAAATGATGGACTTTGGGATTACATTTGAGATAGACATGAATGCCTTGATATACTTGACTTATACGGTACACACTCAAGCATACTTTTATTGCTGCGTTGATGACATTATTGACACACATTTGATATACGTTTTGGTCTTACATACGTACGATACATTATTTGATATTAATATTTCGCGTGCTCAATTATTATACGCAATTACTTTACCCTTATAATCTTGTGATGATTTGATATTGTGATTAGGATAGTGGTACATACATGGAAGACGATGATACCTTTAATGAGTTGTAGATGTGGTGGGAAGGCTGCGGGTGACCCTATATATAAGCATCTATGATTCCTTAAATGTAAAGTCGTATGAAATGTAAGTGCATCGTAGATGATTGATTTGTGATATGATGGTTTTGTGATTGAGATTGATGAGACGGTTCATTACGTTTGATTGACTTAGTTAAGTGGTGAAGTATATTATTACTGTTAGGATAGACGTGCATACACGGAAGTCGGTTATGCCTTCCAAGGGTTTTAGATGTGGTGGGAAGGCTGCGGGTGACCCTATATATAAGCATCTGGGACTCGAAGAATGTAGAATCCTCCTAAGTGTATGTACGTATAGTTTAATTTGGGTTAATGATCGATGGTTGATAGTTGTTGAATTTGTGGTTGAGGTATATACGCGGTTTACACGCAAGCATTCTATAGGTATATACGCGGTTTACACGCAAGCATTCTATAGGTATATACGCGGTTTACACGCAAGCATTCTATAGGTATATACGCGGTTTACACGCAAGCATTCTATAGGTATATACGCGGTTTACACGCAAGCATTCTATAGGTATATACGCGGTTTACACGCAAGCATTCTATAGGTATATACGCGGTTTACACGCAAGCATTCTATAGGTATATACGCGGTTTACACGCAAGCATTCTATAGGTATATACGCGGTTTACACGCAAGCATTCTATAGGTATATACGCGGTTTACACGCAAGCATTCTATAGGTATATACGCGGTTTACACGCAAGCATTCTATAGGTATATACGCGGTTTACACGCAAGCATTCTATAGGTATATACGCGGTTTACACGCAAGCATTCTATAGGTATATACGCGGTTTACACGCAAGCATTCTATAGGTATATACGCGGTTTACACGCAAGCATTCTATAGGTATATACGCGGTTTACACGCAAGCATTCTATAGGTATATACGCGGTTTACACGCAAGCATTCTATAGGTATATACGCGGTTTACACGCAAGCATTCTATAGGTATATACGCGGTTTACACGCAAGCATTCTATAGGTATATACGCGGTTTACACGCAAGCATTCTATAGGTATATACGCGGTTTACACGCAAGCATTCTATAGGTATATACGCGGTTTACACGCAAGCATTCTATAGGTATATACGCGGTTTACACGCAAGCATTCTATAGGTATATACGCGGTTTACACGCAAGCATTCTATAGGTATATACGCGGTTTACACGCAAGCATTCTATAGGTATATACGCGGTTTACACGCAAGCATTCTATAGGTATATACGCGGTTTACACGCAAGCATTCTATAGGTATATACGCGGTTTACACGCAAGCATTCTATAGGTATATACGCGGTTTACACGCAAGCATTCTATAGGTATATACGCGGTTTACACGCAAGCATTCTATAGGTATATACGCGGTTTACACGCAAGCATTCTATAGGTATATACGCGGTTTACACGCAAGCATTCTATAGGTATATACGCGGTTTACACGCAAGCATTCTATAGGTATATACGCGGTTTACACGCAAGCATTCTATAGGTATATACGCGGTTTACACGCAAGCATTCTATAGGTATATACGCGGTTTACACGCAAGCATTCTATAGGTATATACGCGGTTTACACGCAAGCATTCTATAGGTATATACGCGGTTTACACGCAAGCATTCTATAGGTATATACGCGGTTTACACGCAAGCATTCTATAGGTATATACGCGGTTTACACGCAAGCATTCTATAGGTATATACGCGGTTTACACGCAAGCATTCTATAGGTATATACGCGGTTTACACGCAAGCATTCTATAGGTATATACGCGGTTTACACGCAAGCATTCTATAGGTATATACGCGGTTTACACGCAAGCATTCTATAGGTATATACGCGGTTTACACGCAAGCATTCTATAGGTATATACGCGGTTTACACGCAAGCATTCTATAGGTATATACGCGGTTTACACGCAAGCATTCTATAGGTATATACGCGGTTTACACGCAAGCATTCTATAGGTATATACGCGGTTTACACGCAAGCATTCTATAGGTATATACGCGGTTTACACGCAAGCATTCTATAGGTATATACGCGGTTTACACGCAAGCATTCTATAGGTATATACGCGGTTTACACGCAAGCATTCTATAGGTATATAGTATATTGTGATTATTGTCGATGGTTCATTGTGGACCATTACTGCGAACTCACCAACCTCGTGTTGACTATGCTTAGTACACTTTTCAGGTAACCAAGTTATTCCAGGGCGTGGAGTTGATTGTTTGCTTGCTGTTGAACCCGGACTTGGACTTATATGGATCAAGGATCCATTTGCCTTCTTTTGCATTGTACTTAGAACCGTTAGCCATCTTTTGATGTTCTTTTGTAAACTTTGATGGTTATCTGCTCCTTATGTATTTTGATACTTGTTATTCGTATTGTTTGGATTCACTGAATCCTTTATTTGCATTTAGTTCATGTTCTACATTAATCCCACCTTGTGCTATATGATTTCCGTGATATTCTGAGCCTTGGCTTGGGGTGTTACATTGCTACCATCTCCGCCTTGAACGACATCCATTTTAACCTACATAAGTTATACATAAGTTATAAATCAATAAAAACAATTATCAAGGTTAAAAAAGGCCCAAATGATATTAACATATTTTGGACACAAAACTTTTTGTATAATCATTTTTTACTTATTATACCTAAAATGAGCACATTTTTTCAACTTATTTTTATAAGCTTCTTTTCTAACAATAATACTTGCAATCATATTAACCTAATAACAACTATATTAACAATTACAATCATACTAACAAGTGTTTTCTAACATAATACTAACTATCATATTAACAATAACCATAAACTACCAATAATTTCTAACAATCATATAATTTCTAACTATGATAACATAACAGTTTTAACACTAATTACAATCATAATAACTTTTCTAACATAATATACTAACAATCATATTTATCAATAATCATAAACTACCAATAATTTCTAAAAATCATATAATTTCTAACAATCATATAATTTCTAACTATAATAACATCACCTTTCTAACACTAATTTCTAACAATCATAATAAAATGTGTTTTCTAACATAATACTAACAATCATATTAATCAATAATCATAAACTACCAAAAATTTCTAAAAATCATATAATTTCTAACAATCATATAATTTCTAACAATCAAACTAACAATCGTATAATTTCTAACTATAATAATATAACATTTCTATAACTAATAACGTATATTAAAAATAATAACAACAATAAAAATGTAAATGAGTGTTAGTAAACATACAAAGAAAAAGTCGGAAAAGTGGATTTGGAACCTGGTCGCCGGGAAAAGAGTCGCCGCTAAAACTTCGCCTGAAAAGTAGCCGGAAAATAAAGCGGGTGGCCGGAATTTCGTCACCAAAAAGAGGGAGCGGGTGGCCGGAATTTCGTCACCAAAAAGAGGGTGGGGGTGGCCGGATTCTTGATACAGAGGGTGAGGGGATTGATGGCCGGAATATGGAGACAAAATGGTTGATGGTCGGATGTGGGATGTGGGTTTTTTTTGTTAGAGAGGGTTGATGGCCGGATTTTTTGTTTGAAATGAGAATGTGTGAATCGTCTTCTGCGGCTGGGTTAAAAAGAAAATAGTTTTTAGTATTAGCGGCGACGTCGCCGCTAATACTAAGTCAAAGGTCCTCGTCAAAGGTCAAAAGTCCCTGCTGTGTGTCAGATGGGGCCCACAGTATTAGCGGCGACGTCGCCGCTAATACTCCCTGGTGGGGTTACCCTGTTTGCCCTGGTCGTTCTACGCTCCTCGTTATTTATATACATACACGAATATTAAAGAGTATTTTATGATTTTTATCTGTAAATAGACATAGACATAGATATATAAATAAATATATTTGTCTTGTTTCTCCATTCCAAACTTTTATACGGAGTAGATATTTTGGGATGGATAAAGAAATTTATAAAAACAGTCATTTCTCATGTAACACGATGACTAAATAACGTATAGTTGTGTTAAAAACTTATAAACATTTAGGAAAACTTTATTCATTTTAAATGTTTATTTTTACCATTAATTGTTATCTTATAGAAAACCTGTAATTTTAATTATTATGCATCGTGGTCAAACTTTTCTATAAGATAACAATTACATGTTAATTAGGTAAGTCTTGAGGTCTTTACCCATTAAATGAGAGTTCGAGTTGTGACTGACACATTTAAAGGGTTTTTTCTGAAAAAACCCCTATGTTGTAAGTATGTAACGGAAGCCCGGTTAAAACAATTCAAGTTTACATCGAATTGCACTCACCTTATATACGAGTACTTTATATAATCTAAGCTAACAATAAGTTATGATATGCTTACTACATTTGATTATGGTATAAATATTATCTTTCTACTAATTTTCATTCCTATGTGTCTCAGTCATCGTATTAATATTATTATTAAGCATATCTACATAAAATCATTTTTATGTAACTAACTTATGTTAATATTTCACTAAGAACAATAATGTGGCATAATTAAATGTATAGACCTAGTTATGAAAACCCCACTTATAAATGGGGACATAAATAGAATGAGTAATGTTACCCCAAAGTACCACATATATGAAGTCACTTTAAGAGGCAAATTCTCTTGGATCCAAAGTCCAAACATAAGGAAAAAGTTCTATATTAAATATGTTTTAACATTATTTTTCTCTGTTATATAATTCATGTTGCAGATCATGTGAACATTTTGTTAGAAAATTTATTCAAATGAAGCTGTAAAAATGTTATTTAAAAAGTCACAAAAATTAAAACAAAATGTATGAAACATATGGCTAAATTACATGTCTAAAATCATGTGTAATGTTTAAATATTCTGTTTAATCAAAAGAGCTTGTGAGACAAAGGTCTTTGGTTCAACATGAGTAGTTCGTTTGCCTTTAAAACAAGAGACAGAAAACCCAAATCCAAATGCAAATGCAAATGCAAATGCAAATGCAAAGGCAACATTATCCCATGAGAAGATCTTTCAACTCAAACTTCTCATTCAATGTGTCTAGGTTCACAGCTTCACTTTACAACACCTTGAATTTACTGTAAAAATATCTCATATATTATGTCAAAAAAATATCGATCATAAGTAATACATAAAAAATTTTTAGTTATCACTGAAATTAAGGGGGAGAGGAGTCATGCCTCCCAAAATTCATCCCTCCCAAATCCCACCAATCAAATACCTCCAACTCAATTTTCTTTTCAACCCTCCCAACCATCCCTCCCAACCATTTTCAATGGCATTCATGACCTTCTCATCCCTCCCAATTTTTTTTTTTCTTTTTCATTTAATTTAATCAAACAATTTTTAAACAAAACAATATAAATAAAACATAAACCATACATATTAAAAATAACAAAGTTCATTACACACTTAGACAAATAAAAATTAAAATGTTCGACACATAAAAATAAACGATAGATTAATAACATAAAAATCACTCATTAAACTCCCATCCATACTTCGCCGCAATCTCCCGTTTTTGCTCAATCGCCCACGCTCTGCTTTTTGGATCGGAGTTCGCGTGTGGGGTGTTAAAAAACTTGTAGTCACTCCTCTTACTCTTGTTACTTTGATGCTCGAGTTGTAAGTCCAACAATGCTTGCTTCTTCATATTCGCTTCCTCCATATTTTGCTTTTTCTTCTCCGCGTACTCCTCCGTAAAAGCTGGAAAAAAACCTCCTCCCTTTGACGACGACGGCCCCACATTCTTTCGGCCCTTTCTTGGCCGACTACTAGGAGTGCTTGACTCATTCAAATCCGGTAACACAGTGGCATCGTCATTGTTACTAGACGACTCATAATTGCCTCCTTCTGACGACTTTCTTCGCTTATCCGAATGGGCCGAAGATGTTTGCCCAACTTGAACTGTTTCCTTCCACTTTGCTTCATCTTTCACAACCTTCCAAGCTGCAATACTCGTGAACTCCTTCCCGGTTCTTGTTTTGTAGTCCTTCAACGCCTCAGTCATCACATTTATATCATCACATCCACTATTCCTTACACCGTCCTACCATTAACAACATAAACGTAAATATATTTATATAAATATATAAATAAACGTAAATAAAATATATAAATATATATATACCGCTTGGATGTAGCATCCATTGAACGTTGATATTGCCGTACTCATGTTGCCCCACTTGGTGTTGAGGCTATCCTTAGATCGACTTGTACCACCCAACTCCTTCGAGAAATGCTCCAAAATTCGCTCCCAAAACTTATCCCGTCCTTGTTCATTACCGACTACTCTACATGTGGAAATATGAATCCACGCTTTTGCCAACGCCACCTCTTCTTCTTGCATCCATTTTATTTTTTCAGCCCGTTTTGTATACTTCCTTTTCGGTACAACTTCTTCCACTATTAATAAATATATATATATATAAACGTATATATTAAATATATATATGTATAAATAAATATATATATATATATATATATATATATATATATATATATATATATATATATATATATATATATATATATATATATATATATATATATATATATATATATATATATATATATATATATATATATATATATATATATATATATATATATATATATATATATATATATATATATATATATATATATATATATATATATATATATATATATATATATATATATATATATATATATATATATATATATATATATATATATATATATATATATATATATATATATATATATATATATATATATATATATATATATATATATATATATATATATATATATATATATATATATATATATATATATATATATATATATATATATATATATATATATATATATATATATATATATATATATATATATATATATATATATATATATATATATATATATATATATATATATATATATATATATATATATATATATATATATATATATATATATATATATATATATATATATATATATATATATATATATATATATATATATATATATATATATATATATATATATATATATATATATATATATATATATATATATATATATATATATATATATATATATATATATATATATATATATATATATATATATATATATATATATATATATATATATATATATATATATATATATATATATATATATATATGTTATATATATAAAAAATATGTTATGTTTAAGTTTGAAGTTTTATATATATTTTTAATTTTTTCTTACATATAATTTCAAAAACTATTATTTTATATATAAAAAACTCACTATTCACCGATCCGATTCCGATCCTATTTTTAAAAAATCCTGACTCCCCCTCTTGCCGGTCCGATCCCGGTTCCCGAGTTCTGCAACCTTGCTTATGATTAATACTTTGTTTGTTAAAATATATAATGAAAATGAAAATTTGAAAACTAAAGAAACATATTAAATTTGAATCGTTAGCTTTGTTCATGTGATTGTAGGATCCAAAGCTCTAAAGTTATACCAAAGTCATCCCTTTCTTCCAACACTAAACTTTTCTTGTATACAAAGCTTAGAACCATAGTTTTAATTATATATAAACTGCATATTCTCTAAATCCATATATAATATATATATGTATAAAAGATTTATATAAATTGAGTATATATATATATTTATATTTTTTCTTACATATAATTTCAAAAACTATTATTTTATATATAAAAAACTCACTATTCACCGATCCGATTCCGATCCTATTTTTAAAAAATCCTGACTCCCCCTCTTGCCGGTCCGATCCCGGTTCCCGAGTTCTGCAACCTTGCTTATGATTAATACTTTGTTTGTTAAAATATATAATGAAAATGAAAATTTGAAAACTAAAGAAACATATTAAATTTGAATCGTTAGCTTTGTTCATGTGATTGTAGGATCCAAAGCTCTAAAGTTATACCAAAGTCATCCCTTTCTTCCAACACTAAACTTTTCTTGTATACAAAGCTTAGAACCATAGTTTTAATTATATATAAATAAATAAAATATTATTTATATATATAAAAAACTCACTATTCACCGATCCGATTCCGATCCTATTTTTAAAAAATCCTGACTCCCCCTCTTGCCGGTCCGATCCCGGTTCCCGAGTTCTGCAACCTTGCTTATGATTAATACTTTGTTTGTTAAAATATATAATGAAAATGAAAATTTGAAAACTAAAGAAACATATTAAATTTGAATCGTTAGCTTTGTTCATGTGATTGTAGGATCCAAAGCTCTAAAGTTATACCAAAGTCATCCCTTTCTTCCAACACTAAACTTTTCTTGTATACAAAGCTTAGAACCATAGTTTTAATTATATATAAACTGCATATTCTCTAAATCCAGATAACACACAAAAAAACATCAAACCGACAATACAAGATCGTTCAATCCTTGTAAACATGCCGATATATTCTTCTTCCGAGTTAGAAGACTCTAATGGTCCTAACAGTCTAAGTGCCAAGTTCTTTGGTCGTGAACGACCTTTACATTATGTATTTGGTGGAGGACAAGGTACATTACGACAAAAAAGCTTCTTCTTTCACCAAAGATTATGATTTTTGAACTACCATGAAATATGTTTGATAAGATGTTGTAAAGAGTACAATTATTCATATTTGCTTGTTGACATCCTATCAAAAAATAATGAAAATTCTGTTTATTCTTAAAGTGTCAAGTCTTGTATTTGCTTGATATGGTATTTGATGTACATTGTAGTCGCGGACCTACTTCTATGGAGGAACAAAAGCTTGTCAGCAGCGGTTCTGTTAGGGGTTACGATGATTTGGTTTCTCTTTGAAGTTATGGAGTACAACTTCGTTTCTCTTATGTGTCATTTATCGATCCTGGTCATGTTGATGGTTTTCATCACCTATACAGCGGCCAAATTCTCCAACTGGTAATGATTTTAACCTTACACTTAATTTGAATGGTGACATTTGAACCCATTTATAGGTAAATTGTGACATTTTTGGCTTATGGTTTAATTCAAATAAACCAACAGAATAATTGTAGCCAGTATATAAAGCGTCAAATGAGTCAACCAAATCAAACGTAGCATAAAATAAACTAGAAAATGGAATAATGTTACGAACCATATGTTTTGATATGATTTTCTACCAGGGATCTTCCCGATATCCACGAGATCACGATACAAGAATCTGTGTTCAGATGGTTGTATAGGAAAATAAACTGGGTTTTAGTTCGTTTCTATGAGATCTCAAGTGGGGAGAATTTCATTGAATTTTTCTTGGTAAGCATATATACATGTATTATACTACTTACTTAAGCTAATAATGTTATTAACTATGAATGTTTCATATAATTGATATATATTTATCTTGTAGGTGATCGCAGCTTTATGGATGGTTTCAGTCATTGGAAGCTATTTTAGTTCTTTGAACTTCTTGTTCTTCTGTAAGTTGTAGTTTTAGCATTTTATCCCATAAAGCACCAATGGAATGAAGATGAATCTTATTTCTCAGATTGTACTTTTTTATGTAGGTGCTATTTGCCTTGGAACATTACCGGCATTGTATGAACAATACGAGAGGGAGTTCAATCATCTCATAAGCAAAGGGACCAAAGACGCGAAAAAGGCATTTAAGAAATTTGATGCCGAAGTCCTAAACAAGATCCCAAGAGGGCGTGTTAAGGAAAGGAAACGCAAATGAATGTTAAATTCTTTGGTATCTGGTTTATGCGCGTACAAAGCGCTTTATTGTTACGTGGTTTCAGCTTAACATAGATATCTGTATACATGTAAATATGAATCGTATAGACTTATGGAATGACTTCGCATATGGCATTTTCTATATATGTTTTACAAACTGATCATCATCACAACTTTTTAACAGCACTATCGTATCAACACTCAACAGGGGGAAATACTTGATTTGTGAAATCACCCCATACAACACTTTGAAAAATATATTACTATCGGTCAGGTTACAACAACACTCCGAAGTTTATTGTACAACAGTTTTCGCCAAAGCTTTCATAATAATACAAAAGCTACTTATGTGGTATTTCCTATCAACACCAATGTCGAAAAACAATAAGATGGCTATACTGAGTGTTTTCTGGCCTATGGAGCTTAGGGAGCTCGGGGGAAAGAAAGTGTACTTGGTGAATCAATTCTGACAATATGTTCATCCTCACCACCAGACTCGTCACTCGAGTAATCCATTTCACGAACATCATTTGCGCCTGAGTTTTTATGTGGGCCTATAAGACTTTCACTTCCCACGCTAACTTCTTTTCTCACTGTAGTAGACCCTTCTGACCTCACAGAGATGAGACGCCGGCTCTCTGTTGGTGGGACTCTCGGATAAGACCTGCTGTGAGATGACTTCTTAGGTGGCTTCACTTGTCCATTTGGAGAAACACGAGGACTGTGTCTTTCATTTGATATCTGATTAATCAAACATATGTAGTCAGCCGTTGAAGGTCACAAAAACTAGCGAAATTATGTAAAGAAGTTAATTACAAAATTCTCATGCGCTTCTATATAATCATGGATTTCATCCGAAACTCACACTTCGGGCTCAAAATATCTAATTTAACCTCATCATCATCAAACAAATGTGGCAGCTAATATTATATTTCATTTAATAATCTTATATCTCAAACACGCAAATTAACAAATTCAGCTAAAAGGGTAACATGTCAAATGGGTCAACATTCACCAACGGTCTACTTTGTATGGATGCAATCTTTTAAATATTCTATTACTATTAGACTGTTTTTGTAATTCTAACAAGTGCACAAAATATTCAAAAATCGATAAACAGGTGTTTGTAGGTCAACTCAACCCGTCTCATTTCAGCCTTAACCCAACCGTCACCCAATCCACCCCATTAGCCACAACACCCTGAGAGTGCTTTATTTCATCTTTTAAGGATGACTAATATCCAGAAAGAAAAAAATGGGCATACCATGCTGCCATATAAGCTTAGTTGCTTTGCTCGGACAGAAAAGTTGTTTCCGTGCTGATCAATCTCATTAGGATGTTCAAGATGTTGCCTAGACTTGCTATGGCGCTCTGGCCAACTCATTAAACCACTATGTTCTCTAGCTGGGGATCTTGAAGGGTTATCACCACCATGTGATATTAATGAAGATGTCCTCCTCTGAAGGGTTCTGCTGGCTTCGAAACCAACAATATCATAAAAGATTACTCTTGCCCTTGTTTCAACTATGTAGGAGGATGCATGATGAGAAAAGCTTGAACCTTGCCACGAACAACAAACCAAAAGACAATATTGACATTAGAGTTATGCTTTGTCAATATTAAATAAGTACAAGCCTTTTATGCGTCAAAAGTAAATGCTCCCAGTAAATGAACTTTCAATTATTTACCTGTTATTTCGGATACATGGAAACTGTGGTCACTATATGAAGGGAATAGTGCAGATGGTGCAGTGATGAGTTCTAAATGACCCTGTGATTTGATGAACCCTTCTAATAATAGACCAATCTTATTCTGAGATAGCTCAAAAGTTTCTCCAGTTATATAAGTGCTCATAGTTGATCTTTCGGCCACAAGAGTCCTTAGATAATGCATGGTCATTTTCTCAAATATTTGAGGAAGCAACAGCTTTGAGAGTACAATTGAGCTTTCCTGTGACATGAATATTAAAATAGCATCATTCTTTCTATATAACATAATTAATCAAATGACGACCATGATCAGTGGTGATAAATTGGGCCAATTTATTTACTAAGAGTTCGATAGGGGTTATAATCTATTTCTAACTCACACATATGTAGAAAATAGATAAACAGATGATTATCTTAGGTAACATGGAAACAGGTCGAATGAGTCAAAGTTGCCCGGGTGTTTTTCTTAAAGTATACAACAGGGAACCAGGGGTTGTCAAAATGGTTATCCGTATTGAGATACAAAGATTGGAAAATTGCATGTCCAGGATTTAAACCTTGGAAGGGCGAAAAACAAGAATTAAAAAAATTGACAGCCCTTGTGTGGCTATGCAAGCCTCCCTTTGAAATAGCTTTAACCAGTTCAAGTTAGGGTAGCGGTGTATTCGGACCTCGTGAACTAGTCGGTGAAAGCCCAGACATGTCACCTACCAAATACCATAATGGACACAACCAGCTGAATTGATATATAATAAATTAAGATTACTACTGTAATCAAATTTTCTTCAAATTTAATCAAAGCATATCTTATACATCAGACAAATAGTGTTTAGGGTCAACCCTGCCAGCTTTGGATACAGCAAAATTGTTGTTTTGACAGTCATCCAACCCAACCTGCCCTGACCATTTTTCCACCTCTAATCATGAATATATGATAAAAAGGTCAACTGAGAGATATAGAGAAACTCTAGTATAGCACAACTAAGATCCTAGATATCAAGGATGAAGCCACATATAATGAATGTACACATATCAGAGGAACAATCATTTAGCACAAAGAGATGGATAACGGACCCACTATCACCGACCGGTCCCACGACCAACATGAGAGAAGGGACATGAGGTCGGGATTTGAACCCCTAACCTCTTCTTTTATACTACACCACTAGGCCACCATTGCGGGGACATAATTAGTGGCAGTCAAAATATACATGAATAGGTTTTAACTAGAATAAGAGATGCAGGGACATTGTCACAAACTATGCAACAAACGCCCAATGATTAGAAAGCTTTGCATACAAGTTTCATATTCTCTTTACCTGCCACAAAAAGTCTTGAACTCCATGATCAGTTCCCAGCACTGACAATATCTTTTCAGCTTCAATGAAAAAACCTAGTACTACAGAATCAGTAACAATATCACAAATGTAAGGCTTTCCAGTCAGCACCTCATATAGACCCAAAGTACTTCCATGTGCAAATGTTGGATGTAAGAAGTGCGTGTTTTTTATCCTTTTGCTTGCCCACTGTAGAAAAATGAACATGATGTTACTGATCAACATATTATATAGGTGGCACACTCAACCATTTAAGCCATTTACAAGTAATGGGTCGATTCAGGTTATGTTCTCAAAATAGGTCGTAGCTAGCAAATATTGATACTAAAGGGAATAGGGTCAAATTTGCCTAAACTCAAGAGAATTGTATATTTACTAGAAACATCCTACAACATGTTATTGGAAAACAATAATTATTGATAAAGTTATAGTAGTTTTAATCAAAATACAATTTGAATAAAAAGTCTTGGGTCAACTCGAGCCAACCCAACCCACACTAAAAAGGAATTACCTATTTGACCATTTGCTCTAACCCGCCTGACCTGCCCATTTTTTCGTCTCAATTACAATGTTTTAAGTGAACCATAACTGACATATGCCTCCCGGGACCCAGACTTTTAACTTAATACTGTAATTTGATCAATTACCTTCACCACACCATTAGATATAAGCCAAATTCCACTAGACTTGGATCCCTCTCTATAAAGGGGAACACCGCCTAGTTTCATCGTCTCCTTTGTGGAACCCACAATTTGTTCACGCACCAGTGATGGAAGGGCTCCCAACAAAGGATTGGCACTAATCAAATCATGTGCTTTGGGAATCTTAACCAAAGGGGGATTTCGTAGAAGTTTCTTCAAGTCAGTCTACATTACAAGAAAAATCAATAAATTAGGATGCTTAAGCCATTGAAGACTAGATTAGACATATTTGTGAGGAATACCTGGACATCATCATGAAGATGAGCCAATTCCTTCTCCTCTAATAATCCAGATTTCTCGAGATCTTGAACATATTCAATTAAATGATTGAGCACCGAGTATGTTACTTGCCTTGTTTTCAGAACACGTAAAACCTAAAAGATGGTCAGTTAGAATTTTTCCATGAATATCAGTCACATCTATGCCAAGTAGAATTCTTACTTGAAAAGAAACAATGTGAAAGTGTCCTCTTAAGACATGAGCACCGCTTTCTTGAAAAAAATTAATGTGAGACTTTAAGAGACCATCTAAGTGTTTTAATTATGATCAAACATAACATGTGTCTCTATCATGCCCCAAATATTTCATCAAATAATATATTATTTTCATGATGTAAAGATGTTTTTATCTTTGTCTCCCTTAGTAGCTAACCTGTGGAAAAGTAGTGCGAACATATTCCAGAAACTTTTTTGCTTCCTCTCCTTCTGTCTCACTCTCGCTAATTATTGCCAAAGCAATTTCACTATCACCTAGAATAAGAGTTGCAAATATTATTACCAGTACTTTAAGCTGAGTATTATAGATGAAGAGAAAAAAAACTCCTCATGGTTCCACAACAGGGAAATAAGCACTCAAAATGTTTTAGTGTTACAGGAGCAGTGACACAACCACAGGGCATAGGCATTTTCTAAAGATTATCATAACGTTTGATCCCATCTACAAGTATACGGACATAAAAAGATGATGCTCCTCCATGAAAATAAAGGAGAAGTGGGGTTTTAGTTCAGCCCCAGATGACACGAGCCTTTTGAGCTTTTCAACATTTCAACAAATCCTTAAATAAAAAATAGATATTGACTAGGAGGATATTGGATATACATATCAGCATATCATTTCTTGAAGTATATATGCGGAACACATATACAATTGATGGATTACCATTAGAATTTATTAGCTCTATCCTCAGATATGTATAAGCTTTAAGACTCTTGCCAATACATATATGATATATCCACCTATGCATGAATATATGAAAGCATATGTGTGTACCTACCAACTAGATATTTGATTTAAAAGAAATCAGATTCATATAACTTCAGCATTTGAAAAGAAAAACATATTCATTTCCAATTTACAGATGATCAAGAGTGACAATTACCAATGAAGTCATGTAGTTGCTGACGCGCAATCCTATGGGCTCGAAGAAAAGCAGCCGCTATGTAACATCCAGATTCCAACCTTTCGACTGTGAAGTAGGTTACAAGTTTTCGGGGAAACGTGCTTGTTTGCAGAAACTTGAAATAACTAGGGAAATGAACATTAGATTTCAACCCATTCCAATCACATAGTGGTTCAAACGACACCAAATCAAGTGCCCCATCGACAGATTGCATCAAAATGTTTGCTGTAAATTGAGTGATCCTACCTTCCTCCAGCATCGCCCAATAAGCAGCTTGCACACCTAACATGCAACAAATGCATTCTTTATGAAGAGAATAGCTATCATATTAATTGAAAAAATATATATTAAATAACAAAACAGGTTACCATTTAAAAACCGTATACGTATATCAGATAGATGCATGTGCTCTACATTGTTATCAGTATCTGATGTAGTATGAGGATGGATCCGTTCTCCTTCTGCATCGTGTAAACATGTGATATATTTCTTGACAGTAGGCCAATCAGTAGGTCCCAATTCTTCATCATCAACAAGATCACTAAATGCCTCCAGTGCTTTGCTCATCATTTCATACTTGGTGTACTCCAGTATACGCCTCTACCACAATAATTAAAAATGGCTTGGGTAAACAAACTTTCGTAATACCGAAACAGAAATTAGTGGTAAGACTCATAAGTTGATATGCTCATATGCATGTGTAAACCTACAAGTAGTTTACTGGAAAGTACAAAAGTGTGCTGCTGTAGACAATATAAATCGCAATAATTAATTAAGAGGATACCTTAGCTGCTGACAGCTTATCCATATCTAGCATCCGTAAAACAAACTGAGTAGTTGATCCATTTACTATAAGTGTTAGAAACACAATTCCACCAGTGAAAAACACAAACTGCACAAGCGAGACAATTAGATCAGCTATGATGAGTTTCTTTAAATCATGGATTTTCCTGTGCATAACTAACTTCACATGTACCATACATTTTATACAAGATATTACAACGTTAAATACAATATAGCTGAGGGAAATACCAAAGTTCCCGTCTCGCCACTTATGTACATAGATGTGTCACTAGATTGCTGAAAAGAACATAAGAGGCTCTAGTTAGTATAAAAAAGAACAAACATCAGATATGCAAACACATACATAGTAAGTTAAGCAGGGCAAGGAAAATATGCTTAAAGAATACTCAAGTAATGCAGAAAAGTCACATAGCAGCTGGATTATCATGTTTATTTAACCGTTTGATTTTTCATTTCGCTTGTCATATTTGGACTGATAGACATACGATAGACGCTTCTGATGTTAGCAAGAACATGCAAGTCCTAGAAGTCTACTGAAGTAATGGTAATGCAGTAACAGTAGTGTATTATTAAAGCTTGAACTAATACATGTTCATTTTACATAAATATGAGAGAAAATGGATGTCTGTTGTTCCTGGGCAACATGCCCTACATGTATGAAATGATGGCCTATTAGATAGGTTTGTGGGGATGCTCAAGAACCCTCCACTTTTATCAAAGATCTAACGGAGTGGCGAAACTCCGCACATTCCAACTAACATCTTCCATCAGAAATCTTTAATCATCCTTCTCTATTTCTTCAGCGTCCTGGTTCGTTACCAGTGTTCGTTCAGTGACTTCTTCCGGCCCAAACACCCAGTCTGGACCTGCTGCGTCCAGGATCTCATATAATAATTCTTATACCATTGTTATTTCCTAGAATAACCTCAATTGAGACCGAGGATCAACTACTGAATCACATCAATTATGTTAATTTATGGACATTGAATTGACATGATGTGGTAGGAATAAAAACATCTAAAAACTGATGAAGAATACACTATCTTGTGGCTGATATGTACAGTTCTCAAGATGTTTTTAAGAAGTGGCAGTATTAAGTCATTTGCTATGAATGGCTCAATAACGGTTATGGTTCTATCGCTATATCGCTATGGTCAAGCAGGTAAAATACATGAAAATAGTTTAAAGAAACACGTCAAATGTGTCAAACAGTTATGACTCACCCAAATGTACTTTAAAATTTAAATTCATTAAATTAACTGAAATAATTCCTACTATACTTGAAATACTTATTTATCTAAGACTTTAAATTATGGGGAACCGCACCAAAAAAATAGTAAATAAAATAAGAAAAACTATTTTACAACTGCTAATTGCTTCTATAAATAATAAAATGAAGGATAACTTGCCTTAACTGACAAAGAAAGAGACAATGCGACCGCACCTCTTAAACCAGACCACACAAGTATAATAGCTTCTTTCCAATCCAAGCCATAACCAAAATAACGCAAAAAGGGATATAATGATCCAACCACTATGGCCCGTGAGAGTTGTAGCAAAACATAAAGGAGAATGAGGTAGCCCCAAGCACTCTCTGTGACAAATAAAAAAAATATAATCATGCCAACGGGGAATACAAATAAAGATACGTGCAGATGCTTAAACACATAATGGAAAATGGAGACAAATTACTAGAACTTTGTATATTTATTCAGACACAAATATACACAGGTTCCTTGTGTGTAATTGATAGTAATCTATTGAGCTGATTTTACATTATAACTTCGCCCACTATAACTAATGATTGTTGCGCTCCTCTTAAGCTAATGTACATGCAAGCCTATTTCTATACAGTTGTTTGACAAGTAGAAGGGTCTTATGATCATACAAGAGGGAAAGGTAACAAACTTACTCTCATGTTTTAGAATGCTGTCACCTCCAAGTATACCTTCTGCTATCACTACTCCACTACAAGATATATCAAGTAAGACCACAGACACGGAGAGAAAAAACCATGGCAGTCCCCACCATATTAAATTGTATCTAAAAATAGAAGTACATGAGGTTCTCTTAAAAGACTGCATACCTCAAAATGAAGATAAGTGTATTAGCAATATATGTTACCATTTCCCTGCAGTTCAACATGATGAAGCCTAAAAGAGTGTTACAAAATAACTAGTATTCTCAAGCGAATGCATATCAGAAGATTAAAATAAAAGCTGCTAAGCAGTGCTATTACAAAATAACTAGTATTCTCAAGCAAATGCATATCAGAAGATTAAAATAAAAGATGCTAAGCAGTGCTATAACAACTAAGGATCTTGGGTATGTAGGCCTGGAGAGGACATCCTGAGTTAACCTTAACTCGATATGTTTCTACTGTCTTCTGTTTGACATGATCATCAATATACAAAAAACCCTAGGTGGTTTAATTGTAGGCCTGAAGAGTATGTCGCGAGTTTAAGTGAGGACGAGAGGTATGGAGCTTGTGTGTGTAGGCATGACGAGGCCGACAGGAGTTTAAGTGGAGTTCGTATAATTTGTTCCACATTGGAATATGATTACAACTTTGAGGCCTTTATAAGTCCTAAGGTATAGGCTACTAATACCTTCTAACATGATTTCAATTTTCAAAAGCTATATGGACTATGGCTATGCGCTTTTGGGGTATTAGACCATGTGTTTTCTGTTAATTGTTCTTTCCTATTACAATACAAGACAAAAAGTTGTGAAATACCAGAAATGATGCAAGTTTTGTTGTCCTTCACCCTTAAAAGCAGTTCTAGCAACAGCAGCATAGAACCTGCACAAATATTTGCATTATTGCATATGCAAATTAGTGTACTTTCAGCATATGGTGATTGTTGAAGAAACTCAACTTACATGCCCAACGTCATCACTGTTAATACTCCAGAAATATCAGCACCCTCTTGGGACTATCACAAAAAAACAAAACTTAGCTTATACAACCTGTATAGAAGAACATCATCTCATTAAACAACAGTGTTCTAAGAACACGCACCAAGCCTATTAATTATTCTCACTCAAAAGGAGTTGACTTGAAACAAATTCACGCAGATATTGATCAGTTTCTGACAGCTTTAAAGACACGCCTCTTATTTACGCTAATAAGATTCAAACATATCAAGTTATAAGTCAATTTTCTAGCTACCATTTACTACAGTCCAGTACTAGATTTTGTTCCAGGTAGTTACACAATTCATGAGTAAGGCAAAAACAAATACTGCTTAGGGATAACCCATACTATTTCTATTACCAACACAGCACTAATCACTTTATGTAATGTGGTGGTACACATATGCAATCACATACTAGCACTCATTAAGAGTCACTACAACCAAGTGATGGAATGTGAAATACATTAACTAAAACCCATTCCTTTAAAATTTACATATCCAACTGCAGTTAGGAGTCCAAAGAGCCACTGACCTTTCTTTATTATATTCTTATGAATAGAAAACTGTCATCTGCGAATACTATATAATATTTTTGTTTAATCAATCATCAAGTGCAACTGTGCAAGAGTAAATGGCTAAATAGTATAGTAAAGTAAGCTACCTCAATTATAGCTCAAAATTCAACGCTTAAAAATCGCAGCTGCGTATCTTTGATTGCATTTAACTGGTAGATCTATTATCATTTATAAACCAGACTTTTTTTTAAAAATTTCTTACTTATGGTTAACCTATAGCCACCTAGGAATCCGACCCACTTTGAGAGCCGACTAAACCCAGGGCGACCACCCGCTTTGCGGGTAGCCTGGAGTCGACGCTGGTGAACTTTCATGGCCACAAGGGTGTATAATTTTATTGCTTATAGATTTCAAACTTGGGATCTCTAGGTATCTTCAGCCCTAGAGACCAGGCCTATACCACTGGGCCACCACCCTTGTGGTTTAAACCAGATATATTATACGAAATAGAAAGAATGATAATGCATAAGCAACTACTTAGCACTTAGTGGACATAAGAACAAGATCAACTTTGCAGCTACATCAATGGTCTCTATATTTAAAGGAGAATTCAATAATTTGATGAATAAACTAATATATCTTCTGCTGAATATAGGCGGATTATAACCAGTTAACCACCCTCTTTTAACAAATCCTATCAACACTAGTTTTTAAGGAGAGCAAAGTATATCTCTCTGAAATGTACTTTTGTGAGTTCAAGAGGTAACATACCGTGAAGAAAGCAAGGTAGCTCACAGCAAGAGTCAACGTAATTTCTATCACTGTATCATTGAATATAAATCCAAGCCACAAATAAGACGCCAAACCAAATGCAATACCCATTCCTACACTGGACGAAAAAATAATTATATCATACCAACTATAGACTCCATATTTACAAGTTGATGTCAATACACTTACGCTCCAACAGATACTGTTGCCAAGAATTTGATGATGGACCCAAAGGTATAGCTTGACCCAGTTACCATTCGGAAAAAGAGGGTATAAACAACGATTGCCGTCCTGGATGTACAGAATGCAGCTAGTTATGGTTTACAATTTATAATATTAACATATAATAGAATCTCTTATCACATTAGATCCTTGACTACAAGTTCTAAGAGAACCAGAAAATTGATACCCGTCATTCATTAATGACTCTCCTTCAATAATAGTACTTAGTTTTTTGCTTGCACCAAGCTCTTTTAGTAAAGCCACCACAGCAACAGGATCGGTGGCACTCAAGAGTCCTCCAAGGAGCAATGACGTTTTCCAGCTCCAATCATATGGGAAAATGAGCTGCGGTTAAGTATGTAGGAATATAGGATATTATTAGAAAACAAATGACGCCAGCAAAACCCAGGAAAAAGTGTGCAGGCAAACCTTCAAAGCAGCGCCAAGGATGAATGTGGATATTAAAACTCCGGGCCCAGCAAGAAGTAGCATTTGCGCCATGCATTTCTAAAATGACGTTAGAGTGCAAATTGAATAAGAAAAAATAATAATTCTCCATTTATAGCAATAATACTGGTGTAAAAAGAACTACTGAAAAATTGCTGGAAACCACTGGCCAAATCATATTATCAATAGGTGATATGTTTATAATGCTTGATGATATTGTCAAAAAGGTTTCATCCAGTACATTTAGAAACCGAGTGACGATCGTGATACCCCGACCATTATCAAGTTAGCCCCACTTAACACGCAAACGAAGTATAGAATCAACCTTGATTTGATGCACCTCCATTGAAAATGAACTTTCAAAAAGTAGAGCGGGAAGAAAAACAGCTAGTAAAAGATCAGGATTAATATTTGCCCCTGCACATGAACCATGTATATGACTCAAAGTAGCCGACACGACATCACAAAGAAACTTTCCAAGTGAAGCATCACCATACATGGGTGTGCAAAAATTGGAGTACATCTTAACTAACAGGATTGATTTACTTACATATCCGAATTCCA
Source organism: Erigeron breviscapus (assembly GCA_034093135.1). NCBI lineage: Eukaryota > Viridiplantae > Streptophyta > Magnoliopsida > Asterales > Asteraceae > Erigeron > Erigeron breviscapus. Next base: position 62,259,598 of record CM067170.1, on the reverse strand, counting down.
TCACCAACCTTTCCTAACCGATGTTTTGTTCCATATTCTGTAGAATCGAGATTTTTTTAAACATTAAAGAACACAACATTAGAAACATATAGTCATAATTACATGTACCTCGTGTTGTAAGAGGCTAAGAGCATTGCTCTGAAAACTTCATTTTAGGCTCATTATAACTAATGGGTTTATGAAATGGAATAAACACTAAAATTTTCATTTGTCCCATTTAAATTATCAAACTTTTTTCCATCCCTCACTCCCTTATAAGTCATCAAACTTTTTTTTCTCCCTTATAAGTCAACAGACTTATAGATGTCCGATGGGGACATTAAAACGCACCACTCAAAATATAAACATGTAAAAACACAACAAATTATCCATTTTCAAGTTTCCTAAAGGACCTAATTAGGACCAAAATAAAAAAGCTTGATGACTCATAGGGACGGAAAAATGTTTTATAACTAAAAGGGACAAATGAAAAATAAGTATTTATTCTAACAAAAATCAGTGGGACCAAAATAAAAGGCAATACTTGGATGGCCTTGTTATGTACTGTCGCATTAATAACGAATTATCTAACAATCTACCAATAAACTAAACGAGTATTTAGACATCCTTTGATCGACATGTGGCGCGTTACTTGAACGGCACATGTCATCTTTAGTGTATGTAATTTGAAATTCCTAATTTGTAGTTACCTTATTGTTATAAATTAACTATTAAAATTTAGTTCTTATAATCTAAATTCCTAAAATATTGTTAGATAATTATTATCAAATAATAATTATAAAATAATTATTTTAACAATTTTTTAAAAGGTTTTGCTCATCAAAAACTTATATTCCAGCCACAGAACTTCATGCAAAATATGAAACTTACTACATAAGGCTGTCCGGAATGGGGCGGTTATCCCCGGTGATCCACCGGTTTTTTTGCCGGGCACACCACCCCGGGCCGGCGATCCACGAAATTGGCGATCTCTACGGGTTGCTTGGAAACGTTTGACTGGGCGATGGAAACGAGGTGAATCCGACCGTTACCCCTTGACCGAATTAAAAAAAAAAATATTTTCTTAATTATTTTCCCATATATATATACATCTCCATTTCTACTTCACAAAACACCAATATATACATATTTCTCTCCCAATATTTTCAATATTTATAGAATCTCCCTACCATTTTTGCAATCAGATATGGCTTGGACAAAGGCGGAAGATATTAGTTTAACTAAAGCTTGGATCGAGGTGTCGGAAGATCCAAACACCGCTATATTTTGTTAACAACAAATTGGTATAAATAAAAATGGTATTATTATGTGTTTATTTGATAAAATATAAATTATATATATATTTATATATAAAGTCTAAAACAAAAAAAAAGAAAAAGAAAATTAAAGCCTAAAACAAAAAAGGAAAAAGAAAATAAAATCAATCATTACCCTACCCCACCTTCCAGGCAACTCCACTCCCCCTTTTTGGACCAGGCAACCCCCAGCAACCCAGGATGCCACATGGCGCGACGTGGTGAAAGTAGCCCAACCCCCGGCAATACCACTCCGGATAGCCTAATATCTCATCTATATATTATCAAAGCAATTTGAACATTTCCATCTATAAACACCTATTCTTGTCGAACTGACCATCTGTTGCAATAAGTTCATAACTCCATAACTCCAAACCCTTAACATTGATAATTTGTGATTATCTATACTACATAATAAAAAGAATAGCCCCCCATGTTGAAAGTTACATGAGGGGAAATGTCTAAACTACCCTCCACAAAAAACTCTCCCCTTTTCATTTGTAACAATTCACACACACGCAACTTTCTCTTAATACCTCTTTCCTTTTCCTTCATTTACACCATGTTAATGGTATCCGCTGCAACGCGCGGGTAGCATGCTATCTTATATTAATGAAGTTATAGTTATTGTTATCATGATTAATATTTACTATTTTAAAAAGTTTAATATGCTATATATCTTATTTTGTGTTTATATATCTGTTATTTTCATTATATATCTATAAGTTTAGTCTTTGTACAAAGGTAAATGGGTGGGAACCCCTTGGTCTCATGTACCATCTTGGTACCCAGAGCGCACACCGCAAAGAACTCATGCCTGGTGAAGCACCATCCTCACATGGAGCACAAGATTTATTTCTTCATTTGCCATCGGCAAGGTTTGAACATGTGACCTTGCAGTCTTCATCTTGTGGGCCAATGTGGTCACATGGTGGCGGTACCAGTTGATCTATGATCAATTGGTAACTTAATCTTTGTATACAAATAACAAATTGATAACTTAGTTAGATATCTTATATTGAACACACACATATATATAATCAATCCGTACATCATACACACATTAAGACTTATAAAAAATTAACAACTATATAAAAGATCAAGTATTTGAAAATGAATTCACTATAGTCCAAATTCTATATATATATATACTTGTATATAATATATCAACCTTATCAAAGAGAGAGAAAGAGAGGAGAACCTAATGATCCCATGGCGATGCCAAGAACAAGGAGAGCAACTGTATACGGAACTCGAGTTCCTCTAAGCAAATGCCTTGACGCGATTCCCAGCACCAACGAGATCCCTACGAACAACACCGCGTCTGTCGGATTGTAATCGCCATCCTCTTCTTCCACGTCAGCTGCTACTATCCATCCCTCTTCCATCCAATTTAACTCCACTTCCTATCTTACATTCAAATTCAAAGGTCAATACTACACATACAACATATATCTATATCTATATGTATAATTATATGTTATTGTATATAGTAGTGATAGGTATACCTGAGGAATTTTGAAGCAGAGAGTAAGTAGTCAAAATCCAGTTGTTGTCTTTGAATTTTTATTGTATTTGTGACTGATCGATCAAGACAAAGTAATGATCTAGTCACTGAGTGAGTGAGTATTTGGGGTATTTAAAGAGTTTATTTGTTTAGTACCAAATATTATTAGAAGCAATTACTCAAAGATCGTGGAGTTCGATCTAAAGGATGGGTTTTTCCTTTGAATACTTGTAACGGCTCATGGTCAACATCTCGTTGTCTAGGGTACGTGCAAGGCTTCACCATTATACGGTGAGGTTTCTCTGATGTCGTATACCGACAGAATATTCAAGAAAAAAAAATTGATTTAAAAAGAGAAAAATATTATTACTATTATTATTATTATTTAAAGAGTTTTATCTCAATTAAATGTCATCACTTCGGGCGGTTTAGTTGGAAGTTTCTCCTCCTACTAGGTATTGAGGGTGAGGGGGCTCTCTAGCGTGGACCCGGTTAAGACAACGTAAGCTAGATCCCCTGTTGCGAGCAAATGATCCACACCTTTTCAAAAAAAAAAAAAAGTCTGATCGATGATGATACCTTAAAAATTATTTAAAAGTGATTTGATGAGGTGGATTGTCCTTTCTAACCAGATTATTTTAAGTGGCAATATATGCGATTTGATGAGGTGTTTGTACTATCTTAACGTTTGTTTCTTAAACGTATTAATTAATAGCTAATGTAGCATATCTTGTTTAAACACTTCGATTCGATGAAAAATCATTATCATTTAAAAGTCGGAAAGTAGAATACACACAAACCCACAACAAATAAAAATTAAATATATGTGGGTACCTCCAATCTTCATGTTTTGTTAAGAATGATAGTTTAATAATTTCTTTGAAAAGATCTTAAAATTAACTTTTTGAAAAAGAAACACGACTTTTGATTGAAAAGGTTAAACGAAGTGTATATCTTTATCTTTACTCCTATATAATAGAGGAGCCCCTTTTTCTAAATCTCAAATTACAACTTTGAACTACCTAAATTACCCCTCTTCTTTATTCACTAATTTAAACATCTCTACCTAATATATCTATAATACCCTTAAATCTCAACCACTCATTTTCCTCTCTCTCCTCAAATCTCAACCACTCATTCTTTTCTCTCTCCTACATAAACTATTTTATTCCTCTAATTCATTCAAAATCTTTTATCTCAAAAACCGTATATCGATAAATTATAAAATTATATGGGTGTTCTTAAAATTTCATGCTCTTTCATTAGAGATGTCATTCGATATACTTTTTAAATCCGAGGGCGGAGCCCGTACGGCTAAGGCATTTGGCTATCACACTCTATGACTTATCACCTCCTATGACCTATCACCCCCACCAGCTCACCGCCGCAACCGCGTGGGTACTTTCTCTCGTTGTTTGTTAAGTTTATTACGCATTTAAAAGTCAGTTTTTTTAATGGAAATGTTTTAAAGTAAATGATATTGGATTGATATGGATAGACATTTTAACAAGTATGGATATGGATAAAAGACGAGAGGGATACACACACAATGTCGTGTTAGCAACGTTGTAGTTGTGGTGATGACTGGTTAATTGATGTAAAAATAAGATATAAAAAGGATAGTGTAAGTATTTTATGAGATAAATAATATATGATATAAATATGTAAAAGGGGTAATATGGACATTTGAAAATCTGAATTTTAAGATATTCCATAAATAAAAACCCTAAAATGTTTTATAAATAGTTATAATTATAATATAATAAATCTAGATAAATAAATATAAACGAGAGGGGTACTCGCGCAATGCGCGACGACGGGTGATGGTGACATTAACGGTGTGGTTATTAATGTAAAAGTAGTTGACGTAAAAGAATAGCATAGTTAATGAGAAGGGGCACTTGTGAAATATGAGATATGTGTGAAAATGTTTGGTTTTATATAAGGGTGTTTTAGGGTTTAGGATACAGGTGTTAAAAGGTTAGGGGTAAAAAAGATAATTCAAAGGCTGAATTGTTTAATAGAAAAAAGGGTCTTTCTCTTTATTATATAGTATAGATTAGTGAGAAACCAGCGCAAAGTGACAGCAGTGACAGTGACGGTGACGGATGGTTAGCGATGACCGGTGGTAGCGACAACAAGTAGTGTGAGCTATTGATGTAAAGGTAATTGATATAAAATCATGTAATGTATTATTTTAAGAGTCGAATGATAGAATTTGTAAATTATTTCATTAAAAGGGTAATTCTGAAATATTATTTAAGCAAATATGTGGAGTCATAATAAGTCGGTGGTATTTAATCTTTTTGCGTTGTTTGTCCTTAAAAGAAAGGAATAATATATAGGTTTTAGGTAAAATAAAACAAGTATTAAAGTAAAACAAATAAAACAATAGGTTTCTGTTCACTGAAAATCACCGTGCATCATGAAAATCATCGTGCATCAATTGCTTCGTGAATCTTCGTGAATCAATTTAACCATGATCTAAGGGTCAAGATCTTGTCCTATTTGTTTTACTTTAATACTTGTTTTACAATACTCAACCCCATAATATATATTATAAGAGAATATAGACATGACAATATTCGATCATATTTGATCTATTATAATTCATATAATAACTTATAATGTATGGACATGACAATATTCGGTGGTATTTAATCTTTTTGCGTTGTTTGTCCTTAAAAGAAAGGAATAATATATAGGTTTTAGGTAAAATAAAACAAGTATTAAAGTAAAACAAATAAAACAATAGGTTTCTCTTCACTGAAAATCACCGTGCATCATGAAAATCATCGTGCATCAATTGCTTCGTGAATCTTCGTGAATCAATTTAACCATGATCTAAGGGTCAAGATCTTGTCCTATTTGTTTTACTTTAATACTTGTTTTACAATACTCAACCCCATAATATATATTATAAGAGAATATAGACATGACAATATTCGATCATATTTGATCTATTATAATTCATATAATAACTTATAATGTATGGAAAAAGTAGGCATTTTAGTTTGCTTACAATATGTCTTTTTAAGTTTTGTATTACTATCTTTTCATACAATAAATCAAACCTTGCTGTTGTTAAGAAGTTTTCAATAAAATGTTTACCATTAGCATGTGATAACTACTAAACATCATTTTGTAACAGCACATTAGCATGTGATAACTACTAAACATCATTTTGTACTTCAGTTAGGATTCATGAATATGTCTACCAACTTTGGTTGGGTAGCCATGTCTTTGTTTTTCTTTTAACAGCTAATATTACATTAAACATATCCTATTTCTAAATTAACCCAACGTATTACTAAATCTATCATTGCTAAGGATTAAACCTAAGGGCGGATCTACCATAGAAGAAGGTAGGTCTTAGTTTCGAAAAAAGTTTAGAGATTATGTGATAATTTTTTCAAGGACCTACGTATATATTTGGTTAGGACCTACCTTACATCCTATTCTTGTATATGAAACAATCAGGGCCGATGGGAGAAATGAAAGAAAATATTTCAAGCTGAGTTGTGGACTGTAAATGAAAGAAAGTAATTCAGGGAAGAAGATGAACAAATTTATTCATTTAGGGTGTGCCTGGTTCAAATTAGGGAATGGAAAAGGGAATGCAAAGAAATACTAAGGAATACTACCATTGCATTAGGGGCAAGGTGTAGTCGGCTTATTTTATCGGCAAGTTGGTTCGGCTAGCTTCGGCTCTTTGGCAAGTTTATAGCATGTGCATCGGCTAGTATTGGCAAGTTGGATCGGCTATATATATCGGCCACATTTGGCCGATCCTTGTGAACGTTGGGAGCGTGCCGGAAACCTAATTTTTTTTTTTGGGGGGTTTTCGATTTTGAGGCTAATCCTATGTTTTTCTTGGCTTCTATTGCCGGAATCCATGCCGGAAAAACTTGCCGATGCTCCTAACGTACAACACCCTTATTCCGGTGAGATCGGAAACCCCTTTTTGGGGTTTCCGGTGGTTGCCGGCCAGAAACGTTCACTTTTTACGGCCAAATTGTTGTTTGGCTTTGGCAAGGGTGTAGTTGACACATTATTGGCTCTTTGGCTACTTTTAATCGGTTTTCCGGCGACCCCTTTTTTGGGGTTTCTGGTTTAATCGGTTTTCCGGTGACCTCTGTTTTGGGGTTTCTGGTTTAATCGTTGCTGCATGTGATCCGGTGACTCCTTTTGGGGGTTTCTGGTGGTGTTGCTTCGGTTTTCCGGTGACTCCTTTTTGGGGTTTCCGGTTTATACGGTTTTCCGGCGAGCCCTTTTTTGGGTTTTCCGGTTAACTGCTGCTGCTGCTGCTTATGCTTATGATTATATGTATATTTATCTTTTTACATTGTCGTTAATTGCATGTTTGTGATTAGCTTGGTAGTGTTAACTTAGCGGTAGCGTTGCCGGATTTTTCCTTGGTAGTGTTGCCGTCTTTTGTTCCATTAAAGCAATAGGTAGTCGGAAAAAGTAGTTTTAGCCGATGATGATATCGTTGAACAGTTAGGTTGCCGGTGTTACGTTAAATGGGCGATGATGATACAAAATGTTCGTAAAAATGAGACTCGGATGATCCGGGGCGTATCTTGGCGAGGTAAACCTTCGGGTTGGCAGCCATGGCGTCTCCGACTTCCGAAATTCCCGACCCCCAAATTCTGAGCCTTAAGTATCATTTTTTATTAAAAACGGTCACTTTTTAAATTTTTCCGGCAACCTTTAATTTTTCCGGCATTGGCATTTTGGCAAGTTTTGGCTAGTTTTGTTGCACTACACCATGTGATTTGGCAAGTTTTGGCTAGTTTTTGGCAAAAACACGTGGCGACTTTTGATTGGCCGAAAACTAGCCAAAAACTAGCCAATTTGCCAATTTGTGGCACTACACCCTTGCCCCTTAGTGTTGCTTGGTTCATGAAAAATAATCATTATCATTGCCATTGATCTTGCTTGGTTCTTAGATATGCATTATAATATACATAAGCTTATTTTTTCTTAATTATCTCTAACAACTCACACATTGTACACATTCATGTCAGTTATATATTATTATTATTATTATTATTATTATTATTATTATTATCGATATTAAGGTTGCTTGCCATGATAAAATTAAAGTTCACAGTCCATCACATAAACATAAAATAAGAAAAAGTTCCTGTGTAATAAACAAGTATGGGAGAAACAAGAAGAAGTTTTTAGCACCTCATCATAATCAATAGCAGTGTTCTCGTTTAGTCCTCAAAAAGCAACACAACATTATTCCATTTCGTTTAGTCCTCATCATAATCAATAGCAGTGTTCTTGTTTTATGTAATTTTTCTGTTTGGCCCCTAAACTATATAAACTCTTCCAAATGAGATGTATGTGTTTTCGTAATGTACTTTTTAGCCCCTAGATTTCTATACTTTTTACCAATATATGTTTTCAGATTTCAAGCATAACACAAATTTAAAAACCGATGCATATATAATTTCATTATGATTTTATGTAAATCTCTATTTAGTTAAATTTTTGTATTCATTATTAAAAACCAATGCATTATTAACAATCTCTATTTAAAAACAAAATAAACTTCTCTTGCATCGAAATCATATCATACGTATGCATTTGTGACCCAATAAGTTGCTCTGCCCATTTCGTTTTTTTTTTCTACCTCAACTAAGTCACCATGTCAAGGACCCATGTAAGTTGGAATCCTGGATCCGCCACTGATTTAAACCTTGGTCTTATCTCCAAGAGACAAGAGCCCTACCACCCATATCTTTCTTAATAAGCCATGCATATATTAGCCCATAGCTAAGATCTTTGTTTACGGAACCTGATAACTTAAAAGTTATTGATAACATAAATGCATTTATATTTATTTTGTACAATAGATAGGTCAAAGTATTTTTTAGGTATAAAGTCAAGTAGAAGGTACAATGTTACACCCTTGATTTTTGTTTTAATATGGCGTCTTAAGTAGGGTTTAAAGTCTCAGATATAATGCACTATACATGAATGTTATTGTTGTGTAATGTACTACTTGGTTGTTTTTTAAATCCTGGTTATTATCATACAGCATAAACATTTGTGTATAGTTAATTATATTTCGAAAGTTATGTATTTTACATTTTTACTTGGTTACCTTTCAAGTAGCACTCAATGGGGGTGTCGCCGTATCGGACTCTCAGGTGTGGACATACCACTCTCAATTCCCACAAGTTTGGTTTTTTCCTTCAATCCATAATACACACAGGCCCAAAAAAACCCAAACCAAACTATATTCGAACTTCGAAGGGAAGTCATGCCCGTATCACCTAAAATGTTATATCTACCAAACATAATGTTTATATTTTATGCTGAAAAACTTGTACTTAATAAAAAGTCATGATATCATTATCATTTCTCATATTTAAATTATGTAGATTTTTTTTGGTGTTAAAAGCCTTGAACGAAAAAACTTTTGAAGGGAAATCATTTACCACTAACTCACTAAATATACTCCGTATTATAAAAATTTTTAAAACTTATATATAATATTTTTTTTACAAGATATATTCAATTAATTGGATACGAGTTTTTTGCTTTGGAAATCAACAATTCAGAAGCCAAATGATGAACCAAATTCTGAACCGGTTTGGTCCAAACCAAAACCATACAATCAAAGATCCAATCCAATATAAAATTTTCACCTCAATTTGACTCTTTTCTTTTCAATATTTTCTATCTATTTGAATTTATATATCAAACAACCGAAAACACGTCGACATTTACCCCACTTTTGACAAAATGGCCGGTGTCTTGGCACCACACAACAAGTCCTAACACAACACTATATACACAAAGTTTATGAAAATTTCATGTCAAACGTGAATTGCAAGAAATCAAATCATGAAAAATAAGTCGAATTTCCCTTCTCTCTTTATTCTACTTTCTTAGCCTCTCATCTTTTCTACATATAGCCCACAAGTGATCGATCAGTAACGATAGAAGCAAACCATTTGGACATCTTTTCACATTTTTCTTGTATCTCATCACTCCATCCTCCCTCCCTCCCACATATAACCACATTCCATTCCACTTGCATACATTTTAATCAATCTCTCATCAAACAAAACCTAAACTCAAAAGCAATAAAAAAAAAATGTGTAAAGATAACATACCACCTTTAGAACTTCAAATCGAAATAATGAAAAGGCTTCCAATCACAAAACTTATTCAATCCCGATCAGTCTCAAAGTCATGGAAATCAATTATCGACAGTATCAAATTTATCTCCGAATATAACACCCACGCCCATCATCAGCAACTACTTGTAACTTTTTATCAACGAAATACAATATACATAATAATCAATGATAATAATAATAACATTTTCTCTCAACACAAAATTTCCCTTAGTCTTCCATTATCATGTCACCCATCTTTCTACAATAGAAACAATATGATCGGTTACTCCCACGGCTTGTTTGCATTTTACAACTACGATGCTGCAGCATATCCAAATACTAGTAATAATAGTAATAATAAACGTGACACCGCTGTTATCTGGAATCCGTCAATTAGGAAATCTGTTGATATGTCTGTCCCTAATGTGTTACAATGGCCTTATGAAACAGTTTTTGGTTTCGGTGTTTTTAATAACGCAACTGATGACCCTATTATTGTCAAGATTAATAATGTTGCCAGTATCGAGTTTGAGAGTACTAACATCCCCTGGCAAGTAGAAGTTTTTAAATTGAGTTCAAGGGTTTGGAGAAGCTTGTGTTGGGATTAATCTTGACATTTTAGTTTATTATTTGAGTTAATTAGAAAGTAATTTTCAGCATGTGTTTTTGACCGGGTTAAAAGGAGCAGAGGCTTAGTTGGTTTAGTTGTTTGACCTGTTATTTAGGTTAGTTGGTAGACTAGTTAGTTTCCCACGTTTTATTGTATCGAAGGCTATATAAAGCCATGCCTTTTGTGAATGAAATGTAGCATTTTCTTCTGCAATTCTTTACTTCTCTAGATATATTCATATTTTACATACATATAAGTAAATTGTGAGTGTGAGAGTAGAATTTGGGGCCTGATTTTCCAACAAATTGGTATCAGAGCCAGGTTAAGAAATTTGACGGTTTGAGAGTCGACCGTTGAAGGAGGGAGCAGCCCCATGGCTGCTGGGCTGAAGAAGGAAGAAAGAATCAGCAATGGTGATCATGTTTGGTGATCAGAAGAAAAACAAGATAGAGTGTTGGTCAAGAGAAGGAGAAAAAGACAGCAAAGAACCGGGTTTTCGTTTATACAGGGGCTGTTTTTTGGGATTGCTATAGGAGACATAGAGGTGGCTCGTGGCAAACGTTGTCTTGGTGGATGTACTGTTTGTGACGAGGGGGGTGTGACGGGTAAACACCGTGTATCTCTTGGACGTTAGTAGTGAAGCAAGATGAAGAATTTCGTGTGACAAGTAACGAAACCGAATAAAAGCAAGAGTACTTTAGCAAGTCTAACGAAAAAAATTAGCAAGATGAGCAAGTTATCGGCCCGTGTGGTCGTGTAGCAAGAGCATGTAGCAAGAACCGGGTCATGTGTGACTCGTAGCAAACAGCAAGACCAGACCATATGGTTTGTATTGCAAGAAGCAAGAAACCGAATCAAGCAAGATAGTAAGAATGAAGGTTCGAATAGCAAGCATGAAATGGGTAGCAAGTAGCCTGTTAATTAGAGCAAGAAAATTCGAAGAAAGCGAGCAAGATCGACATCAAGAGAATGAGGACAGAAGGGAAGTCAACCATGACAATCTGTAGGAGATTGAAGATGGAAGGTGATGGTGGATCTGTCGTTGGTAATTCAAAGGACATTGAAAGAAAGACCGAAGAATTAGTTTGTTGCAAGAACGGGTAAGACCGAGACCGTGGGTGTGACATGACCGAAGATTCGCACCAAAACAGACCGTGAAAGGACCATAGACCGAATGAAGCTTTTATTGAAGAAAGCTTAGACCGAAGGATCGAGATTGTGAACCATGATCAGAACCGAAGGGGTTCACATCAGAACGAGCAGAAAGACCGTTTGTGAACAAAGACGAAAGAGTTCACATTAGACCGAAGTTGTGAAAGAGACCGAGATAGTCAAGATTAAGGGGGTGAATGTTGGGATTAATCTTGACATTTTAGTTTATTATTTGAGTTAATTAGAAAGTAATTTTCAGCATGTGTTTTTGACCGGGTTAAAAGGAGCAGAGGCTTAGTTGGTTTAGTTGTTTGACCTGTTATTTAGGTTAGTTGGTAGACTAGTTAGTTTCCCACGTTTTATTGTATCGAAGGCTATATAAAGCCATGCCTTTTGTGAATGAAATGTAGCATTTTCTTCTGCAATTCTTTACTTCTCTAGATATATTCATATTTTACATACATATAAGTAAATTGTGAGTGTAAGAGTAGAATTTGGGGCCTGATTTTCCAACAGTTTGTCTGATGATCATACTCGTCTTCCTCGTAAATCACTTAAGTTGACAAAGAAGTCGGTAGTAATCGATAGGTTTATATATTGGATTACTACAGATAGGTTTATTAATAATAGTAATAATAATAATACTAGTCTTGTTTTGTCATTTGATATTATAAGTGAGATATTTACAGAAATAAGCTTTCCATATATGTTAGCATCAGTCTCTCATGACGATTTGCATTTATATAAGCTTAGAGAGTCTCTTATTGTGCTTAAAATGGATGTGGAGGCAGGCCAACAAGAATATGGAGTATAGATTATGGATGTTGAAAAGTCGTTTAGAAAGCTATATATATTCTGTTAAGGCACTAGAGGCGGCATCAATATTACGGGTGCTGCTTGGATTTAGAAAAAATGACCAACCGATAATTGAAATACGATATGACTCTGATAAACAGACTCCGGTTTCTGTTTATGAACCTGAATCAGAACGCTTTGTTGATACTGGGATCTATGGAAATGGATATGCTTGTTTTGCAGGATCATACGTGCCGACTTTACTTCTGCTCGATTATTGATCGACCTACAGTATGAAAAATGAAGTGCATAACGATCGGTTAATTAAAAGGAAGGAAGGAACTGCCCACTGTCGCCTCCCACGGGTTTTGGGCCTCAATACCTCGCTAATGTATGGGGAAGTTAAAATGTATATATGCCTATATGGATACTTAGAATAATGTCATCAATTGGTTATCCACACCTATATGTGTATATGCATGTGTGTATGTGTGTTTTCTTTTTCAAGCTCAAGGGTGATAGGGCATGATTATTATTTCTTGTTCCATATGATCATGCGTAAATTTAACACACATCTATCATTTCATCCGAAACATCATGCAAAATATGATACCAACTACAAAGTTTGTGACCACAATTGACTAAAATTTGTGTAATGATTAAGCTTAAGCTTGGGTAGATATATGCAATTGTCCCTTAGAATTATTATACCACCAACAATGACATCTCAAGGGACCATACTTACAATGAAACCAAAAAACATGGAACCTTAATAAACCATTCCAAGACGTACCACACATATAAAAAACATAGGACCACAATAAACAATTCCAAGTGATGTTTACAGCAAGCAGAAAGCACTTTGCAATTTGGATTAAATAGTTATATATTTGTATATACAATTAACTAGTCTTCAGGCTCGTCCGATGGACAGATAGTCTCAAAATATATATATCAAAGGTAAATATTAAAATCGTTAAAAAAATGATTAAAATTCGTACAATCTAATAATTAACGTTACTTTACATGAATATGAGACTAGTGTTAAAATATTTGTGTTACGGGTCACTCGGGATCCTAGTTCCGCTACTCACACTGAGTAGCTCTACAACTCTGTCAGTAGTTCTACCTGTAAAGGAGAATCAAAATCAGAAGTTTTTAACCGTGCATAGGACCATGCATCAAATGGAAGTTGGATATGTTACACATACAGTCCCCCATCAGAGACATGCTAAGAGAACAATTCACATTCTCTTTGCTTCAAATAATGAGCTTCATTCAGCAGATTTACCAATAAATTCAAAAATCATTCAGCTATGAACAGATTATACAAGAAGAATTCACAGGCTATATACATTCAAACAAAAGGAGCAGCAAACATAGGATGCTTCATTGACCTTTGATAATAAAGCTAATTAATAATCATTTCTGGTCATGTTGGATTAAAAATTGTACTACACAGGGATAGACTTCATCAACTGCCTGCATTCGCACCAGACACCGATTAGGACCATTTGATAATTTAAGCATCATAAAGATCTTTTTTAATGTGAAAACAAATCTATATACGACATTCAAGGATATAGATTGAAAGAGAAGGTCAGAGGAATTACCAATCGTCCCCCAACCAAATCATAATGGGCGTAATGTGAGCCATCTGGTTCACCAAAAAGTTTATATGTAACCAAATTCTCAGGGATCAGCTTCGTTGTTTCTGTTCATTCAACCATTAAAGTTATATTAGATAAACTGTCAAGTTTCAGTACCCCTTCTTGAAGGAACTGCAACATTTCAAATGTATGAATATGATTTTTAAGCTCAACAAATTACCCAGTACAGCTTCAGGGGGGCAAATTGCATCTCGATCACCTGCAATGGCCAAAACCGGGATCTTGATATTGTGAATATGATCCTTATAGAAAAACTTCCCACTCCGGTCACACAAACCACGCTCACGCAAGGCTGATGCCAACTGCAATAAGAGTTTCGCGGGTATGGTACCTGCCAGAAATGTATAGCCCTATTATGAGCATAAAACCCCAAAAGGGGGTAACAAAATTTACTTTCATACTTACATAATTTTATTTTTTAATAATAAAGAGGGCAGCACCTCAATTGTTTTATTAATAACCAACAAACACTATACAACAACACACTGTCAATTCAATGATGGATGTCCCTTCATTGAGATTTGAATCCAGTATAACCATTCCTATGCAATTCTACATTCATAACAAATTCACTATCACTATATTAATACTTACAGAAGTTGTTCAAAACAAGCTTTTTCAATAGCTCAGGATGCATCATGTCTTGTGCCGATATCATGTGGTTAAGCCATGACAACACATACGGAGGACTAGATGTAAAAGGATAAGCAGCGGTTAGCATCGCCCCTAAAGGAATAATAGGCACATTAAGAGCTTTTGCAGGATCAGCCTGCACACAGAAAGTAAATGATAATTAGTGTCAGGTGATAGGTAGTTGTCCCCAGATAGCAAGTTACTCAAAATAAGTAGGTCCACCGATCAAGAAACACTTCTTACAAGTGGCATTAGTAACTTGAGTGTAGATTTTGAGGATGTATAGTCGAGTGAAGATGCCAAAGTAACAATAGCCGCTAACTCTGGTTCCCGTCCTTCAGAGCCTGTATCATTAAAAAATATTACAAAATCGAACAACCAGGTCTTATACTTCTTTCCCAATAAACTAAAGTAAGATGCAATTTTACCATATCGTGATAACATAGAATACAGTAAAATTCCCCCCATAGAGTGTCCAACCGCAAGCAGTTTACCATCCTCTGGTTGAGTATGAGCCTTTATATATTTCATCTGCTTTTGAAAGAAGATCATTAGATACTTATTTAAATAGATGGAGACCAACTGATCAGGTCAAATAAAAAAAAAAGAAAAAGATTGATCGTTGTTTTAATTCTTTGACATAGGAAAATGTCACCTCACCGCAGCAGGCACATCCTCTTCAAGGTAGTGATCAAAATCCCAATCATATTTGACAATCAACTCCAGCTGATTTTGAAAATCTTCAACGGTTGTGATCAAACGATCATGCAAGTCAAACAATGGGGGTGATACAGTACGCTGACCTTCTTCAATTATATTAATTAGGTTTTCACTCAGATCCTTTATCTGGGTTGCAACAGCAGAGTTTTGTCTCACTTCCAACAAACTTAAAAGGTTTTTCTTTATCTCATTAAACCGTTCTGCAAGAAAAGAATCTCCTACTAGCTTTGAAAACTGGTCAAACAATTTTGCAGAAATTAGTCTAGATTGACCTTCACTGAGAAAGCCAGATACTCTATTGGCCAAGGTTATAAATGTTTCAGTTAACTTGGTTACAAGTACCGAATCCTCCCAGATAGTTGGTAGTCCTGCTGGGTCTTTATTAATAATAGCAAATCTTGATTCTGTCAGGACGCTTTCCTTATTATTTGAAGGTTGTGAATCAAATCGAGCACTTTCTACTCCAGTTGCAGTAGTAGCTTCCATCTGCTCAGATATTGCATCGGCAGATTGTTCAATTTCTTTAGGATTTGAACCATGTATGCTTAACCCAGCTCCTCGAACCTCGAGAATCCATGTGTCAAATCCTTGTTCACACATGTAACGAGCGAATGAAGACTGCAAATGAACATTATCCATAGATGTAAGATCTTATATATTAACATCTTATTCAGAAAAGTACTACCACATTGCATCGTTTAAAAGTACATAACTCAAGACTGTCTGTTTAACCGAATATACTCAGATTCACAAAATTATGCATCTTACACTACAGTACCTTGCTTTTCAACGCATTATCTCATAATAGTGGCAGGCTTGATTTCCGTTGTTGGCTATTAGACTAGATGGTAATTACTTAAACGATTTCATTTAGTTTTAGTATTATACATAACGAATTTCTAGCGAGCCACGTAGATGCTTTCAGCACAACTAGCAGGATAACACCCAATGCAACGGATAACTATACCCGCAGCCCCGCGGAGAACTTTCCCCAGATAGCTGGCTTAAACTAAATTCGGATCAACTCAATTTCGCACAGCCTTGTTTAGATTGACAATTATCTCCCTCACTTTCTATATATAGTTGGTTAATGATCCAAATAGTATCAATGGCCTAACTTACAGCTCTTAGTTTTAAGAGTTCTTGAAGTGTAAACCTGAATGCTTTACAGTCCCAACTCTATAGTCTTGACTTTAAGAAGATAGGATGTGAGCCCTTGGATCGCTCCTTGATCAGCCTTCAAATTCTTACAATCTTACCCTTCTAACAAAACACCCCCCTTACTTTTCATCGTATAATCTTGGTTTTAAAAGGCATTAGGGTATCCTAGGCAGACAAATGTTCAAAAGATGAGGAGCTGGCTAACGCTTCAATACACCTGTTTTTTGACAAAAGTACTGAGTTTTGACTTTTTGATAATATACTTATAAATTCGAGAACTTATCCATAACATTTTTTGCAAACTAACCGCTTAAAAGTACTTACAAATCACTTCTACACAGAATATACTTATGACAATTCAGTTAAATACCTTAGTTTCTTCCTTCATCAAATTAGTTGACCATACGACTTTGTAGGATATATTCACATCATGGGCTCAAAAATGGAGATCATTTGAACCCCACTAAGAAAATCAGTATAAACCCTACACCCTACTCATATTGAAGATACAACAAAATGCGTGGAAAAGCTCTGATGGCCCCTCATTAAACTTCCCCCCAGAAGCTTGCACTCGTGACTCCTTCTGTAAGAAGATTGGCTAGATTTGGGTGAAGCAATCTCAACAACGCCTAGCGTCTTAGGCACAGTTTTGCAAACCAAGCTACATACAGTTTAAATATACACACTTCTGCCTCCACATTTACAAAGAACACACTAATATATATGTGTATACCTATGTATGTGTGTGTAGGGGTGGGTTATTTTAGGACCACTCCTTATTTTAGGACCAATTAGGACCACATCATCATCATCATCACCGACCACCACCATGATCATCTCCGACCACCACCATGGTCCTCCGGCGACGGCGACCACCGCCGTCGCCGGAAAATCATGTTTAAGTTAACTTACACATGTGTAAGTTGTATATAACTTACACATGTGTAAGTTAACTTACACATGTGTAAGTTAACTTAAACATGATTTTCCGGTGGTCGCCGTCGCCGGAAAATCATGGTGGTGGTCGGAGATGATCATGGTGGTGGTCGGAGATGATGATGATGATGTGTAAGTTACAATTTACACATGTCCTAATTGGTCCTAAAATAAGGAGTGGTCCTAAAATAACTTGCACCTGTGTGTGTATGTGTATATATATGTATATATAACAAAACCAGCAAGGTCATGAAACTCGCTAATCGGTCATCGACTGGTCAGAAAACTTGGAGCAAATAATCGCCTAATTGGCCTAGGCGGAGAGACTCAGGAGTACCCCGATTGGAACTTATATATATAGCTTACGAAATTATATGTATGACACGTTTGTAGGACTCTAGAAGTACGTCTAGAAACATTAATACAGCTAATTAAATACTTATAACCCATTTTTGACCAAGTTGGCCGATTTTTGTGGGACTTGACCATCTAGTAGACCATGTAGCGAATAGTGATTACTCAAATATTACTCAACCTGCCAATGACCGTGTAGCAAGTACTTGATGACTACTGATCAACCTTGGAATTAGATTTCTACAACACTGAAAACTAGAGTAACAAACAATGAGTTTTTAACACATCCATGCAATGCATATGAAACATCTCACGAATATCCTCTCACAATGTCTTACAAACACTCGGGAAAAAAAAATCATCACATTACGCGATCAATACCAAAATTCAAGTATCCTACTCATATCATCAAATGTGCAAGTTACAAAATCATTGAACATTTAAGAGTAACAAACGAACTCACCTCCGGCGAAAGATCATACCCGATAGCATTCGTGCCCACTCCTGATAACAACAACAGCGGATGCTTTCTCAATTTCGCCTGTGATTGACACATTTCACAATATTCATATACATACAGATTACCATATGTTACATCAAAATACATACAGAATAACATATATAAGTCAATTTTACAGTATAATAACTAAATTTATGTATATACACATAAACATATACGTATGTGTGTGTGTGAGTATAACATAATTTATACAGATTAGCTGAACTAATATTATGCATAATGTTTATGTGTGTGGAATATATATATATATATAAATATATAAATACATACAGTATAACTGTTACATATATATATAAATATATAATACCTGTGGAGAAGGATGATAACGCCACAACGCAAGTTTCCAGTCAGAATTTTGAACAGAAACATAATGAAGCTCATCGGCGGTACATATCGGAGGCTTATTAGAGACCTTTTGGCCGTTGATTTGGACATCCGAATCCGTATCATTAGAAGAGAAAGCCCTAACTGAAGTTAAACGGGTAAACGGTGACGGAGGAAGACGGCGGAAACGGAGGCGGTGGTGGTGGTGGTGAGAGGAGAGACGGCGGAGGAGGAGGACGGTGGAAGTTGACGGTGGCATTTGGAGATTGGATACAATGGCGGTGGCGGTGTGTGTTTGAGAATGATGAATCATCATCGTGGAGATTTTATTTATATACGAGTATATATTTTTTGGGGAAATTTAGAAATTAGAAAAGATGATGATGGCGTGTCGTGGAGTCAAAGGGGTGGGTGACTGGGTGTGGCGGTACAAAAGCTAAGATGATCAATGAGATTCAACATGATGGACGAACACAGCTCGGATTTGTGTTTGTACAAGATTACAAGTTATTATTAAACCACGTGGTTAGTAATTCTTATCCATTAAACACCAAAATATGTACAAGGCGCCGCTAAGTGTTCTTTCGAAACTTGAATCGATTCGTAGGACTTTCTTTTGGGGGTTCAACATCAAATAAAAAAATTCCTTTGATTTCTTCGGATAGGGTAATTGCTTCTGTTGATTCGGGCGGTCACGGGTTGGGTCGTTTGCAATTTAAAAATCTGTCATTTTTGTCTAAATAGTGGTGGCGTTTTCGAAAAGAACCAGATAGTCTTTGGTGTCGTGTTATCACGCTCATTCATTCATCATCAAGAAATTGTACCCCGGTGCCAGTTAAAAACAACCTAGTGGGAATTTGGAAATCCATCGCGGGTCTAAGTTCCCACTTAACCCAATTTAATATTGCATTGGAGTCTCTGATCACAGGTTCTCTTGGCAATGGAGAAAGGCTAAGATTTTGGATAGACCAATGGCTTGGTAACAAGCCATTCTACTTAACATACCCGGATTTGTTTCAGTTAGAAAAGCACAAAAGTTGTACGATCAAGGATCGATGCACCGGACAAGGACGTTTCTCACAATGGGAATGGATGTGGACTCGACCTCCCACATCCTCATTAGAACTACACCAGCTTCACTCCCTGCTATCTCAAATTCAGCATATCGCTCTCTCGGATAAAAACGATTCGTGGATATGGAAGTTAGACCCATCTAACTGCTACACAACCAAGTCAATGAGAATCCGACTTCAAAAAGCTTCAAATGGTCCAAGTAACTGGATCTTCCCCTGGAACAAGATATCCCCGCTCAAGGTTAATGTACTCGGCTGGAGAACAGAGATGCAACGCATTCCAACAGTGGATCAACTGGTTAAGCGAAACATCCCATTACAAACAGTGCTTTGTTCACTTTGCAAAACACAAACCGAGACAGTCGAGCACCTCTTCTTACACTGTTCCTTCGCAGATTAATTATGGAGCTTTATACTATCATGGTGTCGTCTCTCAACTCAGAAACCTCAAACACGGAGGGAACTTATGGAGGCTCACAAGCACATCGGCATGCACTCCCCCAAACAACAATACATTCATCTCATCATTTTGGCTTAGTGTAGGGTGATATGGAAAGCACAAAATGAGTGCATCTTCTCTGCAAAAAATCCTTATTTACGACATGCTATCAAGGATTTGAAGGGAACTAGTTATCTATGGCTAGTTAACCGTTCGAACTCCCCAGGCATAAGCTGGTCCCAATGGAATTCCTTTGTTTTCTAAGTCTCGATATATTTTTCTCCCTGTATTTATAAACTTTGTATGATTTCTCTAGCCTCTTGTTAGAATTTTCACATTAATAATATACTCCCTTTTGCTGTTCAAAAAAAAAAGAAATTAAGTAACACACTAATCTTTGGGAAAATTTCATATATGAAAGAGGTTTAAATGTATCAAGAGGGGCTGGTCTTAAGGGATCGTGGGTCTAAGACGAGATTGAAAAAAGATTCCAAAACTGAAAACAATGAATTCGACCTAAAAACCTAAATATGTTTGACCATCAAATCAGGATGCTACTGTTATAATTAACGATATAGACATTATATAAAAATATAACTTTTACATATATATGTATATATAAAATTTAAAAATTGGGCCCCTAAAAATCGGCCCTCATGCGGTCGTCCATATTGCCCTATATCTAAGCCAATGTATACAACTTTACACCTATATAAGATAAAAAGAATACTTCTAAGTTATATATAAGATTAAAAAAAAACTCGAGATGAAAATGTTAAATACTTGATCTTAATCATGCTTGTTCTTATCCATTAAACACTAAAATGAAAAGATCATCAAAGACTTTTTTTTTTCTGATAAAATATTCTATCATTTTAGTTTAATCATAGTATCATAACACATGTTATATCAACTATGACTTTTACATGTTACAAACTCACAACTCACTCAAATCAAATTATTAGAGGGGATCTCTATGTATTACTTTGGAAGGATTCACTTGTTATTCGAATTGTATTAGAGTGATGGCCCATGTTTCACAAATAGTTGGGATGGAAATACCTTCTCCGGCAATTCTGCTTCAACCTTTATGGGGTGGATGTTAGGTCGACAGACTAAATACAAACAAAATTTTATAAACAAATTTTCGACCAATCAAATCAAATCATTTTTACTTTTTCTTCTTTCTTTCTCTTTATTGTTTGGTCAATATTATATGCCATATATATTTATAACTATTTGCTTATAATATATTTGTACATCTATCATTTTTTTTAGAAATAGTAGCAAAATAGTATATTAGTATGCCGTTCAGAAATAGTGAGACATGGCCCTTGTGACTTTGGGCTATTTTAATGTAAATCTTATCAAAGTGATGTTAGTTATTAAGCTCGTATCATCCTTGTCTTGAGCCCGAAATGGACTAGGCCCTCGGCCTTTTATGCATCCAAGTCATTTTTTAAGTTAAATTAATTTTTTTTCGGTAAAAGGCCGTCACCCCTGGTTATTTTATATATATCAATGAAAAACAGGCAATCTAGTTGAGTACTAGATTGGCTATACATCCCATGCACAAAGTGCAACATCCAATAAACAAAAGACTCCCTATGCCTATAACATTATGAAATAGACAAAACCAAACAAGACCTACTTAAGAAATAAAATTACATTTTATGAATTAATGAAAATGGTAGATCCCATGATGTTAAGAAATGCTCGACTCTCTTCGTCTTCTTGAATCTGCATGTAGCCAATTTTAACCTAACAGTCGTAATATTAATTTTTATGCATCCAAGTCATTTTTTATGCATCCAAGTCATGTTTATTTTTAATGCATCCAAGTGATTATTATGTATCCAAATCTTCCATTCGTTGTATTGATTGTTTATATCCCAATTATTATATATTTATAACTATTTGCTTATAATATATTTGTACATCTATCATTTTTTTTAGAAATAGTAGCAAAATAGTATATTAGTATGCCGTTCAGAAATAGTGAGACATGGCCCTTGTGACTTTGGGCTATTTTAATGTAAATCTTATCAAAGTGATGTTAGTTATTAAGCTCGTATCATCCTTGTCTTGAGCCCGAAATGGACTAGGCCCTCGGCCTTTTATGCATCCAAGTCATTTTTTAAGTTAAATTAATTTTTTTTCGGTAAAAGGCCGTCACCCCTGGTTATTTTATATATATCAATGAAAAACAGGCAATCTAGTTGAGTACTAGATTGGCTATACATCCCATGCACAAAGTGCAACATCCAATAAACAAAAGACTCCCTATGCCTATAACATTATGAAATAGACAAAACCAAACAAGACCTACTTAAGAAATAAAATTACATTTTATGAATTAATGAAAATGGTAGATCCCATGATGTTAAGAAATGCTCGACTCTCTTCGTCTTCTTGAATCTGCATGTAGCCAATTTTAACCTAACAGTCGTAATATTAATTTTTATGCATCCAAGTCATTTTTTATGCATCCAAGTCATGTTTATTTTTAATGCATCCAAGTGATTATTTGATAGGTTTTTTTATTAAAAAGTAAATAAAAGAGTAGAGATGGAATATAAGTACACTAAATTTAATTTCCTTTAGTTGAAAAAACCGCCGGCTCCATGAGACGATAACTTCTTCCATATCACTCTAATTAAATTGAAGGTATGTTGTTGGTGTATAATTTTTTCAACCACACATACAACTCTACTACACAATTTTTTTGTATCGTTAAATTACATGCAAATTCTTTTAATATACATCCATTTTCTATTAGCTTTTTTTAAAGACTTCTTTTTGTTCATCCATTTAATATATACAGTAAATTAACTTCACATATGAATCTGGTGTTGAATATAAATCGCACTTGACATCATTTAAACGAATGGAAACATAAAACTTTTGGTGCATCCATAATGGAGTTGTATAAATTTATTGATGCATCCATTATGTAAAACTTTTGTTGCATCCATAATCAAATTGTATAAAGGATATTTCGGTGCATCCATTGTGTATAAAGGAAAATAAAGTAACCATAACAATTGTGAATTAGTTAGTCTCTTTCACATTCCAATCTTTCAACTTCCGAATCATTCTCAATAGTAAGTCCAATAGAATTCCAAAACTTCTTATTAAATCACACTTACATGGATAATCAATTACTACTCTTCCAATAATGCACATATCACTAATAAACCACATACACTAATAAACCACATAACAAATGAAGAATTTAATACCCATGCTATATACATTTGTAAACTATGCAATTAGAGTTATAACAACAATTATGAAGAGAGATTATTTTAGTTTTAGAGTTGATTGATTCATGACTCAATTATATACAAACCTTTTCATCAGAGATGATAAAGTCGGTACTCATGTACTTGTTCTTCACGCTGATCACATCCCAACGCCTACAAATCATGACAACAAACGGG
Source organism: Erigeron breviscapus (assembly GCA_034093135.1). NCBI lineage: Eukaryota > Viridiplantae > Streptophyta > Magnoliopsida > Asterales > Asteraceae > Erigeron > Erigeron breviscapus. The sequence continues at coordinate 62,235,821 of CM067170.1, read as the reverse complement.
CCAGAAGACTCTTTGTGAAGTTGATCCAAAAAAATAGCATCCCTTTCCTTAGGTTGTTTTGCAACAATATCATTACTTTTCCCCATTTGAACAGGTATTTTTTTGGCTTTAGAGAGACTTACGAAAACTAAATGCTTTCAGGAGGGAAGAATGCAAAGTGGAAAGTGAATGATGGATTCCTCATATATATAGACCCTCATCAGGAACCTAACAAATTCTATAACCCCCAACTCAATAAACTCTCATTAAACATCTATCTATTTATCACAAACCTCATGTTTATATACATATACATATACATCACTTACTCTCTTTCACATTCCACCCTTTTACATTACTTAGTCTCTTTCACATTCCACCCTTTCAACTTCCTAATCATCATCAATATAATCAATTACTACTCTTCCAATATCTCTTTCACATTTCCCCCTTTCAACTTCATAATCATCATCAATATAATCAATTACTACTCTTCCAATAATGCACATATCACTAATAAACCACATACACTAATAAACCACATAACAAATGAAGAATTTAATACCCATGCTATATACATTTGTAAACTATGCAATCAGAGTTATAACAACAATTATGAAAAGAGATTATTTAAGTTTTGGAGTTATTCCATGACCTAACTTTTATATTATATAAGGATATATGACAGTAATCATTTGCTTAGGTACCAATCTTTACTCTCTTTTTTTAAAAAAATTCAATAAATAATTAATTTATTTAAAAAGTTTATGAATTTAAAAATTAAATTGTAGCATGTAAAATAAAGGTGCATAAACATGTACTTAGAGTATGATTAGGTTTATGCAAAATGCACTGGTCTATAAATATATATATATATAAAAAAAAGAAGCTAGAATAAAACTTATTAAATTTGATATGATGTTTGATGTTGCACTAAAGAAAATTAACTTCGATGTATTGTTTGAAGATAGTTGTGATCGGATGAAAGTAAAGTAAAACAACTGTAAAAACTTTACAAGAGCTTAGAAAAATATATATACATGAGCATCAAATGTGCAAATTACCACTTCAAGGATTCAAATATCAACTTCATGTTATTTTTTCATTCACTATATATACACCACTTTTCCTCATATTGGATTTTTGAAAGATCTTTTACCTGCAAGGGCAAGAGAACCGCCACGTTGTTTAGTTTAAAATATAGTCAAACAACAAACCCACTTTTGGAATTTCAGAAAACCCGAAAGGGTACACTTGCTTTTACATTCACTCTCTTCATGCCAATGACCTCGAGTCCACCCCACGTCAACCAGGTTGGGGTAGACAACCCCACGACATCTAATGCCACTTTGAACTATTCCGAACAATACATCACGTTTTCTACACATAATTACATTATATTTTTAAATAAAGAAAAATTTAAAAAGAATTATATTACCACTTTTTTTATGCATAAATTATTTTCATAAATGTGAATCGTAGAAATTATGATTACCGACAACACCTATACGTCATAGACAATAGTGGAAGAGATTGACCATATACAACTTTTGTATAATTGAAAGATGTGACTATATTCACGGAGTGGTTATTGAAGTGACATGCAGAGAATAGAGCTTACGGTTTTTGAAAAAGTACTATAGATTTGTTTTGCTGAATTAAAATGTCTCATTTTTGTATACCGATATAAAAAACTTCGTGCCAATGTAAATTTGCTGGTCATTCAGGATTTATCATGAGCTAGTGAGCTTTACAATCGTCATAATCTCACTCAACCACTTCATGATGTGTGGTTAACATATTTTTCGTTCTAGAATAGAAAAATGTTACCGAATAATCGTCTATTTCTATTATGTTAGATGTAATTGATCATGTTTCATGTTTGTCAATATATATTACTCTCAATTTTGTATGATCCCACAATATTCAATAGTAGAACTACAATTATGCTTTAAAACATAAATATAATCGTAATTTCGTTTTTATACAGTTTGCTTTTGTTTGATATAGGAAAACGAGTAAGATTTTCTATTTATGTTACCAATAGAGGGCAAACAAATTTTCAAACTCTATATCTGGTCACCCAAGTATGTAGCTAAAGATGTTCGAAACTAAGACTTAAATGTCTGACCGTTAAACCAAGTTGGTAGTGATCTTGTCTTCTGGGGAAGTATGGGCAATAGAATGAGTCGAATGGTCTTAAATTCCTCAAGTATACATTTAACACAACAACAACAACAACAACATGACTCAATCTCTGCATGCAGGGTATAGAGAGGTGAGATGTCGATATTTTTATCTCTACCTAGAGAGTGCTTCCGGTTTCCACAAGGATCTCCAGCCAAATGAGTCAATAGCAGGAGACTACTAGGAGAGTGTAAAAAGTTTAGTAACCATACCTGTCGGCCGAGTATACATTTAACCTCTATTGAAAATAAATTTATAAGTATAACTAATAGCATAATTTTTATAATCATATTTAACACGCTTGTTAAATTAAACTGCACTCTTGTTAAGTTGTCAACACTCCACTCATGTCAACTTGTCAACCCAACCCGGCCAACAAGTCTCAAATTGTATAAACATTTGTCAATTTTATCACATCAATGAGTAATTTTTACCACCTACAAGGCATACGGATTTCCACTCCTCTCGTGACACGATTCCTTGTTATAAGGAGGGGGAAAAAACAGAGTAAAACAATTATTTACAATAAAACTTAATAAAGTAAAAAGCAAAGCACAATGCTGGGTAGTGAGAGCAGGTATTGTGGGTGCCAACTCCCCATTGTACTCTGCATCCACCACTCTTTTTGTGGGGTCTGTACCCAGTTTCATTTCAGATTTTCTCCATATGGTTTTCTAATAATCATAAGTTAATAACCTGTATATGCAATATGCTACCATGATCTGTAATTGCCTTGTTGGGACAACTTACAATCATTCCCTTTAAAATTCATTAGTGTTTGACCCCCAACTTACAAACCAACCTCAAATCTTCCACTTTGAAACTAGACTCAGCTTCGACTTTCAAGGTCAAACTTGATCAGAAATATGGTCTCATCCTACATGTGTGACCAAAACCCTAATGATACCTAACCATGTTTAGGTAAGGTTGTAGACGAACTGCATATTCGATTCGTGAACTGTTCTTAAAGTGACAAACCATTCATAAACAGTGTAGTTATATATTAGCTAACATGCAATTTCTTGTTGTTTGTTTATGTTCATTTGTGTTCGTTCATGGACACAGACACACAAATATAGACACAATTCTTCTATGTTCGACTATTTGTTCGTGAACTGTTAGTTAAATAAACAAATGAAAACAAATCGTTCGGATCTGTACACCCTTATGTTTAGGGCACAAGATATGGGCTTATGTGGATTGGCATGATGAGATTTGATCCATAATGCCTTTGGGGTGTGACTGGCGGTTTCTTGATAGATACTCATAAGTCATAACTCATGGGAAAGATCTAAAACAAGCTTTGGGTGCCTAAATCATGATCTAACCTTTCAAGGGGTGCTTAAAAGATCATCTGCATGTGTCTAAATCATTGCCCAACTTTCGAAGATCAAAACAGGGTCAAACATGTTTGATTCAGTATGACTAAATGTATAATTTCCATGCTAGACATGTGACCCATGGGCAATAATAGCACACAGTTTGGTTGGGAAACAGAAGCATTGCACATAGTGACAGCAAGTCTGCAATCATTTAAATTCAAACTATAAACCGCTTTAAAGCTGGCTAACTATGCTTTCCAATGGTTGGTAAACACAGTCTTCTATGTGGATTTTGTGAAAAATGTATTTCCATTTGACCAAAACATGTGGCATATGATACATAAACAAGATTGACAACTACAAAAATGAGATATATGATATAGTCTGATTATACATACACAAGATTGACAAGAACTTAAATTTCAATGGCAACAACTATGGTATATTATAGCAGCATTCATTACACATATACTTGAATAAAATTAAAACAAACTTCTTTTTACCATATGTTCTTATTTGCAATCACAAATACATACCACAAACCAATACCAACGTAAATACGAAATAAGAACAATAGTATAATGATAAGAATAATAGCAAGAAAATAAACACAAATATATAAAACAAAACACACTTCACTGCAAAATTTTCATCGGATATTCACCTGTCAAGGCTGCGATGTTCTCACTTGCTGTTTCACACTATTATCCGTCTGTACATGAGAACCTGCTTGAGCTTCAACAGGTAAAGTTGACGTCATGGTTTGATACTGTGCCACAGATTGAGGCGGCAAAGGTTGAGCTGCATAATACATATGTTGTCCTTTGGACGGGTCTGTAAACTCATACGCATAATTACCGCCACTACCACCGCCACTAGAAGCTACCAGCGGAGCCGGTTGGTGAATTTGAGAATACCCAACATACGGAGGCTGAAGCTGATGCTGGCTAGACGGAACGTGAACAAGTTGAGGAGCCGGTGCACCAGAAGTCATGGTTCTATAAACACCAACGGGTGTTTCTGCTTTAGTCACCGCTTGCACAGCACGGGGTGCGGTAAACAAACTAGTAGGAGGTGGAACTTGACTACTAGGAGGTGCAGAAGCAGCAGGGGATACATCAGTCTGTAAAGGCAAGCTATACCCTTGGGTTGGACCGGCTGGGCCAGGAGGATGCCTAGCAGTAGCAGGCATATAATAAACAAAATTATGCTGATCAAGCGGTGGATGTGGAACTTGTGTTTGGGGCGTGTACATTTGGTAATACGAGCCTACTGGAACCGCCCCAGACGGGTGGTGATGGATATACTGCGGTTGTGGAACGGCAGTATGCACAAACTGCGGTTGTGGTGGTTGTTGTTGTTGTTGTGATGGTGGTTGTATTTGTATCCTATTACTTTGCTCACTTAAATTACTATTACTACTACTATTACTAAACTGCGGATCTTGATACACGACAGCCGGTTTAATCACATTCCATCTCGATAGAGGATTCGTTACACTACCATCACTGCAATACAAAATTCATAACAACAATTACTCACTACTAACATTTCATCGAACACCTATCAAGCAATCCATCAAATTTTAAAAAACACACACAAACACATATAAACATACCTCGAAACCGAATCAGGTGAGGTCATATCAAACCGATATTGCTGCTGTTGTTGCGGCTGCAGCTGATTGATCACACCTTTGGATCCAACCGGCACACCGAAGATCACCGGTTGTTCGTCGGCATTACCAACCCGAATAGGCGGCAAATTCGCCAGCGAAGGAGACGACGATGCCGATCCGAATGACGAATTCGTTTCGAGCATCGGCGAATCTGGAACTGACTGAACTTCCTGAACTAAAGTTTTGTTACTAACTAAGTCCTTACCACTACTAGTATCATTATTAAGATTATTATTACTAGACTTATTACTGGACTTATTAATAATAATATCTTTTTGTTCAGGGATCAAAACGTCGTCGTCTTCTAGGCCTAACAAACAATTAATACTAGAATTATCTGAAAAACCTGAAGTAGTACCGTTCAAAGCGTTTAGAAACCAATCTTCTGATTTAGTAGAAGATTCTAGAAGTGATCCGATTGATGAAACGGATACCGGTTCGGGTTGAACCGGAAACAAATACAAACGTAACCGATTTGAAGTTATATTAATTAAATTATTATTATTGAGGCGTTCATATTCATCAATCATGTTCTCTAAATCTTCATCAGTAGTAACTGAGATTAAGGAATCAAGGTCTTCAGAAGGCAATTGATATTTCAAAGTGAACAAAAACGACGTCGTAGTGTTAACGGGTCGAGTTAGGGTTTTGGTGAGGCGGTTAATGAGGTTTGATAAAGTCGTATGACGGTCCACCACCACGATACGGGTATCACCGCCGACGTAGCATAAGGTTTTGTCGTGTGGGCGAGGGACTATGTGGCCGCCGTAGCTGCACATCAGACGGAGTTTCTGTGACGGCGGTTGTTGTTGTGGTGGTGGTGCAGTTGTTGAGTTTGTGGTCTGGTCTTCAATTAAGTCGGTGGTTGTGACGGTGGTGAGAGGCGGTGGTTGTGGTGGCGGAGCGGAGAGTTGCTCCATTGGTGGGTTTGTTTTTTTTAAGGAAAAATATTGGGGGAAGAGAGGGTGTCTAGTTGGAAGGTGGATGCTTTATAGTGTTCCAGCTGGATACACCTTATATCTTTTTATTTTTATTTTTTATTTTTATTAGTTAACTTTTACCGCGAATAAATAAAATAAACGTATGTTATTAGAAGAACTTTTTTTATTTATTATTTTATTATTATTATTAGCTAGCATAATTCCAAACGGTGTAATATTTATATTTAGAAGAACTTTTATGGATTAACTATATTATTAAAAAATATATATATAGATAAGTTACGTCATATTAATCTAATAGTTATCTTTTTTATAAATGCCATTGCTTGGCATTGGTCTTGTATTTTATACATCTTTAATCAAACGACCAAATAAATTGTTTAAAAAATTGTAAGGAAAAACACTAATTAGTATGCGTACATATGGGTTAAGAAGATTAAGATTAACTGTTACCTGAAAACTTAGATATGATAAACTCATTTGTTTATCGATGATTACGTTTTTTTCTAAACTATTATATGTTATTGTTGGAAGATATATTAGGTTTTTGACAACTAGCTTTTAGAAGCCTATGTATAAGCTTTGTATGATTATCAGAAGTTTTATTAATTTATGGTTTTTATAAATTATTAAATTAAGTTATTAACAATAATCGTTGGTAATTTGGTTTGTGTCTTGATCTTATGGAAAATAAATCAAAATAATCCCCAACTAATTAAATTTCAGCTTTTTTTAGCAGTATGTTTGTAATTTTACGTAATTTGACAATGATAGTTACAAGTTTAAGCTATTTTGACAAACGTAAAAACTATATAAATTAAAGCTCCAATGGTATGTTGAGCAGTTTTAACAACAGCTTAATTTCGCCAAATACTATAACGGAAAGAAAAGGAATTGCTCATTCTCAACGGGTCTTAGGTTCCAATACCTTGACGATGTGTGGGGAAAGTTAAGATGTAGACAAACCTTAATTCTATTAAGGTAGAGAAAGAGACTGCTTTCAGGTTCTACCTTAATGGTACAAAAAGACCTCCGGCCTTTGCAAGGAATGATGATCGAACCTTTGACCTCTATCTCTATAAGCTAGGGTGTTTACCACTCATTCAAACTATGTTGCTTAATTTCGCCAAATATTGTGAGACCAAATAATCAAAAAAAATTTTAAAAAAATAATCAATTTTTTCCTCTTAAAGAAGGGTTTTTTCTTCTGACATTTAATAGATGATTATAAAGATCTTCAAACATCTCTGTAATATTTAACATTCTAGTTTTATACTTGCACTGTACAACATTTACCTATTTGCCAATTTAGATCGAAAAGAATATTAAATCATTTGTACAATGTAATTGGTATCTTTTCGATTTTTAATTAAACTCTTTTTACAGAATAATTATTAGTGGTCCAAAACTTTAATGAATCTTTAAATAATTAACTAAGCTTCGGTACGGATATTCCATCCTTAAACTCGATAACCTTGTAGTCTTGTAGATTTAGTTTGAGCCAAAGGTTTCTGTAATAATAAAATATATAAATTCTTTTTGCGTGGTATTAAGCTAATTTTTTTTTTATATAAAAAAGATCTTCTAAAAGTAAGCATAGTCTAAATAGTTAATTTGTAGAAAACACATACAAATGAAGAGCTCATAAATGATGATAAAAAAAAGATAAAAATCGGTGTATGTATTATATAAAATTATAAAAACGTTTATTAAATTAAAACATTGTGAATGCATTCACATGGTTGAAGAATGGCTTCCCATTCGCCTGTATGTTATATTAAAAATCTAGCTTTTCTGGTAATAAGCTTGTGGCCAAGAATAAATCATTTTCATATTTACAGGGAATTTAATGTGAGTTTTATGAGTCGCCAAGTGTCATTAACTTTCTCACTTCTCAGTAAACCAAGGATAAGGGCGCCGGAGTATAATTGTACTTAGCTCAGCTTAATTGATTAAAGGGTAAATTACACAAATGATACCTGAGGTTTGTTCAAAACTACACTGGTCATACCTACAATTTAAAAATTACGCGAGACATACCCATCGTTGTCAAAAACTTACATTGACCATACCTATCGCTGACGGTCGTCTATTTGGCCGTTAATTCAAGTCAGCCGTGCATGTGAGGTATCAAAACCGTAATTTCGTGCATACTTCAGGTATTATTCTTGTAATTCACCCTAAAAATAATTATTAACAATTTAAAGTTTTATTTATACTTGAGTTATTAAGTTGGATAGATATGAAATTTATTATGAGAAAATAGTTTTCTTTTTTTCAATGAAAATTATATCAAGAAAAATGGTTGATACAAGAATACATTTATAATAATATATAGAGTTAATGACATAAATCGTCCATGTGGTTTACCTAAATAGTCACGTTTCGTCCTTTATAATCAAAAACCTCAAGGACAGTCCTTTATAGGAGGATAAGGTTCACGTTTAGTCCTTTGACTTGTTGACCGTCATCTCCCCTACGTTAAACCCCCCACGTGCCTCTCACGTAAGGGGTATTTTGGTCTTTTCAATAACTAAAGGACTATCAGTGATAGTTTTCATCTCCAATAAAAAAAACCTTAAATTATCACCACCATTACAATCATCTATATATCTACTTTATATCTAATGCCTTCTTTCTTTTTTCAATTTATTTTTTTTATCACCAATAATCCAATGTCTTTAACATCTTCAAAGATTCATTTTACCCTTGAAATCTTCAACCAAACCAACATAACCACCACAAATCATCACTACCCAGAAAAACAAAAAAACCCAAAAAGTCCATACCATGGAGTATGTAGAAATCTGTTTGTACAAACAAACCTAAAAAGGCCCCCAATACGAATCGTTTTCAATCGTAGATCTATAAGACAAACATAAGAAAAGAGATGAGAAGGGTGTGTGATTGCTTTCAGCCGCAGATCTTGACAAAAATGACGGTACAACAGAGAAGGCGAAGGAGGTTGGTGAACCGCAATGGTGTGGTATTTGGTAAGGAGGTAAGTAGTTTTTTTCGACAGCAGGTGGTGGGTGGTATTCGGTGATGAACAGAAGTTGCGTGGCGGCTGTTGGGTGGCACGATGGTAGTAATGGAAAATGGCAGCGGTTTTTTATCTCAAGGACAGTCCCGTGACTACTTCCTTGTTGGGTGTCGATTTTCTATTTCCTTACTCACCGCCACTACTTCCCTTCCTCTCCATTTTTCCAGCCGCCGTCTTCCGCTGCTTCCCCACTGTAGCCACCCCTCACCACCAATACAAATCCGATTTAAACCTAGACTTTGATTATGTGAACCATGTTGCTACAAATGCAAGAATCATCGATAAGAGATGCAACAATAAACGTGGTGGTGGTGGTTCTTCCGGTGACAGATTCAACAACAACGTCGCGGTGGTGGTGGCATTTTCCGGCGATCGAAAGTGGCGGAGGTGGTTAGCTAATCTTGGCCTCCAATTTTTAGCATAGTTATAGATACATCTATATACGGATATATGTATGATTGTATGTCTAAAGGGGACTTATAGATATGGGAATTTTAGATCTATTCCTGGAGTAGTGTTTTTATATATATAAATATGTTTGTATATAAATAATAAAGTGAGATTGATGGTGGAAAGAGATAGAGAGGAAAGCAAATGGTGATCTATAAATAACTTATCAAGTGTGGTCCTTTATAGATAAGAAATGACCAAGATACCCTCACGTGGGAGGCACGTGAGGGGTGTTAACAGAGGTGAGATGACGGTCAATTAGTCAAAGGACTAAACGTGATCCTTATCCTTCTATAAAGGACTGTCCTTGAGGTTTTTGATTATAAAGGACGAAACGTGACTATTTAGGTAAACCACAGGGACGATTTATAATATATATTATTATTATTTTGTTATATGTGTATAGTGAATTAAACAAGGATTAGAACCATGAAAACCACTATAATTTTTACTTTAATTATTATTTTATTATTATTTTATTTTATTTATTTAATAATTTATTCTTGTTAATAGAAACCTATTTAAAAAAATACAAAAAAATAATTAAAAAAACAATATAATTTTTTCGTATGGTTTGATGACATCCCCCTCAGATTAGAGGGGTAAAGCAAAGTCGAAGACTCGTCACGGTTTTAGAATATAATTTCACCTCAGATTAGCAATCTGTAGCATTTTGGATTTGAAGTTCCAGGGTTAGTCGTTAGTCTGAGATTAGAATTTCTAAGCCTTAACCTGTATCATTTGATCACGTTTTTTCATAAATTTTTTTTTTTTATTTTGAAATAGGTTTTTTTTAAAAATAAATATATATATGTGAATTTTAATATAGAATATCTACCCATTTTAATAAATGAAATATAAATATAAATATCTTAAAAAAATTATTAGGGTAAATTACACGGATGATACCTGAAGTTTACACGAAATTACGGTTTTGATACCTCACATGCACGGCACGTGACTTGACTTAACGGCCAAATAGACGACCGTCAGCGATAGGTATGGTCAGTGTAAGTTTTTGACAACGATGAGTATGTCTCGCGTAATTTTTAAATTATAGGTATGACCAATGTAGTTTCGAACAAACTTCAGGTATCATTTGTGATATTTACCCTTGATTAAACAAAGAATGCATCAAAAGTTATATGGCTAGCTATATCAAGTCTCAACATAAGATAAGTCACAAAGAGGCATCTTTGAGCCGAGTAAATGAGTATTATTATGATATTTACAATGTAAATTGATGTATAATTATGTTCGCAAGCAAAATAATTATCTAATATTAATAGAGAAATGATTAAACATCCTACTATATATGCCTAACAATCATCCTACTTATTACTTATATGGAAATGACACTTGTCAATAATTTTTAATTTATCAAAAACTGAATTTCCAGCTAACTTTTTATTCCTAATTTGCCCCTTAACACTCATTATTTCCAAGATTTATGTCCATATCGTCATAGTTTCACTCTTTCATTTTTTAAAATTGTTTTTCTCACTATAAATTACACCTTAACATCTGCAACTATTGAGCATGCTTGAAAGATGGTAGTGTAAATGAATGAGTTCAGCCTACTTTCAAAGACTTAAAAACACCATGTAAATATCAGAAAGAAAAGACGTGCACACACACATATATATATATAACCATGTAAATACCAATTTTTATACAGCTTATGTTTCCTAAAAGTTACAGCACACGTCTCCATCACTAAAATCTATGTACATGTGAATGAAACATACCCCAATAATAACATAAATTAGATATGGGAAAATGATTTATGATGTTAACATCATCTTTGTTAGATGATGTTGCTCTCACATACTCACTAACATTATTTTATAAGATTATATAAAGAAATATCTATACTATATTATAAAGCAAATTCACTTTTGATTTTCAACATTGAACTTAAAATTTCAATATTGATTTTAAGTTTCAACAATGTACACATTCTAATGCATGATGTACCATACATCATAGCCACATTACATCAATAACTTCCACTACTCACGCGCACCACCACCACCACCACCAATCTCCGCCGCCACCACCGCCGCTCGCCACCACCACCCGTCACCGCCACCACCGCCGCCATTACATACCGCCGCCACCTCCATCACCGCCGCAATGCGCGGGTACCATTCTCGTATATCTATGATACACAAAGGAAGTTACCGATGACTCCTACTATCTGCAATAGAAACACAAGATGTATTTTTAGGGCTCTTTTTATCGGCCGTCCCATCAAGATTATTGATGTTATGTAGGTATCCTAAAGGGCAAATTAGGAATAAAAGATTAGCTGGAAATTTAGTTTTTGATAAATTAAAAATTATTGACAAGTGTCATTTCCATAGAAGTAGGATGATGGTTAGACATAAATAGTAGAGTTAATGACATAAATCGTCCCTGTGGTTTACCTAAATAGTCACATTTCGTCCTTTAAAATCAGAAACCTCAAGGACAGTCCTTTATAGGAGAATAAGGATCACGTTTGGTCCTTTGACTATTTGACCGTCACCTTCTCTCCGTTAAACCCCCCACGTGAAACTCACGTGAGGGGTACTTCAGTCTTTTTCATCACTAAAGGACCAAACATGATATTTCTAGGATTATATCTCAATTTCTTTAAATCTGTAAAAAATATATATATATATTTTTTCAACACCATGAAAATCATCATCATCATCATCACCACCAATTCACCATTAACAACCTTAAACAAAATCTATAATCAAAACCAAAAACAATTTGTAAAGAGAAAAAACAACCCAGAAAAAAGACTTGCTTATTCAACACCCTCTTTTTATCTGGGTCTATCAAATTATGTATTAATCAAAGCAATGAAAAACCTATTACTTTATCTAAATAGCTCCCTGTCAGTCTCTCTCGAATTCACATTCACAACCAAATCTTGTAAAAATTAGTGTGTGGGGCTTTTGGGCTGTCAGTGCACAAACAAAACAAGACAATGAAATTAAAAAATGCCATAATACCAAGTTACCAACTAGATGAAGTAAAAGAAAAGGTTTTTGGGAGCATGTGGCCATGTGGGTCTCGACATAAAAAACCCATCGCCGTCGGATTAGAAGTATGTATTTCCGAAATTGAAAGGACTAGACTCGATTAAACCAAAAGTGTAAATTTTTTTTTTTTTACAGCATGTACCCACTGCGCCGCAGTGGGTATGACACCCTCCCACTGCGCCGCAGTGGAATCTTTCTGACCTACGAGACAAAAGTCTCCCACTGCGCCGCAGTGGGGTTGAGACCCTCCCACTGCGCCGCAGTGGGATCCCACTGGTCTCAGACCTGTTCAAAAATTCAGCAACTCCAAACATGTTTGACACATAGAACGAACTCCAACTCTTGCAGTATCATGACCAACATTTCAAACACATTTTAATAATTCTAACTGATATAAGGACACATTTTAAAACATAATTACAACTTTTCTTGTTCAAATCTCATACACACCATCAATGGGTCATTTACCCACCTTGACACCATTTTCGCCCAATTTGCAACTTTACAAGTTTTCCAAAAGCTTTACACTTGACATAAACAGAATTTTAACCAAAATATGACTTTCAAACCCAATTGTACCAAGAGCCATATGAGGTGGGAATTCTAAGCTTCTGATCCAAAAGATTGTCATTCTTCCAAGAATGACCTAAATACCTTCAAGTCCTTCAAAATCTTTTCGTCTAACACATCAACTTCAATTAATCACTAGTTCCTTCTTCCGGAACTTCCTATAAAAAGGTAAACAACTAAAATATAAGCAAAGGCTTAGTGAATATACTTGCATACATTTACGAATACGAAGGAGGGCAAAGTACAAGGACTTTTACATGTAACCTATGACACCGTCATGCCACATTTACAATGCTCACCTTGCACACTAAACAACATATATGGATCCATATAAGCTAACCAATGAGACTATCGGGATTCTTAGGCCCCGGAGGTTCTTAGGCCTCTTCTCAAAACAACTATCAGGATTCTTAGGCCCCGGAGGTTCTTAGGCCTCAACAATACTATGCCCCCAAATGGGCCTGACGCCGAATCAATTACCACACATGGATAAACAACTTCAACATGGTGGTCTTTCCACACATAAGGTATGCAAATATACTCACCTCCTCCGCAACAAGAACAACAAAGCTAAAACGATAATACGCAACAAGCTTCAACCTATAATCATGACATAAAAGTGCATGAGCTTATACTCACAATCATGACTAGCTCAACCTAGCCATTCTCATTCACTAACCTTTCTAAACCCAAAACCCAACCCATTTGTCATTGAGTCTCTTTTACTTTCAACAATATTACTAGGTAGCTCAATCTACCATAATCATCATTTCAAAGAAACTAGTAAAACTCAACTTTTCTCATAAACCAAAATTATCACATTAGCTTATCAATTTCATAATCAAACTCAACACATAACTCAATGACAAACTAGGTTATCTAAGGAATTGGGGGGAATTAACATATTTCAATTTCTATCACAACCCCCAAATTGGTTCACTCCATGAACCCTAATTCCACTTGAAAGATAAAAGCTAAGTTAGGGGAAATCAATACCTCAATAATAATAAGCTAATTCAAGACTTTAATTTTGGAACTTCTTCTTCCCTTCTTTTCTCAATGAAAATCGGCCACCACCACTCACACCTCAAACCCTAACTTTCAATTTTGCTTGATAAAGATTGATGGTGATGATTTATTATTGATGTTATTATCCTTGAATTGGAGAGAATTAAACTTTGATTTTGACATTTTGAAAGAACAAGAATGAGATGCATGAAGGAATAATGGAGAAGTAGAGAATGGAAGAGTGAGTCACAAAGAAAAGATGGCTGGCACTCCATGGGCTTGCCACGCCCTCTTCTAATTTTGCTTATAAAATACCCACTATCCGCTAAAGTTCCAACTAAATTAACCCCATAACCAAAAATAAAATACTAGGAAATTAATTTAATGTCAAAACTATAAAAAGGGGTTAATTTCTTTTACCTTAAAACTTTGGGGTGTTACACGTATATATCACCAAGATTCGACAACAATATCTAGATACAAAATCGTCCCTGTGATTTCGATATCGATGATTATTAGTTGTATCGGTGGCAGTAGTCTCCGGAGAGAGAGGGGGAGGAGAGGTGCCGGCAGTGGAGTGTTTGGTCATCATCTATTTGGGTTTTGGATCTGTTGTTGTTGTTGCCGATGAGGATGATGGCGGAGGCAGATTATCGTCTTTCCTGGTCTTTTTGTTAAATTTATTATCTCCGATCGGTGGTGGTCGTCGTGCCTGTTGAGATCTCCGGCGGCAGTTGCAATCTGTTTGTATAATTGTATATATATATATGTTTTTCACTTGGTAAGGTATTTAGATATAGATTGATGTTGGATTTGATATACAGATCTAGATATGGTATAGAGATATATAGAGATTTATTTATATGTATATGGATCATTGATATTTAGATCTTGGAAAAACGATAATAGCAGTGTACTAATGATGATGATGATTTTTTCGGTGATTGGAAAATATATATAGAGAGACATATATATACAAAGAGGTAGACCATGTATCAAGTTTGGTCCTTTAGTTATTGAAAAGACTTAAGTACCCTCATGTTAACGGCACGTGGAGCAGTTAACGGACTTGCGATGACGGTCAAATAGTCAAAGGACCAAACGTGATTCTTATCCTCCTATAAAGGACTGTCCTTGAGGTTTCTGATTTTAAAGGACGAAACGTGACTATTTTGATAAACCACAGGGACGATTTATGTCATTAACTCTAAATAGTAAGATGTTTAATCAACATATCTAAATCCTGTTTTATACTATATGTTTTCATCTTGTAGCGTCTTAAATTTGAAAAGGTATTATTTAAGTACATATGTAGTGTCCATAAATAATATTTGTTTGTTAGTTATAAAGATTATTTAATTGATAAGTTAGAAAAAAGAAGATTAAATTTTAATTAAAAAAAATAATATACTAACCGACTCAAAAATGAACAATTGATTGATAATGTATATACGTGGTAAATCTCGTCAAAATTCAAGGAAATATCATAAGAAATCATGTTAAATTGAAAGAAAATCACACAACTAATAAATGAGTGATTAAAACGAAGTAGAAGAAAAACTTTCGGTTGGGTCTGCATCGAAATATAATCATGATAAGCTGAAAGCAAAATATACTCGCCTAAGAGCTATCCATACCAAGTTTACTAAACTAGTGAATTAAAGTGGCGTCACATGGGACTCTCAAACCAGCTTCGTATATAGTGGCGAATCCAGGATTTTATGTTAAGGAAGGCTAGTTGAACAATTTTACATTGTTAAAAAAACCCTTTCACTAGTTGCAATTGAAATCAGAAATGTTAATATTAAGCGAATCAATCCGTCAACAAGATATGAATTTTTGATCTTTCACACAACGCTTTAAATAATTCGGAAAACAATAAAGCGTGACTCGTACGAAATAGGGGGCTGCTATCAAATATGATGAAATGAATCATAATTATATGATCACTTTGGCTAGTTAGGGGAGGCTGCTACCCACCAGACCCCGCCCGTGTTTGTGTATGCTACCAACGATGTATGGAAGTTTTTCACCAGCTATCATTTCTTTGGGCCTAACTAAAATGAGTCATGTCACTTATTTGATGGACTAAGTATTTAATTGTAATAAGACGTTTTCAACCATTAGGAAAATGGTTTGCAAGTGACAACAATGTAAAACAAATTGATTTCTATTACTTGATTGATATGAATTACATTACGGTTGCCATCTATTTATACAAGAGTTTGATGAACTATAAAAGGAAACAAAATCAATTCTATTGAATGCTTGCTTGTTGCCGAAGAAGAAATCTTTTATTCTGGGAAATGATGACATTGTTCTGATCCTGAAATCTTCAATTCTAACACTCCCCCTCAAGTTGAATAATGGGATTACCAAAATTCAACTTGTTCAGGCACTTGTTGAATATATTCGTTCCTACTGCTTTAGTAAGAATATCTGCAAGTTGGTCTTCAGACTTAACAAACGGTAATTTGATAATCCCATCTTCAAGTTTCTCTTTGATGAAATGACGATCAACCTCTACATGTTTGGTTCTATCATGTTGGACTGGATTTTCTGAGATCTGAATTGCAACTTCATTATCACTCATGATCCGTATACTTTCTTTGGGAGCGAATCCTAATACAGTCACAAGTTTTTTCAGCCACAATGCTTCTGCTAAGCCTTTAGCTATACCTCGAAATTCAGCTTCTGCACTTGATAGAGAAACAACTTTCTGCTTATTACTTTTCCATGTGACAAGATTACCTCCTACTAGAGTAAAATATCTTGAAGTTGATCTTCTGTTCCCCTTATCTCCAGCCCAATCAGCATCTGTATATATTTGAATATTCAGATGACCATTTGCTTTAAACAATACTCCATGACCAGTAGTTCCTTTGAGGTATCTGATAATTCTTAGAACTGCATCCATGTGTTCTTCTTGAGGTTGGTGCATGAATTGACTCACTACTCCAACAACATATGCTATATCTGGACGAGTATGAGCAAGGTAAATCAGCTTCCCCACCATTCGTTGATACTTGTTTTTATCAGCAAGCTTTCCATCTAATTTCATAAACAATTTCTGATTGATAACCATGGGTGTATCTGCTGGTTTACAATCAATCATCCATGTTTCTGCCAAAAAATCCAGAATATACTTCTTCTGACAAATAAAAATTCCTTGTTGTGATCTCAACACCTCAATGCCAAGGAAGTATCTTAAATTTCCCAAATCCTTCATTTCAAATTCTGCACATAAATCTTCTTTTAGCTTTGTGATTTCATTTTCATCATTTCCGGTGATAATCATATCATCAACATAGATTATCAAACATGTTATCCGATCTCCTTTATGATAAAGAAACAGAGTATGATCAGAGTTACTTTGCTTATACCCATACTTCTTCATGGCCAGTGTGAACCTGCCAAACCATGCTCTAGGTGACTGTTTCAGTCCATACAGAGACTTCTTTAACTTGCAGACCTCTCCAGGCTTGAAATTCTGAAAGAAACCAGGTGGAGGATCCATATACACTTTCTCTTTTAATTCCCCGTGTAAGAAAGCATTTTTAACATCGAACTGATGAAGAGGCCAACCTTGATTTGCTGCTACAGAGAATAAGACCCTTATTGTATATAGCTTCGCAACCGGAGAGAATGTTTCAGAATAGTCAATACCGTATGTCTGAGTGTATCCTTTGGAAACCAATCGAGCTTTATATCGTTCAACCTTACCATTTGGCTTAAATTTAACTGTATAGATCCACCGACATCCTATTGGTTTCTTTCCTTGGGGTAAAGTACACCTGTCCCACGTTTCATTTTTCTCTAGTGCATCCATCTCTACATTCATTGCATCCTTCCATTTTTTTATCTTCAAGGCTTGCTCTACACTTCGCAACATGGAATGCTATATGGGACAACCTGATGAGAATTGGAGCTGTGATCTTCCAAGTGAGTCGGGTGAGCAAGTTGTAAAGCTGAGGAGGCTCAAGCATCGATATGCAGCAAAGATTTTGTCTCATGAGATGAACAAGCATTCTAAAATGAATTTGGAACAAGCAACGGAGTTCATCAGTAGTTATGACCAAGAAGAAATTAGAAGGCTTGTTATTGAAGCTCAAAAAAATAGGGACGAACGTAAATTCTAGTCAGATTATTCTTTGATTCTGTTTAAAATCATTTTGTAGTTCAGGTTTAATGGTTTTGCATTCTAGATTTGAAACTTTTTACTTGAAAAGGTCTTCTGATGGGTTTGAGCCCGATGCATAGTTGAGCTGTTAGAAATCCAAAAATAGTGATAAATTGTAATTAAGATTAGAAGACATTCTTGTTGTTAAGTCATAGATGAATGATTACTAAGGTTGAGGGGCTAATTGTGATAATTAGCATAGTTGTATTGTTAGACTATAAATAGCCCTCATACCTTAGAAATCAGAAGCTGATCATAACAAACACACAAATTAATCCCAAGCTTTCAGTTTATTCGACTTTCTCTCTCAAAACACACACACACACACCAAGAACACACACTTGCAAACCGCCATTGTTAGATCGAATTCAGAGCTTAAATCGTGTTATAACAAGTGGTATCAGAGAGAAACATCAATCTGATGACGATCCATAACTGAATTCAATCACAATTTCATCAAAATCAAGCTAAATCTCAAATTCTGTTCGTAATATTTCACCTACTGGTTCTTCAAAATTCACACATCAAATCTCATAAAATCACAGTTGTTTGTTCATCAATAGATTCGTGGCTATTGATAACATAATCCTGTCAATTTTCAAGTTCTAATTCAATCTAAATCTCGAGATTGAATATTTTGAGTTTTGGCGCGTAATTTCAGGGATTTGAATCTGTTGTGTTTTGTGTTGAATTTTGTTCATAATCGTGTTGCGGACGTGAATTAAAACAGTTTGGAAGTGATTTCGTGATCTAACTCCTTGTAATTCATAAGAAATCGAAGTTTTAAAAAGTTGATAATGGAGTTTTTCTGGAAATGTGTTCAGTTGAAGAAGATGACCAAGACGATCTGCCTAAGATCGTTTTAAGTTCAGTGATTTGTGGTTTGTTAAGACGATCCTCACAAGATCGTTTTAGCAAAGAGTGTGTTGTGGAAGTGTTGATTCTGGCTAATTAATCCAAAAGGATTGGTTTGGTCGTTTCATACACTTAAAAGTTTTTGAGAAAGAAAACAAGACGATCTTCATACCAAGATCGTCTCATTTTTTCCCAGACAAACTTCAAACCAAGATCGTTTCACCTAAGACGATCTTCATCTAAATCGTTTCATTTTCATACTTAGCCAAATTTCACCAAAAATTTTCAAGACGATCTTCAAACAAGATCGTCCCAGTTTTCAAGACCGTTTCATTTTCCATACTTAACCAAATTTTCATCAAGACTTCAAAGACGATCTTCTCAAGACCGTTTCACATTTTGTTCTTCAAGATCGTTTCACTGTCTATACTTAACCAAATTTTCATCAAAAAGTACCAAGACGATCTTAATCAAAGACGATCTCACCAAGAACGATTTTGACAAGATCGTTTCATTCTCTATTCATTTCAAGATCGTTTCAATTTCCTTGTTGATCAAGATCGTTTCAGTTACCTGGTTCAATCAAGATCGTTTCAATTTCCTTGTTGATCAAGATCGTTTCAGTTACCTGGTTCAATCAAGATCGTTTCATTTCCAATTTTAAATTCAATTCAAATTTTTTAAATCAAATCGTTTCAATCTTGCTTAAATCAAGATCATTTCATAACCTTACCAAGATCGTTTCATTTTCCAATTTTAAATTCAATTCAAATTTTTCAAATCAAATCAATCTCTAATGGCTTCTCGTGAAGCATTGGCATTAGGTTCTGATACACGACCTCCAGTTCTCTACCGTGGTTCTTACGGACTATGGAAGAAACGATTCATGGACTATGTGGAGAGTCAAACAAATGGTCATATGATGAAAGAATCCATTCTGAAAGGACTTGTGTTCATCTCCATCCCACTACTGGTGCAGTTATTACAACTCATGAACTTTTGAATGCTGAGCAAAAGGATCGAACAGCTGCAGATAACAGAGCAAGGTCATGTTTATACAGAGCTCTACGGATGAAATCTATGGGTCTGTTGATTCTTATGATACAGCAAAAGAGATATGGGATGAGGTGGCAAGACAAATGGAAGGAGCTGACGTGACTTCGACAATCAGATTGACCAACATTTTGACTGAGTTTGACAACTTCTCCAAAATGCCAAATGAATCTCTTGAGGCAGTGTATTACAGATTCTGCAATGTCATTAATGAACTAAGGAAGAACAATGTCAAGAAGACTGAGATTGAGTTAAACATCAAGTTCATCAAAGCACTTGGTCAAGAATGGGAAGATTTTGGAACCCAAATCAAGCAACATCAAAACCTGACCAAGTTCACCATTCATACTCTATATGAATCCTTCAAGCTGAATGAAAACCAAGTCCTGAGCAAAGCTTCATCGAACAAAATGCCAGAAGTTGTATCTTCTGATCCTTTGGCATTGATCGTTGAAAAGAAGATATCTGAAGCTCTCAAAAGGCAAATGGTAGTTGTTTCTTCGTCTGATGAGGAGGGAGATGATGTGATGGCTACAAGAGATGGTGTATCAGATGAACTATATCAAGCTCTTGCCGCAGTAACTAAGCATTTCAAGAAGAGATTCTACAAAGCGAGGCCAACAAACAACAATCTCCGCACTTCTTCAACAAGTGCATTTCCAAAGAAGGAACACTATCATCCAAGGAACAATGAGCAAAGTGAAGCCACTGGTTCAAGGCATGTTGAAAAGAAGGATGTTTATGAGAAACAAGCAGTTGAGAAGGGGAAGACATCAGACAAAAGGTGCTACAATTGTGGAATTCCTGGACATTTTGTTGTTGATTGCAAACAACCCAAGAAGCGGAACTATGAGTACTACAAGCAGAAAGATGCTATTAGCCAAACAGGTCGAAGCAGGACATGCATTGCTTGCCGAAGATGACAAATGGCTGTTGCTCACTGATGATGAAGATCAAGATCTCTCCGCTAATGTTTGCTATATGGCGAGATTGGCCAAGAACAAAGTCCTTGAAGCAGAAAGCACTGATGATGAATACCCAGATGATGAGGTAAATCTCGACTCTACTTTTTCTTTGATTAAGGACAAAGAGTCTTGTAGATTAGCTTTATCTAAATTAACAAATCTTATCAATTCTTTAGCCAACAAAAACAAAAGGTTGAAAAATAGTATTTCTTTTTCAAAAAGTGAATTTTCAAATCTTCTTGAAGAACACTCAAAATTACTTTTTGAACATGATACTATTAAACAAGATTTTCAAACATACAAAGAAAAAATGTTGGTTAAAGAATGTGAGATGAATGTCACTCCTGATTCTAAGTTATTACTAAGATGTCAAAATCTTGAAAAGACCATTCATGATCTTGAAAAAGCCAATCAAGATCTTGAAATTCAAAAGACCAATGAATGGCTTTGGGCAAATGCGAGACAAATGGACGTTGATATTCTCAATAAGAAGCTCCAAGAAGCCAAACCAAACAATGTTGAACTCGAAAGGAAGATTTCTGATTTAAATCATAATTGTTTTCTTAAAGGCATTGAAATTGAGAATCTTGAAAAACAAATTGAGGAATTTAAAAAGAATATACTTTTCTATCAAGAAAAGCTATATAAAGTTGAACAAAATCATTTCTTGAATTTCACTGCCTATTTCAACAAGTCAAAAATTGACAAAACAGAACTTCTTCTCGGGTTGGGATTTGAGAATATCACACCATTACAAAAAGCCAAAGAGGAAATCGAACCCTTGTATGATGAAAAATTTCTTCGCCTTGGTATGATACAACAATTTATTCGTCCATTGGATGACGAATTTGAGACTGATGAAGTTGAGAGAATACCTAATCCAGATTTTTGGTTAATTATGATGCAATCAATGATTCATACAAAACAAAACAATCTTCAATTTTCAAATTGGAAGAAATTGAATCAAATTTTCAAAACCAAGAATCTGTTGGTACTTCACCTAAATCAACTAAAATGTATTTCCAACCACATTTTTGGAAAAGCAAATAGAAGATTTACAACAAAAGGTGGAATCTCAACAAACAGTTATCAATCATCTCAAGTCTCAAAGTCCGAATCTAGAGGATAAATGTATTGTTGTTAATACTAAGAAGTTTGTGAGAATGTTTCTACTCAAACTGACCAAAGTGCTTTAGTAGAAAATTCTACCCAAACTACCTGTGATTCATCTACCAATACCTCCACCCAGACCTTGACTGATTCTCTTGAATGTACTTGTCAAAATACTGCTACTTTTATAGCTGATGATTGTGTGCAATCTGATCTTTCTGATGAAGAACTTGCACATAGTTTAGTTTTGATATGGTACTTCTATAGGTTTTTCACATGCAACGCTGTGGATGAGTTAGTTGTTCACCCTAAGCCTAGTGCTAGTATAGGTGTTGATACGTCTACTCAATTTTCTTGTGAGACCAAAGATGTGTCAGTTCAAGTTAACCTAATTTCTGAGACTACCCATAATGTGAAGTTGGACACCAAGATTCCTGATTTCTCAAATTTTCAAATAAATCTAAAATTAATCAATCTCCATTGAAATTTTCTTTTTCAAAAGATTTCACAAAGGTTGATTTTGATAAATTCATGGAGGGAGAATATATTTTTGATTCAGAAACTGAGAAAAAGATTGAATCTACCAAAATCAAAGTGGAAACAGAAATGGAATCTCAACAAACAGTTATCAATCATCTCAAGTCTCAAAGTCCGAATCTAGAGGATAAATGTATTGTTGTTAATACTAAGAAAGTTTGTGAGAATGTTTCTACTCAAACTGACCACAGTGCTTTAGTAGAAAATTCTACCCAAACTACCTGTGATTCATCTACCAATACCTCCACTCAGACCTTGACTGATTCTCTTGAATGTACTTGTCAAAATACTGCTACTTTTATAGCTGATGATTGTGTGCAATCTGATCTTTCTGATGAAGAACTTGCACATAGTTTAGTTTTGATATGGTACTTCTATAGGTTTTTCACATGCAACGCTGTGGATGAGTTAGTTGTTCACCCTAAGCCTAGTGCTAGTATAGGTGTTGATACGTCTACTCAATTTTCTTGTGAGACCAAAGATGTGTCAGTTCAAGTTAACCTAATTTCTGAGACTACCCATAATGTGAAGTTGGACACCAAGATTCCTGATTTCTCAACATTTTCAAATAAATCTAAAATTAATCAATCTCCATTGAAATTTTCTTTTTCAAAAGATTTCACGAAAGTTGATTTTGATAAATTCATGGAGGGAGAATATATTTTTGATTCAGAAACTGAGAAAAAGATTGAATCTACCAAAATCAAAGTGGAAACAGAAATGGAATCTCAAAAACCATCGTCCAAAGCTCCAACTTCATATTACTCAAAGAAACGAGTTAAGACCAAACTCGTCAAGACTGAACCAAAGACCATTGCTACACCTGTGAAACATGTCAAAAAGGAACAAGCTGAACCCCACACACAACAAAGTACACCAAAGTGAAACTTCCGAAAGACTATCCTAATGCTTCTAAATCTAACTCTCAATCTAGCTTTAAACTAAGGTGTCTAAGTCTAGCTCAAATTTGCTAACTAAGGATGCATCTAATGGTTCAACTAGATATAGGGATAGATATGGATGGTTTTCTCATGATAACCAAAGAAGCAAGAAGTTTCCTCACCACCAAAAGATTCCAAAAAGATTAAAGTTTTTAAAACTCCTCGTTCTAATCTTTGTAACTTCAATTCAACAGGTGGAAAGAGCTTAAGTAGTGATGCTAAATGGGTTGCTAAGTCATTAGTACCTAAGATCACTAGTAATCAGAAAGAGGTTGAGAAAAGGAAGAAAAGGAGGAGAAAAGCTGTTAATCGGTGGAAAGGTGTTCCTGTTAAACAAAACAATTCTGATTTGTCAATAAATGTTGAATGTGCCAAGGCAAGGCCTTGTGAGCTTGTAAACAATTTTAATTCATGTATGGTGGAGATGAATGCTTGTAGACATGTTACTTTTAATTCGTGTGTGAATGTTCGTACATTTTATTCAAATATGTTTGTTGATAATATGCTTGTTGATGCTTATGTTGATTCAATAACATGTTTGAATGCGCATCCTAAGTTATATACCCTGCCAGTTTTATCTAACCAAAAAGGACCCGTTTTCAAGTGGGTACCTAAAAACGGTTAAATTTCTGATTGCAGGAAATAACCATCTGTGTTTGGATACTCGATTCCGGGTGTTCGAAGCACATGACTGGAAATAAATCTTTGCTGAAGAATTTTTTATTGAAAGATTCATGGGAACTGTTCGCTTTGGAAACAACAATTTCGCTCCTATCTTAGGTTATGGGGACATTGAACGAAATGGGATTATATCAAGAAAGTTCACTATGTTGAAGGTTTAAGTCACAACTTGTTCAGTGTTGGACAATTCCGTGATAACAATCTTCAAGTTCTTTTTCGAAAATCTCTTTGCAAAGTCCAAACCTTAGATGGAGTTGATATTCTTTGTGGTGATCGTGACGATAACCTTTTTACCGTCAATCTCGATGATAACCAACCAACCGATAATATTTGTCTCATTTCAAAGGCTACCTCAAAGAATTCTTGGTTATGGCATAGAAGGCTCTCTCATCTGAATTTCCAAACAATCAATACTTTAGTCAATAAGCATCTTGTTGAGGGCTTACCTGACTATAAGTATGAAAGTGAGCATGTCTGTCCTTCTTGTGCTGTTGGAAAGATTAAGAGAGTTTCTCATAAACCGAAGAAATCTCCAAATTCTTTGGCACCTCTTCATTTGCTTCACATGGATCTTTGTGGGCCGATGAAAGTTCAAAGCCGAAATGGGAAGAAATACATCCTGGTTATTGTTGATGATTATTCAAGATATACTTGGGTTAAGTTCCTAGCATCCAAAGATGAACAACTCAGATGTTGATAGATTTCATCACCATTACTCAAGTAAATCTTCAACTTCCAGTTCGTTACATCCGTTCGGATAACGGTACTGAATTCAAGAATGCTGTTTTGATGAATTCTGCAAATCCAAAGGTATTACTCATCAATTCTCAGCAGTTCGCACCCCACAACAAAACGGTGTTGTTGAAAGGAGAAATCGATCGCTAGTGGAAGCAGCAAGGACAATGCTTGCTTATTCCAAATTGCCATCCAATATGTGGACTGAAGCTGTTGACACTGCTTGTCACACTCAGAATCGGTCCATTATCAATCAGCGGTTCGAAAAGACTCCTTATGAGGTTGTTAACAAACGGAAACCCAACATCAACTACTTTCACATATTTGGGTGTGTTTGTTACACATTGAATGATCGGGAGAATCTTGGAAAGTTCGAGAAGAAAGGTGATGAAGGATACTTTGTTGGTTATTCCAAAACATCAATTGCCTACCGAATCTACAATCGCCGAACAAACACAATTCAAGAAACAATGAATGTGTGGTTTGATGAGATGTCAGGCATGATTTTGAGCAAGAAAGCTTGCTTCCAACAAGTATGGATTCAAGTGCTTCAAGTCCTTCTACAAGGAATTCTACCTTAGCTTCTAAATTCAAGAAGTTTCCAACTCCAACCAGTGATGAATTAGATATTCTTTTTGAAGAATTCTATAATTCAAAACCGGTTCATGATCAAGAACCTCAAATCATCGTTGAACCAATTCCAAACAATGAACCTCTTCATAACCACGATCCAGTTCCTAACAACACTCATGAATCAGCATCAAGTTCTTCTGAGCAAAGATCATCTTCAAATAATTCTATTCCACCATCCTCTCCTGAGAATCCTTCTCAAGTGAATGTTCAAGAACAACCTTCTCAATTCACTCAGACAACTAATCCCCTGAACACTCCGAATGTGTATGTACCACTTGACTTTGATCATCCAGCATATGAGGAAAGAGTTATACCAAGTTATGACTCTATCTCTCAACAAAACTCAAGTTTCAATGATGATGATGTTGATCTTCATGAACAAGATCCGCTTCCTCATGCTCACAAGTGGACACGTATGCAGAAAGACCATCCTACTGATCAGATAATTGGAGATCCATAAGCAGGAGTAACTACTCGTACCTCAGTAAATGAGTGTCTTGTTGCACTTTCTCTTAGCAATATTGAACCCAAAATGGTATCTGAAGCTCTTCAAGATCCAGAGTGGGTTAAGGCAATGCAAGATGAACTCGCTCAATTTGAAAGACTGAAGGTATGGAGGTTAGTTCCAAATCCTAGAAAAGTTGATCCAATCGGAACGAAGTGGATATTCAAAAACAAAAAGGATGAGAATGGAGTGGTAGTAAGGAATAAAGCTCGACTTGTTGCTAAGGGTTATTGCCAACAACCTGGTGTTGATTTCGACGAAACTTTTGCTCCAGTAGCAAGAATGGAGGCCATTCGAATTTTCTTAGCTTATGCCGCATTCCGAAACTTCACTGTGTTTCAAATGGATGTGAAAACTGCTTTTCTGAATGGTGACCTCAAAGAAGAAGTTTACGTTGATCAACCTGAAGGATTTGTTGATCCTCAAAGACCAAACCATGTCTACAGGTTAGACAAGGCTCTCTATGGTCTTAAGCAAGCACCCCGAGCATGGTATGATTCCTTAACTACTTTCTTACTTAAAGGTGGATTTACCAAAGGCATAATTGACCCTACCCCGTTCATTCGCAAACAAGGTAAGCATGTTCTACTAGTTCAAATATATGTTGATGACATTATATTTGGGTCGACCAGTCAAACATTTTGCCGAAACTTTTCATCTCTAATGGTCAATCTATTTTGAAATGAGCATGATTGGGGAAATGAATTACTTTTTGGGTCTTCAAATCAAACAATTACCAACTGGTCTTTTTATATCACAAGGTAAATACATAAATGACATGTTGAAAAAGTTTGATATGACTTCATGTTCTTCAATTTCTACCCCAATAGCTGCTCGAACAACCATTAATACTGATACAAATGGGAAACCATTTGACCAAAAGAGATATAGAAGTATGATTGGTTCATTGTTGTACCTTACAGCATCTCGCCCAGATATAATGTTTGCAACATGTATGTGTGCTAGATATCAAGCTGCTCCAACTGAATTACATTATCAAGCTGTGAAACGAATCTTTCGTTATCTGAAGGGTACACCCGATTTAGGTCTCTGGTATCCAAGGGATACTGGATTTAATCTAACTGCTTATTCAGATGCAGATCATGCAGGTTGTAAACTTGATCGCAAGAGCACTTCCGGTACTTTACATTTTTAGGAGATAAAATTGTGAGTTGGTCTTCCAAGAAACAGAACTGTGTTTCACTATCAACGGCTGAAGCAGAATATGTGGCTGCAGCTAGTTGTTGTGCTCAAGTTTTATGGATGAAGACACAACTGACTGATTATGGTCTGACATATGATCATATTCCTATCTATTGTGATTCTCAGAGTGCTATTGCCATTGCAGTCAACTCAGTAAACCACTCTCGATCAAAGCATATTGATGTTAGATATCATTTTCTCAAAGATCATATTGAGAAAGGTGACATCGAACTCTACTTTGTGGGAACTGAAGTTCAACTTGCAGATTTGTTCACAAAACCGTTGGACGAAAAGAGGTTTAATTTTCTGATCTCCAAGCTTGGTATGTTAAATCTTAAACCTTAATTCTTTTTCATTTGAAGGAATTCTTGAAACATTTCAGAAAACAAAATACAAAATTGAAAAATTTCAAAAATAAACAAAAAGATTTTTTTTGAGGCTTGCATATACTATGTATGCAACCCGTTCTTCAATGTTTTATTTAATTAGAGTGTAATGGCTTGCATATACTATGTATGCAACCCGTTCTTAAATGATATATTTATTGATTAAACACATTGTTATTATACATATAAATTGATATAAGAAAACAAGGAATCGAACGCCTTTGTGTACTTCCAAGTATTCTTATATGAATATGTATGTGTAATAGCAATCAAGTTGTTTTCCCAAACAAATTTTTCAAACTCTCAATTAGTGATATGGGAAACGAAGGATCGAACGCCTTTGTGTACTCCCTTGTTCTCTCATATTGTACTAATTGATTGAATTTTCACTTTACTTAAATGTTTTTAATTGCCTCCAACATGTTGTTGTAAGATGCGACGGATTGAACGCCTTTGTGTACTCCCTAGTTATCTTACTACCAACATTGTTGTTGAAGCAAAACTTTGTGTTTCTTTTTGATTTCACAAAAACAATTTTTGCTCCACCTTTCTATGAAAACCATTTTTGATATATTCTTGCATAGATTAAGGAGGAGTTTGTGATTTCAAAAATTCTCAAACTTCAAATGTGTTTCAAACTTTTTCATTCACACATTTGATGTTTTTCCAATGATTTTTAATCAAATGGAGTTCGGTGATTAGTTTGCACATGAGCGATAGGTATTTCTCAAAATTTACTCCATGAATTTCATCATCGCCGATGAGTTCTAACCCCGGAGTATTCAATTCTTTCATTAGATAATGAGGGTATTTTGAGTGATGTTGATTTCGTGCAACTAGAATGGAGGGAGTAAAGTCGAAAAGTGAGAGGTTAAGGTGATTTGTTGTGAGAAAAGGGATAAAAGAAATATACCCTTCCCAAAATTCTCAAAAGCCGGGTAAAACACGTTTCTATCAGATGTCATTTGTTGATATCTTGATATTGAAGAAGTCTTCATGGACCCAGTGAAGCAATGCACATCTTCACCTAACCACTCAAGTGTTTCTTAACAAATACTTGTTTTATTCTCACGGAGATTTTCACACTTCTATTGACTCTTCTTTTGGAAGATGTTGATATTGAAATAGGGCGACATTCTGCTCCAGTCCCCGACTTCATTTGATCACATTGTGTCTAGAGCAAATTTAATTGATCATTAAATTGATCATCTTTCATTCTTTTAGGACACACTAGCGTCATATCTTTGTGATATAATTGCTTATCTTTGTGATATAGCCGGAACATTCGTAGTGATATCTGCATGATATTCCACGATGATCGAATGGAAATCCTACCAATGCTAACATCTTTTCCAACGTTGAACGTAGGTCTCATAATTACATTTATGTGATTATTGAGCTAACGAGAAATCTAAGTGACCTCGGTTTTCCCTAAAAGTCTTTAAGGATAAAATTGTGGTTATCAAATGCTTCGGTAGTGTTAACCGTGATTTATATTCTTTAAAGCAATCTAGTGGTTGAAAAGCCGCAGACCGAACTATGTTAGAGACTTGTTTTGTGCATATCTCAATGATACATAGGAAATCCGAAAAATGTTATACATTTATATCGGTCATTTCATTAATCCTTTTGATTGTTGAACATGCAAACGGATCATTCTTATCCGGTTTCATTTCTCTTCACACAAACACAGAAACTACCAACACCATGATATAATGTTTGTCCCAACAACTTCAATCTTACATTTTAGTCACCCATAGGATTTCTTGGGTTGGGCTACTAGTTTGGGTTGATGTTTTGATGGTTGACATTTCTCCATGTCTTCTTATTCCTTGTGACACTTAATCAATCACACTTGTGCATAATGACATTGATTCCCAATTTTGTCATTATGAGGGGGAGAAAATATTATGATTGATTCATAGTCTTTGTCATCTGAGCTTTTGCTTCGGAAATGAATTTGGTATTGTCTTCAAATGACAAGAATGGAATGAGAGTCTGTGTTCCATCAATATTTGTCTTCTGAGAGTACCTTCTCTCTATCTTTTTCAAAGGCATAGTTGATGATAGAAATG
Organism: Erigeron breviscapus; assembly: GCA_034093135.1. Taxonomy (NCBI): domain Eukaryota; kingdom Viridiplantae; phylum Streptophyta; class Magnoliopsida; order Asterales; family Asteraceae; genus Erigeron; species Erigeron breviscapus. Next base: position 62,205,749 of record CM067170.1, on the reverse strand, counting down.
GAATGAGAGTCTATGTTGAGAAATTTTTGTAAATTGGTTGTTTCAAATGGGTTTAGGCTTATCAAAGCTTGTGTATAGAGGGAGAAAATTGTTCATGATGTGTCTGAATTGATTTTAGAGATTAGAATGAAACCGAAGATGAAAAGATTTTCACTCAAGAAAATTCAACAATTCAAAGATGCTCCAAAAGATGTATACTCATGGATTGAGGGGGAGCATGATTAATTCATAAGAATTTCATCTTAAAACTTCATTCAATTGCTAACTCTCCAAAGTGTTCGAGTTGATGTGACAAAGATCAAAGCTTCAAAAAGGTTGAAAGATTTGTGAGAAGATTCAAGTCAAAGAAGTAAAGCTTCAAACGAGTCTTCATCAAACACACTTCATTCAAGATCTTCAAGTCATACAACAACATTTTATCAAGAAACTCCAATGCATAAATCAAGGGGGAGAGTTCATATTCATGAAACTTCATTTCAAGAAGATGAGATTCGTTCAAGAATTAAAACTGAAGAATCAAAAAGTTGAATGTCACTCAAGAATCGAAGATTGAAGAATCAAAACCAAGATTCATCTCTTCTGCACTTCAAAAGACAACTCTGATTCAAGATTCATCAATTCTCGAAGATTCAAGCCAAACATGCTTTCATCATTCTCTGTTCAAAAGAACATTGAGAATCTTCATATGATTTAACTTCAAGAAGTCCAAGATCAAGACTGAATCAAGTTCTCCAAAGACAAAAGAAAAACCTTTGAAGACTTGTTTCAACATCCCAATTGTCTTCACCACCGGGCTCATCAATTTCATTCCTTCAAGACAAGATAACACGTACTTCATTCATTACAATAAATCACTAAGGGGGAGAATGTTAGAAATCCAAAAATAGTGATAAATTGTAATTAAGATTAGAAGACATTCTTGTTGTTAAGTCATAGATGAATGATTACTAAGGTTGAGGGGCTAATTGTGATAATTAGCATAGTTGTATTGTTAGACTATAAATAGCCCTCATACCTTAGAAATCAGAAGCTGATCATAACAAACACACAAATTAATCCCAAGCTTTCAGTTTATTCGATCTTTCTCTCTCAAAACACACACACACACACCAAGAACACACACTTGCAAACCGCCATTGTTAGATCGAATTCAGAGCTAAAATCGTGTTATAACAAGTGGTATCAGATGACTTAGGAAAATGATGGATTTGAATGTTATAAATTCCTTTTTTGCTGATTTTCTATTAATGGATACTTTCTTTTATTTTTTCTTTAATATGTCAACTTCTGCTTCATTAGCAATACATTCTCTTGCATATTTGCATCTTGTTTAAAATGTGTATGGCCATTGTATGAATTACTTAAAATCGCAGCACAATGTGTTTTCGTTTTGATGACACCTTGTGTATGGCCATTTTATGAATTCTCAAAACCAAAACACAATGTGTTCTTGATTAAAAACACCTTGTGTATGGCCATTTATGAATACTCGAAACCAAAACACAATGTGTTTTGGATTAGAAACACCTTGTGTATGGCCATAGTAGGAACTACTCGAAACCAAAACACAATGTGTTTTGTATTAGAGACACCTTGCGAATTGGGCCTTTGGCCCACTTTAGCATTTAATCTCCAACAAATATGTGATAATCTTCATCATACATGTAAAGACTATTGGGCCTTTGGCCCATATATTTTAGCCATTAAGATTTAGGGTTTAGATTTTAGGGTTTTAGAATGTAACTTTCCCCTCGGGTTTTAGAATGTAACTTTCCCCTCGGGTTTTACAATGGCTAACCCTACAACTTCAAACCCTAAACCCTTAAGCGTACCGTATACATCCGTCCCCCTCCTGTAGGCTTTAGCATTTAGGGTTTAGATTTTAGGGTTTTAGAATGTAACTTTCCCCTCGGGTTTTACAATGTAGCTTAGGGTTTGAAGTTGTAGGGTTAGCCGTTAGGCTAACCCTACAACTTCAAACCCTAAACCCTTAAGCGTACCGTATACATCCGTCCCCCACCTGTAGGCTTTAGCATTTAGGGTTTTAGAATGTAACTTTCCCCTCGGGTTTTACAATGTAGCTTAGGGTTTAGGGTTTGAAGTTGTAGGGTTAGCCGTTAGGCTAACCCTACGACTTCAAACCCTAAACCCTTAAGCGTACCGTATACATCCGTCCCCCTCCTGTAGGCTTTAGCATTTTAGGGTTTAGCATTTAGGGTTTAGATTTTAGGGTTTTAGAATGTAACTTTCCCCTCGGGTTTTACAATGTAGCTTAGGGTTTAGGGTTTGAAGTTGTAGGGTTAGCCGTTAGGCTAACCCTACAACTTCAAACCCTAAACCCTTAAGCGTACCGTATACATCCGTCCCCCTCCTGTAGGCTTTAGCATTTTAGGGTTTAGCATTTAGGGTTTAGATTTTCCCGGGTTTTTATAATGTAGCTTAGGGTTTAGGGTTTGAAGTTGTAGGGTTAGCCGTTAGGCTAACCCTACGACTTCAAACCCTACACTTCAAACCCTAAACCCTTAAGCGTACCGTATACATCCGTCCCCCTCATGTAGGCTTTAGCATTTTAGGGTTTAGCATTTAGGGTTTAGATTTTCCCGGGTTTTTATAATGTAGCTTATACACAAGGTTTTTTTTATACATTCTACATCTTGTGTTTGGTTTTTGAAAAACTCATACATTTTTCATACACAAGGTGTTTTTATACATTCTACATCTTGTGTTTGGCTTTTTAAAAATTCATACAATTTTAATATCTCAATGCATTACTTTTGGATTAAAACACAATGTGTTTTGGATTAGAAACACCTTGTGTATGGCCATAGTAGGAACTACTCGAAACCAAAACACAATGTGTTTTGTATTAGAAACACCTTGTTTATGGCCATTGTATAATTAAATCAATCAGTAGCAATAAAATATAGTTTTATTTACCTTGTATTGCAGAGTCTTCGAATTTTGGAGATTCTCTTGTATGACAGAAACTTGCCCAGAATCCTCTGTAGTCATGCTTGCCAATGAACACGAATATAGAGCGGCCTCAATCTCCTTCTGAATCACCTCAAACATCGTGTGTGTATACACCTTTGCAGCATGCTTTTCAATTTTTAGCTTTGTGCAAAACACTCTGGTGGTTTTAATTGTCTTGGCATCCAAACCCTCTTGCTTTGATCTTTGCTTCAGCATCGCTGATTCGAACCCACTCATAAAGTTGACCAAGTTTGAACCCGATCTCGTGAAATGGGAGAAGAAGGCATTCTCACTTTCAGATCTTGAGGTCGTTCGCATGAGCCCAAACATTGAGGTGTCGATGAAATAAGTCGGTATCCAAGAGGACCTGATCTGGAACATGTGTTTAAACCAGCTATCATTCGTCAGTGAGAAATCGACCATCAACTGTCCCCATTTTTCCTCGAATTCTTTCGGTTCCATGTGCATGTTCCATACAATACTGTCGAATCGCTGTTTGAAATCTCTTTCTGCTTCATCTTCAATACTTGGAATCGCGTCCTTAACCTGTGATAGGGAGTTGTGTTTATATTTTTGAAGGGATGTTTATACTTCTGCTTATACTGCAATCTAAGGCTCGGTTCTGTTAATCTAAAAACAGAGTCAATGGAATCATACCTTGGTTGGCAAGCTTCTGTGTAATGTGCCACATGCACAACCTGTGTTTGGCTGTTTTAAATACATTCCTTATGGCTATTTCCATGGATTTGTCTTGATCAGTCACCACCATAATCGGCTCTTTACCGAATGCCTCCATGAAACAATTAAGCAGCCAAGTGTATGTTTCTGCCTTTTCATCGCGTATGAGCCCCGCTGCAAATGTGACACATTTACCATGGTTATCTATGCCGGTGAAAGGCACAAACATCATGTTGTATCTGTCAACACAAAGATCATGTGAATTTTGTTATTATTGTATGAACTACTCGAAACCGCAGCACAATGTGTTTTGGATTTGAAACACGTTGTGTATGGCCACTTTATGAATTCTGGAAACCAAAACACAATGTGTTTTCTTCTATTTTCAGGAAATAATAAAAAAAAAGAAAAAGAAAATAGAAACCTGTTCGTTTGGTATGTGGCATCAAATGACATAATGTCATTGAACTCCTTGTAGTTGCACTTTGCAACTTCATCTGCCCAAAACAACGAGTGCAACACGCTATCTTCAGCCTTGTAGTAGAACGAAAAACCGGGGAAATACTCTTTCTTTTCTTCCATTTTGTTTATCAGCATTTGTGAATCGCTTTCACTGATATAAACATTCAGGTCCCGTTTCCAATTCCTGAAATCATTTACGGTTCCATTGACATTTTCATCACAACCTTTCATGCTACTATAAAGCTGATGTGCCTTGGTTGGTCCTATATTGCATACTGATGCGTTGTACACAAACAGTTGTTCGGCATATTTGAGCTGCCTATCCTGCTTTGATAGGTGTCTGTATTGAGGCGGAACCATTTCGTGGTTGTGTATTTCATTGAAAACAGCGAGCCCGAAATACCCTGTTTCACCTATGGCATCAAATCTCACCATCGCCCTGCATCCTGTACGCTCTATATTGCTTTTTCTAATTGGCTTTCCACAATTTTCTAGTGTGTCCACTTTCATTTTTGGTGGGTTTCCAGCTCTGCTGCATATATACCACTTCTGGTATATCCTCCCACTATTGGTCTTTTTGTTATTAGACTTTCTAACATCAAATCCTGCCCTATATGCATATTCTTCGTACATTTTTTGGCACTGTTCTAGTATTCCGTAATTCATTCCTAAAACTGGTCTATATCTTAAATCAACATCCGGCTCACGATACAAGGACCCTTCTGGTGTTGCATGGTTTATCGTTATAGTTGTTTTTGGCGTAACATTTGAACTGCCAACACCTGTGTCATAACCTGTGACACGCAATTCCTATCAGGCATTTTGATCAAACATTTTATGAGCAAAGACAGATTAAGCAATTAAATACAACTCTTCAATCAATAACAACGTGATTCCATACAATCCTTCTTTCATCAAATGCATTAAGTTATACAAACATCCTGTGTTTCACACTTTAAGCATATTGATGATCAACCAGTTTTATTCAAAACTCCAAATAATCACAGTTGCACTAAAACTAACTGTCATTAAGCAATAAAATACGATTAATAATGTGATTCGATACAATCCTTCTTTCACTAACACATACAAACACCTTGTGTTTCACATTCTAAGCATATCGAGTATCAAACAGTTTGAATCAAACCTATAAATAATGACAATTACATGAAATCTATCTGTCATTAATCAACAGAAACAAACACCTAGTGATTCAGATTCTAAGCATATTGAGTATCAAACAGTTTGAATCAAACCTACAAATTATCACAATTACATGAAATCTAACTATCATTAAGCGACACAAACACCTAGTGATTCAGATTGATCATCAATTTTGTGATTCCATAAACTGCAACTATAAACAGATACAAACAGCTTGTGTTTCAGATTCACTTACCGTTTACTATTTGTTCGAGTTCCTCATCGCTTATCACATCGTCTTCCTCCATTGATTAACAATTCGAAATCAGTTACTGTTTTAATTGACGGCGGCGAGGTTTATTGAATTTAAATTTTCCGGTGACGATTAACAATACGAATCGAACAAAATAGATCGAATGAAGATGAAGATGACGGCGGGGAGATTGTTTGACCGCGATTACCGACGGCGATGAACAATATTAGAGTAATAAAGAGGACGTCCGGCGGTGGTTTGTGGCGAGGTTAGGGTTTTGGTCGCCGGATGGAAACGGGGGTGAAGGAGGAGTGGGTTTTTTTGGCTTTATATATGGCGTGTATAATTACCTTTTTGCCCCTCCGTGTTATTTTTTGTTAAATGATCCTGGCCTTAGATTAGATCTGATCCAATGGTCTAGATTTGTTTCCTGGTTTTCACAAAAATCCTTGTTTTTAAAAGAATACAACTCATATTATATAATATAAGTAGATTATTGACCCGCGTAATACGCGAGTATACATATATAATTAATAACATTTTATCATTTCATGACAACATATTATTTGATATAAATAAAAAAAATATATGATTTTATATATAAATATTTGATTTTTTACATAAGATGAACTATTTGATTTTAAATAAGAAAAATCATATAAATAGTTGTTTTAACATATTATTTATTGATGTGTCGTATTTTATACCATTTCCCGCATGATTTTAGAATCAATTATTCGTAATTTTTATAGTTTTATACCATTTCCCGCATGATTTTTTACATAAGATGACGAAGGAACGAACCTAGTACAAGCCTATGGTTAAAAGATTATGCATCACGACTAGGCATTGAGTGATAATTCAAATATTCAACCCCAAAAGTAAGTTAGTTGGAGTAGGATAGACGAGATATCACTGATTCGATTCTCTTGTGCTTAGTCGTGTTATTAAGGCTTGTATATCAGTCAAGTATTGTCAAACATTCCAGTTTTCATTTAAGATTAAAACTGCCTAACCATCTCGTTTCATTTTCAATGATGGTTTAGCTTCTTTTTGATTACGGTAATGTTATTCCCATATGTACCAAGGTAAATTTAGTTTTGAAGTTTGGAATTGCTTGAGGACAAGCAAAGCTTAAGTGTGGGGGGATTTGATGTGTCGTATTTTATACCATTTCCCGCATGATTTTAGAATCAATTATTCGTAATTTTTATAGTTTTATATCCAACTTTCGATGCTTTGAGGTAGTGTTGAGTGTTTTCAGGTTGGAGAATGAATATACGGATGAATTGGTTCATTTTGATGATTCATGGAAGAAACGAGAGAAGGACTCGGTTGAAATCAAGTGAAAGACAAAGAAAACGAAAACTGGAGCCTCTAACACCCGTTATCCCTGTAACGGCAGTTAGGCATATTTTTCTGTTTCTTTCTGTAACTGCCGTTAGGTGTTCTTCAGAGGTGTAACGCCCGTTACATGTGTAATGGCCGTTAGGGCTTATTTTGGCAATTAATGCTAATAAATGTTTAGGGCTCGTTACTGTAGCGTGTAACGCCCGTTACACTTTGTAACGGCCGTTACACGGGGTTTTGATACAATTACCTGGCTAGGGTTCAGATGGATGTACGTTTTTCATTAGACTTTTTCTTAGCATAACACATAGTTCTTGGTATTTTGGAGCAAACAAGCTTTTAGGGTTTTTCATCTTGGAGCTTTGGATTGTAATCATTATTGCTACCAGATTATTCGCAATTCATTGGTATAATATGATTTCTTCTATTCTTGTTCGTTTTGATTCAATTATTATGAGTAGCTAAATTATTTAACACCCGCTTGGATTGTGAACATGTCATAGGGTCAATTTAATGTTACTTGCATTTGTTGAATAAGATTTTTATGTTTAATCGCAGATCCGCATTTATTTGAGTTTAAATATTGTTCTATCTTTTATATTAATTAATTGATGATTGTAATTAGAAGTTCGGGAGAAATCTATGTCATTGTCAATTGATTTATGAAACGGTTAATCGGTCTTTAATTAACCTAAAGTCGTTGGAGTTCGGGAGAAACTAGCGATAATATTTTAAACAATTAAATTCATTTTGAGTGTGTAAACATCTATGATAGAGGGATCTGATTAGGTGAATAAGCAGTTCGGGAGAAAGCTTTTAAAGATTAAATCATTAAATCAACTTAAGTTCTTAACGCTTAGTTGTTTCGAGTAGAAATTATTCGCGGGAGCGATAACTATATTTCGAGCAATTAAAGTTTCAAGTATAACGGGAGTTCATCTTGATTACCTTTTTAAGTGTTCAACAACGCAAGTAATGTTTAGACCCGATGATTGACATGTAAGCTGATCCAAGTAGGTGTCTTTCAATATTATTGTCTTTAAAATCATTTGGATTTCTTTTCGATTAATCCTTTGGGATTACTAATTATTGACTAACTTTTGCAAAGTGACAATTCGGTCACAACCCCCCTTTTTACTTGAATTACTTAATGTCTTCAATTACTTAGTTTTAGTCCCTGTGTTCGATCCTGGACTTACTTTTTAGCTATACTATATACGAACGGGTCCACTGCCCGAGAGTGTGTAGTAGTCAGTTTTAGGGTATTTCTTGTTTATAAATTTTAAACTCGATTTTACACATCATTTATTCTTCTATTTCATATAAATAGAAAATTTATTTTTTTGATTACTTTCAATAACATCTCTTTTAAGTTAAAATTTGTCATTATGTTTAAATCTTGAATCAGTATAAAATTTATATATTAGTTAATTAAAAGATTAGTTTATTTTAATTTTTTTTTTTTATAAAACGATAAACTATCCTACTTATAATCTTAAACCATACGAATACTTGGAACAAAACATGTAACTCTCGGAAACCCCTCCTAACCCCCAACCCCCAATAATTCACTCATACAAATGTAGGAAGTGAGACTCGAATGGTGATAAAACATCTTAACCTTAAAAAACTTACCAATATCCCACCAATGTCATTGGAATCATCTCATTGAAATATTAATTAAATTAAAAACATCTAAACGTAGTAGAATTCAAGGTGTTTATATATATTTTTGTCAATATTCTAATAGATTGAAATTTGTCTTATTTATTGATTTGATTTTTATAATGATTGTTACCATATAAAATAAAATTCAAGTGAAGCCATATGTTGTAAAATCAATTCGATGTTTTACTAGTTTGGTTTTCCTATCGAACAAAATCGAAAGCCTAGTGTGGGTGGATGCCTGCGCAATGTTGCTTCGGGAGGGGAAAAAACTAGAATATAGGGTAAAAATATTGATTTCGTGTGTTTTTATTTATTCTTCTATATGTTTAAAAATATTGATTTCATGTAATCAAATTTAAGGGTTAAGTTTGAAACCTAAAATTAAAATACAAAGTCAACATTTATAATTCCATGGTAAATATTTTAACATGTACAAAAAATATTAGAGCTATTTGATTCAGTGAAATTTAAAATTAACTTGTTTAAAATTAACTTAGCCTTAAATTATATGTTATAAATAGTATATTCTTTGGGGGTTCTGGAGAGGGGATGTTGGCTTGGAGAACAGAGATCGAATCTCAATTCCATATGGTTTCGGACATTTACCTCTTTATATACGAGCGGGTCGTGTTATCACACCCTTGGTCTCCAAGGGTGTCTTCAGGTTCCAATTTTTAGCATATTGTCCGCTTAGATGTTACTGCTAAGGTTTGAATCACTAACCAACTAACACGTCGTTTAAAAAAAAAAGATTCATATATTATAGTTTCGGTTGATATATGCATAACATATAAACAGTAAATGTATAAAGATAAAATACAAATGATAGTAATAGATTGAAAAGAAATAATGCATGATAATGATAGTAATAGATTAAAAAGAATTAGCGCAAGAATATACATTAACAAATAGCAATTATTATTATTTTATCCTTTAAGTTTGAATTTATATCTTGTCTAAACTATAAAGTAAAATTACTAATATTGTGTTTGACCAATTATAAAGTCAATGATGATAATATCATTTTGATCTAAGCAAAATAATTCACACCATTAATTTCTTATTTTTTAAAATATCTACACTACTCCTTTAGATCAATTATCTTTACATCAATTACATTTACATCAACCTATACCACTCGACACCGCCACCATCACCAATAGTTGCGACATTACCACCTGTCGCTGACACCATCAAAGCGTCATCACAATCACCACCGCCGCATTACGCAAATACTGTGCTTTAAAAATTGAAACTCATCTAATGGTCATTGTTTTATCATTGTATAATTTAAGATCTTTATATTATATATATAATAATTATAACTCTCTTATATAAATGATGTCATCTTTCACTTAAGTTTGAGTTAAGTCGATTTTAAGCCTTTCATATCTATGAATTATACGAAATTTATTCAAACCCTTTCTTATTAACTATCATTCAAAATTTATGATTTCTTAATATATATTTTTTATGATTTTAGTATAAATTGCAGCACATAGTTTATGTGAATTTATATTCAAAACAAATTATTTAATTGGTTATTAACTTTACCGTTTGAACATTATATGTATAATGATAAAATATAATAAAATAAAATACAAATGATAGTAATAGATTGAAAAGAAATAATGCATGATAATGATAATATTATGTTGAAAAGAATTAGTTTTTTTTCTTCGTGAATATACATTAAAAATAGCTATTATTATTATTATTATTATTATTATTAATATTATTATTTTTTTATTATTATTTTATCTTTAAAGTTTGAATAGCATATTGTAAATTGATGTTTGATAGCAATATTAGAGTTATTTATAATTAGCCATGTTAACAAAAAGGGAAAAAGAACAGCTTAAAACTCTTTGTTTAATATAAAATAGATATTCTATATTTTAGCGTTAATTGTTAGATGCATAACATTTAGTAGTTAGAAATAGTCATTTTGTTTATTTTAACAGATTTAATTATTGAAAGATAAAAATTATCATAAAAGTTCAACGCTATTATAATTTTTTTTAACGATAAATTTAGGCTCAGTGACATGTCTATTCATAAATGAGGGCAGTGTAGTTCTTTTTAGGGGGAGAGGGCGAGGGCGGCCGCCGCGGAAGAGCAGGTGGGGAGGTCCCCCCACTGCTTTTTCCGGGAATGAAAGTGAGGGGACATGGGGTAGTTGAGACCTGGTTAGCATCTGGAAAGGAAATTTGAGCAGAATGTGAAGAAAAATGAATGGTTAGAGTACTTTATTAAGGGTATTTTATAGGTATATTAAATGAAGATATTTAAACTAATGAATAAAAAAAGAAGAAGAATAGTTTATTTTAGAGTTAACGACATAAATCGTCCCTGTGGTTATACCCAAAAGTCAAGTTTCATCCTTATCTATCGGAAAAGACATTGACAGTCATTTATAGGCGGATAAGGATCACATTCAATCCTTTCATTTAACAGCCGTCATATGCCATCCGTTAATTCTCTCACATGCTTTTCCACGTGAGGGTATTTCTGTCTTTTTAACCCAAAAGGATCACCAGTTATATCTTCTTTCTTTTTTTACAAACATAACCCAAGTATATATGAATTGTATCTCTTCCTTTTAAATTCCTTATATTTTCAATCTAAATAAGTTCTCTATACCAGATCTAAACCATCATCATTACATGGTTTTCCAAATAAAATACTCAAAATCAACAGATCTTTACTTTCTCATTCTCTCCATCTCTCTCTCTAGATTTGTGTAAGTGTGATAGTGTCGATGATGGTTTTTCAAACCCTAATCACCTACAACATAAAACATACACAAACATAAAGACCCTGCAACTCCCCCCCATTTTTTTTACAATTCCGGCCGGTTACCACCGCTGCCGTCGCCTCTAGATGACCATCCAACCACCGTTTCAGATGATGACGATGACGATGATGATTCGGATACCACCATTGCTGATGTGCCGCCGTCGGACGACCATCCAACTACCCTTTCTGATGATGATGATTTAGATATTGATATAAATATGTTGGGAAAGTTTTTGATATTTTTTGTTGCTCCTTTGAACCCGCACAGCCAGCCACAACTTTCCCATTATATTTGATTGATTTTTGTGTGTTTTTTTGGTGAATGTCACGTGACCAAGAAACAATTTATATGGTGACCGTCCCATTTTCCCATAAGTTATATTTTTGCTTTGACTTGGTCAAAAGAAACACCTACAAAATCTTTTTTTTCTCTTTTGTTTCAAATGATGATGATTGAGATGATTGATATAGATTTAGATATTGATAATGTGTGTTTTGTAATAGGATATAGATATAGATCTGTATAGATAATGGGTGTTTTGTAATATGATATAGATATAGATCTGTATAGATAATGGGTGTTTTGTAATAGGATATAGATATAGATTTAGATCTGTATAGATAAAGTGTGTTTGTATAGATAATTTATTTGTATATATATATATATATATATATATATATATATATATATCTGTATAGACAATATGTGTTTGTATAGATGAAGTGACATAGATACAGATTTGTAAAGATATATAAAGGTGGAATTTATAATTAGTAATTAATCAAAAGTGGAGCCAATGTAGATGTATCTGGGTTTAGAGGTTGAAGATGAATGTACTTTTGTTTCTTAGGAAGAAGATAAGTGAATTGATGAGAATACCCTCACGTGGAAAAGCACGTGAGGGAGTTAACGGATGGCATATGACGACTGTTAACCGAAAGGACAGAATGTGATCCTTATCCGCCTATAAAGGACTGCCAGTGTCTTTTCCAATAGATAAGGATGAAACTTGACTTTTGGGTATAACCACAAGGACGATTTATGTCGTTAACTCTTTAATATTGAAGATATCATTAATATCAGTTAAATATTAATTTTTAGAAGACAGTGCAACTCAACTTAGGTTTCCATTTTCATGTGCATAACTACATAAATAATAATCATTAAGCTAAACAAAACTAATAAAGATTTCGAATGGTATGACTTAAATATAATAAAAACGTTTTAGTATACATCTCGAAAAAGCTAACATGTTTCTTTACGTTTAAAGAAAAAAATATTATTATAATACATTAATATTATTAAATCATAGGTTATATTTAGTCTAAATATATAAATTAGAAGGACTAATGTTGTCTTATTTAATAATAAATTTGGTAATGATATAATTATTTTGATCTAAGGGATGTAACTAAAAGTTTGAACTCATCTAACGGTCTTTACTTCTCCATAAAAGAATTTAGAACCTTGTTATATATATATATGTAGATGTAGATGTATATTATATATATATATAATATGATGAATATATTAGTCATAAATAAGTTATATATATATATATATATATATATATATATATATATATATATATATATATATATATATATATATATATATATATATATATATATATATATATATATATATATATATATATATATATATATATATATATATATATATATATATATATATATATATATATATATATATATATATATATATATATATATATATATATATATATATATATATATATATATATATATATATATATATATATATATATATATATATATATATATATATATATATATATATATATATATATATATATATATATATATATATATATATATATATATATATATATATATATATATATATATATATATATATATATATATATATATATATATATATATATATATATATATATATATATATATATATATATATATATATATATATATATATATATATATATATATATATATATATATATATATATATATATATATATATATATATATATATATATATATATATATATATATATATATATATATATATATGTTATATATATATATATATATATATATATATGTTATATATATATATTGTAGATTCTAAAAAGTTAAACCCGAAATTTTAAGATAAAAAATAGACAATGACTACAAGTTGATCTAGAGATTTGGTTCCATAATTCCATTTACCCAAAATACCAATATCTATACTATATTATAATAATTATCACTTTCTCTCTCATAAAAATGTTAGATGCAAAATTACCATTTTACCCTTAATAAACTAATTTACATCATCAATCCCTTATCTTCTAAAATATCTCCACTACCCTTTTTACATCAATTACATTAAATCAATTACTTACACCGACCACCAACAACAGTTCATCACCACCACGACAGCCGTCACCAGCACCAGTCGTTATCACCACCAAACCGGCGCCGCATCGCGCGGGTACAATGCTAGTTTTCTCCGTAAATAATCATAATTTTAATATTCTAACACCCTCTCCCCTCCCCCCCCCCCCCCCCCCCCCCCCCCCCCCCCCCCCCCCCCCCCCCCCCCCCCCCCCCCCCCCCCCCCCCCCCCCCCCCCCCCCCCCCCCCCCCCCCCCCCCCCCCCCCCCCCCCCCCCCCCCCCCTTTTTGTTTTTTTTTTATATAAAAAATATGAAAAAATCTAAAAAATAAAAATAGTTTGCATAATAATTGAAGTTTGATTGCAGAGTGGAAGAGTGGCTTTTCAGAATCTGAGGAATATGTTTCAGGTTTGTAATGTTTTATTATTTATGCAAACTGCATTCACCAGCTATTTATATTTTAAATTTTATTCGCTTTTCCTTATTTTAATTTTCTAGAATTTTATTAAAAATAGTTGCAAAAGTGTTTGTGACCATGTAAATAAATTTCTACTCTTTTGGCCTAGTGTAAAGCCTGGAAAAAAATATAGTCCCTTGTGGACACGGAGGTCCACCCTTAAAGAATCCGTGCTACCCGAAAAGGAATTAGTCGTGCTGCAAAGTGGGTCCGAAACCTAGATTAACCATAATAAAAAATAAAAGAAGTTCTACTTAAAAATATGAAGTTTGATTGCAGAGTGGAAGAGTGGCTTTTCAGAATCTGAGGAATATGTTTCAGGTTTGTAATGTTTTATTATTTATGCAAACTGCATTCACCAGCTATTTATATTTTAAATTTTATTCGCTTTTCCTTATTTTAATTTTCTAGAATTTTATTAAAAATAGTTGCAAAAGTGTTTGTGACCATGTAAATAAATTTCTACTCTTTTGGCCTAGTGTAAAGCCTGGAAAAAAATATAGTCCCTTGTGGACACGGAGGTCCACCCTTAAAGAATCCGTGCTACCCGAAAAGGAATTAGTCGTGCTGCAAAGTGGGTCCGAAACCTAGATTAACCATAATAAAAAATAAAAGAAGTTCTACTTAAAAATATGAAGTTTGATTGCAGAGTGGAAGAGTGGCTTTTCAGAATCTGAGGAATATGTTTCAGGTTTGTAATGTTTTATTATTTATGCAAACTGCATTCACCAGCTATTTATATTTTAAATTTTATTCGCTTTTCCTTATTTTAATTTTCTAGAATTTTATTAAAAATAGTTGCAAAAGTGTTTGTGACCATGTAAATAAATTTCTACTCTTTTGGCCTAGTGTAAAGCCTGGAAAAAAATATAGTCCCTTGTGGACACGGAGGTCCACCCTTAAAGAATCCGTGCTACCCGAAAAGGAATTAGTCGTGCTGCAAAGTGGGTCCGAAACCTAGATTAACCATAATAAAAAATAAAAGAAGTTCTACTTAAAAATATGAAGTTTGATTGCAGAGTGGAAGAGTGGCTTTTCAGAATCTGAGGAATATGTTTCAGGTTTGTAATGTTTTATTATTTATGCAAACTGCATTCACCAGCTATTTATATTTTAAATTTTATTCGCTTTTCCTTATTTTAATTTTCTAGAATTTTATTAAAAATAGTTGCAAAAGTGTTTGTGACCATGTAAATAAATTTCTACTCTTTTGGCCTAGTGTAAAGCCTGGAAAAAAATATAGTCCCTTGTGGACACGGAGGTCCACCCTTAAAGAATCCGTGCTACCCGAAAAGGAATTAGTCGTGCTGCAAAGTGGGTCCGAAACCTAGATTAACCATAATAAAAAATAAAAGAAGTTCTACTTAAAAATATGAAGTTTGATTGCAGAGTGGAAGAGTGGCTTTTCAGAATCTGAGGAATATGTTTCAGGTTTGTAATGTTTTATTATTTATGCAAACTGCATTCACCAGCTATTTATATTTTAAATTTTATTCGCTTTTCCTTATTTTAATTTTCTAGAATTTTATTAAAAATAGTTGCATAATTGAAGTTTGATTGCAGAGTGGAAGAGTGGCTTTTCAGAATCTGAGGAATATGTTTCAGGTTTGTAATGTTTTATTATTTATGCAAACTGCATTCACCAGCTATTTATATTTTAAATTTTATTCGCTTTTCCTTATTTTAATTTTCTAGAATTTTATTAAAAATAGTTGCATAATTGAAGTTTGATTGCAGAGTGGAAGAGTGGCTTTTCAGAATCTGAGGAATATGTTTCAGGTTTGTAATGTTTTATTATTTATGCAAACTGCATTCACCAGCTATTTATATTTTAAATTTTATTCGCTTTTCCTTATTTTAATTTTCTAGAATTTTATTAAAAATAGTTGCAAAAGTGTTTGTGACCATGTAAATAAATTTCTACTCTTTTGGCCTAGTGTAAAGCCTGGAAAAAAATATAGTCCCTTGTGGACACGGAGGTCCACCCTTAAAGAATCCGTGCTACCCGAAAAGGAATTAGTCGTGCTGCAAAGTGGGTCCGAAACCTAGATTAACCATAATAAAAAATAAAAGAAGTTCTACTTAAAAATATGGTAGTTTTTAGCTAATAAGTTCACATGTAGTTGGTTTCGGAGACTGGGGCATTTGGAAAGAATCACGGGTACCGAGTCATAGGAACCTGAATTATGGAATTAATTTTTTTTGAGAAGTTGGATCAGTTGGTTGAGCCAACATCTGAGCGGCTGTTAGGTGAGATCGCGTGACCTATGAATGCGCCTTGAGAGAGGTGGGGGTTGTCGGTTGAGATTGTTGGGAAGCCGACTTTTTTGAAAGAAAAGTTGTTGCAATGTCAAGGTACATAAGGGGTAGATTTATTCTTGCAAGTTTAATAGGAAAGGGAAAAGACATTGTATTTGATAGAGGTGGAATTCAGAAGTTAGAGAATTTGGAGAGATATATAGTTGTAAAATTTGTATATATCTATATTATGAACAATTGGGGCTTTATATATAGCCGTTGCACAGTAACCGCTGCTAACTACCAGAATTACAATAATAGTCCCTCATCTTCTAGACTTATTTATTCTATAGCTAAAGTACTAAAACACAATATTCAACACAATATTAACTACTAAAACACTTTATATTGTAACAATACTTCCCCCTTATAAGATTTTTGACCTCAAAAATCGAAAGTAGGGAATCCGATCTTCATTTCAGCAAGAACCTCCCAAGAAGCTTCCTCCACTTACAACCCATCCCAATGAATCAATACTTGAACTGCAGCCTTGCCCTGCTTCTTAATCACACGTTTATCGAGTACAACTCTAGGTTGCAGTAAAAACCTTGGAGGGGAACACTTTGAGGAAGAGGACCATGAGCTCTCTTCAGCAATGATACATGAAATGTATTATGAATCTGGGCAGATGAAGGTAGGTCCAACTAGGTCCAACTGATAAGCCACCTTCCCCAATTTTTTCAGAATAAAAAATGGGCCAAAGTACTTTGGAGAGAGTTTTCTGTTGTGATGGGACTTCAAAGACTGCTGAGCAAATGGATGCACTTTCACAAATACCCAGTCCCTGCTGCAAATTCCCTGTCATTCCTATTATTATGAGCCTGCTGCTTCATTCTGTTTCTTGCAACTTCCAAATTAGACTTCATCTTTTGAATCATTGCTTCCCTGTCCCTATGTAACTCTTCAACTGCAGCTAGCAGTATCCCCAGGTATATAAGGGATATGCAAATTTGGTTTAACCCCATATAAAGCTTCATGAGGACTCATTTTGATGGAAGAATGCCAAGTACAGTTATACCACCACTGAGCTAGGGGTAACCATTTCAACTAGTGAAGAGGTGAATCCATGCACATACTTCTGAGATAGCCTTCCAAACATCTATTTAAAACCTCTGTCTGACCATCAGTTTGTGGATAATAGGCAGATGACATGGTCAATTCCACTCCTTGGAGTCTCATAAATTCCTTCCAAAATTGACCGAAGAAAATTGAATCTCTGTCACTCACAATGGTAGAGGGACAACCATGGAGCTTGTAGATATTATCAAGGAAAACCTTGGCCACAGTGGCTGCTGTATAAGGATGATTCAATGGAAGAAAATGGCCATATTTGGTAAGTCTGTCCACCACAACCAAGACAGTATCCTTTCCATTAACTTTTGGCAGTCCAGATATGAAATCCATGGCTATGTCAGAGAAGATGGACTGAGGGATTGGCAATGGTTGTAACAACCCTGGAGAAGCAACTGTTTCATACTTGGATCTTTGGCAGACTGTGCATTCTCTGACAAAACTCTTAACATCTTTAGAGCATTTTTTCCAATAAAATAGTTCCTTTAATTTCATCAATGTAGGAACTATACCAGAGTGTCCACCAACTGGAGAAGAGTGACAATAAGCCAATATATCCTTCCTCAAAACTGGATCCTTAGCAATCAATAACTTCCCCTTCCTTTTCAGTGCTTTGCCATCCCAAGACTTGTTTGGAACTACTTCACCTTGTTCCAATTTATGGATTAACTCTTTCAACTCTTCATCATTTTGCCAAGAACTTTGTATTTTATCCCACAATAAATCATCTAAAGAGCTTACCCCCATTTGCATGATAGTTGCACCATGAAGCCTGGATAATGCATCTGCAGCCCTATTTTCCACCCCTTGCTTATATATGATTTCATAATCATATCCCATCATTTTAGCCAACCATTTATGTTGCAGAGGTGTGACAATTTTCTGCTCTAAAAGATAATGTGGTCAGTTTTAATCAAGAAATGATTATTTGCCAAGTAATGGTGCCACTGTTTTACTGCTAAAATAATGGCCAACAGTTCCTTTTCATAGACTGACCACTCTTGTTGCTGCTTGAAAGAGACTTACTGATATATGCAAGTGGGTGTCCCTCTTGCATCAAAACTGCACCAATTCCCTTAGAGGAAACATCAGTTTCTATGACAAAAGGTTGAGAAAAATTTGGTAATTTCAGAACTGGTGAGGTGATGAGTGACTGTTTCAGCTTATCAAATGCCAATTGTGCAGTTTGGCTCCAAGCAAACCCATCCTTCTTAAGCAAACCAGTCAGTGGTTTAGCAATAACTCCAAAATTCCTCACAAATCTCCTATAATAGCCAGCCAACCCTAGGAATCCTCTCAACTGTTTGACATTAACAGGCACTGGCCATTCTTGCACAGCCTGTATCTTTGCTGGATCAATAGATACACCCTCTTTTGTGATTATATGGCCCAAGTATTCAACCCTTTCTCCTGCAAAGGTGCATTTAGACTGTTTTGCCTTTAAGCTATTCACCCTCATTAGTCCTAAGACTGACTCCAAATCTGTCATGTGTTGAGTCCAGTTACCACTATACACTAATATATCATCAAAGAATACCAGTGCACATCTCCTTAGAACCTCCTTAAAAGTGTGATTCATCAATGCTTGGAAGGTTGCAGGGGCATTGGTCAACCCAAATGGTAACACTAAGAATTCATAATGTCCCTGATGTGTTTTAAAAGCAGTTTTATAGATATCTTCTTCATGCATTCTTATTTGATGATATCCTGATCTTAAATCCAACTTGAAAAACACACTAGCTCCTTGTAACTCATCCAACAGTTCTTCAATCAATGGTATGGGAAATACATCCTTAATTGTGGATTCATTCAACCTTCTATAATCAATGCACATTCTCCAACTCCCATCTTTTTTCTTAACTAGCACTACTGGTGCTGCAAAAGGGCTTTGACTGCTTCTAATTACCCCAGAATCTAACAATTCCTGAGTCATTTTCTCAATGACATCCTTCTGCAATCTTGGATATCTATATGGTTTTAAATTCAGCTCTTTAGTTCCTTCTTTCAAATGAATCCTATGATCAATCTCCCTTACTGGAGGTAATCCCTTTGGAACCTCAAAAATATCAGCATAATTTCGTCAATAATGCCTCTTAACTCTTTCTGTTTTGTGTCATCAGACTGCAATTGATCTATCTGTGGTTGAAACAAGCATTGATCTTGCATACTATTGTGTATGGCAAACAATTGAGCCTGTGCCACATTACTCTGATTAGCCAACAGAGATGTCATCTTCTCCATTGAACACATACTCATTCCTTGTTGAGGAATCCCTTTTAACACAAAATCCTTCCCATCTATGCTGAACTTCATAGTTAAAGTATTAAAGTTCCGCACAATGTCATTCAAGGGAGCTAACCATTGAACACCTAAGACCACATCATAATTGGTCAACTCTATCACCAACATATCTGCCTTATACCAATTCCCTTGCATATTCCACTCAAATTCTCTACAGAAAGTAGCACAGTCCATACTATTTCCATTAGGTATGGCTACCAACACATTTGAAATTTGAGTTGTGGCACTCCTTAACCTTGCAGCCATGGTGCTGCTCAAAAAGTTATGAGTGGATCCACTATCTATGAGTATGTGCAGATTCTGAGTGCCATGAGTTCCCTGGATTTGCATTGTATGAAATGATGGGATCCCCATTATTGCATTAAGTGAAATTTGAGGCTACACTGGCACAATTTCATTTCCTTTAACTACTTCCTCCCCAGTTTCCTCACAATCCTCCACCTCTATGAGGAATAATTGTTTCCTTCCTTTACAAATCTTATTGTGGCCTGCCACAAACTTCTCACTGCAATAAAAGCATTCACCTCTGGCTCTCTTCTCCTCTATCAACTTATTAGAGATCTTCTTAGGCACTAAAGCTGTGGAAGTATTACTAGTGGAAGGAGAGGGCAAAAGAGGCTGTTTGGCATTACTAGTGGTGTATTAGTCTTATTATTCATACTCTTAAAGCCATAAGTGCTACTAAATCCACCAAACCTTCCTAGCTATTGAGTTGCCTGATTTTGCAGCTTACCTAATGAGTAGGTTTCTCTTAATGTTTTTGGCTTAAACATCCTAACAATGCTCTTAATCTCAGGCTTAAGTCCTTCAACAAACAAACTAATAGCATATTCTTCACAAATAGTCACCTTATTTAACAAAGCATCAAAAGCATCGCAATAATCATCATAATCACCTGTTTGAGTCAAAGCTTTCAAAGCTCCCATGGCGTCCTCAATGAGTGTCTGAGCAAATCGAGCAGTAATTGCTCTCGAGTATTCGTTCCAGCCTATATCCTCCATTGTTTTGCCGCTTGATCTCATATACGCCTAATGCCATTGTAGTGCTCGTCCTTCCATGTGAATAGCAGCGTATCAAACCTTCTTGAATTCTGGTGTATCATCAATAGAGAAGAAGTGATCACACTTGTAATTCCATCCTTCAACATCATCGCCGTTGAATTTCGGAAAATCGATCTTCGCTAAACGATGTGTATTGCTACGATCATCTTCACCGTGAACGATGACTTGCCGTTGTTTCTCCATTATTGCGAAGTTTCTGGTTAATGTTTCTACAAAAGATTCGAGTGAAATGATAGTTTCTTGTGCTGTAGCTAACTCCTTCTGTAACCGCTCCATGTCTTGAGCTTGATTTCTGGTATTAGTCATGGTGAATTAGATTTTCTAGGGTTTTGTGATTTTTTTGTATATATATATATTTTTTTTATATAAAATCAATCGCCGGAGAAGACGATAATGTCGGAAAAGAAATCGGAAGGTGATCGGAGTGCCACCGGAGAGAGTGGCGGTTATGGCTCTGATATCCATTGATAGAGGTGGAATTCAGAAGTTAGAGAATTTGGAGAGATATATAGTTGTAAAATTTGTATATATCTATATTATGAACAATTGGGGCTTTATAACTCCTTCTGTAACCGCTCCATGTCTTGAGCTTGATTTCTGGTATTAGTCATGGTGAATTAGATTTTCTAGGGTTTTGTGATTTTTTTGTATATATATATATATATTTTTTGTTTATAAAATCAATAATATATATTATATATATATATTATATATATATATTATATATATATATAATATATACACTAAATTACATTTTTATTTTAATACGTTTAAAAATTACAATTTTAACCTTAAAGTTGGCAACATTTTGCAATCAAGGTCCTTCCCCTAGACGGCGTTCGTTTTTTGCCGTTAACGTACGCACGTGCGAAACACGTGAGGGTATTAATGTCATTTCCTTGTTACACCCGAGGGACTAAAAGTGAAAAACGTGACATGTTTAGGGACGAAAATTGCAAAAACTCTTATGTTCTTCTTCTTCTGCTGCTGCTTTTCTCCTCCTGTGATACATGTCTTGATTGATCTCAAAAAAGATCTTATCTTCTGCTGCTGCTGCTGCCAAACACCACCCAGTCTTTCTTATTAATTCGATCGGAGATATATTGATTTCAAGAAACAGGATCGAGGTTGATTTCAAAAAACTCTTATTTATAATATATATATATATAAATATATATATTTATATTCATCATATATACTGTTTTATATATATATAAACTAGGGGTGAGCAAAAACCGAGCAGTAAAACCGAAAACCGAAAAAACCGAACCGAGAAAACCGAACGAAACCGATTGGTTTGGTTTTGGTTTTCTAAAAACCGAACGTATCGGTTGGGTTTCGGTTTTAGGTGAAAACCGACCCAAACCGAACCAAAAACCGAAAAACCGAACCGACAAAACCGAACCGAACCGAATATGTTAATATTTATTTATAACTATTACCTATAATTAGTGAATATGTTAATATATTTAAACTTTTTGCTTTTTATGTACAAATTAAAATCAATAATATAATTTATTTGAAAATGCATAACAAAATCAATTCATTTTATACAATACCAAGTTTAACACCTACAAAATATGACTTCTTTGGTAAAGAATATCTGTATACTTTAGTTTTCTTATCATAATTTTTTGTTTAGTAACTAAATTTATTTTGTAACTATTTTTGTTAAATGCTTTTACTCTAGGTTATTTAATTCGATTTTAGTTCAAAGATGAAAATGTTAGAAAATGATGTTCTGATGAATCAAATGAAAGGTGCTTAATCAAATTTTGATCTCAACATCGAAGAAAATTAGTAGAAAACTTGCCCAGTTGCATCATTAAATTAATGAAACTAACATCTTGATGAGATAGACATTAAAAGTTTTATGTATTATCTAATATTTTAAAAGCAAGAAAAAAAAACCGAAAACCGACCCAAACCGAACCGAAAAACCGAAAAACCGAACCGAACAAAAACCGAAAAACCGAACGTATCGGTTTGGGTTTCGGTTTTAGGTGAAAACCGACCCAAACCGAACCAAAACCGAAAAACCGAACGTATCGGTTTGGGTTTAGGTTTTAGGTGAAAACCGACCCAAACCGACCCATACTCACCCCTAATATAAACATCCTTTCTTCCCTTTCAAACATCCGGCCACCACCACTGTGATCAACCACCGCAGCGCCACCACCCATTCAGGTCCGACCATCACTAATTTTCACAAACCATATAAACAATAATATCGTATTTGGAAACGATGATACATACCAAACATTTCATAATCCTCCTTTCTAAATGATCACAGGGCAGGCGTGTTTAAGAACACGACGGAAGTTCGTCCCTCCTTTCTCCCACCCCAGCCGCGTTATTTTAGGGTTTATGGTGTTGCAATTCAATATACGCGTAAGATCGAAGCATACCGTAAAAAATTATAGGGTTTGTATATATATATGTATAGTTATTTCGTTAATTCATTCATTCAAAAATTTATAGTTTTTGCAGCGGAAGAAAAAGAAGAAGAAGATAAGAGTTTTTGCAATTTTCGTCCCTAAACATGTCACATTTTTCACTTTTAGTCCCTCAGGTGTAACAAGGAAATGAAATTAATACCCTCACGTGTTTCGCACGTGCGTACATTAACGGCAAAAAACGAACGCCGTCTAGGGGAAGGACCTTGATTGCAAAATGTTGCCAACTTTAAGGTTAAAATTGTAATTTTTAAACGTTAGGGACGAAAAGTGAAAACTGCCAACTTTAAGGTTAAAATTGTAATTTTTAAACGTTAGGGACGAAAAGTGTAAAAGCTGCCAACTTTAGGGACGAAAAGTGTAATTTACCCTTTATTCTATAGCTAAAGTACTAAAACACAATATTAACTACTAAAACACTTTATATTGGAACAGTATTCTTTCAATAGGTTGACTCTAATTTAATCTTATGCTCTACAAGTATATGTAAGGATAGTGAAATCGGAAAGAAGATGAATAATCTTGCAAGAACGATTTTTTTAGTTTGTTAGGATTGTTTATGAAGCAAAAGATAGCTTTCAGATTCTTCAAGTCGGATTAAATTGAAATGGCTATATTTGAGGTGAAAGAAACAGGATAGTTAGCTTAGAAGCAACTGCCGATATTTCAAGATACCATGACTGTTTGATTGTTTAGTGAATTCGTGAAGGAAAATGAAGAGTGAACGTAGTTGCATTTGGTCACTTGGAGATGTCATTTTACTTGGATTCTCTTGAGTAATATGTGATTGATATTAAAATACACAAGGAAGATGAATAAGTAGAATTTACTAATACAGCTTATATAATGTAATGGCTGACAGTTCTTAGAATCAATGGATAGATGCTCAATAGTTTGACCTGTATATAGACCCATTACTTTCACATTAGCCCATTAGGAAACAAGACTTCTAGCATTATATGATATCGCTGGTTCGTTTAGATCCATTTAGGTCATCTGATTGCTTTTTTGTTATACATTATTGATGGAAAATGGTAAATGTTATCTAGTGCCTGTCATGGTCAATAATTTTGCAACACCTCAAAATTTGGTTAATACTCAGTAACTAAGCATCTTCTTCCAACCACTTAGAGATACAAAGATTTTGGTTTGTGAGTTCTTACTTTGATCACGTTGGTTGTAGTGGCATATAATTTCTTATACACTTTAAAGTAGTCTTTCAAATAATGTTGTGTGGAGTCACTTTGTTAGTCCCTTTGTTTCACAGCAGTAAAAACTTTTGGAGAAAATTACATTTTTGGTTCCTCAAGTTGGCAGGATTTTCAGTTATTGCCCTTAAGTGAATTAATTACAGAAAAACCCTGAAGTTGATCAATTTTTTCACTTTTCACTCCGTGACTAACAGCCGTCTATTAGGTTCGTTAAGTGAGAGGCAGATTCGTCATTTCACTATGATCCTTTTTTCTTCTTCTTCCAAACTCAAACACAAACCCAGATTCGTCAGCTTTTGCAGAAAACGAAATGTCAACTGAAATCACGGCGGTCGGAAATTTGAAAATCATGTCGGAAAAATTAAAATCTAGATTTATCTCTTATTTCTTCGAATTAGAACACGAAACATGTTGCAATCGACTCAGAAATCAATCGCGCACGAACCCTAGCCAAAATAAATCTGATCTAGACTTCGCCGGAAAAACTTGACCCGCCGGAAAAACTTGTTTGAATCGAAAAGAAAGACAAAACAAAGCAATTGCACTTCGAATCCAACCAAATCTAGCCAAAACCGATCCCGATCCAAGCAATTCCGAATCCAAAACCCTTGTTTCCGATCTCAGATGTGTGTGTTTGTGTGTGTTTCTCAGTGTGTGTGTGGGTGTGCTCGGTGTGTGTTTTTCAGTTGACATTTCGTTTTCCGGCCGCCGTGATTTTCAAAATCTGGGTTTGTGTTTGAGTTTGGAAGAAGAAGAAGAAGGGATCATGGTGAAACGACGAATTTGACCCTCACTTAACGGACCTAATAGACGACTGTTAGTCACAGAGTGAAAAGTGAAAAAATTGACCAACTTCATGGTTTTTTCTGTAATTAATTCACTTAAGAGCAATAACTGAAAATCCTGCCGACTTGAGGGACCAAAAATGTAATTTTCTCAAACTTTTGGCCTCTCTACTATGGAAATACTTGATTGACCATTTTATATATTGTTTATACTCATCAACCTTACATTTACTTCAAGCAACACTTTCAGACATTTTTGACCTTAATAACCACTAACATAGTCAAGTGCCTTCTATTTTGACGGGTAAATGGGAAGGTGGGATGAAATGGTCATAACATGACATAGAATGACCAAAATTTGCTCTGCGTGATAATATGGTCGAATGACTTGAATCTTTATATTAACAGGGGCAGCAAGGAAGAGTTGGAGAAGCTGATTGTGAAATATTCTACATGCAGTCTCATGGAAGAAAGTTGGCTAGAACTCACATGCATGACTGGCTTATATTGATACTCCTAGTCTTCATAGAGATTGGCCTAAACATCATCCATCCGTTCTATCGTTTCGTGGGCAAGGATATGATGACAGACCTTAAGTATCCCATGAAGGAAAACACTGTTCCCTTGTGGGCCGTTCCTGTGAGTTTGTTTTCTCTTTGGTCCATGTATGTTTTACATATCAGTGAGAACTGTTATCAATAATGATTCTCTTATATATTTTGGCTTGCCAGCTTTATGCGGTGTTGTTGCCTATTGTTATATTTCTGTTCATCTATATCAAGAGGAGAGATGTATATGATCTACACCATGCAATTTTAGGTAACCGTAGTATATGTTTGTCTTAAAAAGATTCATGCCCGTATTCAAGTTATAGTGATTTGTATTGCTTAATGTTTATGCAGGTCTCTTATTTTCTGTACTCATAACCGGTGTCCTGACAGATGCTATAAAAGATGCCACTGGACGGCCTAGACCTGATTTCTTTTGGCGTTGTTTTCCTGATGGAGTCGAGGTATGTAACTTAAATGATAGGTTGAAAATGGCTGGGTTGGGACAGGGGTCAAAAACAGTTTGGTAAAGGTCGGGCCATGACATGAAATGCCTTTTGTCCCAAATTTTGGATTCTTCTATAAATACATAGTTTGAAATAACTACTAGGTTTTTTATTCAATTATAATATATTTAACAAAATGATTTAAGATGTTTTATGCAATAAAGATCGACTTGGTTGCTTTCGATCACTCCCTTTGTATAATAAAGAATAGTCAACACAATTACTGTATAATGAAGAATAGTCAACAATTACTGTTTCATGTTAGATTTAAGTAAGTTCTTCACAGTTTTGTAAAATTTTCAAGGATTTTAGATGTAGGAGGTGAATGGTGCAAACTGCTTACTCTAAATATTCTAATTATTTTATTTCTTCCTATATTTTGCAGAAATATGATCGGTGGGGCAATGTTGTATGTCATGGTGACTATGGTGATATAAGAGAAGGTCATAAGAGCTTCCCAAGCGGCCATTCTTCGTGTAAGAATCTACCATTTATATAGTCTCTTACCCCCAAAGTGTTATGGAGATGTAATTCGAACCATATTTAACTGTCGGGTACATTAATTCTAGTTTTTTTTTGCAGGGTCCTTTGCAGGACTAGGTTTTTTGGCATTGTATTTAGCTGGCAAAATCAAAGTTTTTGATCGTAAGGGCCATGTGGCAAAACTATGCATTGTTTTCCTCCCGCTCCTTATGGCATCTCTTGTAGCCGTTTCCCGTGTAGATGATTACTGGCACCATTGGCAAGATGTTTTTGCTGGTGGTCTTTTAGGTTAGTTTCAATATTTATCAGCATTGCACAATCGTTTAAATTATTATTTTTTTTTAGAACGGCATTCTAAGCTACTCCTAGTCCTAAATTACACGCATGCCTGGGATGAAACCCAGGACTCTCGAAAAATCCCTATTAATCCACCCCCACAAATGTGGGAAGTGGGACTCGAACCCAGGTGGATCCCCCCAAGGTTATTTTTATTTGTAATTAAAGAATATCTGCTTATGCTTATGAGTTATAGTCATGTCCTTTTTCAGGTCTTACTGTAGCCACATTTTGCTATCTGCAGTTTTTTCCAGCCCCATATCACACTGAAGGTAGTTTGTCAAGTCTTTGGGCATCTTTTAAAAAAAGGGTAATGAGGGAACTAGCCCCGGTACCACAATTGGATACCCATCGACTCACCCGTATGAGTCATATGATGCCGGTACAATACCTCCATCCTAATCCCCACATGATCTGGGCACCCCGAAGGATCGAACCCGCGTATTTAAACTTCACATGTGGGTCTAGGCTTCATTGGTTCTTTGGGCATCTTTTTGAAATCTGTATTCATGTTTCTTTTAATAACTTCATTTTTGGCTTCAGGGTGGGGTCCATATGCTTACTTTCGTGCTCTAGAAGAGAGACGTTCTAGTAGAAGGGTAGAACGTTCTGTAGATGAAGTTGATGATCATGCTGTCGAGATTCCAGATCTAAACCAACAATTTGGCCAGAACAACAATGGGCGCGGGCTTGTTCCCAATTTAGATTATCAGTCTAATTCCTTGCAAACTGATGTAGAATCGGGTAAAGTATGATCTTCGCCTGAATAAATGGTAGACTCTAGCTGTTACTAGCTTTGTTGATGAAGCTCTTGTGCATGAAGCTTAGTTGGTACTTGTAGAGGAAAATGAAAGGGAGTGGTATATATCTTTTAGATCACCCGATGTGTGAAAGGTTGTAAAAACCTTTTGAGATTTTTCGGTTACTTGAGTTAATGACTCTATATTTTGAGTAATGTTAGTGCGTCTTGTTATTGTGACATTTCTATACTACTTTGAATGGGGGCAAGTGTGAGTCCTAAAAACTTGCTCATAAATGCTATATTAGCTTTAATACCCATACGAATATACGATTGACTATATATATATATATATATATATATATATAAAATCATCAACGGGTGGATTCCCAATCAGTGATTCCATTTTCTAAAAAAATCCACCCACAATGATAATCCTAATCTTTAAATGATTGATCAATATCTCACGCCCTTACATAAGACCCCTATGGGGATTGTCATGTGGTGGATAATCAGAGTAGGACCTGAAAACACAAAGGGAAAAGCTCTTTAAGTGGGTGCAAAGAGAGTCCTTTGCGTACAACCTTTGACATGAAAATAAATATAGTGTATATGGGAATATGGGGTAGCATAGAATAAAAGATTAGAACGTATAAGGTGAATTTGAGTTGGGTATATAAAATCCGATCAATCTATATGTATGTATAGTTCTCAAATGCCTCACCGTCCAACATGTATGTCTAATATTGGGTGAATATGTTGTTGTTTCCTATGTTCATTGGAAGGAAAGGTAGGGCTTTAAATACCAATATTAGTATCTATTACTGACAACACTTTTTTTTATTATCCGTAATCAATAGTCATATTTTACAAATCGCAATCAACTCACTTTACGATATCATGATTTAACACATTGAATAAACACTTCATGATATCACCCTTTTACCGTTTTAACTATTTAACTTTAACTTAATAATAATAGTACTTACTTAGTTACTTACCATATCGAAAATTAAATACGCAAAATTAACCATATTAGGGTTTAATCGTAACTCAATTAAAACCATTAGGTTTACGTTCAATATTGATTGGTTTCACGCTTAACTAAAGCCGTCACATTTTGTTTACCAAATCCGACCCGAATCCATCAATCTGATCCGGTTTTTAAAACATTAAAATCCTAACCACAACATCAAAACCCTAATTTATCATACACAACACCTAAACATTAAAAAAAAACACCTAAACATAAAAAAATAAATATATAAAACATTACAAACCCTAAGTTTTCTAAAAAACCATCATCATGTCAGTCGAAAGGGTGAAGGATTCAGCAATATCCTCTGCAGCATCGGCGATCGTCCCCGTCGCTAACGGTAACGGACTAGCGCCGTCGAACGCTAACTACCGGCTACGGCTGAACCCTAATCAAGACCACAAGGCGGATGATTATGACGATTTAGGTATCGAGTTCACTCCGTTGCTTTTCAGCTCATTGGAGAGATATTTGCCGCCAAATCTGTTGAATGTACCTAGAGATACTAAGTATAATTATATGCGAGATATTTTGCATCGTTATTCTACTGATGTTGATCGTTCCAGAGTGAGTGTTCCTGTTCTTCTAATTGTCATTATTAATTTCATTCAATCTGATATATATCTGTATATATATGTATGTATATGTATGTATTTTAGTTTAGATGTATTTCGTTACGAAATTCTGAATCATTTTATTGCTGCTATGTTTGAATTTAGGATTTTCATTGGTTGATTAGGGTTTATTAAGTTGATATGATGTATCTTGTGACCTTAGAGCTTGCGGTAGTTCGTAGCTAGGCAGGCTGACCTGGGGGAACACAACCTGTATATATATATATATATATAGCATATCAAACACTAATAACTTAGGAATGTGGCTATTGTTGTTAACCCTGCTTAAGATTCGGAAGGAATGTTCGCATGAAAATTCAGGCTGTAAGCTTTCTAGGAAATATGTAGGTATAATGAGGCTATCAACAGAGTGTTCTCTGTTTTCACACATATAGTTGCTTGGGGACTTTGTGCGTAATGTGAATTGACTATTGATTGTATGCTGAGAGCGAAATTGATTATAAGTTAAAAGAGCATTGCATTCTGTAATAAGTGTCTTTTTAGAGGGGTAAAATCCATTAGCTTCTAGTTTTACATAATATAGAATAGGTTTTATAACAAAACATGACTTTATGGAGGTAATTAGTTTCTATTTGGGTTTTCTTGTATACAAAAAAAGATGTCGGTTTATGTTGTTAATTTGTTATGAAACTTTTCAGTAATCTAATATTGGTTCGTATTGTAGTTTATAATTGATGACTACTTGATTAGTATATGAAAGCATGATAACGAAAATGTGATGATAAAAAATTGAAAAATGACTGCATAGTGTGTTTGAAGAAAAAGAGCAAATATGCCATAGATATCAAATCTTATTTTTATATCTTATTGTTTAGTTCCATTTTGATATGTTTTCATAGTGTTTATACTGGATATTATCTTAAGCTTAAGTTAAATGTGTTTTCATTGTTGATGATTATTTTCTTCCGCATTCATTTCAACAGGAGCAGAGGCACAAAGAGTACAGGCAAAAAATTGTATCCAATTATCAGGTAAATTATGATGTGATCTCCAATAGAAGGTTGTTTATTGGTTGATGTTTTTTTGATGGAGCATACATGTCATAGTTCACATAAAGATGTCTTGTAACATTTTTAAGCTCAGTTTTATTTCTTGAACATTTGCTAATATTATAAAATGAACTGAATGGATATTATTTTTGTGGGGCCAAATGCCGACATTCATAGCCATTAAACTTCACATGCCAACTTAATGATAAGCTGCACTAGGATGTACTTTTCTAGATTGTTTTGTACATTTATTCCATAACTTCATTAACTGATATGCAAATTTGTTTCTCTTATCAGCCTCTGTACAAAGAACTTTATAAAATGAATTCTTCAATGTTTTTCGTCCCATCATTTTTGAAGGCATTCAGTGCCAATGACAAGGAGAGAGATCAAAGTATTAAAAGCATAATGTCCGAACCCACTCCAGGAATCTACACATTTGATATGTTGCAGCCACATTTCTGTGAAATGTTGCTAAGTGAGGTATTAACTAGCTCGGTATTATAACCCTGTCTTCAGGTACTTTAGTTCTTATGTTTTCTTATCAGGTTCTGATTGCTTAGGTAGAAAATTTCGAGAAGTGGGTCCATGAAACAAAATTCAGAATCATGCGTCCGAATACAATGAACAAATTTGGGGCCGTTCTTGATGACTTTGGCATGGAAGTCACACTTAACACGTTGATGGAAGACTTCATACGCCAAATCTCTAAAAGTAAGTTCTATTACTGGCTGTCGGTTGAAAACAGGTTGATTCAGGAATGGGTAATAAGCTCTAAACCCACCCCTTTCTTATGTATGAAGAATCAGTCATTCTTAATCTGAAAAGGCACCTCCCATGACCCAACCCATCTTGTATAATTTTCTCTTTCAATCTCTCGTCTCTAATTTTGCCCGACGTGCCTCTTACAGCTTTTATGCCTTTCATACATATGCAGTTTATTTCCCTGATGTTGGAGGATATTCTCTTGATTCCCATCATGGATTTGTGGTCGAGTATGGACTGGATAGAGATCTTGACCTGGGTATGTGATAACTGGAATTTCCGTTTTCTTAAACTTAATATTGTTATTGGTACATCTGTTAATAATCTCACCCCGTTGCCTTTTATTGATCTTGAACACTTGTATCTCTCCTGTTGTAGGTTTTCATGTCGATGACTCAGAAGTAACCCTGAACGTATGCTTGGGAAAGCAGTTTACTGGTGGGGAGTTGTTTTTTAGAGGTGTGCGATGTGAGAAACATGTGAATGGCGAAACATATCCTGAAGTACGTAAATTTTTTTTTTGTAATGTTTTTTTATCTGTTTCTAAATTCATAAAAAATTGTTCTTTATATAAATACACAGGAAAATTTTGATTACCATCATGTCCCTGGACGTGCACTAATTCACCGGGGTCGTCATCGACACGGTGCTAGAGCAACCACATCCGGGCATAGAATTAATTTACTGCTGTGGTGCAAAAGGTATGTGATTTTCCAGTTTTGCACTTTTTTTTTTAATTGTGTCCTCTTGTTTACTTACTAAATTTGAACCTTTTTTTGTGCAGTTCTGTGCATAGAGAATTAAAAAAACATAAGAAGGATTTCTTAAGCTTTTGTGGGGAGTGCAAAAGGGAGAAGAAGGGAAGGCTTCTTCAGTTTATGGCCGCAAGAAAAAAGGTAATACTCTCGTCACTTTTTTTAATTTTTTTTTTGTTTTTTAATTTTTTTAAAACTTTTCAAAGCTTCTATGAGTTAATGGTTGGCCTCTTTGATGCTATCAGGAGTTGCTTGTAGGTGAAGGGGAAGCTTCTTCTTGAACCTGCTAGAAGATTGTGAACGTGGTTAATTTTCACCATGTTTTAATATCTTTGTAAAGTTAGGTTTTTTTAAAAAGCCAAACCACATAAAAAGCCGTTTAGCTTCTCATCTTTTGTATGGTCATAAATATGTAATTGTAATGGATTGTTGTTTATTGAAATCATGTGATGAAATTTTGTTTGTTAGTACACAAATATGTTTTATGTTTCTGACCTTGTTTGGAACTGAAGACATATGCCTTGTGATCTTGGTTCTGTAGTTCCTATAGTTTTCATATTATGCCTTTAGTTTGTTTTGATCAGGTATATTTTGGTTATTTAAAACCGAATCAATCCGGAGTCAACGACAGAAGGTATAGGAGTATGAACAAGAGGTTAGATGTTAGAACGGACTAAACTGAGTAATCAGTCTGGAGCTTAACTAAGCATGTTTGGTTCATTTTGTGGTTCTTAATTATTTGGGTTGGTTTTAAACGCTCAAGTCCTGAACCAAAGCAGTTTGTGTAAATGAAATTACCGGTTATGTTTTAGGATTAAAGTTGCAAGTCAACAAGGCGTAGTACTTTCAATAAGAGATGCGTAAAACAGTTTAAAGTCACTCCAGATTTAATGAAATTGAAGAACTTAACTTGGATAGGATCACACCATATTACCAGTACCTGTTTGCTTTGTTTATTTTTTCCCTCGATTTTAATTTCTGATACAAAGATGCAACTAAAAATATGCATGATATAGAGTATATAATTTCAGATATATAACCTGAACAAATAAGTATAATTCTTTTTGGATCAGTTCATATAAATAATAGGCATTATAAGATCACAGGTTTCTTGGACTAATATGTTTCTTTCATGGCCAATTACTAGTGTCCAGTGTACTTCAATTAACCATTGATGAAACACTTGCTGGTATGTTGAAACTCGAGTTTAAAGATAAGAAAAACTGACATTGAAGACATCTTAAGGAGACCAGCATGTTATGAAAACCCCCAATCAATCGGAATGCCACCATGAAATGTGAGTTAATGTTGGAATAAACATGATTCGATTCAAGTAATAATACTCACCAGATGATCCCGTGGAATCTGTAAAGGCATTAAACATAGTTGTCATTGATTTCGGGTTCTCAAAACAAGGTGATTGAGTAATAATGGGATGAGTAATTCGGCTGAAACGTGATGCACGAATTTAGTGAGGAGAGACACACGAATTTGATTAAGAGTTATGTATATGATTAACCTAAACTTAGGGTTAACGGCTCTCTATTTATAATGAGAGTATTTACACATTCTACCCCTTTGGTGTTTAATGTGTGCACCATTAGTCCTCTTAGTTACAATCACCTAATGGGAAACCCTATAGTATGTCTCTAAGAGTAAATACGCCCATCATATATTTACTAGACATAGGGATTTCAGTTATCGTCAATTATCATATCAGGAATGATAAATGATCAGTGACAATCACACTAACGTGGTTCCGACAGTTAATCCATATGAAAGAGCATTTGCCACAGGAGAGGAGGGCATGTGAACTAACAACGCCTCGAACAAGTTGGAGTACCGGCTAAAAGGTTTTAGTGAGAGGAAACTAACTTTTGTTGTGGTGAATGGTAACTCTCATTTTTAGAAGAGAATTTACCAATTGACAAGGAAAATGATTAATCAACATAATTCATATGTCTAAAAATCAACCTAAAACCTTAAGAATTGGACACGTGAAATTCACTAAATTTCTTTCCTAATTTTATCCCTTAATTCATCCACATGTCATCATCCTATGATTAGGTTGATGTTTAGGCACATGAGTTAGATTGATCTATCATTATCCAATTGACAAACATGATCCCATCCCAAAAACGAAACAAATTTTTTCCCAAATTTTTTTTCCATCATAAATTAAATATTCGTATTATCTGGTTAAGTAAGACTATATACTGTTAATTAACTTATTGTAATTGACACTCATTACGCTGCTAATCGGTAGCATATTTGTTGGAACACTCCTATTCAATCCTCACGTGCTACAATTCTAAAATTAAACGATTTGCTTGACTCGTTATAAAAAATAAAAACGTTTTGAATATAGTCATGTTTATCTTTTATTGGACAAACAATCTTTTACAAAGACCTAATAAAAAAGTAAAGTGGTAAATAAAATGAAAATGTATTGTCGACAAAAATGTGTCAGCTAGTATATGAGTTTAGTATATCGAGTTTAAAAGTCTTGCTGATGCGACGTTAACTAGTACTTGTAAATTCTAGAATAAAGCATAGAGAGTGTGCTCTAATAATAAAAATGAGAAGCTGGGGGACTCAACAAGTAAATTCTATAGGTTTGACTGTTTAAGCAAGCAGCCATAAACCCTAAATTCCCAAAACCTCACTTATCCTCAGCAATTCACAGCATACAAACTAACAACCAAAACAAATCGTGATGAAGCTATTTTCCGACAACGACGGCGGCGAAGATCCCGCCGGCGACATATCAAAAATTGAAATCAACGATGAATTTGCACGGCGGTTCGAGCACAACAAAAAGCGAGAAGATTTGCAGCGGTTCGAAGAGCTTAAAAAGAAAGGTATTATTGATTCAGAGAATGATTCTTCATCTTCTGAAGAAGAAGATGATGATGATATTGTTAATTATTCAAGTAAGAATGATTTGAAGTTTTTTGATGCTTTAATTAAAGTTAGAAATAAGGATCCTATTTTGAAAGAAAAAGAGGCTAAGTTATTTGATGATTCTGATACTGATGAGGATAATGAGATTAATGATAATGAAAATGATGATGTAAGTAAGAAGAAAAAGAAAAAAATGTATTTGAAAGATGTGACTGCAATGCATTTGCTTGAAAATGGGCCGGAATTTGAGGATGTGGAGGAGAATAAGAAAATGAGTTATAAAGAGGAACAAGAGGCGTTACGGAAGGAGTTTTTGGATGCGGCCGAAAACGAGGAGGATGAAGGAGAGCTTTTGAAGGTGAAAGATGGGAAAGAAGACGAGGAAAGTGAGGACGGAGAGTATGTGAAGAAGTTAGATGAGTATTTTAAGGAGGACGAGAAGTTGGATGAGAACGAGAGGTTTTTGAAGGATTATTTTAGGAAGAAGATGTGGTTGGCGAAGGATGATGGGGGTAAGAGTAAAGGGTTGGATATTGATGATGGATTTGATGTGTCGGAGGACGAGGAGGCGTTGGAGGATCAAGAGGATTACGAGAGGGAGTTTAATTTTAGGTTTCAGGAGAATGCAGGGGATAGAGTGTGGGCGTATTCGAGGACATTTGATGGGGTGAGGAAGAAGGAGAATGGTAGGAAGGTGCAGAGGAAGAATAAAGAAGAGAGGATGGCGCAGGTGGAGACTGAGAGGAGGGAAGAGTTGAAGTATTTGAAGAATTTGAAGAAGAAAGAGATGAATGAGAAGATTAGGAAGATTAGGGAGATAGCGGGATTTAAGGAAGATGAGGATTGTGCGTTGGATGAACGTGATCTTGAGGAAGAGTTTGATCCCGAAGAGTATGATAAAAAGATGAAGAAGGCGTTTGATGATAGTTTTTATGAAGCAGAAGATGTGGATCCTGAGTTTGGTAGTGATGAAGAAGATGGTGAGTTGGAAAAACCGAATTTTGATGCTGAAGATGATTTGCTTGGTCTTCCGAAAGGGTGGGATGAAAAGTTTGGTACGGGTGATGGTTTTTTGGCTACTAGAGAAAGAACCTTGAAAAACAAGGTTGCAAATGGAGGGCATGATGAACAAACGAACGATGATGATGAAGAAGATGAAGCAGAAGAAGCAGAAGAAGAACCAGTTATAGAAGAACGTAAAAAGAGAAAGCGGAAAACTTCCAAGTTAGAAGAGGAACTGATAAAGAAGGAGTTAGAAGAATATTATAAACTGGATTATGAGGATACTATTGGAGACTTAAAGACAAGGTTTAAATACAGGCCTGTTAACAAGAACACTTATGGGTTAAAACCAAAGGAAATTTTAGTAGTGGATGATAAGGAGTTGAATCAGTTAATCCCTTTGAAAAAATTGGCAACATACAGGGAAGACGACTTCGTTGTTCCTCGTAATAAAATAAAAGAACAAAAGCAGAGGATTAGATCTCTTCTTAAAGGGGAGTCATCTAATGGTCCTGACAATGGCAGCAAGAGGTCCAGACATGATTCTGATGGTCTTGACAATGGCAGCAAGAGGTCCAAACATGACGACGGGGATGCAGAAACTGAAAAGCCAAAATCAGATGTGCAAAATGAAGGTCCGGAAAAACCATCTAGGAAACAACGAAGAAAGATGAAGCAAAAGGATCTTGCGCTGTCAACTTCAAGAAAAATAGCATATAACATGTTGCAACCTAAACCCAAAAACAAAAAGAAAAACAAAGCATAGGGGAGCTCTTCAAACAAATGAATATAAAGGTACTCTCTAATTGAATTAGCTTTATGGTTCGTGCCTTCTTTATCGTGGTTTATTAGGAACAAACGCTAATGTAATTTTTTTTAAAAGTGTGCAACTTTAGTTATGGTAAAGATGTCTTATAATGGTGTAAGCTTGCCCGATTTATTTAGTTAAGTTGTCAAGTTGTATTATCGTGTAGCTTTGAGCTGTAATTTAGAGCCGCTTTTAAAACTACACTAAGAATTAACAGCTACTAGAACTTTGGCAAACATAGACTGGGACGGAGAAGTGTAAGAAAAGTATTCTTAAGACTACAAGGCAGAGTTAAAAAGCATATAAGTTAGAAAATAGGGAGTTCTTTATGTTTGATCTATTTTTTTCGTTTAAAAATTAGAATCTTGATGACTTAAAAAAGCCTAATTGTGCCAACCCTTAATTTTGTGTTTAAGTATGATAAGTACACAAGCAAAGTAACTATTAAGAGAACTCAAAGGACTGGAAATCTGTATTTATAAAACAACAAGCAGTTTACATATACGTTCACTAGCTAATTCTTATGCTTAATTAACTTATTGCATTGTTGCTGTTAAATGACATTGCTGCTACTGTTAAGGAATCTGAATCACGCTGACCTGGTCCGTACTAAAATTGAATTCTCCAAATCGTTGCATAAATATACAAATATATAAGCCAAAAAGGAGCACATTTGGTTATGCCTATGCGATGATTACCGTTGCAAAGGAAAAAAAAACTACAGGAATGCCTCACACAGTAGACTGAGTTCACAGTTGTGAGAAATATCTTACCTGATTCAAAATTCCCTTCCTGGTTAATAGGTTTTTGTACACAACTTTGTTACTTTCAACATCATCAGGCCTCACACATAGAAGTAGACCGAGTTTAAAGCTGTATACAACATCAACATCCCCTCGTATAAAACCTACATTATATCTCTTTGCTCTTAATTATGATGCATTTGTTAAATTAGAGGCACATCATAAGTTATTGACACGAAAACTTGAAACTGGATGCAAATGTAAACATGAGCAACAAAGTCTCTCCTGATCTAGCTCTTCTGACCGAGTTAACATGCACATAAATCCTCTGCTGAGTATCATGATATGCTGTTATTTGTATTCATCATTCCCCCATCTGATGGTGTGTTGCCTTTATGATTTTTTACTTTCAGGATAGGTTTTTTTTTTTTATGTTTTAATCCTTTTGTATTCTAATGGTGTAGTTTAGGTACATATATTATATTCTAATTGGATGAAATGGAACAAAAAAAAATCTTGCATTTTTTCTGGCTTTCAGTCAACGAAAGGGCTTCTAGTTTTGGATATGATCTAGATGTGTTACTAAGTGTTGATATATGGACAATTTAAGTTTTCTCTCAGAGATTGCTTTATGAAACAATTAAATTCTGCAATGAGGAACACCACTGAATAGTCTGTCTACTGACACAGAAGTAAACTAAACCTTTAATATTCTTACATAGTGGCTATCATTCTCATCACAAATGAAAGTTCGCAGTTTTTAATTATATATCCGCCTGATGGGTAGGAGTTTTGTGTTAATGGTTTGTTAATGATGCTATCAATGAAATTACATTTAAAGTGGAATTGAACGAACTCTATTCACTCAATGAAATTTTAAAAGTGTTATTTAAGATACATCTGGATGAACAAGTAAAGAAAAATATTTTTGTAAAGCTGGTGCTTTAAAACGTAACAGTCTACTTGAAACCCAAAGTATTATTCAACTTTAAGTTATGACAACATAATCAGCACTTTGTTATTCCTACCTTTACTATTTCTAGTTGTTTTTTAGATTGCCCATTTTGACGTGAATGCATCTGATAAAGTTTTTAGAATGGTTGTTTTGACCTGTTACGGTTTTACCTACCCAATCCAACCCAACCTGTTGATTTTGCCACTCCACTGAACTGTAAACCAATTCTCTTAGCAAATTCGGCTTTCACTATATAATGCCTATTGCCTAACTTCTGTGAGCTATTTACACATTGGAACATACATTTCCTTCTCAAAATGTTTGGTATGTTTGAGTGTAATAGTGTATAGTTGGTTTAAGTTGAAGCAGGTAGATTTAGTTCAGGTAAGTGGTCAAAACTTGAAGTCTTTTGTACTAGTTGAAACAGGTCCCGCGCAAGTTCTATCGAATACCCACCAATTTTCCACCCAAAAGTCGCATTTCTGAATGTGTATTAATTAATCAATATCTTGTCAGAAGTTGCTCCGTTCTGTATTAACAGTGTTATCTTTGTTTAAATTCTGCAGTTTTGAGTTTGGATCAAACCATAGAGCTCTCTATAGCATGCAAGACAACCAGTAAGAGTCGCTCTCACAGGTTTATCGTTTCAAGCAGTATGCAATCTCCACCAAGTCTAATGAAATGTTGTTATTTCTAGTTTCGACTCATAAGACATTGTAGTTTTGCACCTGTTTAGAGTTGAATCATGGAATGGAGATTGTTTGTATCGAGTTTTTAGCAAACACAGTATCTGTTTTCAGCCTTTGTTATCACATTCAATCTTATATTTTTATGTATGAACCATGTAGATGTTGTCTTTTATCACAATAATCACATATAATACTTGAATGTGCAATATGGTATTTTGAATTGAATTTTTTTTCATGACTTACGGAAATAAGGGTGATAATGACAAAGTGAGATCAATCGGGCTATTTTGTTGTTTTATAGTGGAAGTTGACAGGCGTTGGAGGTGTGAAATCTGTCGATTGTTTGGTGAGATTTGTGGTGTAGGCCCCAAGGACCACCATCACCGATGTGTTTTTCTTGTTTTTTTTTAAACTCAAAATTACCAAACAACCCTCATTTGGCTATTATTGTTAGTATTTTTCAAAATAGGTTTTGCACTTTTGCTTTTAAAAAATTATGCATTTGGTTTTTCAAATTTCACTAAGCAAATAAAACTTATTTCAATCATCCTGGTGATTCGGCATTTGATGTCTTTCCAAGAGATTTCATTCCCAAGTCTCTCCATGAAAACATCTTCGTGAATGATCAGAAAAAGAGATTTAGAAACGCTAAGAGAAATGATTTTTCTTGATTTTTTTTAAACTCAAAATTACCAAACAACCCTCATTTGGCTATTATTGTTAGTATTTTTCAAAATAGGTTTTGCACTTTTGCTTTTAAAAAATTATGCATTTGGTTTTTCAAATTTCACTAAGCAAATAAAACTTATTTCAATCATCCTGGTGATTCGGCATTTGATGTCTTTCCAAGAGATTTCATTCCCAAGTCTCTCCATGAAAACATCTTCGTGAATGATCAGAAAAAGAGATTTAGAAACGCTAAGAGAAATGATTTTTCTTGATTTTTCAATATTATTGCACTAAAACTAGCAAGGATTTAGAAGAGTTCAGACATGAGAAAGTAAAAATTGTACAAGAAGGAAAAACTAAATGTTGAAATTAGACAATTGTGTCCATTTAATGTGTGGCGTTTTTATTCTGTTAAATATGATTGATTTGATTTTCTTGAAGTTGAAACGTATTGACAGGGCTTTGTGGGAGAAGGTGCATTCATTACTAATTTTCCAGATGATCCGACAATAAGCAAGGATGATGAGGTTGATTAGCGTACTATTTTTGTTCCCGGGTGATTTGTGAAGTTCAAAGAGTTCCTTCAATTTAGATGGTTTCGTGAGAGTTTACACCATGTGAGAATGTATATCCATGTCATGTCCGCAAAACTTCATTCTAGAATTAGGTGGTGTCAGGTCTTAATAAAGTGTATCTATTTTTACTGTATAAAAACAACTGAAAATTTGTGTATAGAATCTATATTATATTATAAACCATTTGAGCAGTAACTTAAAGCTTGAATTTTTAAATATTTTCTTATTTTTTGGCTTCATATTTAACGCTCTGATCAAATTTAATGCAAAATCACTTAGGTCAAAACAATAATACGTTACTATAAATTTAAATGTTAATATTACAATAAATACAAACAAACAAATCAAATAAAAATCAAATCCGTAACATAATACCATTACAATTTTTTCTCATACTCGAATATTATGGACGACATACGCTACCTCATTTGACATTTTAACTGTATCCTTACTAAACAACTGAAAACACATTCTAATATGAACATGTAGCTTCCTAGTTCCTCCTATCAAATGTGAAAAGTTATTTAAATGTTGGATAACATTTCTAATTTATAAGCAGCGTGATTTAAATGTTGCATGAGTTCGATTTTTATCTCATGCAAAAGCCAGAAATGCTCAAAACCCACAAAAAAACGAAACTCAGCAGTTTCTTTCATTATTTTTTATACCAATTTTATTTCATGTCTCATGATCTCATAATATTAAAAAAAGGGGTAAATTGGTCCTTTGAAGAAGTTGAAATGACACCTACTTCTTAAGTTATTAACGAGGAGCGTAAGCCCACCAGGCAAAAAAGTCAAACCCCGACCAGACAGCATTAGCGGCGACGTCGCCGCTAATACTGCGGGCCCCCATGTCAGTAACGGCTAATCTGGCAGAATATTAGCGGGCCCCCCGTCAGTAACAGAGTATTAACGGCGACGTCGCCGCTAATGCCCCTGGGTTATTTTATATAACACAAAAAAAAAACAATCTCCCCCTTCTCTACTTGTCTTTGCGGACTAATCGAGAAAACGAAGCTCCCCTCCTCCCTTCTTATAAACACAACCTTCTTTCTCACTCTCTCTTGATCTCTCCTCATCTTTTTTATATCTATATATTTATATATATATATATACAAATTAAGTTTATAAATAGTATCTAGAAATGGCGTGTGCAAGTTTCGTAAAACTAAGCACAACATCATCACCGTGGATCGGTCAACGATCATTCAATCAACGTTCCGGATCTTCCTCCCGATCGTCGGCAGCTCGCGTTTCCGTCATCCGTGCCGGATCTTACTCCCAAGAGCTTGTTCAAACCGCTGTATGTATATACATATATTTTTTGTATATATCTATTCGTAGTTTTCCTATTTATGTTGAAGTTAGATCTGATTACGAGTAGTTGAATGTTAGGTTTGGTTTAATTGGGTTTAATTAATTGATTAATTATTATTATTATTATTTTCAATTATTAATTAGGCTACTGTTGTGGTAGGCTGGGTGATCACATGCCTTTTTTCTACTTCATTAGCAGCAATACTATTTAATTTTATTTCTTAATTATTAGTATTACTACTACTGTACATTGTTGACCTTTTTTTTACTAATAATCTTTTTATGTTTCTTACTTTCTTGAATTGAATACATTTTTATCCCATAGTAGTTTATATTTTATATATATGAGCTTCATGTTCAAGTAGTTACTTTGTATGCTAAGTGTAAAACCACATTTAGAAGTTATTTGTAAGTTGGTAATCAGTTTTGCTACATTCTTGACTATGTATTGATATGTTGCTGAATGCCGATTTACTGAAGATTTAAAACCTTTTCAGTTAGTTTTATATACAACTTTGAGTACATTTATACAATCAAGTTTGTTTCTTTTGGTAGAGAAAAGAGATTTTGTTACTTTCTTAGATGTTTATGAAATATTTAGTACTACATATAACTTTTGGCATGTTGCAATTTATGTTTTCTTTTTGGTTTGGTACTAAAGGTTGTTTCTTTTGGTGGTGTAGAAAACAATTGCTTCGCCTGGTCGTGGTATTCTTGCCATCGACGAGTCAAATGCAACTTGTGGAAAGAGATTGGCGT
This sequence comes from Erigeron breviscapus, assembly GCA_034093135.1. NCBI lineage: Eukaryota > Viridiplantae > Streptophyta > Magnoliopsida > Asterales > Asteraceae > Erigeron > Erigeron breviscapus. Next base: position 62,163,182 of record CM067170.1, on the reverse strand, counting down.
CTATCGGATTAGACAACACCGAAGCCAACAGGCAAGCCTATAGACAACTTCTATTGACCACTCCCGGATTGGGTCAGTACATCTCTGGTTCCATCCTATTTGAGGAGACCCTATACCAGTCAACTACTGATGGAAAGAAGATGGTTGACTGCTTGCGCGAGCAGAACATCGTACCCGGTATCAAAGTTGACAAGGTATGACAAGTAGTTGAAGTTGAAATTCATTCCAGCAACCGGTAGATCATTTATGATATCTGTTGAATTTTATACTTACATATTCAGTTTTGTTACACAGGGTTTGGTTCCCCTTCCAGGATCCAACAACGAATCTTGGTGTCAAGGGTTAGATGGGTTGGCTTCCAGATCAGCCGAGTATTACAGCCAAGGAGCTCGTTTTGCCAAGTGGTGAGATATATATCATACTCATTGATAACATACTACATTATGGCAAAAGCTATAAATATGGCATAGCATTAATCATTCTCGTATGCTATCCTGTAGGCGTACTGTTGTCAGTATTCCTTGCGGTCCATCTGCATTGGCTGTGAAAGAAGCGGCATGGGGACTTGCACGTTATGCTGCTATTTCCCAGGTTTGTTATTTGAGTGTGAAGGAATTTTAATCTTTGAATTTATCAGAATTCTATTAAACTGATTAAGATACATCTATAGATAATATAACCTTACATACCAAAATGTATCTCTACTCGCTAAATATGAGTCGAATGTCATATGATCTGTAAGTCGTTACCCTTGTGATCAGGACAACGGTTTGGTGCCTATTGTGGAGCCCGAGATTCTTCTTGATGGTGACCACAGCATCGACACCACACTTGAAGTGGCTGAAAGAGTTTGGTCCGAAGTGTTCTATTACTTGGCAGAAAACAATGTTATGTTCGAGGGAATTTTGCTAAAGCCCAGCATGGTTACACCAGGAGCTGACCACAAGGAAAAGGCTGACCCAGAAACCATTGCTAAGTATACACTAACCATGCTCAAGAGGAGGGTCC